>CM042685.1:241609783-242294150 GCA_023614405.1 Avena insularis | reverse complement strand
GCATCATCACTAATATTACAAGATTAAAGCTTGGTTTAATTCCTTTTATTTTTAGAAAAGTAATTTATACTCATTGAAAAACTACTTAAGATTTAATATTCTCCAAACCAAACATGGGATCATGTTGACACATGTCATCACCACATATTTTAGTCCATGGAATGTGATTTAAAGTGGTGTCACAATTTAATAAGGTTTAACCTTTTATTTTAATTAATTAAAGTGACTAGAAATGCCTATGTGGCATTCTTTTATTACTTGAACAATATTTCTGTCAGTAACCCAAATGTTTTTTATATATTCTGAAAGGTATGATCAAATGTGATTTTTGAGAGTTGGAATCAACTCAAAAGCTATTATGGTTTAAATTTGAAAAATGTTTGAATGCAGAAAAGATTCTGCCCTTGTTATTTTTACCAAGGTTGATCTATAGATTCAAATGATTTAAATCCAATGGGCTTGGATTCAACATTTCAAGACCTTTCTAAAAAAATTGGTTTTATTCAATTTGGTGCAGAATCGATTTGGGTTGATTTTGAAACTAGGTACAGAATTGTATTTGAAATAAAATGGAAAAAGTTAAATTCAAGCGAGTGGTTGCGAGGAAGCGATCTTGGGCCGACCTGCTAAACCGCAGTAACTTACGCCGAGCTGGTTAAGTTGCTGTCCCCAGTCGATGAGACGAGGGGTCTTGACGTCGGGAAATGTGAGTCGTGGGATCTTGTTCTAATCTAACGGCCCTGGTTCATCGTCCACGTCGGGCAGCGCCGATGAGACAGAAACCTAACACGACAGGTGGTGGTCGTCGGGGGCTCACCGGGGTTGAAAGGATACGGATGTCGCCTAGAGGGGGGGTGAATAGGCGATTAAAACTTTTCCTAGAGTGTCTCAACAAAGGCGGACTAAAACTATAGTTTACTTTGTAAAGCACAACCTAGAAACAACTAAGGTTTACCTATGTGCACCAACAACTTATGCTAAGCAATACAAGCAACAAAGTGATAGCAAGATATATAGTACTTCAAGCGAAGGCTATCACAATGTAAAGTGCATAAGTAAAGAGCTCAGTATAGAGATAACCGAGGCGCAGGACACCGATATTTTGCGAGTTCCTCCCAACATGGAGTACGTCTCGCTTGGAGAGGGGTGGTATCAAACCACCATACAAAAAGGCCTCCCTTATTCTCCGGTGAATCTCACCCCAATGGGATCGATCCATGCTTCCACTATCAGTGCACTTGTCGGTGGCAACCGGAAGCTCTCACAAGGTTGGGGCACAACTCCACAACTTAATTGGAGGCTCCCAACAAATGCCACAAAAGGCCACAATGCCACCAAGGCCACAAAACCGTCTAGGGTTCCAAGAACCCAAGAGGGACAAGCTCCATTGAGCAATTCAAACCAAATCCTCCAAAGAGAACTCAAACCGATGCACCAAATGCAAATGGCAAGAACACCAAAGATGCTCAAATCCCTCACTCTCAAGTTCCAACAAAGCTACTAAAGCTAATGGGGGAACAAGAGAGGAGGAATCAAAAAGAGACACAAAATCCCCAAAATCTAGATCCCCAAAGATACACTCACAAAGAGATGTTATTGTTTGGTTAAACGTGAATCTAGATCTCCTCTAACTACCCTCAAATATATGCAAGAATCAATGGAGGGGTGTAGAAATCAAGCTTAAAGAGTAGAGCAAATGGGGGCAAATCTTGGACAAGAAAATGAGGAAGAAGTGACCCTAAAGACAAGGGGCAAAGCTATTTAAAGAGAGGGCCAAATCTGCCTGGGGCATTTTTCATGGACGGACTGTACTACCGGATTTAACGGTAATCTGCTCCAAACTGAAAGCCAAGAAAATGCAGACAACACGCTGCCGGGCGTGAGCCCCTCCATGTGCAATGGCAAGCAGTGTGCGAGCAATAATGTGGCCTTGGCGAACTAGCGTCTGGCGACCAGCAGGCGCAAGGTGACATCACGGTGAAGCGGCAGTGATGCGAAGCGGCGACAGCAGTGCCAGCAGTGGGCCAGTGATGCATTGACCTACTGCGCTGAGTGCCAGCGCTAAGGCCGGCGAAGGCTTATCTGGCGAGCAGTATGAGCCAGGCCCGGCAGGAGGCGTGTCTTTGCGAAGGCGCAGTGACATCAGGGGTCAACGCGGGGTGGGCAGCGAGCGGCGCGTGAGGGAGAGATCGGGTGCGGGGCGGCACAGATCTAGCTGGGCGAGTGGCGGCCAGTACTATCAAGGCCGATGGGCGGTGTAATCAAGACGGCAGAGGGCGGCCAGGACTACCAGATGGGTTAGAGTTGAGTTGCATGATGTAACTCACTTGGTGAAAAGCCGCATAAATCAAAATCGCAACAAGATATATATGGGAGATCCGATTTTGATGAACAAGAGCTTGTTATGGAGATTACCACAAGCTCTATATCCTCACATGGATAAGACCAAATAACAACCAAATACGATGATGCAAATATGCAAAGGTTTGAGCTCTCTCCGAACGATGTGACCGATTTACTCATACGAGAACCCCTCTTGATAGTACGGTTATCTATCCTAAATCCGGTCTCACACACACAATGTGAGACCGGCAAAAGGGAAAACCTATCATGATTATACCTTTGCCTTGAGCATTCCACTTGAGCTCGATGTAGACGGTCTTGCCCTTCTCAAGATGGAACGCCTTTCTTAATTCCTCATCATCGACCTCGCATATTGAGCTTGCCCAACATATCTTCTTTGCATTTCATCGACCTTGAAGCCAACACATGCTCCAAGCGATGCCAATGGACAAATCCTACAAGTATAACTCAATACACACATTAGTCCATAAAGATTGTCATTAATTACCAAAACCACATATGGGGGCCCCAACATGTTCTTTCAGGGGTTCAGGCGAGGGTCGGCGAGGCGGGCGAACGACGAAGTCGACAACGGCGAACCTCCTGGTACCGACAGCTTCTCCTGGGGCGGCTCCAATCGCTGTCCCCCTTCTTCTCCAGCAGCGGCGGGCTCCGGTGAAATTCCGGCGATGTGCTGCTCGCCTTGCTTCGGGACCGAGGTGGGGTGGTTCTGGGTGAGAGGGGAGTGAGGTGGTGTGCTCAATTCGGCTGGGGATGGCCTCTATTTATAGTGGCGATAGGGGACCGACGGGCGCAAGCTGAGCTCGTCGTGGTCGGCAAGACGCAGGGCTATCGGCGTGGCGGCGAGTGATCGTGCTGTGCTCTGGCTCAACGACGTGGTGGCGAGGCGTGGGGCGGTGCGGATTGGTCGAAATGCGGCGGTGCTCTGCGCGTGCCCGACGGAAGTTTTTATGGTGCACAACATGCGTGGTCTGCGCGGCGGCGAACGAGCGTCTCTGTGGGGTTGCTAGGACGGTGGTGATCACGTATGCACGCGGCGAGGGCGACACGCGGTCTGTGGGCGTCTGTCGAGCGTGGCGCACAGGGCGCGCTCTCGGCATGGTTGCTGGCGAGCTTGGCATGGTCTGTGCGTGTGGTCCACGGGCTCGCAAGGTTCGAGCGCTGGACAGGGAGTGGCAGTGGGGTGTTAGCTTGCTCCCAGATATGTTGGCTAGGCTTGGTGCTTCTCCTATCTTGCTGTCGATATGTGGGTGGCAAGGGTGCACTCGGCCTGCTCACCATTGATGACAATGGCTAGCTTACAGTAGTGCTAGAGATTAGTTTAGTTTATTAGATGATCTACTAAGGATAGTGGTGTCCAGAGAGGGAACAAGTTAGGCTCCAATCACTGCTCCAAATAGTGTTTAGATTTTGTTTGATTTGTATCTACAAGGTGTTTGATGAAATGGCCGCGAGAATTCAAGTTTTGAATTTTGAAAGAATTTTTGGTGGGTGTGCTAGGTTGGTGCTGGTGAGTCTGCAGATGCTTGGGTTTTGAAAGTTGAGCTTGTTTGAGTGGTTTTTGAAAAAAATGTGATCTTCCCATATGCTATAGATTCAATTTTAAACTGTCCTTTAAACTATGCATTTGAATATTTCTGGATGATCACAAAGTGGTCCTTGATACTTTGTTATGAGTACTATCAAGGGGTGCAAAGATCCAAACAAATTTTTGTTAAGTTTTGAAAGTTAGAGACAACCAAAATAGGCATGGAGTTAATTTGGCCAAAGTGACCATTCACTCATTTTGTTTGTTTTGATTTATTTGTCTTTGAGAAAAGTGTGGGAATTGTTTTAGATGATGTTTATTTCATCTAAGAATCCATTTACAAACAAAGACACACATAAACAAGGCAATTCAAAAGAATTCAAAATGAGATGCATACACACATGAATGCTTTCTCATTTTATTTTAGAAAAGTTTTTGTTAACCCTAAATTTTGAAGATTGGAGTTTGATGATTCTAGTTTAATATTTTTGGAATGTTACAGCTGTTTTCATGCGAGACTAAAGAAATAGCCTAATAAGATTGTCATGTAGACCTGCATTATAAGCCCGGCCATAGTAGATGAAGTGTGTGTTTCCTAAGAAATAAACGTGCCTACGTTTAGCCAATCAGGTACAGTCAAAAAAAGTTGTAGCAAACAGAGAATAAGAAAAAATCAATTACAATTTTATTTACAGTTCTAATCTAACCATGTTGGCCTGGCCGACGATGGCGACGAGATCATATTGGACGAAGTCGAGGCAGACGCCTATGTCAGTGGTGAAAGGGACAAATTGAACGTGAGTGTCACATTGCAAATGGAGCTTCAAGACTGAGAGGAAGAAGATACCATTCTACAAACTCATGAACGATCTGATCAAGGATATTGAGGGCTACTACGGGGACAAGCTCCATCAAGACTATATAGCCATCACCTCGGAGGCAGCCACGACCACCTTGGCGGCATCCATGGACGTTCGCCGTGATGGTATTAGGAACTAGCAGCAATCTTAGTGATGTAGCTATAGATATGATGTCGCCCTGCAGGCATCATCATATGTCGTGTTTGTAGGTGCCGCCAGGCGTGGAACAAGCTCTGCCTATGTTCGAGGGGGTACGAGGTGGCGTGCTTGAGGATTTTCTCCACCATCTACCTAGAGTGCGGGTCGGTGGTCTTTGACGATGACTACGTATTATCGTTCAGCGACGGGTTCAACTGGCCAGCGTTCTTGGTTTGGGTGGCCGTGTCGAACATATCGGACCTGAACCTGCTAAACAAGATCCTGGCTGTAGTTTTTTTGCGGCGGGTGAGGACAGCGTCGTCCTGCAATCCATGGTGAATGGCCCACCGTGGTGTTTGACATCTTCTACATGATCATGCACTCCTAGGAGGCTCTTTTATGTCCGACTCCACAAATAGGACCGAAATTAAATCAGAAAAATTCTTGTCTTCGTTTGTTTTTGCGTAGATTTTGACGGGCGGTTTGGCACAGGGAAAACTGTGTGCGCCTTAGAGTTTGTTTAAGTGTCTTGCATATGTGAAGTTATTTGTGCTCGCAGGAAGATATCTGTCTAAATTTGATATAAGGTGTATATTACAGATCAGCTACATGTTTAAGCAGCGTTAGCTTTATTTAGTAACATGCACAATAGAGCAAAGCAACCATGCATGTATCAACAATTCAATCAATACCTTCTATTTTACCAATGAAAATATAGTCGGGCCGACAGTCGTTCGCAAATATAATCCAATCTCGTACGCTATCCCGTAGCAACACACGGGCATTCAGCTAGTAATAATAAAAATAGCAATGCTTCTATCAACCAGTTTTGTTTGGACCCTTTTGCCCTCCCTCCTAACAAAAAATTACCCACCTATGCCACTTATGACTCGGGTACCGGTTTGTTTTTGTTTTTTTTCTTCGTCCACCATCTCTTCTCTTCCCGACCATGGTCAAAAACAAATTCCCCAACCCCCATCGACCAGAGATTTCTCCGAAATCCCCGCACCATCGTCCGGTGGGAGGCGAGATGGACACAGACGAGGCAGGGGCATGAAAGAGCACCTGTACCCATGGCAGCAGAGCTGTGCTAGGTGACAGGGAACCAGACGGCAGCGCTGCAGGGTCGAGGACGAGGCAGCATGCCTTCACGTGAAGACCGGGGACAGCTTGACGAATTGGACAGGGAAGAGCTCGGGCGAAGAGGTTGCAGGGAGGCGGCGAGGTCCACATGTGAGGAGGCACACAGGGTCAAGGACCAGATGGAGGCGACTCCGGCAGTGGTAGAGCTCAGCACAGGAGGAGGGAAGCGAGGCCGGAGGTCGAGCGACGCAGGGCACCGACAGGACACGCGGCGCCTGGCATTACAGGAGGAGGCGAGGACGCGGGCTTCCTGGACGTTGTTGAGGGCGGCGGAGGACGACACGGGCGACGCACGGGGTCAGCACGCCGGGGAGGAGCTGGCGGCGGCATGTTCCTGGGCTCGAGGACAGGGACCTGCGCCATGGGAGCGAGAGATAAGGGGAGCCGCCGGGCTCCAAGGGGACGGATGCGGAAGCGCCCTTCCTATCTGCTGCCCCGTCTCCGTTGCACACGGCGCGGCCTCAGCATTCACTGGATTCCTCCCCGTGTGGGCGAGACGGAGACTGCAGTCCTGCGTCTGTTGTTTCTTTAGTGCATACCTCTGGGTCGAGATTGTCTGTGTTTCTTCAGTGCGTTGATAGTCTTCAGAAAGAAAATCGATCTGCTCATGTTTGTCCATGGCTTTTCTGGGAGCAAGAAAATGTTTCAGAGAAGTTGGGATAGGGTACTAAAGGCGAATGATTTTGTAGATGCGGTACCAAATTGGTATTGGTTAACCTGATGTAACATGGCAGTTTAAAACATTATTCTGGTTGGGTCGTGGGGTAAACAGACAGACAAAGTTAAATTGTTAAGGAGAAAATCGAAGCAAAAGTAAAACACAAATATCAAAGGTTGATGTTTACCACTCGGAGAACCCTGAGCTCCTTGCTCCATTCTATGAGCTTGCTAGGTACATTAAGATCGCTGATGGCCTTCTCGGTCTCTTTTAGCAGCTACTCCCTCTATTTCAAAATATAAGATGTCTTAGGTTTGTAAAGAAAATAAATCTAGACTTGTTTTAGTACGTAGGTTCATTTAACTTTGGAAAAAATCTACACATTAAAAGAAGTCTAGATTTATTTTCTTCTAGATGGGAGTCAGCTTTGCAAACGCACATAACAGGTCTTGTGGCAGGATTTAGTTTTACTGCGGCTTCCATGATGGGAAAAAGAAAACATGAGATACAGCAGACCTGAGTCTATTTGTTGACTTGAATGTTGATGACATCTATGATTTCCTTTTTTGGACAGAATGCACCTACTGGAAACAAATTGTGCAGCGCATAGGATTTTTTTTACCAAAACTGAAAATCTCAACATTCAGAAAACACCATATCCAGATATAGCATTCACCATTTCTCAAAACTGAAAATCTCAACATTCAGAAAACACAATCTTCCTTTTCAGCATTGTCCTATTAACTGGTTTTGCAAATCCAGTAGATAAAAACTAAACTGAATGCTGGACCGTGTTGTCTTCCATGAACAGTAAAAAGAAAAAGTCACATAAGAAATATTTGAAGAGCTTATTAGCCAAGTAATACACTTTGTCGGTCATGCAGATAAGCATAAATTCGATCCAAAGGAAATGCATAACTGAAACAACATTGTTCTGGAGAGGAAAATCACACTGTTTTCATTTCCTTCAAGCATGGACTCACTACAGTGCGAAAGAAGAGCCAATGCTCAGAAACTAAGCACTTAACTAGGACTAAATTAAGTTCCATGGTTGTAATATAAGTTAGACTAGATGTCCCTCTAAATTTAAACAGCAAGCAGTAGTGGTTTTTGTTGGCTCATTCCATCCACTGACTAGGACATCAGTCCACTTACATTACCAGACACTACCAAATAAATCTAGGACAATGTCAGAAAGAACTGTCCAAAGAACCATGTTCCGCGTGTCTGATGTACATGCAACAACAGCCATCTTTCTCCTTGAAAACCAAAATTCACGCATGATCTTATCTGAACATGTGGAAAAAAATATATTCAGGCAACCTTCATGGCGATCAAAATGCATGGCTTATTTGCAGGGAGAGCTTCCACAGATGGACTTACCGAAGCACAGGCGGAGGCTGGGAGAAGGCAAAATCAATGACATCACCTTCTCAGGGATACGGAGCAAGCTGACCAAAAATATATTGCAACAGAAATTAAATTCAAAGAAAACGCCATAGGGCCCTACATATTCATAGGCATAAACAAGTGGTTCAGATAAAAAAAGAATGGGCAGTGGAATATGAATACAGGGTAGTGGAATGCAATGGTCCAGGTTAGCACTCACAAGTTGAAACATTGCAAAGCTGCCTGACTAACAGTTCAGGTGGCACTGGTGATCACCACCTATAATTATTGGTTCATTGCATATTACAAATCCCTTCAAATTGTAAGACATTGTGTTAAAAATAGCTTTGCGTTCTTAAATGATTAATGGCGCAAGTAGGTATAATTTGTTCCAGTATAGTACTTTGACTGTTCTTGTGTTCATGTTGTAGATTATGAGAAGATCAATCCAAGCACTAGGAAAACAACTCGATGGGGTGGCAACGAGGTGGCATCCACGGCAAGAAACGTACCTGCCAGCGATCTGGCAGGCCGCGTGGGAGGTGGACGAGGCGTCGGCGGCGCCGCCCCTCCCCTGTGGCCGCGCGGGAGCTGGGGGAGGCGGCGGCCCTCTTCATGTGGGGGTGTGGGAGCTGGGGAAGGCGGCGGCGACCCTCCTCATGTGGGGGCGTGGGAGCTGGGGAAGGCGGCGGCGGCGACCCTACTCTTGTGGGGGCGTGGGAGCTGGGGAAGGCGGCGGCGGCGTCCCTACTCTTGTGGGAGGGTGGGGGTGGAGAAGGCAGGCCAGGTGGGGGGTGGAGGAGGCGGCGGCGGTGTCCCTCCTCCTGTGGGCGTGTGGGATTTGGCAGTGGAGGCGGCGGCGGTGTCCCTCCTCCTGTGGGCGTGTGTGATTTGGCAGTGGAGGCGGCGGCGGGCCAGCGGCAACGGCGTCATGCGGGAGGACGAACCTGTTCCGTCTCTGTTCTGACTTTTTACGCTACAAATAAATGTATTTTTTTCTGGATATAATGGATACTGGGCCAGTTGGGCCTAATCTATCTAAACCGTTGGATGAAATCATACTTATGCCTCTATATGACTAGTAAAAGGTACTGTAAAACCTGCCATTTTTTTCTATTCTGTTATGTTCATTTCGAAAGAGGTGTTTTTTTGTTCAAGCATGAGTGTTCACTGCATAAATTGTAATGTCTTCCTCCTTTGGGTGTTGGGGTTGTATATTGGATAATCCATATACTTTTTTTGCTGTAGGAAAATCAGAGGATTGTGCAAATGGTACCACAAAATATATTCTAGTACCTGGAACAAGGCAGGGTAAGGAAACAGAGGAAAAGCCAATTGAAACTCTAGCAATACTTGAGGCCAAAAAAGGTGGTTTGAATAAGCAACGAAACAAGAAGAGATTCATCAAGAACGTCGAAGTAGTTAATGTGGAAAAGGATGAAGTAGTAGTGCCCGGAGACACTCATCATTCTGATGTCCCCATGGAGCAACTTGTATGACGTGGAGTGGGACAGTCTGTACGTGCATATATAGCTGGGTTCAGTTTAGTGGTAAGGTCCATAAGTTCTGTGTGGGAGACAAGTCACATCCTCTTACGGGTCAAATTTACAAAAAGCTTGATGAATTAGGCATGAAAATGAAGAACTTGGGCTACAACCCAATCACCGAGGTGGTGGTGTTTGATCTTGCATTGTTTGAGAGATGGCTGTTGCTCTTGAATTGACTCCTGGTAGAAGTATGAAAATTGATGTGTAGTTGTGATTTTGAGTCATCTGCATTTGATTGGTAAATTTAATCTAGCTAGATAGATATACTTACATAGAACTCTAGCAAGTTGATTCTTTTTTTCGCTGAAATGTTTTTGCTAGAAGGAAACCAGAAGGCGCTGGTTTGTTTTTCTTTTGTGTAGCTCCGGTTATTTCAGACATAAGTCCCAGTGTTGCTAAATATTTGTGCCTCTCTTTAGGTGTTAGGTTGATGGAGAGTTTTATTGCACAACACATGTCATTCTCAACCCTGTAGACTCTTATCAGTCCAAGTCTTCTTCATGAAATCATTGCCTGAGGGGTTTCTTTCAGACTTAGGAGTTCGGCTTTTATGTTTCTTAGTTGTGCACCAGTGATGATATGATTCAAGGTGAGTGGCACTTTTGGTTAATTGTGAGCGATGAACGGTTTCTAGGTATATTTTTTCTTGGCATGATCTCATAAATGAAGAATGTTCATCCGCTCTATTATTTTTATAGTGTTTACTTTCGATTAGCTCCATATGTTTAAGCAGGACCTTTTTTATCTTACTTGATTTGTATAAAGAGTTTCCTATTTTTAAGGTCTCGCTCTTTTAAAATTTTAGCATGTGAGACGATTCACTGAGAGGATGCCTGCTAGGGTGTAACAAGAGGCCATTTGTACTGCATGTATTTGTTCCAGTGTAGTTAAATGGAGGCATCTCAGTTGATGCACAACAATTCAGTTCTGTATGAGGAATTTAGAATTAATATGACGCTCTGGGTTCCCATATGACCATACCAGCTCACTTATATTGTTTGCAAAAAAATATTTTTTTGCCATGCGGATCCATTGCCAATGTATATGTATGATTTATTTTTCTTAAAACTGATCAACAATTATGTTTTTAGGAAAGGAATGCGGTTCAATACTTAAAATGCTAAATTGACGCGTATGTCATGTGGTCGAAGGAGTGGAATTCCAGTGACAAGTCGATGTATGGTATGCTTGCAAATGAACAAGCTATCATGCATTATTTATTGAATCTAAAGGTTGCAGAGGAGCCTTTTTTTTGGATTAATGCAAGTGGCATTCCATAACATGATAAGGTTCTGTGTTAATGCACTACTTTTTGCTACATATGGTAAGACCATGTCTTTAGATCCTCAGAGTAATCTAATATTCTAATATTTAATGTTCTTAATTTGACTTATCTCTGATATGTCCTTACAAATACATGCTTCAGTTCTTGTTGAATATCGCTTAATGTGAAAATGTACTTGTACACTATATGGCCATTAGATGGTTCCCTTTGCAATTTGATAATATATGTATTCCCAGATTTCATTACTGAATTTTTTTCAATAAAGTTGATGTGATCCAGAAATGACAGACAAACTTTTATGTTGATGTAATCCACAAAGATTTGTTGTATCTTCACAAGATGACTATTCTGATTTTATTTGTGCTAAATCCATTGAAATCTTATTTATGGAAAAATAAGATGATATGGTTTGTTAGCATGCAGGTTACATCTGTGTATAGGTGTTCATCCGGTGTTTAGTTCCTGAATAGGAATTGGGATTCTGGAAAGTGTTCACGTTTTATACCATGTTTTGGAACTTCGGTATAGACTTTTTGATTTGTAATTGCTTTTACAGAGAATATTGATATTATCTTTTTTTGATTAAAAGTGACTTTTTGTCTACTCTTTGATTTTTAGTTAAACTGCATGTATGATCGTGTAGATACTAAGTCATCGTCAGACGGTGCATTTCGTATATGCTCTCCTGCACTTGCTTTACTAGACTTGGCACATCATTATACAGAACAATGTCAGTTGAGGGATTAGAGATGGCTCAGTCAACTCCTTTTTGCGGTACGACAAAAACAAAATTACTGTAATATCTTGTAGGCACTAAACCATATGTACCACATGATCCACTTGCAATCGAGTTTCTTGGGAAAATATTGTAATTTTGTTACTGAATCAACTTGCATATCTAATGATAAACACTATTTTTTGGAATTCATGTCTCATGCGGGTTGAATCTATTTTGTTTACTCTTGTAGCTAAAATGCAGAATGAAAGGGGCTCCCATAATCCCTTGATTATCCCTTCCACGAACAAAAAAAAATAAAGAGGTGACATGGAAATTATAGTCCGGTGGGCAAACATAGATTCCATCTCTTTCTATGATTGTAGTGTATTCTTGCAAAGAATTGCAGAGATATGTTACTCCCTCTGTCCCATAATAACATCTCTTATTATGAGACGCAGGGAGTTATTTTTGTTCTTGCTTATCATAGACTTACAAAGCTTCTGTATCACTTTTCAGATATTAGCCTTGTCGAATTGATAGGGGTATCTGCTAGATGATGAGAGAAATCTGCAGTGGATGACATAGATGATATGATGTCCACCGGTGTTGACAAGTCGCCTAGATATATCACTATGTTTACACTTCTACTATCCAGGGGATGTGTAAAAGCAAGGCTGAAATGGCAATAATGTGTGTGAGGTCATTTGGTTGGCAGCGGAAAGGATAAGCCAGGGGAATCTGGGCATGCTCCTTCTATGTTGCTTTCTAGCAACAAGCCAATCAAAATTAGGGGGTTGGACCCATGCTTGTTAATGATTTTATTAGATTTACTTCCATGTATTGCATATTACCATTGCTCCGTTTCTTTTTTGGTGAGACATGATTAATGCTTAGTATACCACATTTTGGTTTACATTCAGAAAAAAATTAATGTGTTTTTGTGTTTTGGCTAAACCTTTATTCAGATTCAGAAGATACATAGTTTTTCTTTTTGCTTTACTTTGATCCTGATTTCGAATATATGTTAAATAGATTTGCTATCTGGTGTTAGGGAGATCACTATATAAGGACACATAAAATGTCTTTATATAGTCCTATTCATGTGACATTTTTTGTCTTCTATATGACACATAAAATTTTCTTTCGTCCTTATGACTTGTGAACGAACATAAACTGCCCAAATGTACATGTAGACATTTTTTTTAAAAAAAATTGAAAATTTAAAATATGTTTTCTCACAATGGGTGCCAATGCACACGTGAGCCAAAAGGGATTTCCGCTATATAAGTCTTTATGTAAACTCTTTGTTTTAAATTCTAACCGAGGCACCATATATTATGTCAGATTACATGTCAGGCTGAAGAGATGCTATATGTAGTCTTGTGAGGTTCTCAGTTATGTTGGAACATAGAATACATTTGCATACTAGAGTTGCCGACCAATATTGTAAGAGGAGTTTGGTGAAACTGGTCTTGCTTGCAAAATTCACCCAATAGCTTCATGGTGCTATTTTGATGACACTAGGATTACTTTGTGCTTCTATTTGTAGAACATAAGAAATTTTGAAAAATAACCAACCGACTAGCCAATGCAATTTGTGGAGATATACTTAATAAAAGCACTACCATTGTTTTGGCTGGTAGGTGTAGATGCACCCATTGTGGACAATGCATACAAACATTATTTTAAAGGTCAAAAAATTCTGAAAGAAAGTTTCATGTGTACATCCAGACATTCTATATTCGTGCGCAAAGTTTCGAATAAAAAGAATATTTTTCGCATATGCAAAAAGACAAAAATGTCTTTGTGAGCATTGAATTTTTCTCTTTTTACACAAGTTATGAAAATTGTTCCTTTGGCCAAAAATTTGTGTGTTAATATGAGATGGCTATATGTGCATGTCAATTATTATTTTAAAATATTTTAATATGTCATACTATGCTTTTAATCAGTCTTTGCATCTACACCTATGGGTCAAAGTGGATCTGCCAACAATCTCCACACACAATGAAAGCCTTGATAATGTTCAATGAACCTATTCAAGGTGTCATCTGACAACAAATTATAGTTGAGTGAACATAGTGCGGGAAGTCAAAGCAACAACCGAGTGATTATATATGTTGAAAATGAAAGTCAAAATGTGCACATAGATCATCGAAGAGGTAGAGGTACGAGGCGAGAGAAATACGATATATGCAAAATCAAAAGGATTTCTTACTTACACAAATATTTACCCCATGTAGCTATCGCTGTCCCGTAGCAACGCACGGGTATTTAACTAGTTTAGAATAAAAGCGAGACTACTTTTAGCAAAAGAGGGATAAAGAGACAAGAAAAAGACCTAACCATTGATCTGGTTCGATCGGACGGCTGGGACCCTAGGCACTGTCCGAAGATGAGACTGTTTGTTCAAACATTATCGTTTGTTATAATATTACAGTATGTTAAATTGGAAAAATTACACAAGCATATCTGCCAAGCATTTATTAAGAGATTTTTTCCTTTTTATTTCAAACAGTCGCCTCTACGTCCATCTAGTCGTACGACTTGCAATTGGTCTAGCACACAGATCGTGACCGTGGCCTATACAAACCTTCTCTGCCTTCACCCGATCGCACGATTCCGTCCCGTCTCGTATGCCCAATCGTAGGTAGTATGGACTCTAACTTTCACCCGTTGTCCACCGCGAGCATGCATCCGCTAACCGGATGAATTCCTTGTCTAGGGTAGGGGGGGGGGACACCGAAGCAAGGGTCATCAGATTATGTGATAGGTGATCTTCATCGCCGATCGGCTTCGAGCCGAGCAGGTTATGTGCCAGGTGAAATAGCTTAGAACCAAGTAGGTTATGTGACGGGTGATCTTTGTCCTTGATCACGGCTTCAAGCCAAGCAAGTTATGTGATGGATGATTCTCATCCTCATTACGGGTTTGTGCCAATCGGATTATGTGACATGTGATTTTCGTCTTGATCGTGGCTTTATGCGATACAAGTTATATGTGTGACCGTGGGAGGCACACTTGGACTTGTCCCATACAATTTATGTAACATGGTGATCGCCCTACATCACGATTTTGTATCATGCGGGTTATACAAGTGGTTTCTCTGTGTTGTCAGAACAAAAGGACTTTGCGCTATGGAAGTGTCATAGGCGTCTCACTATATATGTGTGATCATCATCTCAGTATAATGACATGGAGCTTTATGCCACATAGGTTACACACGATCAAGACAAAATACTCAAGCTGATGCACATATTGCAGGTCACTTGTAAGGGAAATGATGTGCTCTAAATACCATGAAAATACATGTTTCCATTGATAAGTACGTTCATGTAAAATATCAGATCAAATGGACGTTGAGGATGGAATTCATTCACAAGTCCTGGCTGACGAAGCAGGACATATTGTTGTTCTTGGCCGACGATGCCGAACACAAACTTTCAGCTTTGTGAGAAGATTTTGTTGAAATGTATAAGTGGATTGCACTAGCCCTTTCCATCAGTTCGGACTTTTGGTTGCGTTGGCTAGTGCATGAAGCTTGACATGGTATTAAAGTCTAAGGTCTCGAGTTCGAGTCCTGGCTTTCGCAATTTATTCTAAAATTGTTGTTGACCCCTCTATGTCCACGTATAGGCCTCTTGAGTCATACATGAGTTTCGCGCGCCGTCGCTTTCTTCCGGTTGCACGTGCTGACTTCTCCCCGTCATACGTGAGAGGGGGTGTTGAAGTGTACAAGTGGATTGCACTAGTCCTTTCCATCAGTTCGGACTTTTGGTTGCGTTGGCTAGTGCATGAAGCTTGACAGATTTGTCCAGGAACAAGGTATGTTGGAAATATAAGCAATAATCCATATAATTTAATCCAAATAATAAACTGGTAAAGCGTGATCATACAAACAGTAGTAAAATCAATCATGCAGATCAACAAAGTAAATGAACAAATTACATCTATACATGATAAACCTATCACATCTACGCCAAACGCTAGAATTAGAAACTCTAGCATAATCCGAAAGAGAGAGATTGAGATCACATACGATGCAGTTGCGGCAGTTGCCGCAGCAGAGCTGTCACCCATGTTGAGGTTGCCGAAGAGGTCGTTGATGTCCGGAAAAAAGTCGTCGTTCGGGAACTCCTCGTCGGATGATGTCGTGGTGCGGTGCCCCAGCATACCACTGCATGATGTAGTACACTATAGTCGTTGACATAACACCAATAAAACACCGTTCACTAGTATTACATCCCTCAGAGTAGTACAACAGAAACATAGCAGGTCCAAGACATGACTATAGGTTACAACTCAACTCTTTACACAAGATCCAGAGAACACTTGTAACATCCCAAAAATCATGGTTTCAAAACTCATTCATATCATCTTTGCATCATTCATTCATATAGGGTTTTCCCAAAAAAATTATTTAGAGACAGAAGTTGAGCTATGATTTCATGTAGGCAATTTATCTCAAATGGCCATCATTCCTTGAAAATTTGAATGTTTAGATACTTGTTTGCTTGTCCCTATTGATGGAAAGATTAGGTGAAGCTTTTAACCCAAGATTCAAAATTTAGAAATGGTTTCAAAACCCTATTTCAAATATTTGCAAACTAGAGCAAATCTCTGTTTACTTTGAAACCCAAGCTTGACCAAGCCTTGCAGAGTAAACACTTAGTTAGAATGACTGTTTTTGAATCCACAAAACCTTGCAAAAATTCCCAAAGCAGTTGGTTTCAAAAGGATTTGAATTCATATCAAAATTCATACCAGAAAATGATTTTAGAAAAAGAAAAGGGCACTTCAATAGAAAAAGGCCGCGCGGCCAGAATCTGGCCCAACAGCGGATCAAGCCCAGCAAGCCCACCCGGGATATCCTTTTCCTTCTCACGCCTTGAGCACACGCAAAACGAGCGACACGACCCCACCAACACCTTGCGCGCGTTTCGCTAACGGTCGATCCACGTCGTCCTCGTCTTCCCAGACCGCGACCACCACGCGCTGCGATAGTGATGGCCGGTAATGGCGCGGTGTAAATGGGCATTTATCCTCGAGCGTTTCATGTCGATTCCCCGGCTATAAGACCCTCTCTGCCCCGCGATCTTTTTCCCCCAAACACCTCGCTCACTCCGCCACCAGGCTGCCCTCAATCCTCCGCGCGCACCGCTTGTGAAACCCTCTCCGTGGCGATTCAGGTGAGCCTCGAGTTTCCCTCTGCCTATCGTTCTTGCTATCTGACTCAGTGTATCTTTGCGCATCTCCTGACCTCACTAGTCCGTCTTGTACTGCCCCAGGTCGCCGGTTCCACTTGACACCGCGAGCACCGACGGCGACATCAACTCCGACGAGTTTTCCCGGTAGGTACAGACCGCCCCTCGCCTTCCCGTTCATGCACACGACTTCCCCTTGACCCTGTGAACCTAACCGTGTCGTTATCTTGCCTTGGGGTGATTCACAGCGACATCCACGACGACCACCTGACGCACCCGACGCCGCCACGAACTCCGGTGAGCAATCGCAGCCGTGCCCGAGCGCCCCTTGACCAACCGCGTCTACGACGAGCTTCGCCGTAACCTTCTGAGCCCGGTGAGCTACTCCTCGTTCTCACTTACCCCCTGTAGCGCCGCCTCCGTCGTCGACTGACTGTTCCGCCGCCGATAGCCACCGCTCCGCCGCCAGTTCTTGGCCAGATCGATAGCAGCCGTTAGATCCTTATCGTAGCGCTAGGATAGATCCACTCAAACCGAAGAGGTACGCGATCTGAGCCGCCAGATTTCATTTAGATCCTACGGCTGTGGAGCTCGATCCAGTGCGAAACGGTACGGGCGAATAAGAACATGACGCGTGGCAAGGTTTAGATTAAAAACAGAATTTAAAACCTGATTTAGATTCAAACTTCAAATGCTTATAACTTTCAAATGCCACGTTAGATTTTTGCAAACTTTATACCGTTGGATTCAGTGAAACAAGGCCTTTTAGAATATACAATTTATTTAGCATATAGTAACAGTTAAAATGTTTTATTTTGTAGAACAAGTTTAAGGCTATTTTAGATATAGATTTAATTAGGTAAATTATATTAGTGCCAAATAAGTTTAGTTGGCAAATTTTGTGTTATGTTAAGTTTCTGTAGTCATAAGCATACTTGGTAGTAATTTCAAAAATCCTCACTTAGTAGATTCTTGCATGCATGCATTCATATTATTTTTGTTTGTATATAATTGTGTGTAATTGTATGCTATGATTTCTTGTGTAGATTTTGCTAGTGATTGTGATTGTGAAGAGTGCTACTCTCCCCACTACCAAGGCAAGTGATATTTTCATCAATATTTCTGTCCTATGTTTTATACTAGCATTAGATATTTTGCTAAAATTATTGCATGATTTCTGCCTAGTGCTAAGATGGGAAATCCTAAGTAGAATGGAATAGTAGAAATGCTAGGGAAATAATCCTAAGGTAGGTTGTCATATTCTGCTTAGTCTAGCTACTTAGCAAACAAGGGAGGTGAACATCTATATAGTTTATGATGAAAATATACTAAGTCAAGAGACTTATGTTTTCTTAATAAAACAACTAAGTCAAATGAACCTCCTGGGTGGAATGGAATGATTGGGTTATGTTGAGTGGTTACACAAGGCCATGGACTTGGGTTGTGTATCTCACTTGTGGTATGCCACCCAGGCACAAAGGGATTTGGAGGCCAAGTGTTGAGAAAGCTTACAGTGCAACCACTTGGCAATATGGGCTCTGCCATGATCATATAGGTTGCTAGAACTTAGTCATTTGGACAGTTGGTGGTAGTTGGGTTGATAGGTTGGAGCGCGTCCATTTTGACTAAGGAAAAGCTTCTGAAAGGTCCTGTCTTGGGAAACCAAGTCTGGTGGGGAAAGTTCACAACCTCTGCAGATGGAAAACCTAAGTACTTAGCCTAGTCCAAGGAAATGGACACTTTTGAGCATCAAGACATGGAAGCTACAAGAATCTCATCACTCCAACTTCTAAGTAAAAATTTGTGGGTGAACAAGGGTGAAGGACCCCAATGTCTATTGGTGGATCCTTGGGAATGTTTGACAAAGAAAAACTTAGTGTTTTCAACTAATAGGAAAAATCTATTTTCAAGCAAAGCAAGCCAAGCTACACTTAGCCAAAAATGCATATAGTAATATAGTCCACTTAAAATATACTAAGGTATCACTTGCCAATACTATTCCAAAGTATTGACCCACTGTGGCTGTAACTTGTGATGTTGCAGGTTACTCCGATGATGATTAGGAGTCATGAGTCTACACTCAACATGCTTGCCTGTGGCACATGAAGATGAAGACTTGTGTTTATTTACTTATTCCATAAACTCTTGTATTAGGCCTTTGGCCCTGAGTTGTAACAGACTATGTTTAATCTCTGGAATGAATGTAATAAACGACCTTTGTATCTGTGTACTTCATCTTAAACTGTGGATGCTAGCATTGATCCAGGGACTAGCATTGCAATCACAGGGATCCTTTCCTTTATAAAGGAGGGGTCTAACAGATGGTATCAGAGCACTGTGTTACCTGTAGGATTATGACCCTAGGATTGGAAAACCACTAAGGAAAAAGTTTTTCTACTTCTACACTTGTCTATTCTTCTCGTAAAACTTTTCTAATCTCTTTCAACTTCCTTTGTAGATGAACTCCATCAACGAAGCCGTGAAGAAGGGACCACTCATGACCATGACCTTGGAGTGTGAGACTGAGTTTCCCAACATTCTCAAGGACCTCATGGAGGCAATGGATGCACATGGTGAAGCCGTGTACAAGGGCTTTCCAGTGATGGATGAAGGGGTGGAGTATTGGTGGGTGCAACTTCACTTGTACAAAAACAAGGAAGACAACCACAAAGAAAGGGGATTCTGCATGTACACCAACACTACAATGCACACTACATTCTTTGAGTCAGCCAGGGATGCAGCTTGGAGGACTATCAAAGAACTAAGTGCTAGAGTCAAGTGCAGAATGCTCAACCTTCAAAAAGACTTAGAGAAAGAGAAGGAGCTTACTCAAGAGTTGGAAGACACCAACCAAGAGATAAGGGGAGATGTTATAGACTTAGTGATAGAGTCGAGAGAGCAAGACTGGTGGATTGCCTCTAGGAACATTGTGTTTAATAATAGATCCCGTGAGATTGGATTGTAAGGACACTTCGTTAGTTGGACCACCACTTATCACCTTATTTCCAAAAGATATTTTAAATAAGTAAGGACCTTGTTTGATGTAATGGTTTTATGTATGCATGACTTGTGTGACAAATATGCTCTCATGGATATGTATGAATGTTTGTCTTGATTTACCTTGATTTATGTTGTTCTAACTTTTTCAATTTTATAAATAGATGCCTATTGCCATCAGCACCATTGAGGAGTTTCGAGTTACTCGTTTTGGTCCCCGCATCATTGAGCTTACCACACTGCTTGATCTTCCTCTTCCTACCATCACGGTGTACCCACTCACCAAGTTCGAGAGGAAGGACCTCTGGGGCTTCAAAGTGAATCAGCCCGGACGCCAGACTGAGCCCACTACGGAGGCCATCGTCTTCAAGCTGATGCACGACGACAGGGAGAGAGGAATGGAGGTAGTCATGCAGGATCTCATAGGACGACTGTTAGGCCGTCACTCCCGTCAGGTTAGAGGCACTCACTTCCACGTCTTTGGAAGACGTGATGTTGACGGAGAGTCCATCGATTTCGAGGACAACTCGAGGAGCACTGTGGAGCCGATACGTCTTTATCTTCAGGACTTAGAGACTCTTCTCAGGTACGTAGATACGGACAGGACGAACGTCATGCTAGGTAATGACGAGCTTCAGGTGCATCTTCGCGAGAAGGACAAGCTTTTTGCGCAGCAGGATGAGATGATCAAGGAAATGGAGACAAAGTTCGAGGCCCAGGACCGCAAGTTCAAGAGTCAAGAGAAACGCGTCCAGGATAGGAACAAGAAGATCCGGGACATGACCGAGGAACTGAAGTCCAAGGACTTCGAGCTTGAGCAGCAGCAGATGGTTATTGAGAGGCTTCGCTCCCAGAAGAGGGCTCTCAAGGCCAAGGTCGATTCCTTGACCACTACGATTGAGGAGAACAAGACCGCGATGGAGAACGCAGGTCTTACCTTCGTCGAGGAGGAGATTGACGCTGATGAGTAGACTTGGCTACTCGTTTACCTTTCTTATTCATACTTGTTATTGTGAACTTATTATTGGACCATCCGACATGTGGATGGTTTGCCACTTGTGTGTATTACTTCATGAGCTTATTATGTGGTTGTTGAACTTTTATTCTTATGATGTTTGTTATGTGTTTGCTTATGATGTATTGTGCATAAAACATCTATGGGTATCTCATTCTTATCTATTTGAACAAACCACAAATGCCTCCATGTCGCGCAAACCCCAACCCCAACAACATCACCCCGGAAATGCAACAAATGATGAATGCGCAAACACAGCTTATGCAAATGATGACAACATTCATCCAAAACCAGAATAACAACAACAATCCCAACAACAATAACAACAACAACAACCCTCCGGGTTTTGATATGCTCACCAGATTTCTGCGTTTGAGGCCAGCAAAGTTTGCGGGAACAACTGATCCCATGGTGGCCAATGACTGGCTATGTTCCGTGAACAAGGACTTAGTGACCGTGGGCTGCACGGATGCTGAAAAAGTCAGGTTCGCAACACATCTGTTGGAAGGACCAGCCGCCACATGGTGGGACAACTTCCAAATCACCACTCCTATTGATGAGGTGACTTGGGCTATCTTTGAAGATGGCTTTCGCACTACTCATATCTCATCAGGAATGATGAGTCTGAAAAAGAAGGAGTTTCACAACTTGAAACAGCGCCATCGCAGTGTGGCAGAATATATAGAAGAGTTCAACAATCTGGCGCGCTATGCACCGGATGAGGTTGACACAGATGCCAAAAGAAAGGAAAAATTTCTGGAAGGCTTGAATGATGAACTGAATCTACAGTTGGCTGTGGCATATGTTCCAACTTATCAGTCTTTGTGTGATAAGGCTGCTATTTTGGAGAGTAAAATGAAGCAAGTCGAAAGTAGAAAGAGGAAACACTCCGACAAACACAGCTCGGGATCGTCTCACAAGCGATCCCACTATGATGACAGTGGCAGCTCAGGATCCCATATGCATGGGAAATTCAGCAAGCACAACCACAACCGTCATGACAACAAGCATCATCGCAGCCATGACAAGGACAAATATAAGAACCACAAGGGTGGACATAAGAGCCACTATAGTGGAAATGGTAGTGGAAGTGGAGGCCAACCTCCTAAAAAGGACATCAGTCAGGTTGAGTGCTTCAAATGCAAAAAGCTAGGGCATTATGCTAATGAGTGCCCTGAGAAGAAAGTTGAAGGACCTAACAAGCCAAATCCTTTTCAGAAAGGACAGGTTAACCACATCAATGTGGAGGAGGTCTATGAGGAGCCTGATGCCGTGGCTGGTAAGTTCAGACTCAATTCAATTTCAGCATTTGTACTCTTTGATACTGGTGCATCTCATTCATTCATATCAAAGGCATTTGTTGATAGAAATGGGTTTGCATCAGAAAACATTGGGTGTCCAATAAAAGTTAGTTCTCCGGGGGGAGACATGATAGTAAGCCTTGGATGCCGGGATCTCACCATAGAGTTTGGTAAACATAAATTTCCAGTAAGCCTGATAATCCTAGATTCCCAAGGACTAGACGTAATTTTGGGAATGGACTGGATGGCTAAGTATGAAGGAGTATTAGATTGTGCCAATCGTACCGTTACACTCACAACCCCCGAAGGAAAAAGAATAAAATTTAAGTCAAACTTTGAATCCAAAGGAAGTAAGCTGAATTCTCTTAAGGGGGTTAGCATGGACAGTTTACCAATAGTATGTGAATATCCGGATGTGTTTCCGGAAGAGCTACCAGGAATGCCACCGGATAGAGATGTGGAGTTTTTGATAGATTTGGTGCCAGGATCAGGACCAATAGCTAAGAGACCGTACAAAATGTCAGTTGATGAACTGAAAGAGCTCAAGAAGCAGCTAGGAGAACAGTTGCAGAAAGGGTTTATTCAACCAAGTTCTTCATCTTGGGGAGCCCCAGTTTTGTTCGTGGAAAAGAAGGATAGAACCCAAAGGTTATGTATTGACTACCGTTCTCTCAACGAGGTTACCATCAAGAACAAATATCCTTTGCCAAGAATCAACGACTTATTTGATCAGCTAGAAGGAGCATGTGTATTCTCGAAGATTGATCTCCGGTCAGGTTATTTTCAACTCAAGATACGAGAGAAAGACATACCAAAAACGGCTTTCACCACAAGGTATGGGTTGTATGAGTATACTGTGATGCCCTTTGGTTTAACCAACGCTCCGGCATACTTTATGAATATGATGAACAAGGTGTTCATGGAATTTCTTGACAAGTTCGTTGTCGTTTTCATCGATGATATCTTAGTCTACTCCAAGAGCAAGGAAGATCATGAAAGACACTTGCGCTTGATACTTGAGAAACTGAGGGAACATAAACTATATGCCAAATTCAGCAAGTGTGAGTTCTGGTTGGAGAAAGTTGGTTTTCTTGGTCATGTGATGACAAAAGATGGTGTGGCAGTTGATCCTGCAAAGGTTTCAGCTGTGACAGAATGGGAATCACCCAAGAATGTGAAAGAAACTCGTAGTTTCCTCGGCTTAGCAGGTTACTACAGAAGGTTCATTGAAAATTTCTCGAAAGTTGCTAAGCCAATGACAGAATTACTAAAGAAGGACAAGAAGTTTTCTTGGACTGAAGGTTGCGAAGTCAGTTTCCAAGAGTTGAAGAAGAGACTTGTGACAGCACCAGTTCTATGTCTGCCAGATTTGGAAAATGATTTCCAAGTATATTGTGATGCTTCTCATCAAGGTTTGGGTGCCGTACTTATGCAAGATGGTAAAGTCGTAGCCTATGCCTCGAGACAACTCAAAACTCATGAAGTAAACTATCCTACTCATGATTTGGAGTTAGCCTCTGTCGTCCATGCCCTCAAAACATGGAGACATTACCTTTTGGGAAAGCGTTGTGAAGTGTTCACCGATCATAAAAGCTTGAAGTATATCTTCACCCAGAAGGAAATCAACATGAGACAAAGAAGATGGCTAGAACTTATCAAGGATAACGACTTAAGTTTGCAATACCATCCCGGTAAAGCAAATGTAGTAGCTGATGCTCTAAGTCGTAAGACGTTTGTAAATGGCCTCACAAAAGAGGAATTGCCAGATGACTTGTGTAAGCAATTCAAAGAACTCAGATTGGAGATTGTACCAGAAGGATATCTCATGTCCTTAGATGTTCAACCCACTCTATTGGACAAAATCCGAGAAGTTCAGAAGACTGATGAGGAAATTGGAAAGATTAAGGAAAATATTAGTCTAGGGAAGGCTAAGAGTTTCCGTGTTGACGAACAGGGTACTTTATGGCACGGGAAACGTATATGTGTTCCACGAGACCCAGAGTTACGGAAACTGATCTTACAAGAAGGACACAACTCCCCGTATTCCATCCACCCGGGAAATACCAAGATGTACATGGACATGAAGGAAAGGTTTTGGTGGAACAATCTCAAAAGGGACATCGCCGAACATATTGCTCTGTGTGATGTGTGTAGCAGAGTCAAAGCGGAGCACCAAAAACCAGCAGGTTTGCTTCAACCACTGCCTATTCCTGAATGGAAGTGGGAAAATATTGGTATGGATTTCATTACCGGATTACCAAGGACCAGGTCTGGGTATGATTCCATATGGGTAGTGGTGGATCGCCTAACTAAAGTGGCTCATTTTATACCTGTAAAGACAACCTATACAAGTGCTAAGTTAGCTAAAATTTACATGAGCAGAATTGTATGCCTACACGGTGTGCCTAAGAGTATAGTATCAGATAGAGGAACCCAGTTCACATCTCACTTTTGGAGACAACTTCATGAATCCTTAGGAACGAGATTGGAATTCAGCACTGCTTTTCGTCCACAAACAGATGGACAAACAGAAAGAACCAACCAAATTCTTGAAGACATGTTGAGAGACTGTGCCTTAGACTATGGAGCATGTTGGGACGAAAGTTTGCCGTACGCAGAGTTCTCTTACAACAACAGTCATCAATCTAGTATTGGAATGGCACCGTTTGAGTTACTCTACGGAAGGAAGTGTACCACCCCATTGTTATGGAATGGTGTGGGAGAAAGAAGCTTATTCGGATCAGATCTTATCAAGGACGCCGAAGAGAAAGTCAAATTGGTTAAGGACAGATTGAAGATAGCACAGTCCCGACAGAAAAGCTATGCGGATTCTAAGCGTAGAGAAGTCACCTACGAAGTTGGGGATAGAGCTTACCTCAGGGTATCAACACTTCGTGGAGTGAAAAGATTTGGAGCTAAGGGAAAATTGGCACCAAGATATGTTGGACCATTCAAGATTCTAAGTTGAAAAGGAGAAGTTGCATACGAAGTTGAATTGCCAGAATCTCTATCAGCAGTCCATAACGTGTTTCATGTGAGTCAGCTTAAGAAATGCCACCCAGAAATGGAAGAGTCTTCTTTGAAGGATACCATACCTTTGGAAGAAGTTTAGCTAGAAAGTGATCTCACTTATGAGGAAAAGCCTGTCAAGATACTAGAGACCGCAGAAAGAGTTACGAGGACCAAGACTATCAAGTTTTGTAAAGTGCAATGGAACCACCACACCGAAGAGGAAGCAACATGGGAAAGAGAAGATGATCTTCGGAAAGACCACCCTCACCTATTTGCTAGCCAACCCGAATCTCGAGGGCGAGATTCATCTTAAGGGGGTTAGATTTGTAACATCCCAAAAATCATGGTTTCAAAACTCATTCATATCATCTTTGCATCATTCATTCATATAGGGTTTTCCCAAAAAAATCATTTAGAGACAGAAGTTGAGCTATGATTTCATGTAGGCAATTTATCTCAAATGGCCATCATTCCTTGAAAATTTGAATGTTTAGATACTTGTTTGCTTGTCCCTATTGATGGAAAGATTAGGTGAAGCTTTTAACCCAAGATTCAAAATTTAGAAATGGTTTCAAAACCCTATTTCAAATATTTGCAAACTAGAGCAAATCTCTGTTTACTTTGAAACCCAAGCTTGACCAAGCCTTGCAGAGTAAACACTTAGTTAGAATGACTGTTTTTGAACCCACAAAACCTTGCAAAAATTCCCAAAGCAGTTGGTTTCAAAAGGATTTGAATTCATATCAAAATTCATACCAGAAAATGATTTTAGAAAAAGAAAAGGGCACTTCAATAGAAAAAGGCCGCGCGTCCAGAATCTGGCCCAACAGCGGATCAAGCCAACAGCCACCGGGATCTCCTTTTCCTTCGCTTTACACGCACACAACACAATGTGACATTGACCCCACCAACACCTTGCGCGTTTCGCTGACGAGCGGGTCCAGTCCACGTCGTCCTCGTCTTCCCCAGACCGCGCCTGCGACCACGTCGCTGCAGCAGTGATGGCCGGTAATGGCGCGGTGTAAATGGGCATTTATCCTCGAGCGTTTCATGTCGATTCCCCGGCTATAAGACCCTCTCTGCCCCGCGATCTTTTTCCCCCAAACACCTCGCTCACTCCGCCACCAGGCTGCCCTCAATCCTCCGCGCCGGCCAGTGAAACCCTCTCCGTGGCGATTCAGGTGAGCCTCGAGTTTCCCTCTGCCTATCGTTCTTGCTATCTGACTCAGTGTATCTTTGCGCATCTCCTATCCTCACTAGTCCGTCTTGTACTGCCCCAGGTCGCCGGTTCCACTTGACACCGCGAGCACCGACGGCGACATCAACTCCGACGAGTTTTCCCGGTAGGTCTGATCCCCTCGCCTTCCCGTTCATGCACACGACTTCCCTTGACCCTGTGAACCTAACGTGTCGTTATCTTGCCTTGGGGTGATTCACGGACATCCACGACCACGGCCTTTCGGCGCCGCCACGAACTCCGGTGAGCAATCGCAGCCGTGCGGCGCCCTTGACCAACCACGTCTACGACGAGCTTCGCCGTGACCTCCTGAGCACGGTGAGCTACTCCTCGTTCTCACTTACCCCCTGTAGCGCCGCCTCCGTCGTCGACTGACTGTTCCGCCGCCGGTAGCCACCGCTCCGCCGCCAGTTCCTGGCCAGATCGATAGCAGCCGTTAGATCTGTATCGTAGCGCTAGGATAGATCCACTTAAACCGAAGAGGTACGCGATCTGAGCCGCCAGATTTCATTTAGATCCTACGGCTGTGGAGCTCGATCCAGTGCGAAACGGTACGGGCGAATAAGAACATGACGCGTGGCAAGGTTTAGATTAAAAACAGAATTTAAAACCTGATTTAGATTCAAACTTCAAATGCTTATAACTTTCAAATGCCACGTTAGATTTTTGCAAACTTTATACCGTTGGATTCAGTGAAACAAGGCCTTTTAGAATATCCAATTTATTTAGCATATAGTAACAGTTAAAATGTTTTATTTTGTAGAACAAGTTTAAGGCTATTTTAGATATAGATTTAATTAGGTAAATTATATTAGTGCCAAATAAGTTTAGTTGGCAAATTTTGTGTTATGTTAAGTTTCTGTAGTCATAAGCATACTTGGTAGTAATTTCAAAAATCCTCAATTAGTAGATTCTTGCATGCATGCATTCATATTATTTTTGTTTGTATATAATTGTGTGTAATTGTATGCTATGATTTCTTGTGTAGATTTTGCTAGTGATTGTGATTGTGAAGAGTGCTACTCTCCCCACTACCAAGGCAAGTGATATTTTCATCAATATTTTTGTCCTATGTTTTATACTAGCATTAGATATTTTGCTAAAATTATTGCATGATTTTTGCCTAGTGCTAAGATGGGAAATCCTAAGTAGAATGGAATAGTAGAAATGCTAGGGAAATAATCCTAAGGTAGGTTGTCATATTCTGCTTAGTCTAGCTACTTAGCAAACAAGGGAGGTGAACATCTATATAGTTTATGATGAAAATATACTAAGTCAAGAGACTTATGTTTTCTTAATAAAACAACTAAGTCAAATGAACCTCCTGGGTGGAATGGAATGATTGGGTTATGTTGAGTGGTTACACAAGGCCATGGACTTGGGTTGTGTATCTCACTTGTGGTATGCCACCCAGGCACAAAGGGATTTGGAGGCCAAGTGTTGAGAAAGCTTACGGCAACCACTTGGCAATATGGGCTCGGCCATGATCATATAGGTTGCTAGAACTTAGTCATTTGGACAGTTGGTGGTAGTTGGGTTGATAGGTTGGAGCGCGTCCATTTTGACTAAGGAAAAGCTTCTGAAAGGTCCTGTCTTGGGAAACCAAGTCTGGTGGGGAAAGTGCACAACCTCTGCAGATGGAAAACCTAAGTACTTAGCCTAGTCCAAGGAAATGGACACTTTTGAGCATCAAGACATGGAAGCTACAAGAATCTCATCACTCCAACTTCTAAGTAAAAATTTGTGGGTGAACAAGGGTGAAGGACCCCAATGTCTATTGGTGGATCCTTGGGAATGTTTGACAAAGAAAAACTTAGTGTTTTCAACTAATAGGAAAAATCTATTTTCAAGCAAAGCAAGCCAAGCTACACTTAGCCAAAAATGCATATAGTAATATAGTCCACTTAAAATATACTAAGGTATCACTTGCCAATACTATTCCAAAGTATTGACCCACTGTGGCTGTAACTTGTGATGTTGCAGGTTACTCCGATGATGATTAGGAGTCATGAGTCTACACTCAACATGCTTGCCTGTGGCACATGAAGATGAAGACTTGTGTTTATTTACTTATTCCATAAACTCTTGTATTAGGCCTTTGGCCCTGAGTTGTAACAGACTATGTTTAATCTCTGGAATGAATGTAATAAACGACCTTTGTATCTGTGTACTTCATCTTAAACTGTGGATGCTAGCATTGATCCAGGGACTAGCATTGCAATCACAGGGATCCTTTCCTTTATAAAGGAGGGGTCTAACAACACTCTAGGTTAAAGAGAGAGAAAGAAACTTCTTACAAAGAAGAATCAGGAATAAATAACTCATAGCTACCGTACTTATAAAACTAATAGCTGAACTACTAGGCTTGCATTGCTGCTATTGCAATACTCTACAGAAGTAGGTTCTATGGTTAGAAATTCTATTCTTATCTAATCAGCAACTTCGTCTTTACTAGAGTTGATGTATATGCTGACTTCCTTGACTTCATTAAAGAGCTTTAGCTTTTAATAATGATTCCTGGAGCATAACTTGATGTAGACGTTGTCTGTAAGGCTTTAGAACCTAGCAAGGGTTAAGAATATACTTTGAGTACGAGCATACTCAGTAAGTTCACTAGAAAAGGAGTGTTTAATGCACTATATCTACAGCCAGAGACCATAGGTCGTAGGCAATTCAAGTTTTTGTAAACATTTCTTCAAAGGTTGCTTTTATTCTGAAAACTATGTCCGTCAGCCTTCACGGGTTTACCAGAACTTTCATGGAGTTCCTTTCCCGCCGCGTTCGCCGCTCCTTCCCGGAACAGGGAGTAACAAGTTACAGTTCTTACACTCTGCAGAGGTGCGTCACTTTACCCATGAGACATCTTAGCTTTATTGCACATCCGAATTGCAGATTCGTTCACACTTCATTGGTGTGAGGACCATACAAAAATCCAAGCTAATCACTGCCTTCTCCGCGACCCCGCATGTCTCCTTGGTGTACGCCAGCCCACCTATTGAATTACGGCAATGGCAGTACATACCGTTCATATGCCGGAACTATCGTGGGACGTTGAGGGCTCCCACCCATATGCTGCATATCCTCTACGAATTACCATAAATAATATGCATGCTACGAGTGATAACAGCCATGACACGCACATCCAGCTGCATGCGAGAGGGAAAAGATACAGCTGACTTCTTCGTCCCATTCCAAATCTCATGGTCAACGCGTAATATACAGCGCAAGAATCACTGGCGACATTGGTTGTTAAGTCCTAGATAATATGTTCCTTTACCACCGGAACTCTTATAGTAGGTTATTACCTCATGGTAAATAACCTACAATCACATTATTATGAAAATAGCGTTTTCTATCCTTTTTCAAATGCAGGTGATGACAACAGTGGATTTGCAAAATACCTTATAGAAAATAATCAAAGGACATGAGCAAGTGTGAACTTGCCTTTTGTGATTGCAAGATTATGCACTCACGGTCTTCAAGACAATATAAGATCCAATAGTTGAAATCTGCATCATTGGTCCGGTAAGGACTAATGTTTAAAGAAGCAAGATGCTTTTATGCATAAGTAATGTAATGCAAGTTGATAAACGAGAATCCCGAGAATAACGTTGTTCTAGGGTCTGGATACTGGAAAGGGTTTCCTTGGAATGTGTTTCCCTTTTAGATTAAGTTTTATACATCTGCTTATTATTAAGGCTTCTGAGTGTGTGGAAAACAACATGTATTTATACAACAACAAAATACATAGTATGGAATGCTACTTAAGGTTGCATACATGTTAATTGTTTATCTTCTAGTTTTACTTTACAAGTAATGTCACTTATAAAGAATTTAAGTATTAACAATCTTATTATACAAGTAAGGTATAAATTAATGTGATTGTGATTAGTTGTTATTTTTTTATAAACTTGTGGTTAATATAAAGAATGGGTTTTATCTTATTACAATTATTCTTGGAGATTTTATATTAGATAAGGATTCTTTTATAAAATAATTTATACTTATGGTTGAAGGATCATTCAATAAGATTGCATTTAAATGGTGTTAAATCATTTTGACCTCATAAGGTTAGTATTTAAGATTAATACTATTTATTACATTTAATTGGTTAATTTAAGAAATATTAACAAATTTTATTTGTCATTTTATGAATTATTAACTAAAGAAATAGGTTTAAATTCAAGTTATAGAAGTGTTTAACTTTTTATTTAATTCAAAAGTGGAATATTATATTTTTAACATGTAGTTATTATTTTTGTGATCATTTTGGTATATTACATTTATTTTGTGATTTATAAATAATAAGATATGATTTTAATAAGGTTTATTACTATATAAATACTTAGTAAATAATAAATATTTAATTAAGAGGAATAATAATGCATGATTATAGTTTTAAACTCTAATTATTATTTTTCTAAGATTTTTGGTATTTTATTTAGATTTTTAACGTTTACCATTATTAAAATATTAATTATCAAAGTTTTATTACTTATAAAACCTTTATTAAATAATATTTATTTAAATAATCACCATAATAATATTTGTGAATAGTTTTAAGTTGTAGATTTTGTTTTTCTAAAAAATTTCATATATTACACATAATTTTCTGATTTGTAAAAAAAAAGATATCAAATTTACAAGATTTAATCATTTTATTTCATTTCTGAAATATTGTTATTCGAATTTATATTGTTTTAATTATTTCCTAAACAGACACTAAACCCCCTTTTTTTACACCCAAAGCTAATTCTAACCACGGTCACAGACAGATGGGGCTTAGGGCCACGTCATATGCCACATCAGCAAAGACCAGTCAAAAGGCTGACTTGGTCAAGGGTGACCTCACCCTGTCATCGCGATGACGTCACCTCGCCGGATCTCCCCCCAGTCGAGCACGGACACGGCGAGCTAGCGCGCGAGGCTGCCTGGCTACGCGCATAGGATGCAGGGGCGTGCACTGGATGATAAATAGGCGGCGCCGCTGGTTGTTGGCTATCGGAGCAGCTACGACGGCGACTTCGTGCGGTGGCTACGGGCGGCGCACATCGAGGGTACTATTCCGAAAGCAATCGAGGAAGGTAAGGGCACTGGGAGGCTCAGTGGCTTACAAGGAAGCTTTTGGAGGCTATGGCGAGGGAAGGCGAGCTCGGACAACGTCGCCATGATCGACGGCGAGCGGCGGTCAGAGGAAGTGGATGCGCGCAATTACGATCTCCTGGCTCGATTCCTTCTGCACATAGACGAAGTCCAACATGGTGGAGCTTAATGCATCTTCAGTTGGTCTCGGAGAGGTCTCAGACGGCGACGACGAACAACTCCGGCGGGCTAGGGTTCAGTCAAAGAGGAAAAATGGGGAAAGAGAGGAGGATAAGGTTTGCTGGTATTACAAGGTTCCTCTTATAGGCAAATATAAGCGGTGGCTCGAATCTTGGCGGAGCGGGCATCGTGACGACGGCGGACGATGGAGCTCAAGCCATCGAGCTGCTTGCTCGACGATGCATTCTGGCGAGAGAAGGAAGAAAGGAAAAATAAGTGGCGAATCGGTATGGGCCGAGGATTTGGGCCAGTTGGGCTGTGATCGGCTGCTTGCGGCGACGAGTAAGCCAGAGAGGAGATGGGCCATGGGCAAGATTGGACTGATACCTCTTCTTCCTTTATTTTTTTCTGGTTTTATTCCTTTTTCATTTTCTATTTTGTTTTCAGGTTTGTATTTTTATATTTGGTTTGAACTTTTCTTTTTGTAATTTTATTTGCTGAATACTTGCAGCAACAATAAAGTTATTAAGAATCAATTTGTGAAGTTTTATTATGTATTGTGATATTCTCTTTATTCCCTTTATATATATTCTTTTCTATAACATTGTTTTCACTTTTATTAGGAGTAATTAAGTTTTAAAATGTTTAATAATATTCATAGGGTTTATTTATATGTATTTAATCACATAGTATAGGATAATATGGTTGATAATATTGGATCCCCACTTATTCCATGCTCATATGGGATGAGTGGTTTGAGAAATGAATTAAATACTTTGTCTAATGATTATAGATAGAATATTTATGAAATGTTGATGAGAAAGATTATAAATAAGTTTAGAGTTCTGAATTGTAAATGCTTACCCTAGGGTTTAAGGTACTTACTATACTTATTTTCTTTTGTTGATGTGAATAAATATTAATGGTTAATCATATTATCTTTATGTTTGAGATCAGAATGATGTTATCTGGAATGTCTCATGAAAAGGATTTGATAAAGATAACTCCTAAGCACATATGGTTATGATAATTTGAATTGAGAAAAGATGTGCTTAATTGATTTCTTATAGGAAAATATTCGTATAAAGCATTGTGGAAACAAGATGATAGATCAACCATAGAAAGTGGATATTAGGTTTTCTTATAGAATTAGGTTTTAGTGTTTACCATGAATTCCTATATTCCATACTTCATAATTCTGGACTTCTGATTAAGGAATTCCTTTCCTAGATATATTACTTCTTTCTATCCATCATCATGTGTTAACATGATGAGCTTTACAATCACAAGAATATCCTTATCCACCTTTTATTCTTCTAACACCTCTTGTAATTCCAATGAGCTTGATTGTAAATCATTTCCTAATCTTTTCATATCTATACTTGGGTATATCAACTACTCTGCTGTTGATAATCCCCAATCCAACAAGTGGTTACTTCTAACTCCAATCATACTCTTCCTTAATCTTCCTTCACTAATATCACTTCAACAGATGTATACATCAAATCATAATTCACCTCAAGTGCTTAGTATTTACAAAGAGGAAAATACTACTTCTTTAATCCAATATTTCTCTAACATCATTTTAATCATACTATCTTGTCTCTACTTGACTCCAATATCTAACATTCCAACCTCACATTATATTAATGTGACTTGTAATGACTAATCTAGGATAATATATCTATACTATGGTTCAATCATGTTTTATCCACCAATGTCACTTATACATGGTATAAGCATTCAATATTGGTGAGTAAGGCATGATCATTATAATCCTTTGATCATTAATGGCTTAGGTTTCTAGTTGGCTAAACAAGGATTCCATCCATACAACATTACAATTGTATTATAATTATCTTCTGTTTAGCTCTATTGGATTAAGAGATATAATTTATTGACTTTACCTACTTGATCCAATAGGACTACTCCTGGTAACTTATGTTCAGACTTCCTCCTTGTAATCTTCTTTGTTACCATATTGATTTGATTTCCTCCAATCACTCCCATCCTATAGATGACATCTTAAACTAGCATCACTATTTACCTCTTCTGACTTCTTTATTTATAAGCCTTAAGTGAATGCTATAGTAAGTACAAGAGTTGATAGGTCAAGAATTGATAGATGAAGAATTGGTGAATCAATAGTTGATTACTCAACATTGATGAACAACAATTATTTAGATAGGGTTCCATAAGGATTGATATGGAAAGAAAGATATATGGTGAATGATCTTGACTTTGGTTTCTTTTCTGCTCAATCTCACTAGAGAGTTAAAGTTATGTATTTCCATGATACTCATGGTATAAGTAGATGAGATTAAGATATAGTTGTTACATTCTTATTATTTGTGTTATATTTATAATTTGGTATTCATGAGTGATTATAATGAATACTATGATATGATCACCTAAGGATCAAATATAAGTCATTAAGTAATGTATTAGGGTTTAATTTTATTACATTTGATCTACCCTTAGATCAAATCATGTTTACCCAAAATAAGGTTTTAGCAAAGGTCATATTGAAACTTATCGCAGTCAACTTGATGATCTACTTTAATTCCATTAGTTAAGAGAAGCTTCACTCACTTTGACAAGTTTTTATTTAAAAGCGCGAAAATTATTCAGATTTTCTATGCATGAATGCAATGCACACATTGTGTTCAGCTTATTACTAAGCTCTAATGCTGGGATGTTACAGACTCTCCCCCTTAAAATAAACTCCGTCCTCGAAATTCGTAAACTCTCACGTTTCGGAATAAGGAATTGTCTTGCAATTATTACGATATGTCTCAACTCCATGTTAACCTCAATGGGAATAATTGTAATATCCCATATCCAAATCTTTTTCCTTAAATTCTCATTCTTCTAGGCAATTTTTAACAGGGTGTGTCGAATACTCCAAAGTTCTCCTACTATTATACTGTAGGGATATGTCTTTATTATAAACTCCTTAATTAGTGATCTCTTTAGTTCATTTTCCTAAATAGGTATTCTATTTCAACTCCTTTACTTGATTGTCGAACTTTCTTTACTATATTGTATAAGGTCTAAGAAGTCTCACTAAAACAGGTTTTAAATTTCTGTTAGCCAATAGTTATAGTCAAAAGATTAATCATTGATTTATCATTGTATGAGTGGTACTGGTAATCCTTTCGAATATTGGTTTTGAACACATTTAGTCCAAACCCATTGGAATTTCTTATTCCTCTACAAATTCCCAAATGGATGTGCTCTATTACCTCTTAAGGATCACTTAATAGTTGTTTCTTTTAGAATTAGTCTGTTAAGACTATTATATTTTATTACTTCAAGATTTTACCTTATCAGGCTTTTAGACAATCTCTTGTTACTATCTTGAGTACTTCTATAATTATGAATTTCTTTTAACCTTATGAAAATAAGTCTTAAGTTGTCATAGGTTAGTATTTCTTCTCAAACCTTTACTTGGAAAATCAGATAACAATACTTCCACAAATTTTTTACTCTCCCCCTTAGGTTTTACTAATGGTCACTAAACTGCCTTATAAAGTATTTCTTGATTTTATAAATAGAATATTGGTCCCTATCCTGCTTTTACTCTGCCTAGTTAGGGTCTTATGAAAGATTGTACGGTGTATCCACACAATTGTGGATCTCCGAAGTGAATCTTTCAGCATTACTTTGTCTTACTTACTATTTGGATATTTTCGCTTTGATGCACCTGACTTCACGAAGCGTTTTAGAAATCTGTCGCTTAATATTTTATACTCCTTTAGGTCTTACTTAGTTTAGGCCAAATTTTATGCTCTTTATGCAACCATTAAGATGATCTGGTTAACTATGTCAACCAATTACCAGCTGCGAACAAGATACCAACTATGGAGTAATTACCACCATGGATCAAATACCAGCTACGGATCATTCTAGGTTGTAATTATTACCCTACGGTTTCCGACGTACTTCTAGCATTCTCTCTAAATTGTCAGAGCTTGAATATCATTTTGGTTCCAAAACTTCTTCTTTGCACTTATTCATGATGCTTCCATGAACTTGGTACAACTACTTTAGTAACTTCTTAGCAACATTACCTACCTTAAATGAACTTTAAGTTCATTACTTCTTGTTGCTCCATACATCTTCTGCACTAATCTTCATTCTTATTGCTGATTATGAATGATCTGAGCTTGATCCATCCTTCAAATTGCGTTGATACTACTTATATTTGGCTTTACCCTTCAAGTAAGTCTTCATTTTGGTCTTCGGAACTCGTCACTCCCTTACACGAATTCCCATTCCTATCTAGGTCTATAACATCAAGTAGTAACTAGATGTTGCAACATGCATTTGCACACCAAGTCAAACTTCATGTACAGATCTAGTCAATCAAGAAGATCCAAGAAAAACAAATAAATCCAAATGTGGTACATATAACACACAATATTCTAAGCCCATAATATAGTAGTTGAGTATAATATCTCTAGAATTCTGGCTTAGTTGTGTAGTATATGACACCTCCTCATATAGGTTTACATTGTGATACTTAGCACATAGGATCAAACTATACCTTGTCTCAATATTTACCCTAATTGCTCAATTGCAACAGGATAATCTTTAACAAAGTGGTCTCAATTTGGTTTTGACTAACCTTTAGTCTCACTCTTGGAATGTCTAATATAAACAAACTATTATTAATTAGTAAACTAACCTTACATGATCACTCAAAATGACTATTTAGATTCTATTTAATAACTTAAACCAGAGATACTTAGAAATTTTTAGCACCCATGACTTCTATCATGGCTCTACCATGTTATTTTTTATACTTCTACTTTATTCACTAAGTACTTGTCATTTTTACACCTATATCATGGTTTCGGAGCTAATATCACCATGATCTTGTTATGTTTTAGCATGATTCAAGAGCTAATCTAACCATGATGACTTTGTTTCACATTACTCTATCATTCAGTCTTTACATAATCTCACTTCATCATGTAGAATTATCAAGTGAATTCCACATGATTACTACTCATTACATCAATATTTATCCTGATGATATACATCATTTTGTCTTTGGTTATCAACTAACAATAAAATTCTACCGTCTTACATGAACTCTAGGGTTAGGCTACACCATTAAAACTACTTCAATTGATGTCTTACACTTCCTATAGTATCTTGGTGGTTTATGTATCCCTCGGAGGACACTAAAGAGCACTATACTTAAGAAAAGATAAATAATTACTCCTAAGAAAGAATGACTTAAGAAGATGACTGAGGTGTGACAAGGTTATCCTCAAGTGGATACTCATCACAAGTCATATAAATATTTGGTTTAGATACGATGGCTCCTATAGTCACTATCCAACCTACAAATCTTCCTAAAAATGTTTTAATCCTAAGGTCAAAACATATGCTCTGATACCAACTGCGGTGACCCAGCATACCACTGCATGATGTAGTACACTATAGTCGTTGACATAACACCAATGAAACACCGTTCACTAGTATTACATCCCTCAGAGTAGTACAACAGAAACATAGCAGGTCCAAGACATGACTATAGGTTACAACTCAACTCTTTACACAAGATCCAGAGAACACTCTAGGTTAAAGAGAGAGAAAGAAACTTCTTACAAAGAAGAATCAGGAATAAATAACTCATAGCTACCATACTTATAAAACTAATAGCTGAACTACTAGGCTTGCATTGCTGCTATTGCAATACTCTATACAAGTAGGTTCTATGGTTAGAAATTATATTCTTATCTAATCAGCAACTTCGTCTTCACTAGATGTCGGGGGGATAACCCCCGGTAAGGTCACGAGAGGGGAAACATAGCACAGCTGGGTTGGCTCCGAGTAAAAAATGAACCAGGCCGGGAAAGATAAGCATGAGAGCCGAGATACAAACTATCTCGGCCCGTATAGGAAAAAGTTGTAACCCTTGCAGGTACCAACGAGCCGAGTCAACCGAGGAAGGGACGAGTCAAGAAGGACATGTGGCACCTTTCCGAGTAAGGTTCGGGAAGGACCATGGTAAAGCATGGTTAAAAGATAAGGGCGACGCCGGGTGACACAAAAGGAGCCGGGTGACGCCCAAAGCAAGCGCTGGCGTACAAAGTAACAGCGTGACGCCAAAAAGAACAAGAAGCAGCGTACCAGAAGACCGTTAGCTGTCAAGCTTTATGGATCGGGCCTATGGGCTTAAGGCAAGCTCATAACCCGACCCATATTGCAGGGGCCAAGATCCAAACAGTAAACCCTAGAACCAAAAGGGGTATTAGCTAGCTATCACTGCCTATATAAGGGAGGGCATAGCAGTAGTAGAGGGAGGTTGGACCAAGTAGAGAACAGGTGCTGCGCACTCAAGCCAATACAGCTCAAGGAGCACTTGTAATCTTTGGGGTATCAATCAAATTGTCAAGTGTGGAGAGTTCTTCTTGTTCTTCGTGCATGGCTCGACCCTGCACTCCCTCCCCGGTGACCACAAGCACCCATTCGGCCCCCAACTTAAGCCTACCCATGGCATCTGCCGTGCCACCACCACGACAGTTGGCGCCCACCGTGGGGCATAAGCAGGTGCTTGATGGAGTCTTCATCCGGATGGGCAACATCATCGCCAAGACCGGCGAGCGCGTCTACTCCGGCCTCATCCAGAGGTTTGGAGCGCTCAACTTCCTCAGCGACAACACGGGCTGCTTCGGGACCAAGCCGTTCCCTAGGGGCAGTCGCTTCGTCAAGTTCGGCGAGCACCAGGTCTACGTCGCGGTGCGCGTGGATATCCTCGCATATCTGACGCCGTCGTCCTGGCCGGATCCTCAACGGCTCTCGGAGCTGCTAACCTCTCAACTTCGTCTCCATGGAGGTAATGATGACAGCCCCAAACCCCACAGCTCCCCCAGTAGTTCTAGTAGAGAATGAGAAAGCAGAGGAAGGAAATCACGAGGAAATGCCAAGGGCTGCAAGAACAGCAAAGGCGCCGCTAGAAAAACCAGAGAACATAGCTAGGAGCAAAAGAGCTAAGGAGCTGCAGGAAGCGATAGACAAGTTGGCAGCGATGGCACAAGCGACCCAAAGACGTGCAAGCCGAGTTGGAAGAAACCAGGATAAGAGTCCTAGAGAAAGCAAAGGAGCTAGCACAATTACAGCAGGATGTGGATATCACTATCCGAGAGCTTAACTCGGCAAATCGAGTCAAGGGTGCAAAGACCCGACTTGATGCAACGAGATTGAGAGGAAGGAACCTCAACGAAGAACTGGCAGATGCGACATCAAAGATAACGCCAGAGAACAACAATGAGACGGCCATGCGTCCAACGTACAACACAACAACAGCTAATCTGCGAGCGGCAGAAGCAGCAATGGCAGAATTACCCCACTTGGAGGGGGAAGCGAAGAAAAGGCAGCAAGACCGAGTTAATGAGTTAGTAAAAGCAGCCAGCATGCTGAATGGGGCGTATTACAGAGCAAATCCGGGTATAGCAGGGAGATCACAGCTGGTTCACTCGGTGACTCCTGTCCCGGCAAGATCGGCTGGGCACACGACATCCTCACCCGGAGCGACACCCAGGCCGAGAAAAGAAAAAAGTGTGGATTCTGGAAGAAACAAGCAGATGGTCGCCTATGATCCGGCAGTAGTTCAAGGAAACCCGGCGCATGCGCAAGGGGCAAAAATAAATAATCCCCGAGAAAATGAAAACCAGGAAAAAATTGGACAGAGAAATGACAACGGAGGGCAAAATTCTGCGCCTCATACTCAACACGCAACTCACTCGGCAGGAGGAGGAAATCCAGCTCCGAATAACGCACCAGCTCAGCCGGAAAGAAGACATCAGAGCGCGGGAAAAGCAGTTCAACAGCTAGCTGACCCAAACGCGAATAAGTATAATGATGGTTACTCGGCCATGGTAAATGACGGGTATGAGCTGCCGGATCTTGCATATCAAGCAATGGGAGCGAGATACGGAGGTAGGAACCTTCAGCCGGATGATGCCAGGCTGAAGCTTGACCGCATAAAAATGGCAGAGATAATTGAATCACAAGGTCCGCAGGGTCTACCGTGCTTTGGCCCAAGGATCATGAAGGAGCCACCGGTGCCAAATTTCCAGCTGGCCAGAGGAACAAAAACATATGATGGAAGCACAAAGCCAGAGGATTGGCTCATAGATTATGGAACTGCTGTGAAGATCGCGCAGGGAAACTTGAGATGGGAAGTACGTTACGTATCGCAGATGCTAGAAGGACCAGCTCGGGTATGGTTGAACAATTTGCCACCCGGAAGCATCAACAGTTGGATTGATTTTCACGACGCTTTCGTAAGCAATTTCACGAGCACTTACAAGAGGCCAAATCGCCCATAGCAACTAGCAATGTGCAAGCAAAGACCGTGAGACAGACAGGGAGTTCCTCACAAGGTGGTGTACATTGCGTAACTCTTGTGAAGGGGTAATCGAGTCACAAGCAATCGCATGGTTTGCACAGGGATGTAGACATGGGAGTGTGATGTGGCAAAGGTTACAAATAGATATGCCGGCAAGTCTAGCAGAGACGATAAGAATCGCAGACTCGTATTCGTTAGGAGATCCGACTCAGCCGCTGCTCATGTCGGTAGACGGGATGACTGAGACTCAGATCTATGACGCTGCCGGGTCGCAAAGGCGCCAGGAGAAATCCGAATACAGAAGCAAGAGAAGAGACGAGAGGCCGGATTACAGGTATGGTTCAGCTCAGGTTGCGGCAGTGAGTCAGGATCATCCAGATGCTGGAAGCAGTCAGCGTCAAAGGACAAATTGTCAACAACAATGGGTGCCAAAGAATGACGAAAAAAGGCCATACGATCAGAGGAAACAGTATCAGGACCGACAAAAATACACCTATGAGATGATGCTGGATCAGCCGTGTAAGTTTCACACGCCTAGTCCGAGTAAGCCGGCAAATCACTCAACAAGGCAATGCACTTGGTTTCAGAAAGGAGACAGAGTGGACTTGCCGAATAAGCAGCTTCCACCACCTCCCCCTCCACCACTTATATGAGGAAATGCTCAAGCAGTAGGAGCAGATAACAGATATGAAAACAGGCAGCCGAGATATCAGAATCAGGAAGAAGAGAAGCTGTGCACCAGGTGCACAATCCAAGAGGTGATGATGCTCATATCAGCCACGGAACCAGAAATGAGTATAGAGAACATCACCAGAGCTATGTTATCTTTGTCACAGAGCCAAATGACAAGAAGATCCAGCAGCGACGAATGATGGAAGTGAATGCCTCGATGCCGGCAATTCCCAAGTACATGCATTGGTCTGAGCAAGAGATAACTTGGAGTATAAAAGATCACCCCAAGATCATGCCAACCCCTGGAGGATACGCTCTGGTGTTGGATCCAACATTCATGGGCCCAGATATCAACGTGAAGTTTTCAAAAGTACTGATTGACGGTGGCAGTAGCATCAACATCATATATAAGGATACAATGCTCAAGTTAGGTATTACCATGAACATGCTGGAGCCGACTAAGACCACTTTCCACGGGATTGTGTCGGGATTGTCCTGTGAGCCAATTGGCAAGATCTGGGTCGACGTCTGATTCGGCAACAGGGAAAATTGTCGCACTAAAGCTATAGAGTTCAAGGTGGTAGATCTGGTCAGCTCATATGACGCCTTGCTCGGCAGGCCGGCTATGGCAAGATTCATGGCTACTACCCATATGGCATACTTAAAGATGAAGCTGCCAGGCCCATGTGGGGTGATCACAGTGGAAGGAGATTACAAGATATCTATTGCTTGTGCTTCAGCCGGATCTTCACTCGCCGAGTCACTCGTCATAGCACAAGAGAAAAGTCAGATGTTGGAGGTGGCAGCATTGGCCAAAGCAGCACAAATGTCCATGCCGGCACTCACCAACCCGCATGGCAATGTGTCATTTCAAGCTACCAAGGAAACCAAGTAGGTGCAGGTGGATGAATCTTTCCCAGAGCGCACAGTGACCATTGGGGCTGGCCTTACAGATAAATAGGAAAGCGAGCTCACCAGCTTCCTCCGTGAGAATCGGGACATCTTTGCATGGTCCACTCAAGATCTACAAGGAGTTCCAAGGGAGTTGGCTGAGAACTCTCTTCATCTAAGACTAGATGCAAGGCCGGTGAAGCAACCCTTCCGCCGCTTCACCGAAGATAGGAGGAAAGTAATAGCGGCCGATATTGCAAGACTTTTAGCTGCTGGATTCATCATGGAAGTGCTGCACCCGGACTGGTTGTCAAATCCAGTCCTGGTCGAGAAGAAGAAAGATGACCCAAACGTGGCAGTGGTATGGCGCATGTGTATTGATTACACGAACCTCAATAAGGCGTGTCCAAAAGATCCATTTCCTCTGCCTCGGATCGATCAAGTCATAGATTCTACTGATGGGTGTGAGTTGTTGTCATTTGTGGATGCATATTCAGGATTCCATCATATTCCGCTGAATCCAAATGATCAAATAAAGACTACTTTTATCACCCCGTACGGGGCTTATTGCTATCGCACCATGCCATTCGGATTGAGAAATGCAGGCGCAACATACCAAAGATGCATGCAAAAATGCTTACAAGATCAATTGGACAAAAATGTTCAAGTATACGTCGATGACGTGGTATTAAAAACCAAACAAAGTCATACTCTAATTGAGGACTTGCGTCAAACATTCACAAACTTGAGAAGATTCCGGATGAAACTTAACTCGGAAAAATGTACATTTGGTGTCCCAGCTGGCAAGTTACTTAGATTCCTTGTATCCAGCCGAGGAATTGAAGCTAACCCCACAAAGATCAAGGCCATCGAAAGAATGGAATTGCCAAAAACCCTCAATGATGTCCATAAGTTTACTGGATGCCTGGCTTCATTGAGCAGGTTCGTTAGTCGGCTAGGCAAAAAAGCCCTACCACTATATCAGTTGATGAAAAATCAGACAAATTCACATGGACACAGCAAGCTGATAGCGCTTTCCATGAATTAAAGAAAATGTTGGCAACAACACCAATATTAGCGTCACCACTATCCAAGGAGCCAATGCTGCTCTATGTCGCCGCAGCCAACAGAGTTGTAAGTGCAGTAATAGTGGTTGAACGTGAAGAAGGGGGCAAATCAGTCCAAAGACCAGTATATTACTTGAGCGAAGTGCTCTCTGTCTCAAAACAGAATTACCCGCATTATCAGAAGATGACATATGGGGTATATATGGCAGCAAAGAAGCTGAAACATTATTTTCAAGAACACCCAATCCGGGTAATATGCGAGGCACCTATCTCGGATATATTGGGCAGCAAAGATGCCAGCGGCCGAGTAGCCAAATGAGCCATTGAACTGGCCCATACACTCTACAATATGGTAGGAGGGATGCAATAAAATCTCAAGCCGTTAAAGATTTCTTTGCAGAATGGATGGAGATGCAGTACGAACCACCACTGCCAGATCCAAATTACTGGAAAATGCATTTTGACGGGTCCAAGACAAGAATGGGTCTAGGCGCCGGGATAGTGCTCACATCTCCAAAGAGGGATCAACTGAGGTATGTGTTGCAAATTCATTTTGCTGCTTCTAACAACGTTGCCGAGTATGAAGCACTTGTCCATGGCATTAAAGTAGCCAAGGAAATTGGTATCAAAAGTATCATGTGTTTTGGCGATTCAGATTTGGTGATTCAGCAAGTGTCTGGACATTGGGATGCACTGGACGCAAACATGGCATTATATCGCTTCCACGTACAACAAATTTCGGGATATTTTTATGGTTGTGAATTTCATCACATTCCTAGAGCATAAAATGAGGCAGCAGATGTATTATCCAAACTAGTGTCATCTAGGCAAGCAATACCACCAGGGGTAGCATTGGAGCATCTCAGGAAGCCATCGATCAAGCCATGACCAGAGTCCGAATCAATCAGTATCATCCGACGAGTCAGGAATCAGAGGCAGTGCCAATGGACATCGACTCAGGGGTAGGTTCGAGTCACTCGAGGACTGAACCGTTCAATTCAGGGGTCGCCGAATCACACTCGGGCACTCCTCAGGTTATGTCGGAAGAACATATCTCAGCGGAACCAATGGACATTGATGTTGAAGCAGACACGGAACCACTAATACCAACATGGGCACAACCAATATTCAGTTATTTGAAAGGTGGAACCTTGCCGAGTGATGAAACACTGTCAAGGAAAATGGCACGAAGGGCAAAAGCATACACCTTAATCAACTAGGAACTCTACAAGCGAAGTGTGACCAGTGTACTGCAGCGTTGCATCAGCTCAGAGTAAGGCCATGAGATCTTATTGGATATCCATCAGGGAGAGTGCGGGCACCATGCGTCATCAAGAGCGTTGGTAGCCAAGGCATTCCGACATGGATTCTACTGACCAAGTGCATTGGCACAAGCACAAGAGTTAGTCGGGAAATGCAGTGGTTGTTAACACTATGCGTCCAAGTCACATTTACCAACGTCTGAATTGAAGACTATACCAATCACCTTGCCTTTTGCAGTATGGTGCCTGGATATGGTAGGACCATTCAAACCAGCAAGGGGAGGCATGACTCATATCTTGGTCATGATCGATAAGTTTACCAAGTGGATAGAAGTGAAGCCAATCAAGAAATTGGACGGTAAAACAACTGTCACATTCCTAAGGGATATAATCCTCAAATACGGTTACCCGCACAGTGTGATCATGGACAATGGCACAAACTTTGCTGAAGGATATTTTGCTCGCTTCTGTGGGAAACACCGAATAAGACTCGACGTAGCATCAGTCGCCCATCCAGAATCAAATGGAAAAGTTGAACGGGCTAATGGCTTAGTTCTGTCCGGGATAAAACCCCGCTTAATGGAACCACTCCAGAGATCACCTGGTTGTTGGATAGAGGAACTACCCTCAGTACTGTGGAGCTGAAGAACGACTCCGAATCGATCAATTGGTTATACGCCATTTTTCCTTGTATATGGGGCTGAAGCAGTTTTGCTTGCCGACATAGAATATGACTCGCCAAGGATAAGGCAATACTCAGAAGCCGAGGTAAAAGAGGCCCGATAAGATGGAGTAGATTTACTCAAAGAAGCAAGGGAACTGTCATTCTCCAGATCTACTATATATCAACAAAATCTTCGACGCTACCATAGCCAGAAAGTGCAACCTCGTGTTTTTCGAGAAGGAGATATGGTACTAAGGCTGGTGCAGCGCACAGCCGGAATGCATAAATTATCGCCTCCTTGGGAAGGTCCATTCATTGTAAGCAAAGCATTGCACAATGATTCCTACTATCTCATAGACGCTCGTGAAGCGCAAAAGAACAAGGCGGACATGTCAGAAGATTAAACCAAAAGGCCATGGAATGTGGCACTGCTTCGTCCCTTCGATACTTAGGAGAAGCAGTGCATGTATCACTCAAATTCTCATATGTCGGATGTCTTTGCCGGCTATGTGCTAAAAATAAAATGGTATGATTCGAAAAACTGACTCGGGGACTAACCCTTAGGCATTCCATTTCAATTATTTTACGTCGGCTAGCATGATACCCGAAATTTATCTCAGAACAGGTAGTGTTTACTTGGAAGAAATCAACTCTCCGACTATGCTGTTGTCCGAAAACACGGCTTCATGGCAAGCAAGAGAAAAAGATCTAAGATGGGTAAACACGAACGTCGGATAAATACAAGGGAGAAATGCGAGTCGGCTTTAGTTTTTGCCTAATTCTCTGCAGGTTGTGTTATGCTATGTGTCGAGTAATCTCGGCCAAGTTATCCAAGTTTCATACCCGCTAACTAAATCCTTCATACTTTGATATCCTAATGTCGAACGCCAAAAAATGGTAGACAAGGGCCAAAGGCAAGGAAAGGTGACACGACAAAATGAAACTCGGGGACTTGTCCTTGAGTAATTTGCACTCAAAGCATAACGCAAAATATATAAAGCCTATCACAAGGCACATAGTCAAACTTCAAGTGCAATGTATGTTACATTTGTACCTGGCATACCGGGGATCTAATAAAAGTTCGAGTATTTGTTGGCCTAAGGAGCAGGAGAATCGGAGGAGCATTCTCGGAGCCAGGAGTGCTTGGAGCATCGGTCGGGTGAGGGGCATCTGCGGCTGGGTCATCTGGATCATCGATTTCGGCCGCCTCATCGCCACCTTCTTGGTGAGGAACTTGACGAAGCGTCGCCAAGGTCGAGGAAGTTGGGCCCTTCACACCAAGCGTGCACCATGGTGTACTCGATCATGGTAGAAGCTCGCTCCTGGCGCTTCTTGATCAGCTCCGGGTCATTCAACCATTTGCCATCTCCCCTTATGCGAGCAAGAACATCAAGGTTGATGTCCTCGTACCATGAAAGCACGAAGGAGAGAGCCTTGTCCGTTGCAGCCCGGCCGGCCGACTCATGCCATTGATCCAGCCGGTCTTCAGTAAGGAGCAATCTGTCGGCGAGTGGCTCGATGTGTTCGGGTGGGTCTTCATCCGGCCAGAGCATGCGAAACGCATGGATAGCCGCTTTCAGCAAGTCCACACCGCAGGATCTGAGGGTCTTGACCCGTTCAGACACCACTGCAAGGAGCTCTTCCATGGACACCTCGCCGTCAGCAGCAGCACTAGCTTCGGCTCTCACTTTCTTCATGGCTCGGATGGCAAACATGTTTGCCTCAGGAAAGTTCTCTGCAAGCAAAAAGAGAAAGTTAGCAAATAGCAAGGGCAGATGGAAGAAATCCAGCAGGACTTGGACAATGCGTAAAGAGTAAGAACTCACTACCGAGAAAGAAGTTGATGGCAGCGAGCTTGCTATGCCAAGTCTTGGTCTTGGCTTGAAGGGCGTCGAGGTTCATATTTGTTAACTCGACGAATGACTCGGCCTCGTCGAGCAGCTTCTTAGTCTTCTCGGCGCTGGCAGCCTGCTGCTCGTTCTTCTTGGCAAACTCCTCCTTCATCCCTTTCACCTCGGCCAAGTGCTTCTGCTTCGTCTCAGCCATTAATTCCTTCAGCCGAGTCACCTCATCTCGCTCCTTCTGGATTTCGTCTTGGTGCTTCTCTGCTTATTCATAACAAATATTTGTCAGTACCAACAGAAAAATTTCAGCAATTGGCTTAGGGAGGTAAGAAATTTACTCTCGGCCTCGCTGATTTGCGAGTGAAGTTCATTGATGGTGGACTGAGCAGTGGCTGTGAAACAAGAGTGAGATGAAAAATGAGGAGATGGACTAAGAAAAATTACACCAAATGAAAAAGAGGAAGAGCAAAGATTTTACCTTGGCCATAGGTGTCAGTCTGTAGCTTCTCATACGCAAGTTCGAGCTTGCGATGCGCCATGACGAGAGCATGATGCACCTTGGTGCCTCGTTATGCGTAAGCTAATAAAAAAAGACAGACGAATAAGAAAGAGTCAAGTCAGGCGACCTACCGAATAAAAAGGGCTTAAGAGCTTACAGCCGAGTAAGTTCCTCACTCGGCAGTAACCTCGAGGGCTAGGGATTGAAGCTCTAACATGATTTTGGCACAATGGAATCAAAGGGCTTAAGAGCTTACAACCGAGTAAGTTCCTTACTGGGCAGTAACCTCGGGGGCTAGGGATCGAATTTCTAACATACAGGCTTGAGGTAAAGGATTTGAAGGCTATGTGTCTATTGAAGAGCTTACAGCCGAGTAAGTTTCTTACTCGACTGTAACCTCGGGGACTAGGTGATATGTATAAAGGAAATACTCAATGATACAAAAGAGTAAGAAGTTAATTTACCTCGTTCACTTCGTCGGCGTGGGCCATCAGAGCAATGACCTGCTGGGTCATGTCGGAGACGGCCTTGGGGCCCAGCTTCATCTTCTTCCCGACACGAGTGCTGACCTCCTGCTCGCCTGCTGCATTCCATGCCATGGCGTAAGGTTCAGCCGAACCAAGGCTCTTGCCACTGAGCGTCCGAGTGAAAACTCGACCCGTTTTAGGGCGGTTCCCATAGTGGCACGGGTTGCAGTGGCAGAAGTATGGAGGGTAACAACCCTGGAGTCATCACCTGACCCGACAGCCGCAAATTCGTCCCCCTTACCCGTTGAAGCGAGCTTTGTCACCGACGTCGGAGGCCGGATCTGAGGAGCAGAACCCGGAGCGCAAACTAGAGTTGTTTGCTTGGAAGAGGTGGATTTGCTAGAAGAGGGGCAAGTAGAACCAGAAGCTTTGGGCTGGGTCTAGCCCTTTGACAGAATTTGAGAGCGAGCAGGAGGATTTGGAGAAGATCTTGGAGCCCCTGACTGGGTTCAGCAGTTTTGCTGGCTCCAAGATGAGGAAGTTGTTCATTCACATCAGCTTGAGGGCTGATGCTAGAGGAACTGGTGGCAGAGGGTTTCTCGGCGCCAGACTTGTGGGCACCAAGATCAGGAAGTTTTTCCTGGCCAACGCCAGGAGCGCTAGCCGAATGACCCACCGGGTCTGACTGATACTGAGAAGCGTGAGCCTCGACAGTGCTAGCCTCAACCCGGACGGGACTCGGCGCCGCCGAGTCAGCTGGAGGAGGTGCATGCCTAAGCAGCGAGGCAATGCTAGAAGCAGCCTGACTCGCCGTCAAAGGTGCAACACTGAAAATAACAAGACATATATAAGAGAACATCAGTGATGAGAAAGGAAAGAACAGAGAAGGCAAAGTACGAAACTTACCCAGTGACGAACGGGTCGCGGGCTACTCGGCGCGTGCTTGGCGCCCAGCAGCTTGACGAGTCTCACCCAGGCTGGCAGCAACAGAGGCAACAGGAGCTGCCGGACTGGGCTTGTTCTTCTTAGACGGCTGAGTGCTGGAGGAGGTTCCGTGTCGCTTCGGCTTAGCGACGGGAATCTTGCAAACTCCTCCCACGGTGAGAGGAGGAATGTCATGTACCTAGCCAGCTGCAAAAGTAAATAATGGGCTTACTCGGATAAGCAAAGAGATTAAGCTCACAAGGCATATACCTTCAAAAGTGTACAATCATCATCCTCATCATCGTCAGACCAGTCTTGTAAGGGATTGCGAGATTTACTCTTACCCGAAGCAGAAGCGGCTGCAGTGTGCGGGATCGGTATGAAGCACTCCAGGTCATACTCGACCTCATCCGAGTCAGAGCGGTCCCCATGATAACCAGCAGGAGGGACAGTACTGTCATCAACCTGGTGAAGGAGATTCTGCGAAAGACAAACAGAATGAGAGACTAAAAACTAAGCTAAGAGTGGCAAAAGAGCTAAAGCCTACTCGGTGAGAAATTAATCCGGTAACTTACCCAGGGGACAGGCCAGACCCGGCTAAACGGAGGGCAACTCTAGGCCAAATCATCTGCCAAGTTTAGTTTAAATATTGAGCTTACTCGACGGGCGATGGAGTCATGGGTGAGCTCCTTAGTGGAATGCCGAGTGGGATCATGGGACCCGCTCATGAAGCACATCTTGTGGCTCCTGGCTTGGATGGGGCTTACCCAGCATGAGATGAAGGTGCACATGAGGTCGAAGTCGGCGAGATGAAAGTTCTCATCCGGCGACAGTAAGCTTTCCAGAATTGGGTTGGCTTCATTCACCGCAGCGTCTTGGTCGCGCGGGTCAAGCTGCCAGTGCTTCTTGTGGGGGACCTCGTCCAAGAAAGGGGGAAGCCGGATGTTATCGGTGGACCCGCTGTTTTTGACATAGAAAAAGGTTCTATGCCACTTCTTGCAAGAGTCAATACCAGCAACCCGAGGAAAGATGGAATCCCTCCTGGGTGTGATGCTGGCAGCACCGCACAGAGTAGGTTTCTTCTTGGCACGGGGAACTTCAGGCTGGGGGACAACCTAAACTTTGAAGCAAAAATACTTGGCCCATAGAAGAACTGTAGGCCAAATTCCAAGATAGGCCTCGGAGGCAGAGATGAAACAAGAGAGAGAGCCAATTGCGTTGGCAGGAAGATGGTGGGTCTATAGACGGAAAGTAGAAAGAAACGAGGAAAAGAAAGTGCTCACAGGAAGAGCAAAACCACATTCAAAGTGGGAAAGATAAACCACCCGCTCGCCAGCTTGAGGTTTAGGGGAGATCTCACCGGCGGGGAGGCGGCAATCCATGTGGCATCCCGCAAAACCACTACTAGAAAATCGCGTTGTTTTTGTGCATTGCATCGTCATCATCATGCATTGTTTGTCTGAACTATTTCGAAAAGCCTAGTTTGCTTTGTACAAACATCCCTCTTTATTTCAAATGCCAAAACCCCGATCGTATCGGATATTTTATTTACCTAAAAACTATTTGCAAAGTAGCCCTGTTTTAGAATGAACAAAACCAAACAAACACACATTCTAATCAGCCTAAATCTAAATCCTATTCCCACCCAAACCTATTCTACCCCCCACTCACAGCTCTCCACCTCACCCTCTCCCCAATTCCTACCCACTCCGCCACCTCAGCAATCCTTGATCCAGCCCCCCCTAAAAACCTTCTATACCAAATAACCTACCCAGTCCTATTCTACCCCAACCCTCCACCTCACCTGCACCAATCGGTGCCTGCCACCTCATTCTCTCTCTCCTCCCAACCACTCTCCCGCTGCCACCTCACCCCCCAAACACCCCTCTCCCCTCCACCTCACACACCGACCCACCCCGTCCCCACAGCCACTCCCCACCCGGGTCCCGCCTGCCCTGTCCCGCTGCCACCTGGGCCCCTCCTCCCTGGCCCCACGCGCCCCCACATGCACCCGCAGCTCCCCAGCCCCACCTGGCCCCCTGCCCACGGCCCCCACGCCCGGACCCATCCGCCACCCGCACCGCAGCCTCCTCCCTCCTCCCCCCACGTGCCCCGCGTCTTCCTCCTTCCTCTCTCTCCCAGCCCCGGCGACCACCCTCCCCTTCTCCACCCTCTTCCTCGAGCCCCGTCGGCTCGAGCTCGCCCCTCCGCTCCCTCGCCGCCGCGCCTGGCCCCGGCTCGCCACCGCGTCGACCGCCCCTCTCCGGCGAGCCGCCTCCGCCCTCGCCCTCCTTGCCGCCAGCGGCCTCGCCGACGACCCCGCTCGGCCTCCCGTTCCCCTCGCTCGCTCCCACCCCTCCGGGCCTCCCCTCCGCCTGCTAGCCGAGCCCCGCCGCCGGTCTTCTTCCCCCCGCCTCGCCGTCCTACCCCCTCTTCCTCCGGCCGCGACGCCTCGCCCTCCTCGCAGAGCCGACGTCGCTTCCTCCCTGGCGCCGCCGTTGCCGGCGGGCCCGCCTCGCCGAGCCCCGCCAGCGCCTCCTCTCGCCCTTCTCCGACCCGAGCCCCCTAGCTGCGCCCGGCCGCCTCGGGCTCCCGTCGGCCGCCTCGCCTCGGAGCCGCTCCGGCCGCATAGCTCGCCAGTGCCGCCGCCTTCCTCCCTGTTCCGGCCTCCAACCGTCATCGCTCTCTGCGGCCACCGCCCTGTCGAGTTCCTCCGCGTCGGGTCCTCCCCACCCTCTGCAAGCTGCCTGCCGCCGCCCAGAGTCCCTCCTCGCTTGCGCCTGGCCGGCCTTGGCCGCGCCCTCATCGCCCAGTCGCCGCCCTCCGTTGACCCCGAGTAGGGCATGGCCGCCGCCGTCCTCGACGCGTCGCTCGGCCGCGCATGACCTGCAGCGTGGTCCCTGGGGCACCTGTTTCCTCCGTGCGTGGCCTCTGGAGTTACATGAACGCCGATGGGGTACTGCTGTTCAAGGAATAGCCTGTGAAGGGAGGTTGCTGATGTTCAGTATAGCCAGTACGAGGATTCGATGTACAAGAGAAACCACGACGCCGGGCCCGAAACCGACCTCGACACGCCAAGTTCGCCGAAACCCGCGAAGACCGATCCCGGCGTCCGAGACCCCGAAGGCCGATCTCGCCGCACCCGCACCCCGAACCCGAAGAGTCGCCGACAAGGACCGTCCCTACACCAAGATCTGCTTCCGAACACTTCGACCGAAGCTGAATCAAGATCTCCCCGGATACGCCAAGTTCGCCTACCCGGACACCGTGCGACAAGATCTTTTCGAACCCGAGGACCATCAAGACTGCCGCTCGAACGCCAAGACCGACCCCGCGGATCCGACAAGATCTATCGCCTAACGCCAAGCTCGCCTCCATGGGACGCCAAGACACCCGTCGAACCCCGGAGTCCGAACCCCAGATCCGGACCCTGAGACCGAACCCCGAACCCCGAACCCCGGAACCCCAAGATCGTCGAACCCTAATGTGTGACCCTTTCTCGAGCCCTATTTTATAAATGTAAAATATCAAATTGTTGCATATTAATAATCATTCATCTCGCATGCATATTTGTGTGGTTTGGGGGCCTTATGCCGATTCACCTTATAATTAAATATGGGACCCATATGCGGGCAAATCTAGTCTCATATTGGCCTCATTTAAATTTGTGTAGCGAACCGGTAACTTATCTTACCCTGTTATTACAACATTTAAATTGCGGGGTAGCTAAATAACTTGAACCATATAATTAATTGTCGGGACCCCGGTTCCGCTTAATATTGCCTAATTGCATCGCACCTTGCCATGCCATGCATCATACATGCATCATGCCGATCTTTTGCGTAGTATTAAATATTGCATCCGGTGTTTATTCTAGTGTTTTGCTTCTTCGCGGATAAGGCCGTTGAGTTGATGCGAGTGTCGACCCGATCTTCGGTTGAACCTTCGACAATGTTTTCAGGCGAGCATCTCCCCCTTTCTACCTATCTTACTTTTATAGTATTTATTCCCTCCTGTTGATCTATTGCTATCTGTGTTGCGATGCTCTAGTTTCCGTACCCATGAAATTCCGTGCAGCCCTATATTGCCTTGGACACATCCTATTACCTGTTGTTTGGTAGATAGTTGGACTTGCGCGTCGTAGTCGCTTGCTCAAGTGCTGTTGCGTGTCGCCAAGTACCACAGTTGTTGGAGCATTGCCGCATGATCAATGTTGGAGATGATCATGGCTTTATTTATCGTTCACTTTAATTATCGTTTAACAACTAAAATTGAAGTAGGTAAGCAGAGGCACACGTGGGCAATAGATGTTATTTGGTTGTTAACCGTCCACTTGTGTCCCGTAGGACCCCGAGTGCTTGATACCTGTTCCTTGATTTATCGCGCTATCCACATACGGGGAATTATGGGCCCCCCTTAGCCAGAGCTTGATTCAGTCTTATTTCTTGGGGCCACAAACTAGTTTGAGGTTTTATTTACGATCCTGTACTTATGCCATGCTTTACTGCTTTATTTACGATTGTGCGAGGAGCACACTGTACTGTTTAGGTAAGCGGAGTGTTTTCGCGGTATCGACAAGCCTCGTTTTGGGGTTCCTAGTCGTTTACAGCCATTGACGCAAACCTTGAGTCCGTCTCGGAGTCAGCTAGCTTCGTTGCGGGTCTACTCAATGGGGTGGCCCCCTGAAATATTTCTGAATCCTGTGATTGCTTTGTCGTGAAAGCCTCGTTGGGTTTTGATTTGGTTTTTCCGAGGTTGATCGTGTGTGTGTTGCTATTGGTGCACCCCGGCCGGGTTAAAACTTTCTGAAAGCCGTGTCCGCGGTTATGGACGACTTGGAGCACAGTATCTCGATCATAGACAACTATAACTAAAGTAGTGCTATAAATTTGACTTGATAATGACTAGTAATCAGCCTCACTATAATGGAATGGCTAAATAAAACTGCCAACAATTGCTTGCTTGGGTTGTCGCTTGCGACAATTGCATCTGACTAGTAAGTATTGCAACTACAAAAGAATGGCTAAATAAAAGTACCAACAACTGCTGGGTTTTTGGGATAGCTCATGCTATTTGTATCTGATTAGTAAGTGTTGCAACTATAATGGAATGGTTAACTAAAATTGCCCACTGCTTAATTTATCAGGATGACTATCTATACCTGACTAGTAATTGCTGCAACGATAACTGAATAAATAAAACTGCCAACGGTGTGAGTTCCTCGGTTGACTTCCTTGTTTGGTCTCGAGGGGGAAACGCCAGGATGGGTTTGTTTGGTGTTGTATTCAGGTTGGCTCCGAATAGGTCTTTCTTACCCCTCTCTGATAGCCGCTAGATGTATCGAGTCTCTATAGGTTGTTTAGTGCAGGCTGCCGCTGCCGCTTCAGTCCACCATACCTATGTAGGCGAGGACCACCGAATTCTAGCCTCGCTGCACCGGGCCTCGATCGACGCTCCTCTTTTTCCTTTGCCTTTAAGACCCTTTTGTTTAAGCAGGTTTTGAGATCGACGTCGTTAGCAGGGTTACCCTTCCGGCTTGGCCTGGGCAGGGTTATGGACGCCATTGGTTATTCCTCAGGGCTCTTAGCCCCATTTGCATCTTGTTCGTAGCTGGACGCTATATCGTTTTCAAGGTGATTTGGATCTTTGTATCTTATATCTGTATTCTTGACTCATGGAGTCGTGTTGTATATATATCTGTTCTGTGGGTCCCATCGAGGACTGTTGTGTAATGTTATTACTTCGTTTTCCACCCGCACGAAAGTGCCTGGTGGGCACCTTTGAATCGTTTCTATGCGGGTTTGGCGGGAATCGCTGAAACTTGCATAGGTCCGATTCTGAGGGTGTTACAATCCACTTGCAGTGGAATGCGTCTGGTGGACTAGAGCCACTCCACTTCTTCGGTGGAGACCTCCGAGCCTTCCCAGCCACCACGCTCGCCGATGGGGACCTCCTGCTCCTCGGCACCGTTGCGAATCGAAGGAGGACAGGGGCAATCGCAGCACAGGAGCAAGAGGGAGAAGGAACCGCAAAGGGGGCAGTTCGATCTTGCAGGCGCGAGGAGGAAGAAAGGCTAAGGAAACTGAACGGGCGTGGGGGAAGTGGAAACCCCTAACCCCTACTTAAGGGCAGTAAAAACCCCCGTAGTGGGATCTAACCGCGTTGCGGCGGCGTGTGGCCGTGTACTGGCCGGTGGGCGATCGTGGCGCCACGTAGCCAAAGATACACGAAAAATCCAGTGCCACATCACGGCTAGTAGGACAAGAGGCGTAGACTGATGGGACTGCCACAATGATGGGGAATAACTGCACAGCCGTCACTGTGCTGCCAGAACTTGGAACAAAAATTGAGGAAAGTAATCATGATTACTAGTTGTCAGTGACTGAAGTGCGCCGAAAATGACCCGGAATTGGCCAAAATAACTCGGCTCGAGGCAAGAATGAGCCAAGAAGTCAAAGAATTAACCCGAAATTGTCAAACTAACCCGGCAAGATGCGAAACTGAGATAGATAAAAGACAAAAACTAAGTTCCATTCACACAAAAGGAACCTGGAGACGCCTAACAACTTGAACTGCTAGACCTCACCAGCTTCGGGGACTAATGTCGGGGGGATAACCCCCGGTAGGGTCATGAGAGGGGAAACATAGCGCGGCTGGGTTGGCTCCGAGTAAAAAATGAACCAGGCCGGGTAAGAACGGCCGGGAAATATAAGCATGAGAGCCGAGATACAAACTATCTCGGCCCATATAGGACAAAGTTTTAACCCTTGCAGGTACCAACGAGCCGAGTCAACCGAGGAAGGGCCGAGTCAAGAAGGACATGTGGCACCTTTTCGAGTAAGGTTCGGAAAGGACCATGGTAAAGCATGGTCAAAACAGAAGGGCGACGCCGGGTGACACAAAAGGAGCTGGGTGACGCCCAAAGTAAGCGCTGACGTACAAAGTAACAACGTGACACCAAAAAGAACAAGAAGCAGCGTACCAGAAGACCGTTACCTGTCAAGCTTTATGGACCGGGCCTATGGGCTTAAGGCAAGTCCATAACCCGGCCCATATTGTAGGGACCAAGATCCAAACAGTAAACCCTAGAACCCAAAGGGGTATTAGCTAGCTAGCACTACCTATATAAGGGAGGGCATAGAAGTAGTAGAGGGAGGTTGGACCAAGTAGAGAACAAGTGTTGCGCACTCAAGCCAATACAGCTCAAGGAGCACTTGTAATCTTTGGGGTATCAATCAAATTGTCAAGTGTGAAGAGTTCTTCTTGTTCTTCGTGCATGGCTGGGCCGTGCACTCCCTCCCCGGTGACCACAAGCACCCATTAGGCCCCCAACTTAAGCCTACCCATGGCATCTGCCGTGCCACCACCACGACACTAGAGTTGATGTATATGCTGACTTCCTTGACTTCATTGAAGAGCTTTAGCTTTTAATGATGATTCCTGGAGCATAACTTGATGTAGACATCGTCTGTAAGGCTTTGGAACCTAGCAAGGGTTAATAAGATACTTTGAGTATGAGCATACTCAACAAGTTCACTAGAAAAGGAGTGTTTGATGCACTATAACTACAGCCACAGACCATAGGTCGTAGGCAATGCAAGTTTTTGTAAACATTTCTTCAAAGGTTGATTTTATTCTGAAAACTATGTTCGTCAGCCTTCACAGGTTTACCAGAACTTTCATGGAGTTCCTTTCCCGCCGTGTTCGCAGCTCCTTCCCGGAACAGGGAGTAACAAGTTACAGTTCTTACACTCTGCAGAGGTGCGTCACTTTACCCATGAGAGATCTTAGCTGTGTTGCACATCCGAATTGCAGGTTCGTTCACACTTCCTTGGTGTGAGACCCAGACTAAGATCCAAGCCAATCACTGTCTTCTCCGCGACCCCGCATGTCTTCTTGGTGTACGCCAACCACCTATTGAATTACGCCAATGGTAGTACAGACCGTTCAGATGCCGGAACTATCGTGGGACGTTGAGGGATCCCACCCATATGCTGCATATCCTCTATGAATTACCATAAATAATATGCATGCTACGAGTGATAACAGGCACGACCCGCACATCCAACTCCATGCGAGAGGGAAAAGATACAGCTGACTTCTTCGTCCCATTCCAAATCTCATGGTCAACGTGTAATATACGGCGCAAGAATCACTGGCGACATTGGTTGTTAAGTCCTAGATAATATGTTCCTTTACCACCGGAACTCTTATAGTAGGTTATTACCTCATGGTAAATAACCTACAATCACATTATTATGAAAATAGCGTTTTCTATCCTTTTTCAAATGCAGGTGATGACAATAGTGGATTTGCAAAATACCTTATAGAAAATAATCAAAGGACATGAGCAAGTGTGAACTTGCCTTTTGTGATTGCAAGATTATGCACTCACGGTCTTCAAGACAATATAAGATCCAATAGTTGAAATCTGCATCATTGGTTCGGTAAGGACTAATGTTTAAAGAAGCAAGATGCTTTTATGCATAAGTAATGTAATGCAAGTTGATGAACGCGAGATGCAAGAAGCAAGATGCTTTTATGCATAAGCAAGATGCTTTTATGAATAACGTTGTTCTAGGGTTTGGATACTGGAAAGGGTTTCCTTGGAATGTGTTGCCCTTTTAGATTAAGTTTTATACATGTGCTTCTTATTAAGGCTTGTGAGTGTGTGGAAAACAACATGTATTTATACAACAACAAAATACACAGTATGGAATGCTACTCAAGGTTGCATACATCTTAATTTTTTATCTTCCAGTTTTACTTTACAAGTAATGTCACTTATAAAGAATTTAAGTATTAACAATCTTATTATACAAGTAAGGTATAAAGTAATGTGATTTTGATTATTTGTTATTTTTTTATAAACTTGTGGTTAATATAAAGAATGGGTTTTATCTTATTACAATTATTCTTGGAGATTTTATATTAGATAACGATTCTTTTATAAAATAATTTATACTTATGGTTGAAGGATCATTCAATAAGATTGCATTTAAATGGTGTTAAATCATTTTGACCTCATAAGGTTAGTATTTAAGATTAATAATATTTATTACATTTAATTGGTTAATTTAAGAAATATTAACAAATTTTATTTGTCATTTTATGAATTATTAACTAAAGAAATAGGTTTAAATTAAGGTTATAGAAGTGTTTAACTTTTTATTTAATTCAAAAGTGGAATATTATATTTTTAACATGTAGTTATTATTTTTGTGATCATTTTGGTATATTACATTTCTTTTTGTGATTTATAAATAATAAGATATGATTTTAATAAGGTTTATTACTATATAAATACTTAGTAAATAATAAATATTTAATTAAGAGGAATAATAATGCATGATTATAGTTTTAAACTCTAATTATTATTTTTCTAAGATTTTTGATATTTTATTTAGATTTTTAACATTTACCATTATTAAAATATTAATTATCAAAGTTTTATTACTTATAAAACCTTTATTAAATAATATTTATTTAAATAATTGCCATAATAATATTTGTGAATAGTTTTAAGTGGTAGATTTTGTTTTTCTAAAAAAATTCATATATTACACATAATTTTATGATTTGTAAAATAAAAGATATCAAATTTACAAGATTTAATCATTTTATTTCATTTCTGAAATATTGTTATTCGAATTTATATTTTTTTAATTCTTTCCTAAACAGACACTAAACCTCCCTTTTTTTACAACCAGAGCTAATTCTAACCACGGCCACAGACAGGTGGGGTTAGGGCCACGTCATATGCCACATCGACAAAGACCAATCAAAAGGCTGACCTGGTCAAGGGTGACCTCACCCTGTCGTCGCGATGACGTCACCTCGCCGGATCTCCCCCAGTCGAGCACGGACACGGCAAGCTAGCGTGCGCGAGACTGCCTGGCTACGCGCATAGGATGCAGGGCGTGCACTGGACGATAAATAGGCGACACCGCTAGTTATTGGCTATGGGAGCAGGTACGATGGCGAGTTCGTGCGATGGATACGGGCAGCGCACGTCGGGGGTACTATTCCAGAAGCAATCGAGGAAGGTAAGGGCACTGGGAGGCTCAGTGGCTTACCAGGAAGATTGTGGAGGCTATGGCGAGGGAAGGTGAGCTCGGACAATGTCGCCATGATCGACGGCGAGCGGCGGTCAGAGGAAGTGGATGCGCGCGATTACGGTCTCCTGGCTCGATTCCTTCCGCACATATACGAAGTCCAACATGGCGGAGCTTGCTGCATCTTTAGTTGGTCTTGGGGAGGTCTCAGACGGCAACGACGAACAACTCCGGCGGGATAGGGTTCAATCAAAGAGGAAAAATGGGGAAAGAGGGGAGGATAAGGTTTGCTGGTATTACAAGGTTCCTCTTATAGGCAAATATAAGCGGTGGCTCGAATCTTGGCGGAGCGGGCATCGTGACGACGGCGGACGACGGAGCTCGAGCCAGCGAGCTGCTTGCTCGGCGATGCATTCTGGCAAGAGGAGGAAGAAAGGAAAAAGAAGTGGCGAATCGGTATGGGCCGAGGAGTTAGGCCAGCTGGGCTGTGATCGGCTGCTTGCGGCGACGAGTAAGCCAGAGAGGAGATGTGCCATGGGACAGATTGGACTGATACATCTTCTTCCTTTATTTTTTTATGGTTTTATTCCTTTTTCATTTTCTGTTTTGTTTTCAGGTTTGTATTTTTATATTTGGTTTGAACTTTTCTTTTTGGAATTTTATTTGCTGAATACTTGCAGCAACAATAAAGTTATTAAGAATCAATTTGTGAAGTTTTATTATGTATTGTGATATTCTCTTTATTCCCTTTATATATATATATTCTTTTTTATAACATTGTTTTCAATTTTATTAGGAGTAATTAAGTTTTAAAATGTTTAATAATATTCATAGGGTTTATTTATATGTATTTAATCACATAGTATAGGATAAGATGGTTGATAATATTGGATCCCCACGTATTCCATGCTCATATGGATGAGTGGTTTGAGAAATGAATTAAAGACTTTGTCTAATGATTATAGATAGAATATTTATGAAATGTTGATGAGAAAGCTTATAAATAAGTTTATTGTTCTGAATTGTAAATGCTTACCCTAGGGTTTAAGGTACTTACTATACTTATTTTCTTTTGTTGATGTGAATAAAGGTTAATGGTTAATCATATTATCTTTATGTTTGAGATCAGAATGATGTTATCTGGAATGTCTCATGAAAAGGATTTGATAAATATAACTCCTGAGCACATATGGTTATGATAATTTGAATTGAGAAAAGATGTGCTTAATTGATTTCTTATAGGAAAATATTCCTATAAAGCATTGTGGAAACAAGATGATAGATCAACCATAGAAAGTGGATATTAGGTTTGGTTATAGAATTAGGTTTTAGTGTTTACCAAGAAATCCTATATTCCATACTTCATAATTCTGGACTTCTGATTAAGGAATTCCTTTCCTAGATATAATACTTCTTTCTATCCATCATCATGTGTTAACATGATGAGCTTTACAATCACAAGAATATCCTTATCCACCTTTTATTCTTCTAACACCTCTTGTAATTCCAATGAGCTTGATTGTAAATCATTTCCTAATCTTTTCATATCTATACTTGGGTATATCAACTACTCTGCTGTTGATAATCCCCAATCCAACAAGTGGTTACTTCTAACTCCAATCATACTCTTCCTTAATCTTCCTTCACTAATATCACTTCAATAGATGTATACATCAAATCCTAATTCACCTCAAGTGCTTAGTATTTACAAAGAGGAAAATACTACTTCTTTAATCCAATATTGCTCTAACATCATTTTAATCATACTATCTTGTCTCTACTTGACTCCAATATCTAACATTCCAACCTCACATTATATTAATGTGACTTGTAATGACTAATCTAGGATAATATATCTATACTATGGTTCAATCATGTTTTATCCACCAATGTCACTTATACATGGTATAAGCATTCAATATTGGTGAGTAAGGCATGATCATTATAATCCTTTGATCATTAATGGCTTAGGTTTCCAGTTGGCTAAACAAGGCTTCCATCCATACAACATTCCAGTTGTATTATAATTATCTTCTGTTTAGCTCTATTGGATTAAGAGATATAATTCATTGACTATACCTACTTGATCCAATAGGACTACTACTGGTAACTTATCTTCAGACTTCCTCCTTGTAATTTTCTTTGTTACCATATTGATTTGATTTCCTCCAATCACTCCCATCCTATAGATGACATCTTAAACTAGCATCACTATTTACATCTTCTGACTTCTTTCTTTATAAGCCTTAAGTGAATGCTATAGTAAGTACAAGAGTTGATAGGTCAAGAATTGATAGATGAAGAATTGGTGAATCAATAGTTGATTACTCAACATTGATGAACAACAATTATTGAGATAGGGTTCCATAAGGATTGATATGGAAAGAAAGATATATGGTGAATGATCTTGACTTTGGTTTCTTTTCTGCTCAATCTCACTAGAGAGTTAAAGTTAGGTATTTCCATGATACTCATGGTATAAGTAGATGAGATTAAGATATAGTTGTTACATTCTTATTATTTGTGTTATATTTATAATTTGGTATTCATGAGTGATTATAATGAATACTATGATATGATCACCTAAGGATCAAATATAAGTCATTAAGTAATGTATTAGGGTTTAATTTTATTACATTTGATCTACCCTTAGATATAATCATGTTTACCCAAAATAAGGTTTTAGCAAAGGTCATATTGAAACTTATCGCAGTCAACTTGATGATCTACTTCAATTCCATCAGTTAAGAGAAGCTTCACTCACTTTGACAAGTTTTTATTTAAAAGCGCGAAAATTATTCAGATTTTCTATGCATGAATGCAATGCACACATCTGTGTTCGGCTTATTACTAAGCTCTAATGCTGTGATGTTACACGTGGTTTCCAGTAGTCGCGCTTGAGCGCTCCCCAAAAACCTAATCGCCCCTCACCCGTACAGGTTCATGAGAGGCGGGGTTCCGGAGGCCTACTGTCCCGATCTGCGGTGCACGCCACAAGCCGGGATGGGGAAGACGAAAGCGGCGGAGCAAGGTTCTGGAGGTAGGCACGTGTGTGGTTTGATTCACCGGTTAGGGAGATCGTGGGGCACAACCCACGTCCGAGTCGGTAACAGTAGCTCGGCTCGGCGAGATTCCCGCAACCCGCAACCCGCAGCGCACGCGTGTCATTACGAGGCGAGGCGTGGCGAGGCGGGCGACATCGAAGGAGGAGTGCGCGAGGGCTACTCTTCTTGTCACACCTTAGTGAGTGGTGCAACACTCTACTATATAAGGTGGTCCAACTCCCCTTCAACTAGCAATGTGGGACTAAACTTTAGCAACACTAGCACAACTATATGCTGCCATGCACAAGTGGGCCAAAGAGAATTTCCGAATTTGTCTAATGGACCAACAACCGAAAACTCACCAAATTCCAACAATCCCCCACAAAGTCTCATTGGCACATCACATCACTTTTATTCCAGAACATTGTTTTATATACCTGTGTGTAGTGGAGACTGTTAAGTTGAACTTGAAGGGTTTCGCGGCATAGTAAATCAAAATTTTCTACGGAGCGAACAGAGGGAAAGTCAAGATCTAATCTAGGAGATGCAAACAACGAGAGAGATTGGATTAGATCTTCATACCCTTGAAGATTCGGTGACGAGCGTTAAATCGGGCGTGGGTGATGTAGTCATACTCGCTTCTCCTCCTCGCGATCCGATCCGATCTAGCACCACAAGTGGCGGTGCCTCCGTGAGATGCACACGTGCAGCACCTCGACGTCTCCTCCTTCCTCGGACCAGCGAGTATGGTGGAGAGATAGATTGGATCTACAGCACGACGGCGTGGTGTATATGGTGGAGAATTTCTGCTGCAGGGCTTCGCCTACAAACAGTCGGGAGGGAGAGAGGAAGGTAGCAAGGCTGCTAGGGCTTGGAGGAAGGTGTGTAGGGGGGGAAGGGGCGCACCACCCCTCTATATATAGAGGGGGGGCGGCCAGCCCTTGCCCCTCTTCCAAGCCTATCTCTAGTTTAAACAATTTAAACTCTCCCTTATCTAGAAATTCTATCCCGAGATTTAAACGAGTCAAATCTCTCTAGAATCGGCTGGGCCCTATGGGGCCTTGTGCCCCTGGCCCAATGCGGCCAGGACACTCCCTCATAGGCCCATGCCCCCTCCCGGAAGGTGGGGCCACGTTGGTCCCCTTCCGGAAGGTTCTAGAAGCTTCCGGTACAATACCGATTAACCCGGAACAATTCCGAACTCCAAAAACTGCACTGCCTTATATGAATCTTATTCTCCGGACCATTCCGGAACCTCTCGTGATATCCCGGATCCCATCCGAGACTCCGAACAAAAATTCATAAACCAATTATCCAATCTATCCTAGCGTCGAGACACGTTAAGTGTGTGACCTCGGGTTCGAGAATATGCGTACATGATCTTCTATCAATAATCAACAAGTGCAGGCACCCATATTGACTCCCACACATTCATCGATGATCATATCGGATGAACCACGATGCTAGGATTCAATCAATCCCATATATATATTCCCTTCGTCTCGCGATATTTTACTTGCCCGAGATTCGATCGTCGGTACCGTCATACCTAGTTCAATCTCGTTCACAGCAAGTACTTTACTCGTTCCATAATCCGATATCACTTTGTGATTAACTCCTTAACCACATGCTTGAAAGCGGTGTTGATATCGATTACGAAAGTGGGCCCAAGTATATCTCTCCGACTTGGGAGGGACAAATTCCATCTCGATACATACAACCCAACAGATACTTTCCGATCACCTGAGAGACACCTTTATGATCACCCTCTCATAGGATGACGTTTGATGACCTCAAAGCTTTCTTCCGATACCAGGGAGCTGCATTATCTCATGGTCTAAGGAATACAATATTTGACATAGGAAAAGGTTCGCAAAGACGAACACGATGACACGATCTAATTGCTCTGCTTTGTTTGGGTCTATCCACCATATCATTCTCCCAATGATATGATCTCATTATCAATTGACAACTCATGTCTATGGTTAGGAAACCTTAACCATCATTGATCAATGAGCTAGTCCATAGAGGCGTACTAGGGACACGGTGTTGTTTACAAACCACACAAGTATTAAAGTTTCCGCTTAATACAATTCTAGCATGGAACATAAACTTTATCATGAACAAGAATTATAATAATAACATCTTTATTATTGCCTCTAGGGCATAATTCCAACAGTCTCCCACTTGCACTAGAGTCAATAATCTAGTTTACATTTGGCAACAATCTCACACCCATGGCACTGAGGTGTTGATCATGTTTTACACGTGGAAGAGGTTTAGTCAGTGGATCTGCGACATTCAGATCCGTATGTACTTTGCTAATCTTCAGATCACCATCTGCTATATAATCTCGGATTATATGAAACTTGTGGTTGATATGCTTGGTCTTTGGATGATATCTTGGTTCCTTAGCGAGTGCTATGGCGCTAGTGTTGTCACACAATATCTCCAGTGGGTCCAATGCAGTTGGAACCACGCCAAGCTCAGTGATGAAGTTTCTGATCCAAACTCCTTCACTTGACACTTCTGCAGCAGCCATGTATTCCGCTTCTACTGTAGATCCCGCGATCACACTTTGCTTGCAGCTTCTCCAGCTCACAGCTCCTCCATTCAAAATACAAACGTATCCTGTCTGAGATTTAGAATCATCCTTGTCAGTGTCGAAACTAGCATCGACGTAACCTTTTACGACAAGCTGTTCATCACCCCCATAGACTAAGAACATTTCTTTAGTTCTATTTAGGTACTTTAGGATGTTCTTCACGGCTGTCCAGTGTTCCACTCCTGGATCACTTTGATATCTGCTCGTCAAACTAAGAGCATTGGACACATCCGGTCTAGTACACAGCATGGCATACATGATGGAACCTATGGCCTAGGCATAAGGCACTTTGCTCATAGCTTCCCTATCATTTACCGTAGCTGGACACTGAGCCTTGCTCAATATCTTACCTGACAACATAGGCACTGAACCTTTCTTTGCCTTATCCATTCTTAACCTTTTCAGAACTTTGTCTAGGTATGTACTCTGGCTTAAAGCTATCAGGCGTCTTTGTCTATCTCTATAGATCTTGATGTCCAATATATAAGCAGCTTCACCTAGGTATTTCATTGAAAAACACTTGTTCAAATAACTCTTCACATCGTTAAGCATGTTGATGTCATTTCCGATAATCAATATGTCATCCACATACAGTACCAGAAACGTCACCGAGCTCCCACTCACTTTCTTGTAGATGCAAGCTTCGTAGCAATTTGGAACAAATCCAAAGCTCTTGATCACTTGATCAAAACGAAGGTTCCAACTCCGAGATGCTTGACTCAGTCCATAAATGGAACGCTGAAGTTTGCATACTTTACTAGCATCCTTAGGATCGACAAAACCCTCGGGTTGCATCATATACAACTCTTCATCAATGTTGCCATTGAGGAAAGCAGTCTTGACATCCATCTACCATATTTCATAATCATGAAACGCAGCAATTGCTAATAAAATCCGAATGGACTTAAACATCGCTACGGGAGAGAAAGTCTCATCGTAGTCAACACCTTGAACTTGTCGAAAACCTTTTGCAACAAGCCGTGCTTTATAGACGGTAACATTACCATCCGCGTCCGTTTTCTTCTTGAATATCCATTTGCACTCAACGGCCTTTCGGTCGCTAGGAGGATACACCAAAGTCCATACTTGGTTTTCGCTCATGGATCCCAATTCGGATTTCATGGCTTCCAGCCATTTCTCAGAGTCTGGGCTCATCATCGCTTCCTCATAGTTCGTAGGTTCACTGTCTTCTACCAACAAGACAGTCAAGACAGGGTTGCCGTACCACTCAGGAGGGGCACGCGACCTTGTCGACGCTCAAGAGCGCATCGTCCGAAGCTTCATGATCCTTGTCATTAGCTTCCTCTATTGTTGGTGCAGGCGGCACTGGAACAATTTCAGGTGCTGCGCTACTCTCCAATTCAAGAGAAGGTTCAATAACCTCATATAGCTCTACTTTCCTCCCACTCACTTCTTTCGAGAGAAACTCCTTCTCAAGAAAGGAACCGTTCTTTGCGACAAACACTTTGCCTTCGGTTCTGTGATAGAAGGTATACCCAATAGTTTCCTTAGGGTATCCTATGAAGACGCATTTCTCCGCTTTGGGTTCGAGCTTGTCCGGCATCAACTTCTTGACATAAGCTTCGCATCCCCAAACTTTAAGAAACGACAACTTAGGTTTAGCACCAAACCACAGTTCATACGGTGTCGTCTCAACGGATTTAGATGGAGCCCTATTTAAAGTGAATGCAGCGGTTTCTAATGCATAACCCCAAAATGATAACGGCAAATCAGTAAGAGACATCATCGATCGGACCATATCTAATAGGGTTCGATTCCGGCGTTCAGACACACCATTGCGCTGTGGTGTTCCGGGTGGCGTGAGTTGCGAAACAATTCCGCTTGCTTTAAGATGCGTGAGAAAATCATAACTCGAATATTCGCCCCCACGATCGGATCATAGAAACTTAATCTTTCTGTTACGATGGTTCTCCACTTCATTATGAAATTCTTTGAACTTTTCAAACGTTTCAGATTTATGTTTCATTAAATAGATATACCCATATCTACTTAAGTCATCGGTAAAAGTGAGAAAATAGCGATATCCACCGGCAAAATACTCATCGGTCGCATACATCGGTATGTATGATTTCCAACAAGTCCGTTGCTCGCTCCATCATACCGAGAACGGGTTTTGATCATCTTGCCCATGAGGCATGGTTCGCATGTGTCAAATGATTCAAAATCAAGAGACTCCAAAGTCCATCGAATGGAGTTTCTTCATGCGCTTTACTCCAATATGACCTAGACGGATTGCCACATATAAGTAGTATTATCACTATCTACTTTGCATCTCTTAGCCTCAATGTTATGGATGTGTGTTTCATCCCTTTCGAGATTTAGAAGAAATAAACCATTCACAAGAGGTGCATGACCATAAAAGATGTTACTCATATAAATAGAACAACCATTATTCTCCGATTTAAATGAATAACCGTCTTGCAATAAACACGATCCGGAAATGATGTTCATGCTCAACGCAGGCACATAATAACATTTATTAAGGTTTAAAACTAATCCCGAAGGTAAAACTAAGGAGAGCGTGCCGACGGCCATCACATCAACTCTTGATCCGTTGCCAACGCCAGATCGTCACCTCATCCTCATCCCAAAGCGCCGTCTATTCCGTAGCTCCTGTTCCGAGTTACAAATATTAGCAACTGAACCAGTATCAAATACCCAGGCACTACAACGAGGGCTAGTGAGGAAAACATCAATAACATGTATATCAAATATACCTTTGATGGTGCCAGCCTTCTTGTCGCTAAGTACTTGGACGATTAAGCTTCGACCCTGTCCTTGCAATAGAAGCACTCAGTGTCCGGCTTAGGACCAGACCTGAGCTTCTTCTCAGCAGGGGCATTGCGCTTGTCGCCTCCCTTCTTGAAGGGCTTCTTTGCTCCCTTACCTTTCTTAAAGGAGGGCTTGTTGACCATCAACACATGATTATCCTTCTTGATGTCCACTTCCGCAGCCTTCAGCTTTGCGAAGAGCTCGGTGATCGATCGATGGAACCAATCTGATTATGAGTCACTACAAAACTTTTGTAGCTGGGAGGAGTGATTGCAGAACCTGTCAATCTTGAGCTCCTCTGGAATCGTCGTTCGATTGCTCAAGGCGTTGAGTGTAGCCCGACATCTTTATGGCGTGCTCACTAACGGAACTCCCTTCCTCCATCTTGCAGTTAAAGAACTTCTCAGAGATCTCATATCTCTCAGAACGGGCTTGAGTCTGAAACATGGTTTTCATCTCCTCGAGAATCTCAAAGGGCCCGGGATAGGTTTCAAAACGATTTTGAAGCTCCGGTTCCATAGCAAACAACATGGTGCTCTTAATCACACCATAGTCATCTTTGAGCGACTGATAGACAGCTTTCTATCAGCCTTGATTCTTGACGGGGGTTACCTAACGCTTTCTCAAGGACATAGTCCTTTTGTCCGCCAGACAGAATGATTCTTAGATTGTGGAACCAGTTGGTGAAGTTAGACCCATTGTTTCTAAGCTTTTCTTTCTCAGCAAAAACGTTGAAGTTGAAGTTGGACTTGGCCATTGGATCTATAGTATTTGCAAGTACAATTTAGACTATGTTCATGATAAATAGTTCAACTTAATCAAATTACTAGATGAACTCCCACTAAATTCAACATCCCTCAAGTTGTTTAGTGAACACGATCCAAATTCACCACACCTAATCCGATCATCACGAGAAGAGATGTGGTTTCAATGGTGGACAACAAAGTGTCGATCATATCATTCATATGACTCATGCTTAACCTTTCGGTTCTTGTGTTCCGAGGCCATGTCTGTACATGCTAGGCTCGTCAAGTTAGACCCAAGTATTTCGCGTGTGCAAAACTGGCTTGCACCCGTTGTATGTGAGAGTCTATAGCACCCGATCATCACGTGATGCTTGGACACGACGAACTTTCATAGCGGTGCATACTTGGGGAGAACACAGTTTTATCTTGATCTTTAAGTGAGGAATCATCTTATAATGCTACGATACGATCTAAGCATGATAAGATACATAAAAGGATAAACATCACATGCATATAACTTTATGTGACATGGTATAGCCTATCTTCGCGCAATGATCTCCATCTTGTGCGTTCCGGCATGATCTCCATCACTCCACCATGATTGCCTCCACCACGAATAGCAACTACAACTATTGCTAACTACTTAGCGATAAAGTAAAGCTATTACATGGCGTATAAGAAGTTGACTCGCAGGTCATACACAATTATAAAGACAACCATATGGCTCCGTTGTGTACTCATCGACATGCAAGTCGTGAAACATTACAAAACATGATCATCGCATACAATATACACATCACATCTTGGGCCATACCATATCACAGAAAACACTCCCTGCAAAAACAAGTTAGACGCCTCTACTTTGTTGTTGCATGTTTTACGTGGCTTTATGGGAGTAGATGCTCAGAACGATTCTTACCTACGGAAAGCCACAACGGTGATATTATGGTTGCCAAACTCCGGTGTTAATCCCATGACAACTATAGTGAGAGAAACTGACATCCACCAGCCGCATGTGTGGAACAAGCCACACGTTAAGTGCGGAACCGGTCTCGCGAACGACGTCGCGTAAGGTTGGCCTGGACCGCTTCAATCTCACTATCCCGCGTCATAAGAAGAACACAAACAAGAGGCTTGCAACAGAAAACATCAATGCCCGCAACAACCATGTTGCGTTCTACTCGTGAAACACATCTACGCATAGATCTAGCTCTGATACCACTGAAGGGTTTCGCGGCATAGTAAATCAAAATTGTCTACGGAGCGAATAAAGGGAAAGCCAAGATCTAATCTAGGAGATGCAAACAACGAGAGAGATTGGATTAGATCTTCATACCCTTGAAGATTCGCTGTGAGCGTTAAATCCGGAACGTGGGTGATGTAATCGTACTCGCTTCTCCTCCTCGCGATCCGATCCGATCTAGCACCACAAGTGGCGGTGCCTCCGTGAGATGCACACCTCGGCAAAGTCTCCTCCTTCCTCGGACCAGCGAGTATGGTGGAGAGATAGATTGGATCTACAGCACGACGGCGTGGTGTATATGGTGGAGAATTTCTGCTGCAGGGCTTCGCCTACAAACAGTCGGGAGGGAGAGAGGAAGGTAGCAAGGCTGCTAGGGCTTGGAGGAAGGTGTGTAGGGGGGGAAGGGGCGCACCACCCCTCTATATATAGAGGGGGGGCGGCCAGCCCTTGCCCCTCCTCCAAGCCTATCTCTAGTTTAAACAATTTAAACTCTCCCTTATCTAGAAATCCTATCTCTAGTTTAAACGATTTAAACTCTCCCTTATCTAGAAATTCTATCCCGAGATTTAAACGAGTCAAATCTCTCTAGAATCGGCTGGGTCCTATGGGGCCTTGTGCCCCTGGCCCAATGCGGCCAGGACACTCCCTCATAGGCCCATGCCCCCTCCCGGAAGGTTGGGCCACGTTGGTCCCCTTCCGGAAGGTTCTAGAAGCTTTCGGTACAATACCGATTAACCCGGAACAATTCCGAACTCCAAAAACTGCACTGCCTTATATGAATCTTATTCTCCGGACCATTCCGGAACCTCTCGTGATATCCTGGATCCCATCCGAGACTCCAAACAAAAATTCATAAACCAATTATCCAATCTATCCTAGCGTCGAGACACGTTAAGTGTGTGACCCTGCGGGTTCGAGAATATGCAGACATGATCTTCTATCAATAATCAACAGCCGGGTGCAGGCACCCATATTGACTCCACATTCATCGATGATCATATCGGATGAACCACGATGCCAGGATTCAATCAATCCCATATATATATTCCCTTCGTCTCGCGATATTTTACTTGCGAGATTCGATCGTCGGTACGCCATACCTAGTTCAATCTCGTTCACAGCAAGTACTTTACTCGTTCCGTAATCCGATATCACTTTGTGATTAACTCCTTAACCACATGCTTGCAAGCGGTGTTGATATCGATTACCGAGTGGGCCCGAAGTATATCTCTCCGACTTGGGAGGGACAAATTCCATCTCGATACATACAACCCAACAGATACTTTCCGATCACCTGAGAGACACCTTTATGATCACCCTCTCATAGGATGACGTTTGATGACCTCAAAGCTTTCTTCCGATACCAGGGAGTTGCATTATCTCATGGTCTAAGTAATACAATATTTGACATAGGAAAAGCTTCGCAAAGACGAACACGATGACACGATCTAATTGCTCTGCTTTGTTTGGGTCTATCCACCATATCATTCTCCCAATGATATGATCTCATTATCAATTGACAACTCATGTCTATGGTTAGGAAACCTTAACCATCATTGATCAATGAGCTAGTCCATAGAGGCGTACTAGGGACACGGTGTTGTTTACAAACCACACAAGTATTAAAGTTTCCGCTTAATACAATTCTAGCATGGAACATAAACTTTATCATGAACAAGAATTATAATAATAACATCTTTATTATTGCCTCTAGGGCATAATTCCAACAGAACTTCCACATTAAACTTCATGCTATGCTAGCTAGAAACTTGAATAGTGGACTATGCCTTGAACTACAAGTTTTCTGCGCGCTAGTTTCAGACAAAATCTAGACCAGTACATGTAACATCCCAGGATTAGCACCAAGAAATAAAGAGGACACAGGGTTGTGCATTGCATTCATGCATAAGAAAAATCCGGGGAATTTTCGCGCAAAACTAAAAGAGCTGTAGAGGGATCGAGATCTCTCTTGTTCTGATGGAAACACCAGGACAGGTGCGATGGATTTCAACATGACCTCTATTGTACTTTTGTATTTTAGGGGAAGACAATTCAAATCTGAATATTTACTTGATAGATTTGAATATTAAAAGAATTTGAAATAGAATAAGAATTGAAAATTAAATTATAATAAAAGATAAGAGGTGAATTCTTATTTGTGAATAAGATTCAATATTCACAATTATTTGAATTAAAATTTAAAACACAAAGAGATAAGTGTTTATCTTGCCATTGGAGAAATGGGGTTTAGTTCATCTTAGATGTGGGTTAGGAATTTGGACATGACCTTTGTTGAATTTATAATTTTGGGGAAAATAATTTGCATTCAAGACTTCAAATATGAGATCATACAATTCAAATATAACTTGGATTTAAATTTAAATCTTAAAATATTACATGATATTTCATAATTATAATACAAACTGGTATAAGCAAATAAACTTTATTGAAAGATATATAATAATACAATGTCTTTACATGATTCAAGCAGAAAAAGAAATTACATTGCTGAAATGAATAAAAGAGCTCTTTATTACAACAAAATAAATATAACATTGTCTTTACAAAAGAATTGTAAAAGAAAAAGGAAATTAGTAAACTTTATTAAATAAGATACAAATTCTTACAAGTTTCAACTAAAAAGGAGAAAAATGAACTTTATTACACTAATAAAAGAATACAATATTATTTACAATGTTTAAGAATCAAATAAAGTTGTAGAAGAATAAAAAATAAAACCTAAAATATTTTCCTAATTAGTCCTATGTCTTCTGTTCTTCAACTCTCCTTATTCTTCATCCTGCAAAACAAAACAAAACAAAACAAAAAGACAAGGAAGAAACAAAATGGGGACTTGGTTAAATCTTTGCTCTCAGTCTGACAGTGAAATGCACTGCTGGACACATCATTGAGATTTTAAATTGAAGGGGAAAGTTTCACCAATGTGTGTATCTGATCTTATCATAAAAAGAGGCTCCAGTCTTAGCATCATAAGCCAGGGGGCAAGTTTCACCTTGGTTTTATATAGTAAACAGATAAGAAGTAAAAAAACCATCCAGAAATATCAAGGAAGTACTAGATTGTAGAGTTCCCAACCTTTAATAAGGTAGAGATCCCTGTGTTTACAATGTTAGTCCCTGGATCAATAGCTAGCATCCACAGTTAAGATGTAATATCAAGAAACAAAGGTCATAATACAACTTTATAACCAGGAATAAAATAATTTATTACATCTTACATAGCTCATTTGGCTATCTCAATACAATGCAGCAGAATATAACAATAGCATGGGGTCCTTCATCTTCAAAGTGCCACAGGCAGTCATGTTGGTTGTAGACTTGTAATCCTAAACAACACATCTTACTAATATCAAACAAACCTGCAACATAACAAGTTACAGCCACAAGGGTCAATACATTTGAATTGTATTGGCAAGTGATACTATGGTAGTATAATTGGAGTCTATCATCTATATGCATTTCGCTAAGTGGATCTTAGGCTTGCATTGCCCAAAATATAATTTTTCGTTATCATTTGAAAACACTAAGTTTTTGTTTGACAAAAATCACCCAAGGCATCTCCTAATAGAAATTGGTGATCCTTCAACCCTTGTTCAACCACAAGTTTTTAACTTGGAAATTTGGATGAGGATATTCTTGATAGCTTCCATGTCTTGATGCTCAAATTGTCCTTTACCAGGGACGTGGCTAAGTACTTAGATTTTACACTCTACAGAGGTGGTGCACTTTCCCCACAAGACTTGGTTTCACCAAGACAAGATCTTTCAGAAGCCTTCCCTTAGACCGAAATGGATGCGCTCCAACCTATCAAACCCCTACCACCAACTGTCCATTTGGCTAAGTTATTGCAACCTATATGATCCAGGCAGAGCCCATAATGCCAAGTGGCTGCACTTGAAGCTTCTCAACATTTGACATCTCAAATCTCTTTGTTCCTAGGTGGCCATCCACAAGTGAGATATCAATTTTCCCAGATATCGACTTGGTGATGCCCAAGTTTTCCCCAGCATACTGGACTTGCATAACCACTCAACACAAACCATTCTTTCCATTCCACCCAGGTGATTCATTCACTTAGTTGTTTTATTAAACAAAACACAAGTCTTTGACTTGGAAACATTCCATAGCATGAAATATGATCCACCCTTGTTTTCTACTAGCTAAGCTAAGCATGATAGTAGTAGGAACCTTAACTTAGGGAATTTCTACTAAGGTTTCATCTACTAGGATTTCCCATTTCATAATTTATACTTAGCAAAATTCCATGCAAGTCCTACTTAGAAATATCACTAATGCATAGTGAAAATAATGGGACAAAAGTATGAAGCATCACTTGCCTTTTTGGTAGAGAATATAAGTTCACTCCTTGTCTTTGCAATGATCACACTCTTCAATCACTACAATTCAATCAAGCAAGGGCGCAATTTCAATCTACCATTCAAGCAAAACATCACATAAAATGATAGAAACAAAAAAATGCATGCAAACATGCAAAAGATTGTTTTATTTGTAAAAGTGGTTTCTAATGGGTTATAAACATTTGAAAACACTTATTGGTCATTTTATAAAGTGGCAAAATCATTTGCAAAAGATTTTACCTATAAACCATTTTTAAACCAAATCATTATTTCATGTGGTTGAAAATGCCTTTAGCAAAGTAATAATCTATAGGGTTCACCAAATAAATTTTCAAATCATAAAACTTGGTGTTTAGGGTCAGAGAGTTTACATCAAAACATTTTCCAAAGGTTTTCTTCCAAAATCATTTTTAAACCATAATCAACATTTTTAATTGGCTAGAAATGCTTTTATTCAAATATTTATTCTTTTGCTTCATCAAATATATTTTTGAAACCACAAATTTATGTCTATGGCCAGTAGGTTCAAAACAATCTATTTGCCAAAGGTTTTAACTCAAAAATCATTTTAGAACAATTTTTATATTCTAAACATGCATACACAAGTTTCTGCAAAAACAATCAATTTAACAGAAGCATTTTACTAAACAAAGTGCATGGTCAGAAAGTAATTGTCTTGCTGATTCCATTGATATAAAATTTGCATAATTTGGACGTGTGGTTTGAAAGTTATGAATTTTACAAAATGGAACATCAAATAGATCAATTCTGTTTTTATTTAAACAAACAGGGCCACGTGTCTTGTTTCTATTCGTCTGTACCGCTTCGTGCGGATCGACAGATGCGAGCCGTTGGATCTAAGTGACATCGCACGGCTCAGAGGCACTACTTACCCCTTCGGGTTAGATTCTATCCTAGCCGCTAGATTGAAATCGAACGGCGCTCAGCATGCTTGCCAACGAGTGGCAAGTGAAGGCATACAGCGGCGAGAGAGCGAAGAGAGAAGCTCACCGAGTTCATCTCGGCGTGGAGATGCTCGAGGTGGTCCTTGCTGGCGAAGGGGCGCTCGGGGTCGACGGGAATTCTTCGCCGGAGTTCGTGGAACCGTCGGGTGCGGTCAGTCATCGACGAAGGCGACTCTAGGGTGCACGATAGAGCAAGCAAGCGACATGGTTAGACGCACAGATGAGTGGAGAGTATCGAAGCATCAAAGAGGAGTGGAGGCGCGGTCAGAGACTGCCTGTAGGGCTCGTCGGAGTAGAGGCAGACGGCGGATGCGAGAAGTTGTCGTCGTTGCCGATGCCGTGGAGCGTGCGGGGGAGAGCTAGCGCTACGGGGAGGTTCTCCAGGAGATGGGGAGCAAGTGAGCATGCAGTGGGAGGCAAGGGGTGTTTGCAGTTTGCCGGAATCGATGAAAATGCTCGCCGGAGTCCGCGGCGGTGCAGGGTAAAATCGAGGCGGCCTGGTGGCTCTCTGGCAGCGGGGTTTGAGGGGAAAGAGAGAGAAGAGAGTGAGGATTTAACGAGCGTGATTGATGACAGGAATTACTCCTTGCATTGACGTGATTTACTCCCGCAAGATCAATGCAGAAACGGCGAGGAAGAACTGGTCACGCGGGGAAGACGCTGACGTGGTCGTGGGGTCCGTTTGACCGTGAGACAGGAGAGGGGAGATGGGGTCCAACCGTCCGTGGCTGTGAGGGTGCAGACGAGAGTGAGAAAGAACAGTGGCAGAGGGTTCCCGGGTGGGCTCTTGCTGGGCCAGAAGGGTTTGCTGGGCTGGGTAGGTTTAGTGGGTTGGGTTTGTTTTTATTTTTTTACACAAACCTTTTTCTTTTTCTGAATTGAATTCCTATTTTGATTTTAAATCAAATAATTCAAACACCAAATCAAATCAAACCACCACCAAACTTTGGGTATACTTTAATTCTGTTTAACAACATAATCCAAAGTCCAAAATAAAATAATTTTTTTATTCTTTTTAGGATCCATTAAAAATTAAATAAATAGACCTTAGTCATTAATTCAAATAGGATTTAATTTATTTTAAAACTCTATTTTGAAATCTAAATAATAACAAAATCTTTTCAGTAGGTTTTATTTGAAAAACAAAACACTTGGAAATCACTTATTTAAAATACTTTACTAAGTCTTAGTGTTTATTTAAAATGGAAAAGCCTTTACTTAAATAAAATTGGATATTGATAAATCCTTATTATTTTATTTAAATAAACCTTTACTATTTTTATCAACAAAATATTTTCTTTCAAAAGCTTGGCCAAGGTTAAATTTGGCTCTATAAAATAATCCTTATTTATATTTCTACCTTTGCTTTATAAAACCATATCTTTTTATTTAAAGATCCAAAAATAGTGATTCCAATTATTAAAACTTTCTTTATTAATTGTTTATATTTTTAAATCCCTTTAGAATTTTATTGGATCAAAATAGGTTTTGATGTTTCCAATTGAAATCAAAAAGTTTCTCCTCACCCTAAAATTCAACAATTCTTTATTTGTTTAATTATTTTTCACATTTCAAAATTTGGAAAATTTTGGGATGTGACATTGATCTGATCCATGAGTCACAACAAGCAAGAAAGCTGCTCACACAACCATGCATATGGGTGTGCTATCAACACAGCAGCAGCCCAGGAAGGAGACAAGAAAGCCAACTTATGTACACCAAGGGGTGAACCAGCCATAGCAGCAAGCTACCATTTCCCCTCCACACTTCAGAGCACATTCCCCATCTCATCCTCTCATCATCAAACCAAGAATACTTAGATCATCCCACCAAATCCACCACCTAATCAGTATCTAGTTGCTTACTTAAGCCATCCAAGAAATGATCAAGTGAGCACAAGGAGGATTAGATCAAAATCAGCAGCATTACAAGGGCAAGACAATAGTACTAGATGGAGCAGTTACATATTAGCAGGTCAAGAAGCTCAAGTTCCAGTCAAGCAAGCCAAAGAAGAGTAGCAGGTATATCCAGTAGGAGCATACCCAGATCATACAAACATATACTTTTGTTTTTTCTGCACCAATAGAATTAATGGTAGTAATGGGTACTACAAATCAATCTCTATACAACTCCCTGCAACTAGAGCTTGTCTAGGGGAATTAGGAGGATAGTTTTCTTCTCAGAACTGCATAGAAAATTCTATGTAGATTCATCCTAGAGGTTTCTTACCACATCATAATATCTGTTCCTACCCAAATCATGGCCTCGGCCTTTGCATCATAGGCTAGAACATATTGCACACAATGATCATCAAGAGCTAGTGATCTTTGACCATGTAGATTCATCAACATAGCAGTAATCCTACTCACTATGGATATGTTACTATGCACCCTTCAATTGGGTTCCATAGTATTAATCTCACAGCAGAGGAAGCCACTAAAATTAATAATCACCACATCCTCAAAGAGATAGCTTTTCAGAGCATATACAAGCAAATAGGATTGACATATCAACCATCTTCTTAATCAGGTATCCCAGGAATCATTATAAGGTCATCTTAAACTAGCACATGTTTCTAAAACCTCAGCTTTGCATCATTTGTTTAGATAAGATGACAAGCTAAATATATGTGTTTATCACAGTGTTATTTGGCATTGGATCTGACTTAGAAATAACAATTCCACTTTATACTAAACACTCACAATAGATGAATAAGATCCAATAAGGACATGAACCAATGATCAACCACAACAACTCATGCATAGATTGCTCTGCTGCTGTGCACACTCAACTAAGGCACCACATCAGCAAATACCATGTCTGTATACCATATATAATCAAACAAGCTAAATCCTTGCATCATCTTCCTAACAGAATAGTTAGGAATTAAATAAATCTCTACTGTCATGTTGCCAATCTTATCCCATAAGCAACAATAGAGAAAATCATCTCAAACAGATTTACATCATATTCCCAAGAATCAGTATCTCTACTTAATAATCATTTGATTGAATCAAAAATTCAGTAACCACCTAGTTTAGAACATCCCAAACTTCATTTCACATATTTAATACAAGGGCCACGAAAGCTTTACTCATCCAAAGTAAGGAACCATAACTAACAACAGATCAGTAGAAAACAAGGATAACTGAATCATGGATCCTAGCCATCAGCAGAAGGGTTGGTCGCAAAGAATTAGAGCTCATCGTGGGGTGCCGAGCACCTGGAGCGTTGTCTTGACGAAGCCATGGAACAGATCTCGCCCAACACCATCACTGACTCGGAGAAAGCACCCGCTGCCTGGGTTGCGCTGACATCGCCGTCCCGCGGGCATCAGGAGAAGGAGATGCCGGGGTTGCGCATGTGCACCTTTCTTCTGGCGTCGAGTGGAGTCCAGGCCGACGAAGAGCACCACAGGATCACCGGCACACGGCAACCCCAACACCGAAACCCAAGATGCACAGAAAATGGAAGGGGCGAGCTCGGGAGGGCTTAAAGAATAAATCCAATTGGAGGGCCAGGTCGGCCTGAGGAAGGAGAAGCCCCGGCGACCATCGGTGGCGACCACAACGTCCTACCTCGCCGGAATCGGGAGTGGTGGCGACGGCGACATCGCACGGGAGCAAGAGAGGAGAGGATGAGGTCTGTGTGTGTGCGTGTGTGTGTGGAGTGAGGGGTGGGCCGGGGGTGAGGGGTCTGGCATGGTCCAGTTGGGCCAGGCCAGCCCACATATCCAACCAAACGGCCAAGTTAATTAGGTTTAGAAAAAAATAAAAAAAAATAAAAAAAATGAATCGCTAAAAAAACCTCCAAACATTTTTTAACTATAGAAAAATCCTAAAATACATATGATATATCAAAATGACCAAAAAAATAATATCTACCTAATAAAAATATAATTTTAAGTGTTTAAAATAAAATTAAAGTAAAATAATTATTAACACCATTAAATCTTAAATGAAATTTTATAAAATAAGAAAAACCCTAAAAATAAATAAAAAATCATTTTTGTATATCAAAATAACTCTACTATTTTATAAAAATACTAATTTAGAGTTTTACAAATAAAAGATAAAGTAAATATTTAAAGACACTTAATTCTTTGATGAATTTTATAAAAATAAAGATAATACTTAAAAATAAATAAAATTCATTTTTAAGGTCTTGAATAAATATATTACACAAGAAAAATATTAGATATATTATTAGAAAAGTCTTTAATATTGTAAATAATAAATCCTTATCTATTACTTATTTTATAAATTCTTTTAAAACAATTCTTAAGTAAGAAATAATCACAATTGTTATAAAACCTTGAGTAATTAAAGTCTAAATACTAAATACCAAATTCACAACTTAAATTCATACTCAAACTTAAGTATAACTTTTAACTTTAAAGTATTCTTTAAAAAAATCTTATTGAGTATTACTCATATATATATAATATGATGAACAATCATTATATCTTAACCATTATTAACATAACTTTAAATTCTAGCAAATTGCCAAGATCATCTAATTATGCTCCCATTAAATAAATACAAATTATTTTCTTAATAAGCAAAACAAATTTAATCTAAATCATTAACTTAAAATATAAAGTGAATAATTCCACACCTTAGTTATACCTATCATAAATCTAAAACTTGGGAATAATTTTAAATATATTACATCTTAAGTTTACTTAACCTTTTAAAGTTAACTTTAGTCTCAAAGCTTATAAACATCATGTCTAATACACTACTTATGTTTTTATAGTTAACTTTGGTCTATTTCAATTAAGACATAATGCATCTCAAGTCCAAACTAATCAATCAAATACCAGAAGGCATTGATCACATTTTATTAACAAATAAGATTGCTTAAACATTATAAAGGAAATCTTTTCTTCAAATGTTATTATTTTTGCCACTTCAAATAACAATCTTATAATAAGTACTTCAACTCTTAACAACTCAATCCCAAGGACTTTTATCATAGTCACCACATGACAATTCACCATAATCACATCATCTTATCCTTTACTTACATATTTTGGATTGTTAACACTTAGGTTCATTATAAATGTCATTACTTGTAAAGTAAAATTTGAAGATAAACCAACTCTGAAAAGAATCACTTGAATTCACTTCACTCAAAGTATTGGGGATTCAGTTTGGGAGTTTTACAAAAATGCATAGCATTACTTATGCATAACTGCATATTGCTTCATTAAACATTAGTCCTTACCAGACCCATGATGCAGATTTCAGATATTGGATCTTATGTTGTCTCGAAGACCGTGAGTGCATAATCTTGCAATCACAAAAGGCAAGTTCATACTTGCTCATGTCCTTTGATTATTTTCTGTAAATATTTTGCAAATCCAGTGTTGTCATCACCTGCATTTGAAAAAGGACAGAAAACACTATTTTCATAATAATGTGATTATAGGTTATTTACCATGAGGTAATAACCTACTATAAGAGTTCCGGTGGTAAAGGAACATATTATCTAGGACTTAACAACCAATGTCGCCAGCGATTCTTGTGCCGTATATCACGCGTTAACCATGAGATTTGGAATGGGACGAAGAAGTCAGTTGTATCTTTCCCTCTCGCATGGACCGGATATGCGGGTCGTGGCTATTATCACTCGTATAATGCATATTAAATGGTAATTCATAGAGGATATGCAACATATGGGTGGGAGCCCTCAACGTCCCACGATAGTTTCGGCATCTGAACGGTCTGTATTGCCAATTGCCGTAATTCAATAGGTGGGCTGGCGTACACCAAGGAGACATGCGGGGTCGCGGCGAAGGCTGTGATTGGCTTAGGTCTTAGTCTGGGCCTCACACCAAGGAAGTGTGAACGGGTTCGCGGCCCGGATGTGCAACAAAGCTAAGATCTCTCATGGGTAAAGTAATGCACCTCTGCAGAGTGTAAGAACTGTAACTTGTTACTCCCTGTTCCGGGAAGGATCTGCGAACGCGGCGGGAAAGGAAATCCATGAAAGTTCTGGTAAACCCGTGAAGACTGACGGACATAGCTTTTCATAATAAAATCAACCTTTGAAGAAATGTTTACGAAAAACTGCATTGCCTACGACCTATGGTCTGTGGCTGTAGATATAGTGCATCGAACACTCCTTTTCTAGTGGACTTGCTGAGTACGCTCATACTCAAAGTATCTTCTTAACCCTTGCTAGGTTCTAAAGCCAGTACAGATGATGACTACATCAAGACATGGTCCAGGAATCATCATCAAAAGCTAAAGCTCTTCAATGAAGTCAAGAAAGTCAACATATACATCAGCTCAAGTGAAGACGAAGTTGCTGACTAGATAAGAACATAATCTCTAGCCATAGAACCTATTTATATAGTGTATTGCAATAGCAGCAATGCCAGACCATTAGTTAAGATATTAGTCTTAATAGAATTATAATTGTGGAGTTGTTTATTTCTGACTCTTCTTTGCAAGAAGTTTCTTTCTCTCTCTTTAACCTAGAGTGTTCTCTGGATCTTGTGTAAAGAGTTGAGTTGTAACCTATAGTCATGTCTTGGACCTGCTGTGTTTCTATTGTACCACTCTGAGGGATGTAATACCAGTGAACGGTGTTTCATTGGTGTTATGTCAACGACTATAGTGTACTACATCATGTAGTGGTATGCTGGGTCACCCTAGTACAAGGCTGCCGTCGGCTTCCCCGCGGTTTGGAGCTTATGCGTCATACTCCAGGGCCTTTCATGAGTTTATTAGAGAGCACCCAACTCTCACAGACTGCGACGTTTAACAGTCAGACTCATATATGTGTGTTCCTCAAGAGATGTTCTGCAGGACAACATCTCCGCTTATAAAAGCCACTTGGAACACATTAAGATAAATATCAACCGCCATGCAGATTAAGAGAGTATTGCATCTTTATGGAGATGTAACTATAATATGGGAATACTCTCCTCTTAGCTAACCAATAGCTTGTCTCCCAGCTCTAATTCACGGGATCTCCGATCACATAGAGTGGGTTGCCACTGGGATCAGCTCATAGCGTGGGTCTCAAACCCATCTCCCTCGATGCATTATCTATCACATTGCGTGATAAACCCTTTGTGAAGGGATCTGCCAGGTTCTTAGATGTTTGGATATAATCCAACGCAATAACTCCGGAGTTTCTCAATTTCCTGACAAATTTCAATCTCCTCTTCACATGCCTTGATGACTTCATATTATCCTTAGAACTGTTTACTTTGACGATCACAGTTTGATTATCACAGTTCATTGGGATGGCGGGTATTGGTTTTTCAACCACATGTAAGTCCATCAAGAGCTCACGAAGCCACTCTACTTCAACAGTGGCTATGTCTAATGCTGTGAGTTCTGCTTCCATTGTTGACCTCGTTAAGATGGTCTTCTTGCAAGACTTCCAGGAAACAGCGCCACCACCAAGTGTAAACAAATAACCACTTGTGGCCTTAATCTCATCAGCATCAGATATCCAGTTTGAATCACTATAACCCTCAAGTACCCGTGGATACCTAGTATAGTGAATACCATAACTCGTAGTGCCTTTCAAATAGAGCAAAACTCTTTCAAGAGCAAGCAATGTAATCCCACCATTGTCATCCTTTAGTAGCTTGATGTTTAAAATTACATCAGCCACTCCCAAGTCCTTCATCTTAAAGCAGCGAGATAGGAACTCTTTGACCTCCTCGATAACAGAGAGGTTGTTCTCGAATATCAATATGTCATCAACGTAGAGACACATAATAACTCCCTCGCCCCACCATGGCGATAGTACACACATTTGTCAGCTTCATTTACAACAAATCCTTCAACAGTTACAGTTCTTTCAAAATTCTCATGCCACTGCTTAGGAGCTTGCTTAAGACCATACAAAGACTTCATTAACTTACACACCTTTCCTTCTTGACCATCTACTACAAATCTGTCAGGCTTCTCCATATAAATTTCCTCATCTAGCTCTCCATTTAGAAAAGCTGTCTTAACGTCCATTTGATGAATGAGAAGACCATGTGAGGCAGCCAAGGAAAGTAGTACTTGAATAGTGGTCAATCTGGCTACAGGTGAGTAGGTATCGAAGAAGTCTTAACCTTCCTTTTGGGTATAAACCTTAGCCACAAGACGTGCCTTGTACTTTTCAATAGTACCATCAGGTCTAAGCTTTTTCTTGAACACCCATTTACTATGACACTGCCTGGATTAGGGCTAGACAAATCCTAGACCTTTCTCTGAACATAAGCCTAACCTAAATCTCGAAAGCATATAGACAGAAAATCGGTAACACAACAGTGACCCTACGACACAAAAAAATATTACAGCAAGCTCATAACAGAGAGAAGAACCAAAATATTACAAGCAGAGGTCACTGACCACAAACATCAAACAACGGAAGAAAAATTATGCTATTAAGTATAGAAAACTTAACAAATGGCCTAAGAGGCCTGAAGCATAACGATGACGTCCAATCCACGGATGCCAGACTGCCGACTGGGAACTCCAAACTACTCGTCGATGTCGATGTCGTGAAGAACTCATCTTCTATGGTAACACTTACTCTGCTGCAAAAGTAGCAACGAAGCAAGGGTGAGTACAGGGTGTACTCTGCAAGACTTATGGCTGGTGGAGTTATTTTGCATAAACCCATCGTTGTTTTGTAAAACAAGAGAGATAAGAATCTCGACCAAACAAAAAGTTTTAAAAGGGGATAAGAGAGCGGTATCTCTAGCTTTGATCATCTCTTGACATCCACCGAATCATCATCAGCTGAACCTATCTAGGATCACCCCCTCGTACCCACGAGGAAGCATCCTTAAGCACACGTTGATCAACTTGCCAAGTTTTATGATTAGGTTCAAGTTCTCTATGATCTTTGAATCTGGTTTCCAAGTTCGTCCATAACCATGGACACGGCTTTTCGAAAATATTAATACCCTGCAGGGGTGTACAACTTTACCCACACGGGCCAACCGATTCTTAATGCCAATATAGATTATCCCTCTTCCTTGGAAGGCCGACAGAGAGTGGTTGACCATGACCTTTACCTTGATATCGCCGAGACCATGAGTCACGCACTAGGGAGATGCCTCCATAACGGGTCGAGTCCCGAAGCCGGTCCCTATTGATGTGTGCGGGGTTCAAGATTACGGATGCCGGGCATCTCTTGTTCCCGGCCACGCTTACCTACCTGTTATGAATGCACCTCCTTCACCTCCATTCAAGAACATCCAAGATGTGTATGTCGAATGGAAAGCCCAAACTATGTGACTCATGGAATCTACTCAGCAAGTTAGTTGGTCGAGGTAGTTTCTAGGCCCCCATGTGGATGTATGCTCGTCTTGGTCCATAGGCAAGAACTCAGTTCCTAGTAGTGGCAAGTATGGGACTGCAAAAACCACAACCCACCGTGGCCTCCCATACAAACCTTAGCATGTTTAACTTTTATCTCCGATTATACCACGTCATCCTATCATACTAGGTTCATTCGCAGCTCTGATTCATCAACCGGATGGACCAGTGGTAACAGCTAAGCATGGCTAAGCACAACAAAATAAAAATAGCTCTAGCAATGTTTCAAAAGCTCAAACCCTAGTTATGCTAGGAGAAGTGGATCAGGGAGTATAGGCTTCAAAGGAAACATGCATCAGATAGGATTACTCTATCTATCGATAAAAGACTTTAGAATCGTATGCACATGTCAATAATTGCAATGCTTGAAAACATAGGATTATATCATATGTGGGGCTTCGCTTGCCTTTGCCAGTTGATACCCAGAAAGCAGAGCTTCGGACACCTGGTACTTGACTTGGTTATAGTTGATCAAGTATTGGGCTTCGATCTTCAATCTTCAATGGTGTTGACCTCGGTCTTCGAGGGTGTTGACCTCGATCTTCGAACTTGATCTCGTTATCGTATTCTACCGAGAAGAATCAAACACCGGAAAGAAAGGAAACAATCCACACATGGCATCAATGCAATGTTCAATCAAGGATGATGATATGAAAAGTTAAAAGTTATAGAAATTGAAACCCTAAACATGCTTGGTATTTTAATCGGGGTTCCGAGGGGTCCAAACCCTATTTCGTAGAAAACCCCGGAGGCATATGAGAGGGTTCATTATGTTCTCTAATTAAAATTGTCATGTAAGTTGTTTAACAATGCATGATTATAATTTAAACAGATAGATCTCATTTTTATGAACATTTTGATATATTATTTGTATTTTTCTGATTTAAAATGAATTAGTTATGATTTTTCCCTATTTTAACCCATTTTAAATCATTTTAGAAAATTATAAAACAATTTACATTTTAGAGTTACTTTAACATTTTATTTAATCAGAAAACATTTTTGAATTATTTATTTAACTTACAACAGGGGCCCACATGTCAGGGATTTAATAATTACAGAAAACAATTTACAAAACATTTTAATAAAAGAAAAGGGGATTATGACCTCATGCTGACGTCAGCATGACATCAGCAATGGGGTTGCTCCCAGGTCACACGCGGACCCGTCGATTGGGAGCGCCCCAGGATGCGCGAGCGGGCTCGTTGGAGAGAGGGAAGTGAGGCGGTCCTCCTAGTGGTGGGGCCGCCCTCGAATGGTCGCCAGAGCTGGAACAACGAAGGACATCTGCGGCGGCTGACGGCGGAGTATGATGCAAGCTCAAACCAGAGAAAGAGGGAGAGTTCAACGAGCACTAGGAGGTCGAGGGGCTCACCGAGAACATGTATGAGGTGTCGGGGAGACGAGGAGAGCTCTGACGGCGTCGGAATCGACAGTGACAACCACGGCGGCCATTGGAAACGAAGTGGCAATTCAGATGATTGGGGGCTTCTCCAGCTTGTACGCTTCAACGGGAAGGATGAGGCCAACACAGCAGAGCTCAAGACGTGCTCAGATTGGCCCGGGAAGGCCTCTAGCGGTGGGGCATGTCGGTGACTGTGGCTAGGGTTTTGGGAGGTTGCAAAGAAGAGGGGTTAAGAGAGAGCCAAAGAGTAGGGGAGGATGAGGATAAGGGCATCAGCACGGGATCTTATCCCTCTCTAGAGCGGCGGCGATCTTGACGCATCTTCGACGAGGCGACGACATCGGTCGGCGATGGAAGCTCCAGCGAGCTGCTTCTCGTTGATGAGGAAGACAACGAAGGGGTAAGTAGGCCTTGGGCTGGGATGGGCCGCACGTGGGATATGGCAAAGGAAGGAGAGAGGAAGGGCTACTGCAACGCTGGGCGGCAGAGAGGAGAGAAGGAAGAGATGGGCTCGACCTAGTTAGATTAGGAGCAATTTTTATTTGCTAAAACATTTTCTAATTCTGTTTTCCATTTCCTATTTGTATTTCCATTTGTAATTCTGTTTTGAATACTTTTGAAATACCAGAAATTTTGTAACTATTTAAATTAGTTGAGGGGCCCTCAGAACAATTTAGGCTCCACACATTTTGGGTTTCCAAAATATTCAAAAACGTTTGAATTCATTTTCAGAGAGAGGGAGGAGAATTAGGGTTTTGCATATCTTTCTTGTTGTTTGCATTTCTTATTTGTCTTAGCAAAATACATGATGCTCATGAATGCACAAACAAATCCTAGTTAGTATTTAATAAAACTAGCGTTGTTACATTTACATCCTACAGGTTTGCACCCATAAGGACGATCAGTGATTTTCTAAGTACCATTAGCTAAGATGGAGTCCATCTCGCTTCAGACAGCTTCCTTCCAGTAGTCAGCATCTTGAGATGCATAGGCTTCTGAAATAGAAGTGGGAGTATCATCCACAAGGTACACAATAAAATCATCACCAAATGACTTTGAAGTCCTTTGTCTCTTGCTCCTTTTGGGGGCTTCATTGTCATCCTCCACAGGATCATCAGAGTGTTCTATCGGCATAGTGGGTTCAGGAATTATAGAAAATCCTGACTAGATGAACTAGTCATCTCCTGATTTGATGAGCTAGACATACCTTTCATAGGAAAGATGTCCTCAAAGAAAGTCGCATCATTCGACTCCATAATTGTACCAACATGCATGTCGGATACCTCAGATTTTACCATAAAAAATCTATAGCCAATGCTATGAAAAGCATATCCTAGAAAAATACAATCAACGGTTTTTGGTCCAAGCTTTCGCTTCTTGAGTATTGGAATATTGCAAACAACCCCAAGTTCGTAAGTAAGAGAGTTTAAGCCTTTTCTTTTCCCATTCCTCAAATGGAGTCATGGTTTTATCCTTTACAGGAACACGGTTTAGGACATGACACGCAGCCATTAGCGCCTCCCCCCACCATTCCTTGGAAAGACCCGATGTATCTAACATGGCGTTAACCAAATCAGTTAGAGTGCGGTTCTTTCTTTCGGCTACCCCATTTGACTGAGGTGAGTAGGGAGGCGTCCTCTAGTGTATAATACCATGTTCCATACAGAATAAATCAAATTTGTTTGAAAAGTACTCTCCACCACGATCCGACCTTAGCCGCTTGATTTTAACATCAAGTTGGTTTTCTGCCTCAGCTTTATAGATTTTGAAGTAGTTCAAAGCTTCATCTTTAGATTTCAAAAGATAAACATAGCAGTATCTAGTGGAGTCATCAATCAATGTCATAAAGTATCTTTTTCCACCTTTTGTCAACACACCATTCATCTCACAAAGATCTGAATGTATAAGTTCCAGTGGTGCTAAGTTTCTCGGTTCCGCAGTCGTATGATACTTGCGGGGTTTAGGGTTTAGGGTTGCTTTGCTTGCACACAAAGTTGGCACTTAGAACCTTTGACAGTGGTAAATTTCGGAATTAAACTCAAATTGGCTAGCCGCGTCATGCAACCAAAGTTAATATGACAGAGTCGTGAATGCCAAACATTGGACTCATTATCATTGCACACATGATTAATAACTTTAGTACATGAGTTTGACAAAGACAAGCGGAACAGACCTCCGCACTCATGACCTTTCCAACAAATTGTACATACTTAGAAATTACAACTTTATTGGACTCAAAAACCAACTTAAAGCCATCTCAACATAAAAGCGATTCGCTGAGGAGATTCTTATTGATGGAGGGAACGTGCTCACATTCTTTAGCTGTACGGTCTTCCCCGAAGTAAACTTCAGATTTACCATACCAACACCATGAACAGAAGCACGTGAGCCGTTTCCCATCAGCACGGAAGAGGCCCTTGAGACCTGATAAGAGGAAAACATGGAAATATCAGAATATACATGTGTATTAGCACCCCTATCTATCCACCAATCAGGAGAATGACATACTGAAAGGATAGTTGGTAAAATACCGGACCCAACATCCTTCATCTCAGCATCGCTAATAACAACATTAGCGGTCTTGCCGCTGTTCCCATGTTGACGCTTGTCAAAGCGATTAGGGCAGCTAGGAGCCCAATGATTAGGATCACCACAAACGTGGCAAGAGCCTTTCCTCTTATCATTTTTCTTCTTGAAGTTGGTTGAGTGTGTGGACTTGTTCTTTCCATCAAACTTCCCCTTTCCTTTAGTTTTGTTCTTATTCTTGAACTTGCGGGATTGGAAGTTTTTCCTCTGGACCAAATTGGCAGTAGAACCTCCCTCAAACCCTCGAGCAGTTTTGTCCTTTGCTCTCGCCTTCTCTTCGACATGAAGAGACCCAATGAGATCCGTAATGGAAAACTCTTGTCTCTTATGTTTTAGAGAAGTAGAAAAGTTCCTCCATGAGGGAGGAAGCTTGGCAATAATGCCACCGGCCACAAATTTGTCCGGTAAGGAACACTTGAACTGTTCAAGTTCTTTGGCAAGTGATTGTATCTCATGAGCCTGCTCAACGACGGAGCGCTCATTAACCATATTGTAGTCATAGAATTGCTCCATGGCATACAACTCAGTGTCAACGTCCGAGACCCCAAACTTGGCCTCGAGCGCTTCCCACGCGTCCTTGCAATTATCAAATGACATATACGGGTCAACAATGATGTCCCCAATAACACTGAACAAAGCCACCATAAACATGGTATCGGCTTTCTTAAAGATCGCTTCCTGCTCAGCAGAAAGATCTCCTTTAGACTTGCCAAGAGTGGCTCTATAGAAGTTTATGTTTTCAAACCAGATAACTGGTCTCTTGCGCCATCTCTTATAGTGCATGCCATCAAAAGGAGGCGGTCTAGTAGCCGCGGCTACACCAGTGGAATTCAGTTGCCTATAATCAGGTTTTTGGATTGTTAGAAATATAAGCAATAATCCATATGATTTAATCCGAATAATAAACTGATAAAGCGTGATCATACAAACAGTAGTAAAACCAATCATGTAGATCAACAAAGTAAATGAACAGATTACATCTATACATGATAAACCTATCACATCTACGCCAAACGCTAGAACTAGAAACTCTAGCATAATCCGAAAGAGAGAGATTGAGATCACATACGATGCAGTTGCAGCAGTAGCCGCAGTAGAGCTGTCGCCCATGTTGAGGTTGCCGAAGAGGTCGTTGACGTCCGGGAAGAAGTTGTCGTTCGGGAACTCCTCGTCGGACGATGCCGTGGTTGCCAGTAGTCGCGCTTGAGCGCTCCCCAAAAACCTGATCGCCCCTCACCCGTACAGGTTCACGAGAGGCGGGCTTCCGGAGGCCTACTATTCCGATCTGCAGTGCACGCCGCAAGCCGGGATGGGAGGTAGGTGCGTGTGTGGATTGATTCACCGATTAAGTTTAGCACATACACTTATATAGTGCAGGTTAGGGAGATCGTGGGGCACAACCCACGTCCGACTCGGTAACAGCCACATCCATAAAAACTAGAAACGGCTGTAATTAACGCGTCCATTAATGACTCATAATTAGTTTTCCCAACCAGCAAAATAAAACTTGGCTCGGCGATATTCCCGTAACCCGCAACCCGCGGAGACGCGCGCGCGCGTTGTGACGAGGCGAGGCGTGGCGAGGCAAGGAGGGCGGCGTCAGAGGAGGAGTGCGCGAGGGCTACTCTTCTTGTCACACCTTAGTGAGTGGTGCAACACTCTACTATATAAGGAGGTCCAACTCCCCTTCAACTAGCAATGTGGGCCTAAACTTTAGCACCTCTAGCACAGCCATATGCTGCCATGCACAAGTGGGCCAAAGAGAATTTCAGAATTTGTCTAATGGGCCAACTGTAGGGATTCGTAGCATGGAAAACAAAAATTTTCTACCGCATACAAACAAACAAGCCAAGATCTATCTACTAGATTGTACCAACGAGTCGATGGAATAACTCACCCTCGAAGATTCCAAAGTGTTTAACGAGAGCGGATTCTCGTGGGTGATGTAGTCGTACTCTTCCCGATCTCAAAATCGTGTAGACGATCTGTAGGGGGTCTCAACCTAATAAGGTAGATTCCTCATGTGTTTACAATGCTAGTCCCTGGATCAATAGCTAGCATCCACAGTTAAGATGTAATATCAAGAAACAAAGGTCATAATATAACTTTATAACCAGGAATAACATAATTTTATTACATCTTACATAGCTCATTTGGCTATTACATTACATTGCAGCGGAATAACTATAAGCATGGGTCCTTTATCTTCAAAGTGCCACAGGCAGATGTTGGTTGTAGACTTTGTAATCCTAATCAATTAATCTTCACTAAAATCAATCAAACCTGCAACGTACAAGTTACAGCCACAAGGGTCAATACATTTGAATTGTATTGGCAAGTGATACTATGGTAGTATAGTGGAGTCTATCTTCTATATGCATTTGGCTAAGTGGAGTTGAGGCTTGCATTGCTCAAAATAGCTTTTTTCCTTAACATTTGAAAATACTAAGTTTTTGCTTGACAAAATCATTTTTCTCAATCAAAGATTGAAGATCCTTTCCAAGGCATCTACCAATCAAAGATTGAAGATTTCAAACAACCCTTGTTCAAACCACAAGTTTTAACTTAGAAATTTGAATGATGAGATTCTTGATTGCTTCCATGTCTTGATGCTCAAATTGTCCTTTACCAGGGACATGGCTAAGTACTTAGGTTTTACACTCTGCAGAGGTGGTGCACTTTCCCCACAAGACTTGGTTTCCCAAGACAAGATCTTTCAGAAGCTTTCCCTTAGACCAAAATGGACGCGTTCCAACCTATTAAACACTACCACCCACTGTCCATATGGCTAAGTTCTTGCAACCTATATGATCATGGCAGAGCCCATATTGCCAAGTGGTTGCACTTGAAGCTTCTCAACATTTGACATCTCAAATCTCTTTGTTTCCTGGGTGGCCATCCACAAGTGAGATACACAAGGTCAACCATAAACATGGGCCTTGTGAACCACTCAAAATAACCCAATCCTTCCATTCCACCCAGGTGATTCATTAACTTAGTTGTTTTATTAAACAAAACATAAGTCCTCAGACTTAGAGATTTTTCCATAGTGTGAATATATTTTCCACCCATGTTTTCTATTAGCTAGGCTAAGCTTGGTAGTAATAGGAAACTTTAACTTAGGAAATCCTACTAAGGATTCATCTACTAGATTTTCCTATAGCAAGGTTCATACTTAGCAAAATCCATGCAAGTTTTACTTAGCAAAATTCACTAATGCATAGAGAAAATAATGGGACAAAAAATATGAAGCATCACTTGCCTTTTTGGTAGAGTATGGGTTCACTCCTTGTCCTTTCAACAATTTCACTCTTTAAGTCACTACAAATCAACCAAGCAAGGCACAAACTTAATCTACCAATCAAGCAAAACAAATTCAATTCACATTCCATTCCAAAGTCAAACAAACAATTGTTCACACACATGTAATGGAATCTAAGTCATGCATAAGCATGCAAAGGTTGGTTCTATTGCAAAGGTGGTCTCCACTAGGTTTCTAGACTTTGTAAAGTCAAAAGTGGTCATTTTCCAAGTGGCAAAGTCATTTGCAAAAGGGTTTTGGTCCATAAACCATTTTTAAATCTAATCATTATTTTATGTGGTGAAAATTATTTCTATCAAAGCAAAACTTTATGTTTTTCACCCAATGAGTTGCTATTGCAAAACTTGGTGTTTTTGGGTCAGTAGGTTTGGTACAAAACTATTTTCCCAAAGTTTTCTTTCCATAAACATTTTCATAATAAACTTAACAATTTTTAATTGGCTAAGTCAATTAATCCAACTTCAATTTTACCAAAATCATTTTTATCACTAAAGGTTGGTTCTTAAGGTCAGTAAGGTCACAACAAACCATTTTGCAAAAGTTTTAACCCTAAAATCAATTTTAAACAATTTTTATACTCTAAACAAGCTCACAAAAGAATCTACAAAAACAAGCAAGCTAACAGATACTATTGGCTAAAGTAATTCCATAGTTGGCTAGGGCTTGCTCTCCTGAATCCAACGACATAAAATTTGTAAAATTTGGACGTGTGGTTTGAAATTTGCAAATAAATCTAATTCAAAACTGGTTTTAGATCTAATACAGGCCACGCGTCTCACTCTGATTTGACGAAAACGGTTCGCACGGATCGACTGACAGCAGCCGTTAGATTTAAGTCATATCGCACGGTTCAGAACTAGCGTACCCTTTCAGCTAAATGGATCTATCACACTCGTTGGATTTAAATCGAACGTCTCTGGTCGCGACCCGGAGGAGGCGCGCAGATAAGCGATGGCGGCTGGATCTGGCGGCGAGGTTGCTGGCGACACAGGGGGCTAGAGGGAGAGAGGGGTAGCTCACCAGGTTCTCTGCGCCTTGCTGATTCTCAACGTGTCCTTGTCTGACGAAGGGGCGCACGAGGACGGGCAGGATTTCTCGCCGGAGTTGGTTCTGGCGACGGACGCGCGCGGTCGAGGTCGAGGACGACGCTACAGATCACGCCGAGGCAAGCAGAAGGCAAGGTTAGCTGCGCAAGGTCGAGGCGGTGACGCGTGCATGAAAGAGAAGAGGAGGGGTGGTCGGATACAATCTGTGGGCGTCGTCGGAGAAGAAGACAAACGCGGCGGCGTCGGGAGCTTGTCGTAGTCGATGCTCCGGGGCGTCCGCGGTCGAACTAAAAGTGCTGGGAGGTGCGTCTAGGAGTGGGGAAGCTGCTAGGTTGCACATGGAGGCAAGGGGCGGTGATTCTTGGCCAAAATTCGACGAGGAAGGTCGTCGGAATAGAGGAGCTCGGGGAGGAATTGGGGCGGCCTGGGGGCGTGCTTTGGGGAGAAGGCAGAGGGGAAAAGGAGAGGAGAGGTATGCGTTTAAGCTTGCGTGATCAGAGCGAGTAAATGCGGCCGCGTTAAGGAGAATTGATGCCGTGAAATCAAGGCTTGCAACGGTGACGAGGGAGGGAGAAGAGGTCGTGTGGGTGGGGAGGAAGAACAGTGACAAGTGGGGTCGGTCAGTCAGTGGGAAAGGAGCGAGGAGGAGGTCCACCAGTCATTGGTGTTGCGGGTCAGGGAGTTGGTGCCAAACGTTTTCTTCGGGGAAAGAAGTTGGGCTGGTTGGTGGGCTTCCTGGGCTACTGGGTTGGGTCAGATCCACTTCCATTTTTTTATTCTGTATCCTTTTCTTTTTCTATTTCTGAATTCTGTTTTGAAATTTCTATCAAACAAACATGGTTCAAATCAATTCAAACAACACCCAAACTTTGTAATATTGAAATTAGTTCTGTTCAGTAACATGAACCAAAATCCAAATTCAAATTAATAATTTTAATAATAGGGTCCATTACTAATTAAATAAAATGGGCCTTAGTTATTAAATCAAATAGAGTTTGATTTTATTAATAAAATCTTTATTTGAAACCTAAATATTTTCAAAACCAAATCAGTAGGTTTTATTTGGGAAATATAGAATACTTGGAAACTTGTTTTAAATCAAAATTAACATTTTATTTTAGAGTCCATTATTAATTAAATATAATAGACTTTCATTTAAATCAAATAGGATTTGTTTTATTGAGATATTTATTTTGAAATCTAAAATAAAACCAAAACATTTTAGTAGGTTTTATTTGTGAATATCAAATATTTGGAAAACTTATTTTAAATAATTTTAATAAGTTTTGATGTTTCAATTAAATTGGTAAAACCTTTTATTTAAATAAAGTTTGGATATTAATACCTTATTATTTTATTTAAATAAACCTTTGCTAATTTTTATTAAAAATAAAATGTTTTAATTCCCAAAGCTTGGCCAAGGTTTAATTTGGCTTTATAAAATAATCTTTATTCATAAAACTTTTATTTCTATTGAAAACCAAATCCTTTTATTTTAAAAGATCCTAAATAGTATTTCCAAAATATTTGTTTTCCTTTATTTAAAATGTTTATCTTTTTAAATCCCTTTAGTATTTTATTTAATTCAAATGGGTTTGGAGTTCCAATTGAATTCAAAAAGTTTCTTCTGGCTCTGAAAATCAAACAAAATCTTATTTTATTTATTTATTTTCACATTACAAGATTTGGAAAATCTTGGGATGTGACACGATCCTTCCGGCGCTGCGTTAAGAAGCGCTCCTTGATCAGTCACACGTTCGGTGCTGACGAAGACCTTCCTCTCCTTGTTCCAGCGAAAATGAGGTTGTAGCACTCTCCTCGCAATTCCGGTAGCACAACGGCGTGGTACCGGAAGTAGAGGGGAGATCTCGCAGGGCTTCGCCTTAAGCCGGAGCGAGTATGGTGGGCTATGAGAAATCCCTCGACGATCTAGGGTTTAGACACGCCGAGGAAGAGGTGCTAGAGCCGGCGACTAGGGCTTGGTGGTGCCCAAGTCGGCGGCAAGGAGATCCCTAGGCGGCGGCGGCTTGGAGGGAGGCGGCGGCTAGGGTTAGGGTTTTCGGGGCAAGGGACTTGTGTGTCTATAGGAGGGAGCCCTGCCCCTCCTTATATAGGTGGAGGGGCTGGCCGGCCAAGGGGAGGGAGGGGAGTCCCTCCCCAACTCGGCTTGGGTGGTGCGCCGCCGGTTGGAGGAGGGAAACCCTCCCCAACTCGGTTTCCCACTCCTCCTCCTCTTTCCAAAACTTGTCGTTTGACTTTCAAACTAGCCGTTTGACTTTTCAAACTAGGATTTGAATAAACCCTCTATTTTGAACAGCGATGACACCGAGTACATGATGCAATCATATCAACTTGATATAACACATTCATGTACCCTTCCCCGAGTCTGGACATTCCGGAACCTTATAGAACATTCCCGATGAAAACACCGGAACCATTCTCCATCTCCGAAACAGGACTTTCCTTATATGAATCTTATTCTCCGGACCATTCCGGATCTCCTCGTGATATCCCGAATCCCATTCGAGACTCCGAACAACATTTGGTCTCTTTCTCATCATTCCATAACTACTCAAACAACGTCGAATCCTTAAGTGTGTCTCCCTACGGTTCGTGAATTATGCGGACATGATCGAGACACTTCTGCGAACAATAACCAATAGAGGAATCTGGAAATTCATATGGCTCCCACATATTTCTACGATTACTTTGCGATCGAATGAACCACTTACATACGAGATCAATTTCCCTTTGTCTCACGATAGTTTACTTATCCGAGGTTATGATCGTCGGTATCTCTGCATACCTAGTTCAACCTCGTTACCAATAAGTACTATTTTCTCGTTCCCGTGATATGTGATCCCTGGTGAGCCAGTCACATGCTTGCAAGCTAATTGGATGACATTTCACCGAGAGGGCCCAGAGTATATCTATCCGTCATATGGATGGACAAATCCCACTCTTGATCCATGTGTTTCAACCAATACTTTCCGAATACTCAATGCCACCTTTATAGCCACCCAGTTACGGTGTGGTGTTTGATGTCATCAAAGCATCCATCCGGTAAAGGTGATATGCATGATCTCATGGTCGAAGGAATTAGATTACTATGTATCAGAAAGCATATAGCAATTGAACTATTAAAATGACTTGATCTTTATGCTACGCTTATCTATAGGAGTATGTCCACCATATCATTCTCCTAACGATATGATCTTGTTGTCGATAACATATCAATGTCCATGATAGGGAAACCACAATCATTTATCAACCAACAAGCTAGTAATGTATAGAGGCTTATACTAGGGACTTCAATTTAAGTTTACAAATCACACAAGTATTAATGTTTCCTTGTTAATACTATTATAGCATGAATGTAAACATTCATCATAAACACAAAGATATAATAATAACTACATTTATTATTGCCTCTAGGGCATATCTCCAATAGTCTCCCACTTGCACTAGAGTCATCTAATCTAGATTACATGGTAATATACCGAACACCCATGGCAGTTTGGTGCTGGTCATGTTTTGCCCTCGGGAGAGGTTTAGTCAACGGATCCGCCACATTCAGATCTGTGTGTACTTTGCAAATCTTTATATCCCCATCTTGGATATGTTCTCGAATAGCGTGAAAACGTAGCTTGATATGCTTCAGCTTCTTGTGTGACCTTGGTTCTTGCGCATTGGCTATGGCGCCCATATTATCACAGTAGATAGACATGAAGGGAATATGCCCTGAGAGGCAATAATAAAGTGTTTATTATGTATATTCCAAGTATATGATAGATGTTTATTTTGCATGCTATAATTGTATTAATACGGAAACGTTAATACATGTGTGTTTAATAAAAAAACAGAAAGTTCCTAGTTATGCCTCTCTCATAAACTAGCTCGTTGATTAACAAGATGATCAAGGTTTCCTGATCATGGACATTGGATGTTGTTAATAACGGGATCACAACATTAGTGTAATGGTGTGATGAACATTCATCCGAAGTATAGCATTACGATCAAAGTCATTGAGTTTATATTGCTATAACAACTTACGAAGTGATCCTAATCCTTAGACCATGAGATCATGTCAATCACTAACACCGGAAGAGTTTCTTGATAACATCAAACGTCACACCGTAACAGGGTGATTATAAAGATGGATTCAGAACTAATAAAGTGTTATGTTGAGGCTCATGGATCGAGATTGGAATTTGTTCATCCCGATGACGGATATATATACTCTGGGCCCTCTCGGTGATATCACATTGATTAGCTTGCAAGCAAGTGATTTGATCACTAGAATGTTATATCACGGGAACGAGAAAAGAGTGCATGTCAGTAACGAGATCAAACTAGGTATGGAGATACCGATGATCGAATCTCGGACATGTAATATATCGTGAAACAAAGGGATTAATATACTAGCATAAAAGGTTCCGACGATCACAAGAAAGTCATCGTTGAATGTGTGGGAGTCAGTATGGGTCTCCAGATCCCGCTTCTGATTATTGATCTGAGAGGGGTCTCGATCATGTCCGCATTATTCACGAACCGTAGGGTGACACACTTAAGAGACACCGACATCCAATTGGAGCAAATGTTTCATGCCGAAAGAATGAACAAGAGCAGGAATTTATTTCACTAGATACTGAAACAGGTTTTCGGGTGAAATTGCATAAAGTGGTTATGCATGTGAAATAGAATTCTAGCAAGGGGTTATTTGTGAATGTTTGTCATTAAAGTAATTGACAAAATTCTGAATAAAATAAAAGAGTTTTATTTAATGAGAGTTTGCATTAAATTTGGTGGAAATTTAATGGGAATTTGAGTGGACTTTTGAGTGGGGGGAATTTAAAGGGCATTTTGTGAGTGGAGTGTCCACCCACATGAATGAAGAAGGGGAGGGGGAAGCCCCATGGCCGGCGGACACCCCCTTGGGTTCCCCCCTCCTCCTATAAAAGGAGCCCCCCTCCTCACTTGTCTCTCACACCTCCTCGTGAAGGATCTCTCTCCCCCTCTAGAATTTATCCCCCATGGTCTCGGACTAGCGAGATACATGTTCCCGGTGGCTATTCGGCAAGAAAGAGTTGTGCTTCCGCTGCATCGCTGGAGAGAGGAGGCGGAGGTTTCTCGGTGCCTCGAACGTGTGTGCGAGCACGGATGCCCTGCTGATTTGCGGCGCTAGGACTTCCTCTCGATCTTGAGATCGGCAAGAGATCGTCTACATCAACCACGAGTTGAACTCGTTAAGCTTTGTCGGTCTTCAAGGGTATGTTCTCTACGGATATACATCCGCCCGTTGTTTGTATCTAGTAGATAGATCTTGGTATATAGTTCACATCGTAGGAAAATTTTTGTTTTCTATGCTGCGAACCCTACAAGACATTGGGTCCAGCGCACTAGGAACCACACCCAGCTCTGTAATGAACTCTTTCATCCATATCGCTTCTTGTGAAGCCTCCGAAGCAGCCATGTATTCCGATTCAGTTGAAGATCTTGCCACAACGCTTTGCTTTGCACTCCTCCAGCTAACTGCTGCACCATTCAAAATAAATATGTATCCAGATTGTGATTTAGAATCATCCGGATCGGTGTTCCAACTAGCATCGGTGTAACCATTAACAACGAGTTGTTCATCACCTCCATAAGAAAGAACCATATCCTTAGTTCTTCTCAAGTACTTAAGGATGTTTTTGATCATTGTCAATGATCCATTCTGGATCACTTTGATATTTTGTTAAACTAACAACATATGCAATGTCGGGTCTAGTACATAGCATGGCATACATTAGAGATCCTATGGCTGAGGCATAGGAGTCTTACTCATCCTTTCTCTATCTTACGCCGATGTCGACTTTGAGTTTTACTCAAGGTCGATATAAACATGGGCAAGAAACCTTTCTTGCTATCTTCCATTCCAAACCTCTTTAGAACTTTGTCCAAATATGTACTTTGTGACAATGATATTTGGCGTTTCGATCTATCTCTATAAATCTTTATGCCTAATATATAAGCTGCTTCGCCAAGATCCTTCATTGAAAAACTATTATTCAAATATTCCTTGACACTATTAAGAAGGTCTACATCATTCCCAATCAACAATATGTCATCTACATATAGTATTAAGAATGCTACAGAGCTCCCACTCACTTTCTTGTAAATACAAGCTTCTCCATAAGTTTGTATAAAACCAAAACTTTTGATCACCTTATCAAAACGTTGATTCCAACTTCGGGATGCTTGCTTCAATCCATAGATGGACCGTTGAAGTTTGCATACCTTGTTAGCATCTTTAGGATCGACAAAACCTTTGGGTTGCATCATATACAACTCTTCATCAATGTCTCCATTGAGGAATGCTGTTTGACATCCATCTGCCATATCTCATAATCATAATATGTAGCGATTGCTAACATAATCCTCTGACTTTAGCTTTGCTACTGGTGAGAAAGTCTCATCGTAGTCAACTCCTTGAATTTGTCGAAACCCTTTTGCGACAAGTCGAGCTTTATAGACAGTAACATTACCATCAGCATCTGTTTTCTTCTTGAAAATCCATTTGTTCTCGACAGCCTTCCGGCCATCCGGTAAGTCCACCAAAGTCCATACTTGGTTTTCGTACATGGATCCAATCTCGGATTTCATGGCTTCTTGCCATTTATTGGAATCTGGGCTCATCATCGCTTCCTCATATGTCTCAGGGTCATCGGTGTTGTCCACCAACATGACACTCATAACGGGATCATACCAATCTGGAGTGGTACGAGTTCTCGTTGACCTGCGAGGCTCTGTAGCAACTTCAACCGAAGTTTCATGATCATCATCATTAGCTTCCTCTCTTATTGGTGCAGGCACCACAGGAACTTCTTCCGGTGCTGCGCTACTCGCAATTTCGAGAGAAGGTTCGACAACCTCTTCGAGTTCTACTTTCCTTCCAGTCACTTCTTTCGAGAGAAATTCCTTCTCTAGAAAGGATCCATTCTTAACCTTGAAGATTTTGCCTTCGGATCTATGATAGAAGGTATACCCAATAGTTTCCTTCGGGTATCCTATGAAGACACATTTTTCCGCTTTGGGTTCAAGCTTGTCCGGCTGTAACTTCTTTACATAGGCTTCGCATCCCCAAACTTTAAGGAACGACAATCTAGGTTTCTTCCCAAACCATAATTCATATGGTGTCGTTTCAACGGATTTAGACGGTGCCCTATTTAAAGTTAATGCGGCTATTTCTAATGCATAACCCCAAAATGATAGCGGTAAATATGTAAGTGACATCATAGAACGAACCATATCTAAGAGAGTTCGATTACGACGTTCGGACACACCATTACGCTGTGGTGTTCCCGGCGGTGTCAACTGTGAAAGTATTCCGCATTTCTTCATATGCTCGCCAAACTCGTAACTTAGATATTCACCTCCACGACCAGAACGTAGAAATTTAATCTTCTTGTTACGTTGATTCTCTACCTCACTTTGAAATTCCTTAAACTTATCGAAAGTTTTGGACTTATGTTTCATGAAATAGATATACCCATATCCACTCAAGTCATCCGTGAAGGTAAGAACATAACGATAACCACCGCGCGATGCTACACTCGAAAGTTCCTCACTTTGAAATTCCTCACTTTGAAATTCCTTAAACTTCTCGAAAGTTTCCAATAAGTCCGTAGCTCGCTCCATCATACCAGAAAATGGAGTCTTAGTCATTTTACCCATCAGACATGCTTCGCATCTATCAAGTGATTCGAAATCAAGTGATTCAAGAAGTCCATCGGAATGGAGTTTCTTCATACGCTTCACTCCAATGTGACCAAGACGACAGTGCCACATATAGGTCGAGTTATCGCTCGATTTCAAACGTTTAGCCTCAATGTTATTAATATGTGTATTTCCACTATCGAGATTCAATAACAATAGACCATCTATCAAAGGTGCATGTGCATAAAACATATTACTCATATAAATCGACAACCATTATTCTCGGACTTAAACAAGTAACCGTCTCGCAATAAACAAGATCCCGATATAATGTTCATGCTCAACGCAGGCACCAAATAACAATTATTTAAGAATAAAACTAATCCCGATGGTAGATGAAGGGATAGCGTGCCGACCGCGATCACATCAACCATTGATCCGTTTCCCACGCGCATCGTCACCTCGTTCTTCGCTAGCTTCCGTTTATTCTGCAGCACCTGTTTCGAGTTACAAATATGAGCAACCGAACCAGTATCAAATACCCAGGCACTACTACGAGTACTAGTGAGATACACATCAATAACATGTATATCAGATATACCTTTCTTCTTGATGTTGCCGTTCTTCAAATCCGCCAAGTACTTTGGGCAATTCCGCTTCCAGTGACCTTCTCCCTTGCAGTAAAGCACTCGATATCAGGCTTAGGTCCAGCCTTGGTCTTCTTCGTCGGCGTGGTAACTTTCTTACCACCCTTCTTGAAGTGTCCCTTCTGCTTAGACTTGCCTTTCTTGAATTTGGTGGTCTTATTGACCAACAACACTTGGTGCTCTTTCTTGATCTCCACTTCTGCAGATTTCAACATGGCAAAGAGTTCTGGCAACGTCTTGTTTATGTTTTGCATGTTGTAGTTCATCACAAAGTTCTTGTAACTTGGTGGTAGTGATTGGAGGACATGGTAAATCCCCAAAGCATTAGGAATCACAATACCCAAGCTTTGAAGTTTGTTTGCGTTCCCAGACATCTTAAGCACATGCTCACTGACGGAGCTGCCCTCTTCCATCTTGCAGTTAAAGAACTTTTCAGAAGCCTCATGGCTTTCAATTGCCGTATGAGTCTCAAAGATCAATTTGAGATCCTCGACAATATCATATGGGTCTGAATTCTCAAACCTTTTCTGAAGCTCCGATTCTAAACCATACAAGATAGCACACTGAACTGTGGAGTACTGAGTCTTCCGAGTGAGGTAAACGTTCTTTACTTCATCGGCATCAATTGCAGTGGGTCACCAATGATGCATCCAGCACATAGGTCAAATTACCAGCTGTGAGGACAATCCTCAAATTGCGGAACTAATCCGCGAAGTTGCTTCCATTGTTTTTCAACTTTTCTTTCTCTAGGAGCGCATTAAAATTGATGGTAGGGGCTGCCATTGATCTACAACATATTTGCAATAGTTTAGACTAAGTTTATGACAAACTGAGTTAAAATTAATAATAAAATTAATCTAGGTGAACTCCCACTCAAAACAATATCCCTCACATTGTTTTAGTGATCACACGAACCAAATCCACCACATCAACACCGATCATCACGAGAGTTGATATAGTTTCAATGGCGAACAATCGACATGTTCATCATATCTACTATATGATTCATGCTTTACCTTTCGGTGATCCGTGTTCCGAGACCATGTCTGTACATGCTAGGCTCGTCAAGATCAAACCTTAGTTTCCGCATGAGCAAATCTGGCTTGCTCACGTTGTATACACTTGTGGAATCTAACACACCCGATCATCACGTGGTGCTTCGAAACAACAAGCTTTAGCAACGGTGCTAACTGAGGGTGAACACTTTATGACTTGAAATTCATGTGCATGAGGGATCATCTTATAATGCTACCATCGTCTACTAAGCAATACAAGATGCATAAAGGATTAACATCACATGCAATTCATAATATGTGATATGATATGGCCTTTCTTCATTGTGCTTCCGATCTCCATCTTCTAGCACGAACATGATCTCCATCATCACCGGCATTGCATCAAGGTCAATGACGCTTCTCCATGGTTGTCGTCCACCGGCTTCAACTATTATAACTACTTTGAATAGACACGCGGGTCTTAACATAAATTAATGACAACCATATGGCTCCTGCCGGTTGCCAACTTACAATAAGGAACATTGCATACATCAAATATAATCACAATCATGGCCATATCACATCACAGCACACCCCTGCAAAACAAAGTTTGACGCCTCTACTTTCTTTGCATGTTTTACGTGGTTTGGGGCTTTCAATAAGTGTCGTTCTAACTTACGAACTTGAACCACAACATTGATACTAGTATTGTTAATCACCCGTTGTAAATTGGATCTTAACTATGCTAGGAGAAACAGGCACCCGCAAAGCCACTTATGCAATACAAGTTGCATGTCAAGCGTGGAGCAAGTCTCATGAACGATGTCATGTAAGGTTAGCCCGGGCCGCTTCATCCCAACATACCGCAAGATGCAAAGTACACAAGAAGCAATCGACAACAAAAGCATCAACGCCCACAATGACCATTGTGTTCTACTCGTGCAACGGATCTACATATAGACACGGCTCTGATACCACTGTAGGGATTCGTAGCATGGAAAACAAAAAATTTCTACTGCATACAAACAAACAAGCCAAGATCTATCTACTAGATTGTAGCAACGAGTCGATGGAATAACTCACCCTCGAAGATTCCAAAGTGTTTAACGAGAGTGGATTCTCGTGGGTGATGTAGTCGTACTCTTCCCGATCTAAAAATCGCGTAGACGATCCTTCCGGCGCTGCGTTCCCGATCACACATTCGGTACTCGAAGAAGACCTTCCTATCCCTTGTTCCAGCAGGCAGCGGAGGTTGTAGCACTCTCCTCGCAATTCCGGCAGCACAACGGCGTGGTACCGGAAGTAGAGGGGAGATCTCGCAGGGCTTCGCCTTAAGCCAGAGCGAGTATGGTGGGCTATGAGAAATCCCTCGACGATCTAGGGTTTAGACACGCCGAGGAAGACGTGCTAGAGCCGGCGACTAGGGCTTGGTGGTGCCCAAGTCGGCGGCAAGGAGATCCCTAGGCGGCGGCTTGGAGGGCGGCGGAGGCTAGGGTTAGGGTTTTCGGGGCAAGGGACTTGTGTGTCTCTAGGAGGGAGCCCTGCCCCTCCTTATATAGGTGGAGGGGCCGGCCGGCCAAGGGGAGGGAGGGGAGTCCCTCCCCAACTCGGCTTGGGTGGTGCGCCGCCGGTTGGAGGAGGGAAACCCTCCCCAACTCGGTTTCCCACTCCTCCTCCTCTTTCCAAAACTTGCCGTTTGACTTTCAAACTAGCCGTTTGACTTTTCAAACTAGGATTTGAATAAACCCTCTATTTTGAACAGCGATGACACCGAGTGCATGATGCAATCATATCAACTTGATATAACACATTCATTTACCCTTACCCCCAGAGTGCCGGACATTTCGGAACCTTCTAGAACATTCCCGATGAAAACACCGGAACCATTCTCCATCTCCGAAACAGGACTTTCCTTATATGAATCTTATTCTCCGGACCATTCCGGATCTCCTCATGATATCCCGAATCCCATTCGAGACTCCGAACAACATTCGGTCTCTTTCTCATCATTCCATAACTACTCAAACAATGTCGAATCCTTAAGTGTGTCTCCCTACGGTTCGTGAATTATGCGGACATGATCGAGACACTTCTCCGAACAATAACCAATAGAGGAATCTGGAAATTCATATGGCTCCCACATATTTCTACGATTACTTTGCGATCGAATGAACCACTTACATACGATATCAATTTCCCTTTGTCTCACGATAGTTTACTTATCCGAGGTTATGATCGTCGGTATCTCTGCATACCTAGTTCAACCTCGTTACCGATAAGTACTCTTTTCTCGTTCCCGTGATATGTGATCCCTTGTGATCCAGTCACATGCTTGCAAGCTAATTGGATGACATTTCACCGAGAGGTCCCAGAGTATATCTATCCATCATATGGATGGACAAATCCCACTCTTGATCCATGTGTTTCAACCAATACTTTCCGAATACTCAATGCCACCTTTATAGCCACCCAGTTACGGTGTGGTGTTTGATGTCATCAAAGCATCCATCCGGTAAAGGTGATATGCATGATCTCATGGTCGAAGGAATTAGATTACTATGTATCAGAAAGCATATAGCAATTTAACTATTAAAATGACTTGATCTTTATGCTATGCTTATCTATAGGAGTATGTCCACCATATCATTCTCCTAACGATATGATCTTGTTGTCGATAACATCTCAATGTCCATGATAGGGAAACCACAATCATTTATCAACCAACAAGCTAGTGATGTATAGAGGCTTATACTAGGGACTTCAATTTAAGTTTACAAATCACACAAGTATTAATGTTTCCTTGTTAATACTATTATAGCATGAATGTAAACATTCATCATAAACACAAAGATATAATAATAACTACATTTATTATTGCCTCTAGGGCATATCTCCAACACCAACAGCCGAAAATTCACCAAATTCCAACAAGGTACACCGACATATTATGATCATGGACAAGGCTAACAAGGCGACACAACAACACTTGACAAGTTTTAGTCAGCAAATAGAAGATCATTGTAAAACCCCATGTATTCAAGTATTCTCATAGTGGATTTGGCCTCCGTGCCACCGTAGTTTTTTTCCAATTTGGGTTTTACACGTTAAATATGTGTCTCATGTGTGATCCAATTTTTTTATTCATCTCTTGAGTTCGGTTAGGACAAAATATAAAGGATAGTGATGTTGATCATGTTGGCGCATGTAACATCCCAGTATTAGAGCTCAGAAATAAGATGAACCCAGATGTGTGCATTGCATTCATGCATAGAAAATCTGAATATTTTTCGCGCTTTTGAACAAAACTTGTCAAAGTGATTGAAGCTTCTCTTAACTTGATGGAATTGAAGTAGATCATCAAGTTGACCGCGATAAGTTTCAATATGATCTTTTCTCAAACCTTATTTGGGTAAACATGATTTGATCTAAGGGTAGATCAGATATAATAAAATGTTACTCATAATACATTGCTTAAATAAGTAACCTCTGATCCTTAAGGGATCCTATCATAATATTCAGCCCAACAACTCATAAATTCCAAGTTAAGATTATAACTAAAGTAATCTAAATGTAATGAATAATCCTGACCTATCTTATTCTTATCTATTCTTACTATGATTATCATAGTAATACCTAACTTTAACTCTTTAATGAGTTTGAGTTTGGAAGAAACTAAGTTAAGATCATTCACCATATATTTTCCTTTCCATACCAATCTTTGTAGAACCTATCTTCATATCTGTTGATCATCAATGTTGAGAAATCAACTATTGATTCACCAATTCTCAATCTATTAACTCTTGACCAGAACATAGTTTACATTTAAATGTCCACAAAGAAACAACTAAAAAGAGGTTAATAGTAAGGCTAGTTCATATATCATCTATAACCTGGGAGTGATTAAATAAGAATAAATCAATGTGAAAAGTGATGGAGTTCAACTCACTCCTGAAATGGTAGAAGAGTTATTGAGATATACAATTAAAATACTAAGAAGATAATTCCAATACAATTGTAGGGTTGTATTGATAAAGCCTGGATTAGAAAAATTGGATATCTAAGTTAGCAATGATTAAAGGATTATAATGATCATGCCTTGCTCACCAAGGTTTAATACTATTATCAAGTATAAGTGATATTGGTGGGTAGAACATGACTAAAACCGTAGTATAGATAAGTTATCCTAGAGTAGTCATTAAAGGTCACATTATTATAATGTGAGGTTGGAGTGCAAGTTATTAGAGTAAAGTAAATGTAAGACAGTATGATTCAATTAAAGCTAGTATAGCATGGAGTTATGGAAGAAGTGTTATTCATCTTAAAGGATGGTAAGCTTTGGAGTAAGATAGTTGGATGTATACATCTAATGGAAGAAATATTAGTGATGGATGATTAAGGAAGATTATGAGTGGAGTTTGAAATAACTACTTGTTGGATTGAAGATTATCAACAGTAGAGTAGTGGGTATAACCAAGCAAAAATATGAGAAAACTATGAAATGCTTTAGTATCAAAATCATTGGATTCATCCATGAATTTAGAAGAATAAATGGTGAATAAGAACATTCTTGTGAAGTAAAGCTCATCCTACTAACTATGATGATGGATAGGAAGAAGTATTATATCTAGGAAAGGAATTCCTTAATTAAAGGTCCAGGATGGTGAAGAATGGAAAATAGACATTCTTGGTAAACAACCAACTCTAAATCTTAAACCAAGTATAATATCCATTTCAGGGAATTGATTCATCATCTTATGTCTACATCACTCTATAGGAATATTTTCCTATAGAAAATCAAATAAGCAAATCCCTGTTAATTCCAATCATCATAATGATATATGCTTAGGAGTATCTTTATCAATTCCTTTCTATAAAACATTCTAAATACAACTTTCTATTCCTAAAGGTGATGTCATCAAATATCCCAAATAGAAAACAATATGCTTAGTTATTAAATCTTTACTCACATCCACAAAGGAATCTAAGTATATTAAAACCCTAAACCCTAGGGTAAATATTCATAATTCAAACCCTAAACTTCTTTGTTTATCATAATAGAATATATACATTGCCATTTTCCAAGTAAATGGAAGTAGTAATAACCATACTAATTTCTTTTGTATTTCATGCATCAAATAATGGTATAGGATCATTATACATATTAAAATTTCTATTCAAATTATGAGCCAACTTGAGTTAAGTTTTATAAACAAATAAGAATATATTATTTAATAAATCCATGGTTAAAAGTGGAAAGAAAAATAATAAGAAAAGCTTCTACAACATATTAAAAAGGGGTCATATAAAGAAAATAAGAGAAGTATAAAAATATTTATCATAAAGGTTCACAAAAGAAATCATAATAAATACAAATTGTTGCTGTAAGTATTCAACAATTAAACTTTATTAGAAAAGTTCAAACTATATATTAAATTCAAATTTGAAAAGTAAAAACATAAAATAGAATAAGGAAAACCAATAAAAAACAAATCCTGGCCGTGGCCCAACCTCTCTCTGCTTACCTGTCGCCCCTGTGCAGCCCACAAAGGACCAATAACCAGCCCAACTCGTTCTCGTCTCTGGCTGACAAGTGGGACCGAAGAGGGACTACGGGTTGAGAAGAAAGAAACGCTAGGGGTTTTTCCACAAAATCAACTTCGTCGTCTACCTCGCCTACTGGAAGCAGCTCGCTGGCCGGAGCTCCGCCGTCGATCGACCGTCGCGCTACGATGCTTGCCGCCATCCCTGGAAGGAGTAGATAAGATCGCCGCGTCCTCCTCTATCTTCTCATACAGATCTCATCTTATATCTCACTCTCCAGACCCATTTTCCTTCCTCACCCAAAACCCTTGTTCGTCGGAGTTTGTCGTTCCAGCCAAATCCGACCACCCCTCGCCTCGTGGTAGCCACCGTTGAATGCGGCGTCATGGACTTACTCACCTAGGACCAAGCCCAGAAGCCCGCACGCCAGGAATCATGTGAAATCGAGCATTCCTTTCATTGGACGCCGTGGCCATTATCATCAAGTCGCCGTTTTCACGCCTCCCCAAGTCTCCTCGACCACTCCATCACAACTAGGTTAAGCTCCTCTATCTTCCAGGAGACTTTGTTGTTTCAATTGCGTCCTGTATCGAGTTCTCGCTGTGCGCCGTCGTGCACCGCCGTCAGTCACTGCCATGGATCGTTCTTCGGTGACCATTTAGGGGCGGCGCGACCATAGTTCAACTCGCCAGCGCATGCTCGTTCCAACGCATCTAGCCACAGCCCCACGCGAGCACTAGATCGATCGATCGATCCTCAACCAGTGAGGATCAACTCGAGTGACGTCATGCCTACATTGAGTTCTAGCCACTTCAGCTAGTTTGACCAGTCTTTGTCTCGCGTGGCTGAAGACATGGCCTTGGGCGCATATGTCATTGACTGGGGGTAGAGACAGGGTCGGTAACAAATACATTTACTAACCTGAGAGCTGAGGTGGACATAGGCCCACTGGTCAGTGACTCAGGCTAGATGCGGGTGCGGTGTAAAAGGTTAATTCATGTTTAATAAATAAATAAAATGTTATAAACTCAATTATTAATATTCCAGAAATCAAATACATGATTAAATCTTGTTTAATTAACAACTTTTGATTTATAATTCAGAAAAATGTGTATAATATATGAAAATTTGTAGAAAAATAAAATCTACAACATACAATTATTATAAAATATTATTATGATGATTATTTAAATAAATATTATTTAATAAAGGTTTTATAAATAATAAAACCTTGATAATTTATATTTTAATAATGATAAAGATTAAGAATATGAATAATATACCAAAAATCTTAGCAAAATAAAAACTATAATTTAAATATTTATTATAATCATGCATTATTATTTCACTTACTGTCGGGGGGATAACCCCCGGTAGGGTCACGAGAGGGGAAACATAGCGCAGCTGGGTTGGCTTTGAGTAAAAATGAGCCAGGCCGGGTAAGAACGGCCGGGTAAGATAAGCAAGAAAGCCGAGATATAAATTATCTCGGACCGTATAGGACAAAGTTGTAACCCTTGCAGGTACCAACGAGCCGAGTCAACCGAGGAAGGGCCGAGTCAAGAAGGACGCGTGGCACCTTTCCGAGTAAGGTTCGGGAAGGACCATGGTAAAGCATGGTCAAAAGAGAAGGGCGAGACCGGGTGACACAAAAGGAGCCGGGTGACACCCAAAGCAGGCGCTGACGTACAAAGTAACTGCGTGACGCCAAAAAGAATAGGAAGCAGCATACCAGAAGACCGTTAGCTGTCAAGCTTTATGGACCGGGCCTATGGGCTTAGGGCAAGCCCATAACCCGACCCATATGGTAGGGACCAAGACCCAAACAGTAAACCCTAGAACCCAAAGGGGTATTAGCCAGCTAGCACTGCCTATATAAGGGAGGGCATAGCAGAAGTAGAGGGGGGTTTGGACCAAGTAGAGAACTGGGTCCAAGTACTCAAGCCAATACAGCTCAAGGAGCACTTGTATTATTGGGGGTATCAATCAAATTGTCAAGTGTGGAGAGTTCTTCTTGTTCTTCGTGCATGGCTCGACCGTGCACTCCCTCCCCGGTGACCACAAGCACCCATTCAGCCCCCAACTTAAGCCTACCCATGGCATCTGCCGTGCCACCACCACGACAGTTGGCGCCCACCGTGGGGCAGAAGCAGGTGCTTGATGGAGTCTTCATCCGGACGGGCAACATCATCGCCAAGACCGGCGAGCGCGTCTACTCCGGCCTCATCCAGAGGTTTGGAGCACTCAACTTCGTCAGCGACAACGATGGCTGCTTCAGGACCAAGACGTTCCCTAGGGGCGGTCGTTTCATCAAGTTCGGCGAGCACCAGGTCTACGTCACGGTGCGCGTGGAGCGCGCATATCCTGAGCACGTCGTCGTGGAGCCGGATCCCCCAGCGGCACCAGTCGCTGGGAAACCTCTCCAACTCGTCTCCATGGAGGTAATGATGACTGCCACAAACCCCGTAGCTCCCCCAGTAGTTCCAGTGGTAAATGAGAACACAGAAGGAGGAAATCATGAGGAAACGCCAAGGGCTGCAAGAACAGCGAAGGCGCCGCTGGAGAAACCAGAGAACATAGCTAGGATCAGGAGAGCTAAGGAGCTGCAGGAAGCAATAGACAAGTTGGCAGAGCCAGTGGGATAGGCGACTGACTCGGCACGTATGCAAGCCGAGTTGGAAGAAACCAGGACAAAAGTTCTGGAAAAAGCAAAGGAGCTGGCACAATTACAACAGGATGTGGATATCACTATCCGAGAGCTTAACTCGGCAAATAGAGTCAAGGGCGCAAAGACCCGGCTTGATGCGACGAGATTGAGAGGAAGGAACCTCAACGAAGAGCTCGCAGATGCGACATCAAAGATAACACCAGAGAATGGAAATGAGACAGCCATGCGCCCAACATACAACACAAATGAAGACTAATCTGCGGCGCGAAGCGACAATGAATGGCAGAGTTACCCCACTTGGAGGGGGAAGCAAAGAAAAGGCAGCAAGAACGAGTCAATGAGTTAGTTAAAGCAACCAGCATGCTAAATGAGGCATATTACAGAGAAAATCCGGGTATAGCAGGGAGATCGCAACTGGTTCAATCGACAACTCCTGTTCCGGCAAGATCGGCTGGGCACACGGCGTCTTCACCAGGAGCAGCACCCAGGCCGAGAAAAGAGAAAAGTGTGGATACTAGAAGAAACAAGCATATGGTCGCCTATGATCCGGCAGCAGTTCAAGGTAACCCGATGCGTGCGCAAGGGGCAAAAAGAAATAATCCCCGGGAAAATGAGAACCAAGAAAAAATTGGATAGAGAAATGACAACGGAGGGCAAAATTTGCGCCTCATACTGGGCCAGCAGCGACGAATGATGGAAGTGAATGCCACGATGCCGGCAATTCCCAAGTACATGCATTGGTCTGAGCAAGAGATAACTTGGAGTATAAAGGATCATCCCAAGATCATGCCAACTCCAGGAGGATATGCTCTGGTTCTGGATCCAACGTTCGTGGGCCCAGATATCAATGTGAAATTTTCAAAGGTGTTAATTGACGATGGCAGTAGCATCAACATCATGTACAAGGATACTATGCTCAAGTTAGGCATTACCATGAACATGCTGGAGCCGATTAAGACCACTTTCCACGGGATTGTGCCGGGATTGTCACACTGAAGCCATAAAGTTCGAGGTAGTAGATTTGGTCAGCTCATATCATGCCTTACTTGGCAGACCGGCTATGGAAAAATTCATGGCTACTCCTCACATCGCTTACTTGAAGATGAAGCTGCCAGGCCCATGTGGAGTGATCACAGTTGAAGGAGATTACAAAAGATCTATTGCTTGTGCCTCAGCCGGATCTTCACTGGCCGAGTCACTCGTCATAGCACAAGAAAAAAGTCAGATGTTGGAGGTGGCAGCATTGGCCAAAGCAGCACAAATGTCCATGCCGGCACTCACCAACCCGCATGGCAATGTGTCATTTCAAGCTACCAAGGAAACCAGGAAGGTGCAGGTGGATGAAACTTTCCCAGAGCACACAATAACCATTGGGGCTGGCCTTACAGATAAATAGGAAAGCGAGCTCACCAGCTTCCTCCGCGAGAATCGGGACATCTTCGCATGGTCCACTCAAGATCTGCAAGGAGTTCCGTGGGAGCTGGCTGAGCACTCTCTTCATGTAAGACCATATGCAAGGCCGGTGAAGCAACCCCTCCGCCGCTTTGCCGAAGCTAGGAGGAAAGTAATAGCGGCCGAGATTGCAATACTTTTAGCTGCTGGATTCATCATGGAAGTGCTGCACCTGGACTGGTTGTCAAATCCAGTCCTGGTCGAGAAGAAGAAAGATGACCCGAGCGTGGCAGTTGTATGGCGCATGTGTATTGATTACACGAACCTCAATCAGGTGTGTCCAAAAGATCCATTTCCTCTGCCTCGGATCGATCAAGTCATAGATTCTACTGCTGGGTGTGAGTTGTTGTCATTTGTGGATGCATATTCAAGATTCCATCACATTCCACTGAATCCAAATGATCAAATAAAGACAACTTTTATCACCCCGTACGGGGCATATTGCTATCGCACCATGCTATTCGGATTGAGAAATGCAGGCGCAACATATCAAAGATGCATGCAAAAATGCTTGCAGGATCAATTGGACAAAAATGTTCAAGTATACGTCGATGACGTGGTAATAAAAACCAAACAAAGTCATACTCTAATTGAGGACTTGCGTCAAACATTCGCAAACTTGAGAATATTCCGGATGAAACTTAACCCAGAAAAATGTACATTTGGTGTCCCGGCTGGCAAGTTACTCGGATTCCTTGTATCCAGCCGAGGAATTGAAGCTAACCCGACAAAGCTCATGGCCATCGAAAGAATGGAATTGCCAAAAACCCTCAACGATGTCCAGAAGTTTACTGGATGCCTGGCTTCATTGAGCAGGTTTGTTAGTCGGCTAGGCGAAAAAGCCCTACCACTATATCAGCTGATGAAGAAATCAAACAAATTCACATGGACACAGCAAGCTGATAGCGCTTTCCATGAATTAAAGGAAATGTTGACAACATCACCAATATTAGCGTCACCACTATCCAAGGAGCCAATGCTGCTCTATGTCGCCGCAACCAACAGAGTTGTAAGTGCAGTAATAGTGGTTGAACGTGAAGAAGGGGGCAAATCAGTCCAAAGACCAGTATATTACTTGAGCGAAGTGCTCTCTGTCTCGAAACAGAATTACCCGCATTATAAGAAGATGACATATGGGGTATATATGGCAGCAAAGAAGCTGAAACATTATTATCAAGAACACCCAATCCGGGTAATATGCGAGGCACCTATCTCGGATATATTGGGCAGCAAAGATGCCAGCGGCCGAGTAGCCAAATGGGCCATTGAGCTAGCACCATACACTCTACAATATGATAGGCGGGATGCAATAAAATCTCAAGCCGTGGCAGATTTCTTTGTAGAATGGATGGAGATGCAGTACGAACCACCACTGCCAGATCCAAATTACCGGAAAATGCATTTTGACGGGTCCAAGACAAAAATGGGTCTAGGCGCCGGGATAGTGCTCACATCTACAAAGAGGGATCAACGGAGGTATGTCTTGCAGATTCATTTTGCTGCTTCTAACAATGTTGCCGAGTACGAAGCACTCGTCCATGTCATTAAAGTAGCCATGGAGATTGGTATCAAAAGGATCATGTGTTTTGGCGATTCGGATTTGGTGATTCAGCAAGTGTCTGGACTTTGGACACACTGGACGCAACATGGCATTATATCGCTTCCACGTGCAGCAAATTTCGGGATACTTTAAGGGTTGCGAGTTTCATCACATTCCTAGAGCAGAAAATGAGGCAGCGGATGTGTTATCCAAGCTAGGGTCATCTAGACAAGCAATACCACCAGGGGTAGCATTGGAGCATCACAGGGAGCCATCGATCAAGCCGTCACCAGAGTCCGAATCAATTAGGGTCATCCCGGTGAGCCAGGAATCAGAGGCAGTGCCAATGGATATCGACTTAGGGGTAGCCGAATCACACTCGGGGACTCCCCAGGTTATGTCGGCAGAACATATCTCGGCGGAACCAATGGACATTGATGTTGAAGCAGACCCGGAACCACTAATACCAACGTGGGCACACCAATATTCAATTATTAGAAGGATGGAACCTTGCCGAGTGATGAGACACTGGCAAGGAAAACGACACGAAGAGCAAAAGCATACACCATAATCAACAAAGAACTATACAAACGAAGCCTGACAAGTGTACTGCAGCGTTGCATCGGCTCAGAGCAAGGCCGGGAGATCTTGTTAGATATTCATCAGGGAGAATGCGGGCACCATGCATCATCAAGAGCATTGGTAGCCAAGGCATTCCGACATGGATTCTATTGGCCAAGCGCACTGGCACAAGCACAAGAGTTAGTTGGAAAATGCAAAGGTTGTCAACACTATGCGTCCAAGTCACATTTGCCAGCGTCAGAATTGAAGACTATACCAATCACGTGGCCTTTTGCAGTGTGGTGCCTGGATATGGTAGGACCATTCAAACCAGCAAGGGGAGGCATGACTCATATCTTGGTCATGATCGATAAGTTCACCAAGTGGATAGAAGTGAAGCCAATCAAAATACTGGACGGCAAAATAGCTGTTACATTCCTAAGGGATATAATCCTCAGATACGGTTACCCACACAGTGTGATCACTAACAATGGCACAAACTTTGCTGAAGGGGCTTTTGCTCGCTTTTGTGGGAAACACCGCATAAGACTTGACGTAGCGTCAGTCGCCCATCCAGAATCAAATGGACAAGTTGAACGGGCTAATGGCTTAGTTCTGTTCGGGATAAAACCCCGCTTAATGGAACCACTCCAGAGATCACCTGGTTGTTGGATAGAGGAACTACCCTCAGTACTGTGGAGCTTAGGAACGACTCTGAATCGATCAACTGGCTATACACCATTTTTCCTTGTATATGGGGCTGAAGCAGTCTTGCCGGGCGACATAGAATATGACTCGCCAAGAATAAGGCAATACTCGGAAGCCGAGGTAAAAGAGGCCCGAGAAGATGGAGTGGATTTACTCGAAGAAGCAAGGGAACTGGCATTTTCCAGATCTGCTATATATCAACAAAACCTCCAACGCTACCACAACCGAAAAGTGCAACCTTGTATTTTCTGAGAAGGATATATGGTGCTAAGGATGGTGTAGCGCACAGCCGGAATGCATAAATTATCGCCTCCTTGGGAAGGTCCGTTCATGGTAAGCAAAGCATTGCACAATGATTCCTACTATCTCATAGACGCTCGTGAAGCGCAAAAGAACAAGGCGGACAGGTCAGGAGATGAAACCAAAAGGCCATGGAATGTGGCACTGCTTCGTCCCTTCTACACTTAAGAGAAGCAATGCATGTATCACTCGAATTCTCGTATGCCGGATGTGTTTTACGGCTATGTGCTAAAAATAAAGTGGTACGATTCGGAAAACTGACTCGGGGACTATCCCTTAGGCTTTCCATTTCAATTATTTTATGTCGGCTGGCGTGATACCCGGAATTTATTTCAGAACAAGTAGTGTTTACTCGGAAGAAATGAGCTCTTCGACTATGTTGTTGTCCAAAAACACGGCTTCATGGCAAGCAAGAGAAAAAGATCTAAGACGGGTAAACACGAACGTCGGATAAGTACAAGGGAGAAACACGATTTGGCTTTAGTTTGTGCCTAACTCTCTGCATGTTGTGTTATACTGTGTGTCGAGTAATCTCGGCCAAGTTATCCAAGTTTGATACCCGCTAACTAAATCCTTCGTACTTTGAGATCCTAATGTCGAACGCCGAAAAATGGTAGACAAGGGCCAAAGGCAAGGAAAGGTGACACGGCAAAATGAAACTCGGGGACTTGTCCTTGAATGATTCGCACTCAAAGCATAACGCAAAATATATAAGGCCTATCACAAGGCACATAGTCAAACTTCAAAGTGCAATGTACGTTACATCTGTACCCGGCATACCGGGTATCTAATAAAAGTTCGAGTATTTGTTGGCCTAAGGAGCAGGAGAACTCGGAGGAGCATTTTTGGAACCAGGAATGCTTGGACCATCAGCCGGGTGAGGGGCATCTGCGGCCGGGTCATCTGGATCATCTGACTCGGTCTCCTCGCCATCGCCACCATCTTCAGCAGGAACTTCGACGAGCGGATCGCAAAGGTCGAGGAAGCTGGGCCCTTCACACCAAGCGTGCACCATGGTGTACTCGATCATAGCATAAGCTCGCTCCTGGCGCTTCTTGATCAGCTCCGGGTCGTTCAACCATTTGCCATCTCCCCATATGCGAGCAAGAACGTCCAGGTTGATGTCTTCGTACCATGAAAGCACGAAGGAGAGAGCCTTGTCCGCTGCAGCTCGGCCGGCCGACTCGCGCCATTGATCCAGCCGGTCTTCAGTGAGGAGCAGTCTATCGGCGAGTGGCTCGATGAGTGCGGGTGGGTCTTCATTCGGCCAAAGCATGCGGAACGCATGGATAGCCACTTTGAGCAAGTCCACACCGCAAGATCTGAGGGTCTTGACCCATTCAGACACCGCTGCAAGGAGCTCCTCCATGGACACATCACCGTTAGCAGAAGCACCAGCCTCAGCTCTCACCTTCTTCATGGCTCGGATGGCAAACATGTTGGCCTCAGGAAAGTTCTCTGCAATCAAAAAGAGAAAGTTAGCAAATAGCAAAGGAAGATGGAAGAGATCCAGCACGACTTGGACAATGCGTAAAGAGTAAGAACTCACTATCGAGAAAAAAGTTGATGGCAGCGAGCTTGCTATGCCAAGTCTTGTTCTTGGCTTGAAGGGCGTCGAGGTTCATATTTGTCGACTAGAGCAATGACTTGGCCTCGTCGAGCAGCCTCTTAGTTTTCTCGGTGCCGGCGGCCTGCTGCTCATTCTTCTTGGCAAGCTCCTCCTTCAACCCTTTAACCTCGGCCAAGTGCTTCTCCTCCGTCTCGGCCATCAGTTTCTTCAGCCGAGTCACCTCATCGTGCTCCTTCAGGAGTTCGGATTGGTGCTTCTCTGCTTATTCAGAACAAAAAGTACCAACAGAAAGATTTCAACTATTGGCTTAGAAGGCAGGAAATTTACTCTCGGCCTCACTGATTTGCGAGTGAAGATCGTTGATGGTATCCTGAGCAGTGGCTGTGGAAGAAGTACATGAGAAAAAATGAGAAGATGAACCAAGGAAAATTACATCAAGTAAGAAAGAGGAAGAGCAAAGATATTACCTTGGCCGAAGGTGTTAGTCTGCAGCTTCTCATACGCAAGTTCAAGCTTGCGATGCGCCAGGACGAGAGCTTGGTGCACCTTGGTGCGCTCGTTGTGCGTAAGCTAATCAAAGAAGTTAGACGATAAGGAAGAGTCAAGGCAGGCGATCGTCCGAATAAAGAAGAGCTTAAGAGCTTCAGCCGAGTAAGTTCTTTACTCAGCAGTAACCTCGAGGGCTAGGGATTGAAGCTCTAACATGAGTTTGTCATAAAAGAAATCAAAAGAGCTTAAGAGCTTACAGCCGAGTAAGTTTCTTACTCGGTTGTAACTTCGTGGACTAGGTGATATGTATAAAGGAAATGCTCAATGATACAAAAGAGTAAGAAGCTAATTTACCTCATTCACTTCATCGACGCAGGCCATCAGAGAAATGGCCTGCTGGGTCATGTCGGAAACATCCTTGGGGCCCAGCTTCAGCTTCTTCCCGGCACGAGTGCTGACCTCCTGCTCGCCTGCTGCATTCCATGCCACAGCGTAAGGTTCAGCCGAACCACTGAGCATCCGAGTAAGAACTCGACCCGTTTACAGGGCGGTTCCCACAATGGCACGGGTTGCAGCGGCATAAGTGTGGAGGGTAGCAGCCCTGGAGTCATCACCTGAACCGGCAGAAGCAGACCGTCCCCTTACCCGCTGAAGCGAGTATTGTTGCCGACGTCGGAGGCCAGATTTGAGGAGCAGAACCCGGAGTGTAAACTAGAGTTGTTTGCTTGGAAGAGGTGGATTTGCCAGAAGAGGGGCGAGAAGAACCAGAAGCCTTGGGCTGGGTGCGGCCTTTAATGAAATTTGAGCGACGGGAAGTTTTGGTGAAGGTTTTGGAGCCCCCTGAATGGGCTCAGCAGTTTTGCTGGCTCCAAGATCAGGAAGTTGTTCATTCACATCAGCTTGAGGGCTGATGCTAGAGGAACTGGTGGCAGAGGGTTTCTCGGCGCCAGACTTGTGAGCACCAGGAAGTTTCTCCTGGCCAGCGCCAGGGGCGCTAGCCGAGTGACCCACCAGGTCTGATTGACACTGAGAAGCGTGAGCCTCAACAGTGTTAGCCTCAACCCGGACGGGACTCGGAGCCGTTGAGTCAGCTGGAGGAGGTGCAGGCCTAAGCGGAGAGGCAATGCTAGAAGCAGCCTGATTCGCCGTCAAAGGTGCAACACTGAAAATAACAAGATATATATGAGAGAACATCAGGGATAAAAAGGAAAATAATAGAGAAGGCAAAGTAAAAACAAACTTACCCGGTGACGACCGGGTCGCGGACGACTCGGCGCGTGACTTGGCGCCCAGCAGCTTGGCGAGTCTCACTCAAGCTGGCAGCAGCAGAGGCAACAGGAGCTGCCGGACTGGGCTTGCTCTTCTTAGCCGGCTGAGTGCTGGAGGAGGTTCCGCGTCGCTTCGGCTTAGCGACGGGAATCTTTCCGACTCCACCCACGACGAGAGGAGGGATATCATGTACCTGGCCAGCTGCAAAAGTAAATAACGGTCTTACTCGGATAAGCAAAAAGGTTAAGCTCACAAGGCATATACCTTCAAAATTGTACAATCATCATCCTCATCATCGTCAGACCAGTCTTGTCAGGGATTGCGAGATTTACTCTTACCCGAAGCAGAAGCGGCTGCAGTGTGCGGGATTGGCATGAAGCACTCCAGGTCATACTCGAGCTTGTCCGAGTCAGAGCGGTCCCCATGATAACCAGCAGGAGGGACAGTACTGTCATCAACCTGGTGAAGGAGATTTTGCGAGAGAGAAACAGAATGAGAAACTAAGGAATGAAACTAAAGAGTGGCAAAAGATCTAAAGCCTATTCGGCGAGAAGGTAATTCGGAAAACTTACCCAGGGGACAGGCCTGACCCGGCTAAACGGTGGGCAACTCCAAGCCCAATCATCCGCCAAGTTCAGTTTGAAGATTGAGCTTACTCGGCGGGCGATGGAGTCATGAGTGAGCTCCTTAGTGGAATGCCGAGTGGGATCATGGGAACCGCTCATGAAGCACATCTTGTGGCTCCTGGCTTGGATGGGGCTTACCCGGTGCGAGATGAAGGTGCACATGAGATCAAAGTCGGCGAGATGAAAGTTCTCATCCGGCGACAGCAACCTTTTCAGGATAGTGTTTGCCTCGTTTACCACAGCGTCTTGGTCGCGCGGGTCAAGTTGCCAGTACTTCTTGTTGGGGACCTCGTCCGAGAAAGGGGGGAGCCGGATATTATCGGTGAACCTGCTGTTTTTGACATAGAAAAAGGTTATATGCCACTTCTTGCAGGTATCGATACCAGCAACCCGAGGAAAGATGGAATCCCTCCTGGGTGTGATGCTGGCAGCACCGCACCAATTAGGTTTCTTCTCGGCACGAGGGACTTCAGGCTGGGGAACAACCTGAACTTTGAAGCGAAAATACTTGGCCCACAGAGCAACTGTAGGCCAAATTCCAAGATAGGCCTCGCAGGCAGATATGAAGCAAGAGAGAGAGCCAATTGCATTGGCAGGAAGATGGTGGGTCTGCAGATGGAAGGTAGAAAGAAACAAGGAAAAGAAGGTGCTCATAGGAAGAGAAAAACCGCGTTTGAAGTGTGAAAGAAAAACCACCCGCTCGCCAGCTTGAGGTTTGGGGGAGAGCTCACCAGCGGGGAGGCGGCAATCCACTTGAAGTGGAATGCGTCTGGTGGACCGGAGCCACTCCACTTCTTCGGTGGAGACCTCCGAGCCTTCCCAGCCACCGCGCTCGCCGGTGGGGACCTCCTGCTCCTCGGCACCATCAACACCACCGCGAGCATCCATGGACTCGTCGGAGTCTGTCTCCTCTTCGGAAAGGAGAGGCTTGGAACAACGAGGACCCGTGTTGGAATCGAAAGAGGACAAGGGCGATCGCAGCACAAAAGCCAGAGGGAGAAGGAACCGCAAAGGAGGCAGTTCAATCTTGCGGGCGCGAGGAAGAAGAAAGGCTAAGGAAACTGAACGGGCGTGGGGGAAGTGGAAACCCACAACCCCTACTTAAGTGCAGTAAAAACCCCTGTCGTGGGATCTAACTGCGCCGTGCGGCCAGCGTGTGGCCGTGTACCAGGCCGGGTGAGCCAGCCAGCGAACTCCATGTAGCCAAATATGCGCGAAAAATCCGGTGCCACGTCACGGCTGGAAGGACAAGAGGCGCAGACCGATGGGACTGCCATAGTGACAGGGAATAACTGCTGGCAAATCCTTTGTGCCAGAGCTTGGAACAAAATTGAGGCAAGTAATCATGATTACTAGTCGATCGTGACTGAAGTCTTGAAAATGACCCGGGATTGGCCAAAATAACTCGGCTCGAGGCAGGAATGAGCCAAGAAGTCAAAGTATTGACCCGGAATTGTCAGACTAACCCGACAAGATGCAAAACTGAGGTAGATAGAAGACAAAAACTAAGTTCCATTCACACAAAAGGAACCTGGAGACGCCTAACAGCTTGAACTGCTAGACCTCACCAGCTTCGGGGACTAATGTCGGGGGGATAACCCCCGACAGGGTCATGAGAGGGGAAACATAGCGCAACTCGGTTGGCTTCGAGTAAAAATGAGCCAGGCCGGGTAAGAACGGCCGGGTAAGATAAGAAAGAAAGCCGAGATATAAACTATCTCGGCCCGTATAGGACAAAGTTGTAACCCTTGCAGGTACCAATGAGCCGAGTCAACCGAGGAAGGGCCGAGTCAAGAAGGACGCGTGGCACCTTTCCGAGTAAGGTTCGGGAAGGACCATGGTAAAGCATGGTCAAAAGAGAATGGCGACACCGGGTGACACAAAAGGAGCCGGGTGAGGCCCAAAGCAGGCCCTGACGTACAAAGTAACTGCATGACGCTAAAAAGAATAGGAAGCAGCGTACCAGAAGACCGTTAGCTATCAAGCTTTATGGACCGGGCCTATGGGCTTAGGGCAAGCCCATAACCCGGCCCATATGGTAGGGACAAGGATCCAAACAGTAAACCCTAGAACCCAAAGGGGTATTAGCCAGCTAGCACTGCCTATATAAGGGAGGGCATAGCAGAAGTAGAGGGGGGTTTGGACCAAGTAGAGAACTGGTGCCAAGTACTCAAGCCAATACAGCTCAAGGAGCACTTGTATTCTTGGGGGTATCAATCAAATTGTCAAGTGTGGAGATTTCTTCTTGTTCTTCATGCATGGCTCGACCGTGCACTCCCTCCCCGGTGACCACAAGCACCCATTCAGCCCCCAACTTAAGCCTACCCATGGCATCTGCCGTGCCACTACCATGACACTTACTTAAATATTTATTATTTATTAAGTATTTTTAAAGTATTAAATCTTATTAAAATCATATCTTATTATTTATAAATCACAAAAATAAATATAATATACCAAAATGATCACAAAAATAATATCTACATGTTAAAAATATAATATTTCACTATTGAGTTAAGTAAAAAGTTCAGATACTCTAATAACATGAATTTAAACTTATTCCCTTAGTTTAAAATTCATATAAGAATAAATAAAAATTTGTTAATATTTTTAAAATTAGTCAATTAAGTCTAATAAATAAGTATTAGTCTTGAATATTACTAATAAGTCATAATGATTCAAAACATTAGAAATACTATTATATTGAATTATCCTTCTACTATATGAATAAATTATATTTTAAGATCCTTAATAATTATAAATTCTTGAAGAATGATATATCAATCAAACACAACATTATAATGGACTAAATCCAAAGATAATTCATGAGTAGTCACTAGTACTATTTATTTATCCATAAACCATAATCATACTTTTATAAGGAAACAAGAAATCTTATTCCATTATAAAATCAAGAAGACCACCACATCAAAGAAAAATATAACTATTCTTAAGTAAACTTAAGGCAACATTACCAAGTACACCAAAATACAAATTTTATAAGCATTATACTTTCAAACTATCTTTGTTTTAAAGTTAACTTTAGTCTACAAGAATCTAAATATAACACTATAAGCATTGTTATATGTTTTATAGTTAACTTTGCTCTGAACTAGTTAAGTTATAAAGCATCTCAAGCCCAAACTATTCAAGCAAGCACAAATAACATCAACCACCGCTAACTAACCACAAAGATTGTTTAAACCTTAGAAAAGGAATATTTTCTTCAAAAGTTATTCGTTTTGCCACTTCAGACAATATATAATAAATAATCAAGATCACATTACTTCATACTTTACTTATATACTTAGGATCGATAACATTTAAGCCCTTTATAAGTGACTCTACTTATAAAGTAAAGTTTGGAGATAAATTATTAAAGTGTAAACAATTTTGAATAGAATTTCATAGATATATATTTTATTGCTGCATAAATATGTGCTGTTCACACACACTCACAAGCCCTAATAAGAAGCACAAGTGTGAAACTTATCTAAAAGGACAACACATTCTTAAGTAACCATTTCCGGAATCCAAACGCTAGAACAACGTTATTCCCAAGATTTGCGTTTATAAAAGTGCATCTCATTACTTATGCATAAAGCATACTGCCTTCTTAAACATTAGTCCTTACCGGACCAATGATGCTAATTTCAGATTTTGGATCTTACACTAACTCGAAGACCGTGAGTGCATAATCTTGCAATCACAAAAAGGCAAGTTCACACTTGCTCATGTCCTTTGTTTATTTTCTGTAAAGTATTTTACAAATCCAGTGTTGTCATTACCTGCATTTAAAAAAGATCAGAAAACACTATTTTTGATAATAATGTGAGCTATTGGTTACTGATCCAGGGTGATCAGCTAATCTATTAAATCTGACAGTTGGAATAACTATTTTCGATAATAATGTGAGCTATTGGTTACTGATCCAGGGTGATCAGCTAATCTATTAAATCTGACAGTTGGAATAACTATTTTCGATAATAATGTGAGCTATTGGTTACTGATCCAGGGTGATCAGCTAATAATCGATAATAATGTGAGCTATTGGTTACTGATACCACTGTTCAGACCTATATCACCTAGGACTTAACAACCAATGTCGTCAGTGATTCTGGCGCGGTATATTACGCGTTTACCATAAGATTTAGAATGGGACGGAGAAGTCAGCTGTATCTTCTTCCTCTCGCATGAAGCCGGATGTGCAGGTCGTGGCTGTTATCCTCAAAGCGTGCATATTAATTGGTAATTCATAGAGGATATGCAGCATATGGGTGGAAACCCTCAACGTCCCACGATAGTTCTGGCATCTAACGGTTTGTACAAACCATTGTCGTAATCGAATATGTGGGCATGGTGTACACCAAGGAGGCATGCAAGGTCGCGAAGGGGGCAGTGATTGGCTTATATCATCTTCTGGGCCCACATCATGGAATTGTGGACGGGAATAATATGCCTGGTTGTGCAACAAAGAGTTGATCTCTCATGGGTAAAGTAATGCACCTCTACAGAGTGTAATAACTATAACTTGTTAATCCCTGTTCCGGGAAGGAGCTGCGAACGCGGCGGGAAAGGAACTCCATAAAAGTTCTGGTAAACCCGTGAAGGCTGACAGATATAGCTTTTCAGAATAAAAGCAACCTTTGAAGAAATGTTTATAAAAAAACTTGCATTGCCTACGACCTATGGTCTGTGGCTGTAGTTATAGTGCATCAAACACTCCTTTTGTAGTGAATTTGCTGAGTACGCTCGTACTCAACGTATCTTCTTAACCCTTGCTAGATTCTGAAGTCGGTACAGACAACATCTACATCAAGTTATGCTTCCGGACTCATCATCCAAAGCTAAAGATCTTCAATGCAGACAAGGAAGTTAACATATACCTCAACTCAAGTGAAGACGAAGTTACGGATTAAATAAGAATATAATCTCTAGCCAAAGAACCTAGTTCTGTAGTATATTGCAATAGCAGCAATGCCAATCTCTTAGTTAAAATACTAGTCTTAATAGTATAATAGTTCTTGCGTTGTTTATCTTGATTCTTCTCCGTAAGTTCTTTCTCTCTTTTAACCTAGAGTGTTCTCTGGATCTTGTGTAAAGAGTGAGTTGTAACCTTTAGCCATGTATTGGGCCCGCTGTGTTTCTGTTGTGCCATTCTGAAGGATGTAATACTAGTGATTGGTGTTTCATTGGTGTTATGTCAACGTCTATAATATACTACATCATGAAGTGGTATGCTGGGTCACCGCAGCGCAGTTTAATCGGAGGTATTTCATGGACATAGGTCCATGAATATAATTAACTAGAAGTCTTCCGAAACTCTAGGAATCAGGAAATTCACAATCGTCAATGGTCAGATACATATTTAGGTGCAATGTAGAAAATACATGTGAAACAAGAATAAGTAAACTATCAGTGAATACAAGTTCCCTATTTCTATGTATTTGCAATCATTTATTTGTATACGACAGTATACTGGCACGCCCGCACTTAAAATACCAATGCAGATAAATTTAAATATTTATCTTGCTAAAACAGTTGGAACTAGAAAAGTTACATATTAGAGATGATAATTTGCATTTTTTTCCAATAATAAATTGTTAAGTCACACATGTGCTAAGCTGCATATCCGTTATTACTAAGTTGTATATCTCATCCGTGAAGTTGCATACCCATCTATGAAGTTACCTACGTCTACACTAGTGACATCGACTATAGCCTGCACCAAATACAACTAGGTGGGGGTTTGACTGCCACTAAAACACCACCTTAGCAGCAAGTTGCTTTTTTATCCCAACTTGCATGTATTTTTACCAACTATGATGTAGCTTGAACAAGGAAAATTGCATGTTGAAGATGATAACACTAGTGGAAACGAGGTCTTTTGTTGATCCCGAAAAGGGGCTTTAACACCGGTTCTTCTACGAACCGGTGTTAAAGAAACGTACCAAGCGTGGCCCTACGGCAAAAAGGCCCCCTTTAACACGGTTCGTGCCACGAACGGTGTTAAATCCTACAACGATGGCACCCCTTTTAACACCGGTTCGTGGCATGAACCGGTGTTAAAGGGGGGCTATATAAGACACCACCCCAACCCACACACACCCCACTCTTCCATTCTTTCACATTTTGGAGCCTAGCAAGAGGGTGTGAAGAGTGCTAGTTTGTGTTTTTTTCATATGCACTAGAGGTGTTCGGTGAAATGCCCGAGAGCTCAAAATAAGCTTTCTTGTTGCTCTTTCCGTCTCGGTCGAGGTCGGCAACTATAGTTTCATGTGTCATTGATGTACTATATATAAATGGTCATCTCCCTATTATTTTTTGATATATACTACATATTAATGCAGATGAATCGGGATGTACGGTGACCGCCGCACTTCCGAGTAAATTACGGGCCTCCAAAATTTCATCGTTGTGGCTAATGCAAACCATGGTCACAATGGTTTTATGTGTTGTCCGTGTGTTCCTTTGTCGAACAAGAAAGACTACTCAAATACCAGAACCATTCACGCCCACCTGCTTCGATCCGGTTTCATGCCCAGCTATAATTGTTGGACCAAGCACGGAGAAAAAGGGGTTGTGATGGAAGACAACGAAGAAGAAGAGGATGATGAAACTATCATAATATGTATCCTGAATATGATGATAATGCAACGGAGGTAGATAATGAAGATCAAGAGGGAGCAGATGGGCCCGCTGATGACGATCTTGGTCGGGCCATTACTGATGCAAAGGAAGAATGTGAAACTGAAAAGGAGAAGGAGAAGTTGGAGCAGATGTTAAAGGATCACAAAACATTGTTGTATCCAACTTGCGAAGATGGCCACAAAAAGCTAGGTGCCACCTTTGGATTTGCTGCATGGAAGGCGAGAATGGTGTGACCGATTGCATTTTCAAAGTTGTTGGTAAAATGAAGAATCTTCTTCCAAGAAATAATGAGTTGCCGACGGTACATACCAAGAAAAGAAGGTTGTGCCCTCTAGGATTAGGCGTGCGAAGATACAAACTGCATTAATGGTGCATCCTCTACGCGGTGAGAAGTACGAGAATTTGGATGCATGCCGGTATGCACTACACTTGGTATAATATCGAGAAGGCGATCCTGGCGATGTTGAGGCGAGGCCCCTAGGAAGAAGGTTCCCGCCAAGGTTATGTGGTATGCTCCTATAATACCATGGTTAAAAGCGTCTCTTGAAATAAAGAGCATGCCAAGTTGTTGTGATGGCACATGGAAGACCGTAAGAAAGGCGATGTTGAGACACCCGCTGATGGATCACAGTGGAGAAAAGTCGAGAGAGTACCGGACTTCCATGCGTGGCGCAAGGAAGTTAAGGTTTGGTCTAATGCAGACGACATGAATCCTTTTGTGAGCGAGCTGCAGTCCGACACGGCACTGTGACCCTATTTATCTATAACCTTCCTCCTTGATTGTGTATGAAGAGGAAGTTCATTATGATGTCAGTGCTCATCCAAGGCCCGAGGCAACCCGACAACGACATTGATGTGTACCTAAGGCCATTAGTTGAAGAACTTTTACAGCTGTGGGCCAAACCAGGTGTGCGTATGTGGGATGAGCACAAAGGGAGCCATTTGACCTCTGAGCATTGCTTTTCGTAACCATCAATGATTGGCCTGCTCTTAGTAACATTTCAGGCGGACAAACAAGGGATACAATGCATGCACACACTGTTTAGATGATACTGAAAGTGTATATTTGGATAAATGTAAGAAGGTTGTGTACCTATGGTATCGCCGATTTCTTAGAACACGCATCCGATGAAAGAAAGGCAAGCATTTCAAGCGTCTGGCGAGAACCCGGAGGAAGCATCCTCCGTCCGGTGAGGAGGTATTTGGTATGGTCAAGGACCTAGAAGTAATCTTTGGAAAAGGTCTGGCGTCTATCTGTTCCGAATAGCGATGCGGACACGCCCATGTGGAAGAAGCAATCTATATTTTGGGACCTACCCTATTGGAAAGTCTTAGAGGTCCGCTCTTCAATCGGCGTGATGCGTGACGAAGAATGTTTGCGTGAACCTGCTAGGATTTCTAGGAGTGTATGGGAAGACAAAATATACACGAAGCACGACAGGACCAGCAACGTCACGAAGGCCCTGAAGAGCCTATGCATCCTGAGCGAGAAGGGTAAACGATGCCACTTAACTCCTGCCGGCTATGCTCTTACCAAAGCGAGAGAAGGAAATATTTTTGAATGTCCGAAAGCGGTATCAAGGTCCTGTCGGCTTCGTCGAATATAAATAGAATAATAAATATGGCGAGAAAAAATTCCAAAACCTGAAGTCTCATGACTGCCACGTGATTATGACACAATTGCTTCCGATTGCATTGAGGGCTTCTACCGAAAATGTTAAGTACCCATTGTGAAGCTATGTGCATTCCTCAATGCAATTTGTCGAAGGTAATCGATCCGGAAAGCCTACCAGGTTACAAGCAGATGTGGCCCAATGTCTTGTCGACTTTGAGTTGGTGTTCCCACCATCCTTCTTCAATATTATGGCATCTCTCTGGTTCACCTAGTAGAAGAGATTGCCATTCTCGGTCTGTATTTCTACACAATATGTTCCCCTTTGAGAGGTACATGGGAGTCTTAAAGAAATATATTCATAACCGTGCTAGGCCAGAAGGAAGCATCTCCAAGGGCTATGTAACAGAGGAGGTCATTGAGTTCTGTGTTGATTTTATTCCTGACCTTAAGGCGATTGGTGTTTGAGAATCACGACATGAGGGGAGACTGCGTGGAAAAGGCACCCTAGGATGTAAATCAATGATATATAGGGACGGGCATTCTCTCAATCAAGCACACTACACGGTTTTACAAAGATCTATCTTGGTTGCCCCGTATATCAATGAACACAAGAATTTAATACGCCTCAAACACCGGGCGGTCGATGAATGGATTATAAGTGAACACATGGCGAGTTTTGGCGGCTGCAAAGACTTCTCACGAATAACACCACTGTTGGGGATCAGGTACTTGTTGGCGAGGATACCATCTTCGATGTATGTACTTTCCAAAGTGCGAGATAAATGGGAATACATTTTACACGATAGGCCAAGATAAAAAGAGCACCAACCAAAACAGTGGTGTCCGCTTCGATGCAGCAGAAGACAATGGGCAAAAGACCACGTATTATGGGTTCATAGAGGAGATATGGGAACTTGACTATGGACCTAATTTTAAGGTCCCCTTGTTTCGATGCAAATGGGTCAAGCTAACAGGAGGAGGGGTTGAGGTAGACAAGAAGTATGGAATGACAACGGTGGATCTCAACAATCTTATGAAGAACTTAGACGAACCATTCGTCCTAGCCAATGATGTGGCCTAGGTTTTCTATGTGAAGGACATGTCCTCCAGACCAAAAAAAAAAGAAAAAATATGCAAACGAATACATCATATGATGAGCTAAAGCGTCACATAGTTCTTTCAGGGAAAAGAAACATCGTGGGAATCGAGGACAAGACAGACATGTCAGAAGATTATAATAAGTTTGATGAAATTCCGCCCTTCACAGTGAAAACTGACCCAAGCATTCCGTTAAGTAAAGAAGATGCTCCATGGTTACGTCTGAAGCGATCATAAGGAAGGACATATGCCAAGAAGTTCATGCTCATATTATGTAACTCTAGTTCATGTTTTTAATATTAATACATGTCTTGAGTGTTAGTCATGTTTTGTGGATGGAACGGGACTATGAGAAGAAGTTGTCCCGATTCGTACTTACCATTAAGATCTGATCTCCAAACGTGCGCGGTCACATATTAGGGAGTGCCTCTATGACCAGTTTCTTGGAGATGCCGGAGGACTAGGCTCCGTCGGCATCTCCCTGAAACTGGCCGTAGTGGTGTCCCTGCTCTCGAAAACCATCTTGCAGCTTTGTAACTTCTCTAACTAGATCAATACACCTGAGAGCTAACTAATTTCACATATTAGGGAGTGCCTCTATGACCAGTTTCTCGGAGATGCCGGAGGATGGGCTCACGTCACATCTCCACAAGCGGCCGTAGTGGTGTCCCGCCTCAAACCGCTGCTGGAGGACTGGACTCACAAGGATGCCTATTTATAGTATAAGTAGCTCGACATAGTGTTGACACTTACGAAATAATGTCGACACTCACCCCTATTATTAGTGCTGACTCGTGTTTTGTCCCGGATGGTGTTTCCAACCGGGACTAAAGGTTCATCTTTAGTCCCGGTTGGTGTCTCCAACCGGGACTAAAGGTTCATCTTTAGTCCCGATTGGTGACACCATCGGGACAAGGTACCGCCATACGACATAATGTCGACACTCACCCCTATTATTAGTCTGACTCGTGTTTTGTCGGTTGGTGTCTCCAACCGACTAAATTCATCTTTAGTCGGTTGGTGACACCATCCGGGACAAGGTACACGCCATACGACATAATGTCGACACTCACCCCTATTATTAGTGCTGACTCGTGTTTTGTCCCGGTTGGTGTCTCCAAGCAGGACTAAATTCATCTTTAGTCGGTTGGTGACACCATCCGTGTTCAAGGTACACCGCATACATAATGTCGAAACTCACCCCTATTATTAGTGCTGACTCGTGTTTTGTCCCGGTTGGTGTCTCCAACCGGGACTAAAGGTTCATCCCGCCATTTTTCCCGCCATTTTTCTTCTCGCCAGTTCTTCTTCCCGCCATTTTTCTTCCTGCCATTTTTCTTCCCGCGAGTTCTTCCCTCCAGTTCTTCCCGCTAGTTCACTATATATATATATATATATATGTAGGGGGTTGGCCTCCATTGTCATTGCACATCTCTAGACTCATATCTGCAACCTCATCACTCTTTCCCATGGCTTCCACCGTAGCACTAACTTGAGGCGGGCGGGCGCTTTGCGCCTCGAACTACCCTCCCTTGGCCACTGTGTCCCGTCGGCTGGATGCTTTGGCGTTGAGGCGTGCAGTTCCTCCTGTCCCTCTAGGTGTGGCACGCCGGATGGCCATCACGAACCACTACTACTTCGAGCTCACGCCGGAGCAGCGGAGGAATCCCAGATGGCATCCCGACTATTTCCCTACTTGGGAAGCCTTCTTCATGGATCGGCATGAGAGGGCGCTCGCCAGGCACGAGGAGGACGGCCCACCTCCTCCTAACTTCAACGAGGCCGGCCGTCGGCTATGGTGGCGTGGTCGGACTCTCCAGATCGTCATATCCTATGACACTTCATGCCGCCGACTCTAACCCCCGTCTGCGCTACCCTCAAGTCCAGCCCACGCGCTACCCTCAAGTCCAGCCCACGCGTACTCTCTAGAGGTTCAATTACGGCGACCCCAAGCGGCGATGATGGCGGCGAATACAGCGACTTCGATGGCGAGTATTACAGGTGTAGGCAGGAGCATGACTGAATCACTCCAACATTCCGAAACAAGTTCGGCCGATTGTTACTTAATCTGGACATGTATCTTAATTTTCAGTTCTTTTATGTATCTTAATTTTCAGTTCCAGTTTGGCCGATTGTTACTTAATCTGGCCATGTATCTTAAGTTTTAGTTCTTTTATGTATCTTAATTTTCAGTTCCAGTTCGGCTTTATGTAACTGTCTCAAAATGACCTATCTCATTCGAGGTTTCTTGGCTTTCGGGTCAAATGACCAATGTTATGGCTAGAATCAAGGCATAGTTTGTGATAATATGGCCATATTGTGCATACATGTGCATCATGGCATGGCAAACAATGTTGCAAGAGGAAGTTTTCCTTTTTATCGCACCAAAAAGGCATTTTCCATTTTCCGAGCATAAAAAATGGATGGTTTTGTGAAGCAACCACCAAATGGCTAATTCAAAAAACCACCAACACATTTTACAAAAATACTAGACCACCTTATATGCACAATGTACCAACAGGGGGATCTGAAACCTTTCCGTCCACCTCTGGTGAAAAAGACAAATTCCTACCGAATCGGTAGGAAGTGGGTCAGATATGAACTACAAGTACATGATACGATGCTCATGATTTTTTACAAAAATCATTTTTAGGTTCACAATATGCTATTTTATCAAAAAACAATGCAAGTTGAGCGAGGCTTGGTGAGATTCAAGTGTATACAAAAGATGCGACATTTAAATATCCAATCAATTCAAAAATGTTAATACAAAAGATGCGGCATTAAAATATGATTTGATCTAATAAAATCATTTTTTAGATGCTTAATATTTCTTATGTTCAAAGTTTTCGGATTTAACAATTTATTTTTGTTTGAATTGAATAATCAAAATTTATATGTAAGTGTTTTAATTATTTTGAAAATTTTCATGTAAAGTAAATATAAAATGATTTACATGAATGGATAGATATTATTTTTCTGAAAATTATGATATATTATTCATATTTTTCTGAGTTGAAATGAAAAAGATATGAATTTTCTAAATTCATATCATATTTTTTGAATTAAAAATGCCCCTTTAATGCATGAAATAAATGCCCCCCCTTTAACACCGGTTGCATTTATTTCGTTTCCAGAAATACCACTTTAACACGGTTCTGGAACCGGTGTTAAAGGGGGGGTAATAATAATCTTGTGAAGCGAATCCCCTTTAACACCGGTTCCAGCCACGAACCGGTGTTAAAGGGGGGTTATTAAATTCACCTTCCCCTTCCTTTCTTCCCCCCAGAGCAGCCATATCGCCACCGCCATCACAAGGCCATCGCCATCGGAGCAGAGAGAAGCGCCGCCACCGCCACCGCCACCGCCCATCGGAGCAGAGAGAAGCCACCGCCGGCCGCCACCGCCCTCGGAGAGTGAGGGAGGAATCGTCCGTGGGTGCCCTGAATCGTCGGCCCTGTCACCCACCTCTGTCCGCCGCTCGCCATCGACAACGCCGGTGTCCCCGACCTTCCCCGGTCTCATCGACCCCACCATCGACTTCCTGGTGAGCCTCTGGTGCTCAGGCACATCTTCTCTTCCTCCCTCACGGTCTATATCGCCTCCGCATCGTGTAACCGCCACCAACCGCCGCAGTTCCTCGTCATTCTCTGTTCTCCGGCGACCAAAAAGGGGAGGCGCCGCCACTACTAGGTCCGCCTCGACCTCCTCTTTCCAACCAGCCCAACCACAAGTCCCCGCGTGTAGCAGATCGACGGGAGCAAGATCGACCTGAGAGGAGCTCCATTGCTGACGTCAGCGTGATGCAATATTCATTTTCTTTTTCTTTTATTATTTCTGTAATTATTTCAGTGAAGAAAATACCTGACATGTGGGCCCTATCTGTAAGCGACAAAAACATTTCCATAAATGTTTTCTAAATAAGAAAATTGTTTATGTAAATTCCAAAAATGCAAATGGTTTTATAATATTCCAAAAAATAATTTAAAATGAAATAATTGAAAATGCAATTATTTTATAATGCATCCATGCTAGAGCGAGAGCAGCGGCCAGCCGGGCGCCCGCGTCGGAGCCGCCGCCCTCGCCCTCGGAGCGGCCGCCCTCGCCCTCGCCGTCGGAGCCGACGTCCACGCCTCTGCGTCTGGCAGTCGGCGGCGGCACAATGTGAACAATGTGTCAAAGTTGGTGGCACAATGTGAACAATGTGGGGAATATGTGTGACATATAAAAGATGTAGTCGTGTATTCATATTTGAGTAAAGTTTCTGATGTTGTAACATCGATAATATTGTTTACTTAGTGTTGGTGGTGAACTTGATGGTCAAAATCGGGAAACTCAAAAATAAGATGGCATGTAATTATGGAGGGAGTAGTAGTATAGATAGGGTGTCAAGCGGGGCGGGTTCGCGGGCAACGTAGTTTCACCGTGTTGGGAATATGCTCTAGAGGCAATCATGTATGATGATATTTCCCGTGGTATTCATAAAGTTATTAAGTAGTCCTTGTATAAACATCTGATGTGTATCATTGAATATGTGATTCGGTTGTGGAACTATGCATTCATGTTGTTTATACTAAATATCCTTGGTCATTGAGGTTGTCTTTGGACACAACTTAGACCAATGTGAAAGTTGGCTTGATGACTCGGTTCCACTTGTCATGGGCATGGAGATGCTATTCCAACTTACACAGATTCGGCTAAAGAGTTTAGCGAGTCGGATTGACCCATATTGAGGTACAACGAACTAGTTGTCATTTGTATATCTCAATCAATGTAATCCTTAGACCTGAGGTTGTTGCATAGTCCGAGTTGAGGATCACCGACTTAGGTTCTGTCAAACGCTGATCCGTAACTGGGCAGTTATAAAGGCAGGGTTCGGGTCGACTGAGAATCAAGCTGCGTGATGTGAATAACCAAGATGGGATTTTGCCCCTCCACTCGGAGAGATATTCTCTGGGCCCTCTCGTGAGATATGATTCGGAAAGCATGGCCATGCACGACTCGGTTAAGTGTTAACCGAGGCGATCGACTAAGAGTTAGTCGGGTGAATCACTTATCTCGGATCGAGAAGAGAGTCGGACTATTTAAGGGATGACATATATTCGCCTATAGTCTGACAAGGTATATCGTGAGGAAAAAGGGACTCAGACGTAAGTCGCATTGGAAAGGCAAGTCGTCATGACTCTTTGGTACTTGGGAATCGGTATGTTCTGCTAGGAGCCGATGCCGATTGATCGATTATGAGTCGGACTCTAATCGTGTCCAAGTAACCATGAGCCTGCGGGGTCACACACTTAAGAGCGGGAGCAAGTCCGGATTGGATCCGAATCTGTAATCTGGTTGGGTTGGACCTAAACCAGATTAGGACTGAGTTAGTGAGTTGGACTCACGGTGACTAGTGTTATATGGGCTTTAGTGAATGGGTCGCGTAAGCAGAGCCCACGTTCACTCCCTATATATAGTGGAGCACAGTAACCCAGAAAGGTTAATCGTTGTTCGGTTAGGTTATTCCATGTGTTGGAAACCCTAGCTCCACAGCAGTCCAGCCGCCGTAACGAACCTAGCAGTTCGCCGCCGGCGCTCCTCCTTGTACGTGTGGATACCAGCAGAGGTCTTTGTCGATCAGCACCGGGGACGATCGGATCGTGAGGGGCACTGCATCAATCGACGAGCTTCATCGGTAATCATAGCTAACGGCGTCTAGTGGTAAACCTCGTGGCCTTCTACCTCAGCTAGGTCTTGGGATCACCACGTTAGAGGAAAAAGTTTTGTTTTATCTCTGCGTGGCCCAACACACCGGCTAATATAAATTGTACTACATGCATAGATTAAAACTTGTATACAAATTGGACCTCTGACTTATCCTAATTAGGGTTTCGACCCCTCGGAACTCGTTTAAAATGATCAAGCATCCTTAGGGTTTTAATTTCATTTGTGTATTTATTTGTGTATTTTGGTATGAATAATATGTATATTTGTGTATGAATCCAAGTCCACTTGAATGTTTACACTCTTACTCTATATAATATTATTGTTTTAGAAACTATGGATCCACTTAGTAGAAACCTTGAAGAAGAAGAAATAATGGAGAACATTATTGATGAGGACACCTCACAATATCTGAACTTGGAGGGACATGATGACGACAGCTCAAGTACTAGTCATGGAGAAGATGAAGACTCCGGTGAACGCAATTTAATGGTTACAAAATCCGGGGAGGTATATGCATTGATTAAGCCTCTGCTGACTTCCACCAACAATCTTCTTCTACATGTATTAATTAACGCTTGTTTCTTCTTTTAGCCCTCTGGATCGAGCAGCCAGCAACCATCTTCTTCTACGAAAAATAGCAAGCGCGGTAGCGAGCCAGTTGAAAGATCGTGCAAAGTTCACGATCGAAGCGATCCGTGTTGATGGCGGCCGATGGAGCCCAAGAAGGCCGCAGACAAATTTATGCGTCGGTGGAGTTCTTGTTAGGGACCAAATCCCAATCATAATTGAAAATTGGAATAAGCCAAAGAAGGCGGCGGTACCTTTGTCGATGACAGATCAAAAAAGCTTTGGAATTCGTTGTTGGTAAATTTCACCCTTCCGCCAGAGGAGGATGAAAACAACCCGTTATAAAGGAAAAGGTCAAAGAGTGGACTCTAAAGAACATGGTGACGCTTTCCATATTGAAAGACAAAATTGAATAAATTTGTCAAATCTGGCGAGACTCAAATTTCAAGACGCATATTATGCGAAGATAAGACCTCAACGGCCCGAATTTGAGACATATAAAAAGTGCTATAGCTAAAAGAATTCGAAACCAATACGCTTAATGCCACGAAGAAGGAATATCACGGAGGGCGGGGTCGGTGGCTACATATCTCGAGAGGCCTAAGTGGGAGGAAGCTGAGAAGGCCTGCTGAGAGAGGGATCACACCCAGACGGATGGGTGGGACCTATGTGCAAAGACTTGGTTCTCTACGGAATCGGGCAAGGTTGGACCCGAAGCGAGATTGTGTATCTTCCCAACCCTCCTTGCCAAACCGTCCTTTGAACTCATCACGGCATACGAGAAACATCCGTCAGGACCTTCCATCCCGGCGAGAGAATGACCAGCTCACACGCCGCCATCGGTAAAAAGAACACCCTGGACATGCACGAGGCGAGGGGTATGGCGTGGAAGGATGGGTTTGCCGTGGGCGACTCTTCTGAGATGGCGCGTAAAAGAAAAAAAGCGTCTGAGCGGATGACACAGATAGAACATGCACTTGCGGCTGTGGCGCAAGTGAATGCTATGAAACCATCAAGATATCGGCCCATCTCAGCGGCACGAAGAGCCTGCATTGGAAGCTGGCTGCGGCCCAGACTCTGCGCGGAAAAGCAGTATGGCTTCCACGGAGAACATGCAGCCCACGCTTGAAATGACGGGTCCTCGATACCCCGTGGATGAGATCACGGAGAGCGAACACGCTGAGCTGCATGTGAGATTAATGGGCTTATCCATTAAGGTGGCTGTCGGCTATGCCTTACCTCCTGTAGCTGGTGCAACTTACCACCGCCGACCGATTCCAGGATGGCTATGCTATTGTCGGGTGGATGAGGTTGTGAAGGAATATGAGGAAGCACAGCTTGACCATGCTACGGTGAAGGGAAACTCAACTCAAATTTGTGAAAACAACCATTCTTTGGAAGAAGGAACACATTGTGCTTCCAAATTGAGGTCACTGGCACCCCGCTGCCTCCATACGTCGGCCATCTGGAGCCGCTTAAGCTATCTCTCTGTGGCAGCCATCTCCTACCGTCGGCCATCTCTGTGGCAGCCATCTCCGCCCGTCACCATCTCGGTGCTTCAGCCATGTCCTCAGCGTAAGCGGAAGAGCACCTTGCCACGAGGAGCATCGATGCACGCCACAAAGAAATCCGCAGGAAATGCGCCAAAGAGTTAAAAAACTATGTCCGCAGCCTTCCGCCAAGCCATTGCGGTTTTTACCGTGGAATCGCAGCGACGAGGAGACCAATAGGATCTCGGAAGAACAGGTCAAGAAATTCTTTGCACCTAGGCGGGCGAGCCAAAGGAGAAAATAGATCCGGTGGTGGAGAAGTTTTACAAAATCTTTTGAAACCTGAAACCCCACTTGTCTTGGGACTCTGACGCCAGATTTTGAAAGGCGGATGCAAAGCGCGAGGAGACTGAAAGTAGCAGTCGTGAGGCACCCCAGAAAAAAGTTCCCAGACTCGGAGAGCAGGAAAACCAATCATGCGCCCCGCTCCAAATGTTCGACACACGGGATGCTCCTCCCGTAAATGATTACGAGGCAGAGCTACAAAGAAAGGCCAATGAGATGGGGATGACTTACATTGCATACTTGAACGTCATGGGAGACAACTTGCCCAAATGCGATGCCAACCCCATACAGCCATGGAAGTATGGGAAGAATCTCGTCAAGAAAGAGGAGCTCAAGAATCTACCAACAAAGATGAGAAAATTTCACAAGTGGTACCTTGATTTCTGCAAGACGAGAATGGTAGAATGGATCACGGCGCATATAAGAGATGAGATTTTCTTGTGCGGAGACGACGCAATCGACTTCAACATTCAAGACTTGCATTTTCTATTCAATCAGAAGGAACTCGACAAATCAGCCATCAGCCTTTATTGTGTGTAAGTACTATATCTGTAATTTATATCTCATCTCATTCACTTCATTAATTGCATGTATATATATATGCTCACCATATATGTATATACTATTATGCAGGAAAAAGGTTATGGAATGCATGAAAGGAGGCCCTTTTGACATTGGGTTCGTTGACCCAAATAGAGTTCATGAAGAAGTGGTAAAAACCAAACCCGGGCAAACAGAAGATTACTTGCTAACGTCTTTACTGAGACAACAAATCAAAAGGGAAATACTATTGCCTTACAACTTCTCGTGAGTACTGTTACCCTCTCTCTTGTACACATTCTGTTTCGGCTTACTCGATGTTAAGTGTAACTGATGATGAGTTATGCGTGCATAGGTTCCACTTTATTCTGCTAGTCATTCAACCCGACTCAGGAAAAGTCCTTGTCATGGACTCGTTACGAAAAGAAAAATAGATATGGGCAGACTTTCGAGAGATGCTCCAGAGGTAATTTCAATCATATTATCGCACTAGATCGGCAACTTTCGTGACAACAAGTAATTAATTACTCCTTTATCCATTTTCTTTGCCGGACAGGGTTTGGAAAAGGTTCACGGGCAGGGCCGTGGGTGAATGGTCAGAAGAACTAAAATTTGTAGACCAAAATGTAAGTAATACTAGCTAGCTTCCAATTCCATTATATCATGCTTGATTGATTATTATTTTGATTGAACTATCTATTCTCGTAAAGTGCGCGCATCAGGGACACGGCAATAACTTATGTGGGTACTATGTTTGCGAGTTCATTCGCAACACGATATGTGCGACGGGCCAAGCCGCACTAGAACAACTTAGAGTAAGTAAACAAAGTTCACAACATTATTTTATTACCATCAATTGTGTTGAGTTTTATTCTTATATATATATTGACGGCCCATTCTTCATATATATTCAGATCGAACGGATGCGGGACCAACTACTACCATTTGAACGCATACGAGCCATTCAAGAGGAATTGGCGGGGTTCATACTTGATGAGTGTTGGAATTTTGGCCCAAATATTGTAGCCCATTTTCTATTTCAATAATTCCTGAAAATCCTAGAGGCCCATGTGGCCCATTCATGCAAGGCAAGAGGTGGGACAAATGTTTAGTCCCACATTGCTAGTTGAGTGGAAGTTGGACCAGCTTATAAGGTGAGCTCTTCTACCACTTGGTAAAAGGATGAGAAGGAGAAGGAGAGAGTTCCACTGCGCTCCTCCTCCTCGCTTCGCCACGCCTCTCCTTTCGCCACGTCACGCCGACGTCGCCTTGACGCGACAGATGCTACAAGGCTGGTTGCGGGTTGCGGGTTGCGGGAATCTCGCCGAGCCGAGCTTTATTTTGCCACGCATGAATGGTATATGAACATATACGTTTAATACGAAGGTGAAACGTCTGCTTTGAATGGACGTTTAATACGAAGGTGAAACGTTTGCTTTAAATGGACGTTTAATACGAGTTAAATGTGCCTGCTCGTTTCATCTTCTGCACCGTCTGCCTTCTCCTCTGCGCCTATAAGAGAGAGAGGTCGCGCCTCCTCTCAGTTGCGCTGTTACACAAACCTTGCCTCGAGTTCCAGAGTACTGCGCTACTTCCGTCTTCCCCATCCCGTCTTGCGGCGTGCACCGCGAGCCGGGACAGTAGGCCTCCGAGACCCCGCTGCTTCGAGTCCTGTACGGGAGAAGGGCGATAAGGTTTTTGGGGAGCGCTATCAGCGCGACTACTGGCTTCGTCACGGACTCCCTCACAGATAGCGACGTCTTCCCCGACGAGGACTTCTTCCCCGACATCAGCACCCTCTTCCTCGACGACATGGCCAATGACGGTTCCAACGCCGGTTCTACTTCGCATCGCCGTGTATATCTTCTGTCTCAATCTTGTTCTGATCCTACTCAAAGTTTTATGTCTTGCAGTTTGTTTGACTATATGCCTCAGTATGTTTTCGCTATTAAACATGATTAGTATATTGCCTATTATTCTAGTCATGTTTTATCTAGCGTTTATTATGGATAATTCGCTTGGTAAATTGCTCTATTTCTCAACAATCCAAAAACCTTATTTCAGGCAATTTGCCCCAAGTGGCTTTGTTGCTTCTATGAAGCCACCTGTGTTTGAAGGTGTGAATTACAAACGGTGGCGTGCGAGAGCAGTGCTCTGGTTTCAGACCATGAGCTGCTATAACGCCATCTATGGCGCTTTTGAGGAACTTAATCCCGCCAGAAGAGGCGTTCCAAAAACTTGATACCACTTTCAAGGCTGCCTTGATCAGCATCCTTGGCGACAATATTGTCGATTCATATCTGTCATTTAGCAATGGCAAAGATATGTGGGATGCGCTCGAGAGAAAATTTGGAGTCTCTGATGCTGGCAGTGAACTGTATGTCATGGAACAATTCTATGACTACAAGATGATTGATGATCGCTCCATTGTGGAGCAGGCTCATGAGATACAGTCACTTGCCAGGGATCTTGAGCACTTAACTTGTGTGTTACCGGACAAGTTTGTTGCCGGAGGCATCATTGCCAAACTTCCCCAGTCATGGAGGAATTTTGCTACTTCTCTGAAGCACAAGAGACAAGAGTTCTCCGTGACGGATCTCATTGGGACTCTTGATGTGGAAGAGAAGGCGAGAGCAAAAGACACACGTGCTCGAGGTACCGAGGGAGGTTCTAATGCCAACCTGGTACAGAAAAGGAACTTCCAGCCTTACAAGTTCAAGAACAAAGGCAAGTTTGATGACAAAGGAAAGTTTGATGGAAAGAACAAGGCCTCACAGTCCACCAGCTTCAAGAAGAAGACTGATAAGAGGAAAGGTGCTTGTCATGTGTGCGGTGATCCTAATCATTGGGCTCCTGCTTGTCCCAACCGCTTTGACAAACGCCAACATGGGAAGAGCAGCAAGACTGCTAATGTTGTCATGGGCGACGTTGAGATGAAAGATGTTGGGTATGGTATATTACCTACTGTTCTTTCATTATGTCATTCTCCTGATTGGTGGATTGACACGGGCGCTAATGTACATATGTTTCTGATATTTCCATGTTTTCATATCGATCGAGGGACTCAAACTGTCTTGATGGGGAACGGCTCGCATGCTTCGTTCATGGTGTTGGTACTGCCGATTCAAGTTCACTTCGGGAAAGACTGCATACCAAGAACGTGCATCATGTTCCCTCAATAAATAAAAATCTTGTTAGCGGATCTCTTCTGTGTCGATATGGCTACAAGATTGTATTTGAGTCCAATAAATTTGTAATTTCGAAGTATGGAACCTTTATTGGTAAAGGCTATGAATGCGGAGGCTTGTTCCGCTTATCTCTGTCAGACATTTGTAATAAAGTTGTTAATCATATTTACACAAATTTTGAATCAAATGTCTGGCACTCTCGTCTTTGTCATATTAATTTTGGTTGTATGACGCGGCTAGCCAAAATGAATTTAATCCCTGATTTCTCAACTGTTAAGGAATCTAAGTGCCAAGTCTGCGTGCAAGCTAAACAACCTCGCAAGTCACATACGACTGCAGAAGTGAGAAATTTAACACCACTAGAGCTCATACATTCTGATCTTTGTGAGATGAATGGTGTGTTGACAAAAGGTGGAAAGAAATATTTCATGACTTTGATCGATGACTCTACGAGATATTGTCATGTGTATCTTCTGAAATCAAAAGATGAGGCTTTGAGTTTCTTCAAAATCTATAAAGCTGAGGCAGAAAATCAACTTGATCGAAAGATTAAGAGGCTTAGGTCTGATCGTGGTGGAGAGTATTTTTCCAACGAGTTTGATTCTTTTTGTGCGGAACATGGTATAATTCATGAGAGGACGCCTCCCTACTCACCCCAGTCAAATGGAGTAGCCGAAAGAAAGAACCGTACTCTAACAGATTTGGTTAACGCCATGTTAGACACATCGGGTCTTTCTAAGGAATGGTGGGGGGAGGCATTATTGACCGCGTGTCATGTCCTAAACCGAGTTCCCACAAAGAACGAAGAAATTACTCCATTCGAAGAATGGGAGAAGAAAAGACTAAAACTCTCTTACTTACGTACTTGGGGTTGTTTGGCAAAGGTTAATGTACCAATCCCCAAGAAGCGCAAGCTTGGACCAAAAACCATTGATTGTGTTTTTCTGGGCTATGCTTTTCATAGCATTGGTTATAGATTCTTGATAGTAAAATCTGAAGTACCTGACATTCATGTCGGTACAATCATGGAGTCGACTGATGCGACTTTCTTTGAGGATATATTTCCAATGAAGGATAAACCTAACTCATCAAATCCGGAGATACCTAGTTCATCTAATCAGGAATTTGCTATATTCTCTGAACCTATCATTCCGATTGAACACTCTGAAAGTCCTAAGGAGGATGACAATGAAATTCCTAAAAGGAGCAAGAGACAAAGGACTGCAAAGTCTTTTTGTGATGATTTCATTGTGTACCTTGTAGATGACACTCCCACTTCCATTTCAGAAGCTTATGCATCTCCTGATGCTGACTACTAGAAGGAAGCTGTTCATAGTGAGATGAATTCCATCTTAGCTAATGAAACATGGGAGATCACTGACCGTTCTTGTGGGTGCAAACCTGTAGGATGTAAATGGGTGTTCAAGAAGAAACTAAGGCCTGATGGTACTATTGAGAAGTACAAGGCAAGGCTTGTAGCCAAGGGTTATACCCAAAAGGAAGGTGAAGACTTCTTTGACACTTACTCACCTGTAGCAAGGTTGACCACCATTCGAGTACTACTTTCTCTGGCTGCCTCACACGGTCTTCTCGTTCATCAAATGGACGTTAAGACGACTTTCCTAAATGGAGAGTTGGATGAGGAAATCTATATGGATCAACCAGATGGTTTTGTAGTAAATGGTCAAGAAAGAAAAGTGTGCAAGCTACTGAAGTCTTTGTATGGTCTTAAACAAGCACCTAAGCAGTGGCACGAAAAATTTGATAAAACCCTAACCGCTGCAGGCTTTGTTGTAAACGAAGCTGACAAGTGCGTATACTATCGCCATGGTGGGGGTGAGGGAGTCATCCTTTGTTTGTATGTTGATGACATACTGATTTTCGGAACCAACCTTAATGCAATTAAGGAGGTCAAAGATTTCTTATCTCGTTCCTTTGAGATGAAGGATCTGGGAGTAGCTGATGTCATCCTGAACATCAAGCTATTGAGAGATGATGATGGTGGGATTACATTGCTTCAGTCCCACTATGTGGAAAAGATCTTGAGTCGTTTTGGGTATAGCGACGTCAATTTTTCTCCTACACCATATGATCCTAGTGTGTTGCTTCGAAAGAATCAAGGAAATGCTAGAGACCAACTAAGATACTCTCAAATTATTGGCTCGCTTATGTATTTAGCTAGTGCCACGAGACCTGACATCGCCTTTGCTGTAAGCAAACTCAGTCGATTTGTCTCAAATCCAGGAGATGATCACTGGCATGCTCTTGAGAGAGTTATGCGATATCTAAAAGGTATCATGAAGCTATGGCATACACTATACCGGGTATCCGAGGGTACTAGAGGGTTATAGTGATTCAAATTGGATATCTGATGCTGATGAGATAAAGGCCACAAGTGGATATGTTTTCACACTTGGTGGTGGCGCTGTTTCTTGGAAGTCTTGCAAGCAGACCATCTTAATGAGGTCAACTATGGAAGCAGAACTCACAGCACTAGACACGGCCACTGTTGAAGCAGAGTGGCTTCGTGAACTCTTGATGGACTTACCTGTGGTTGAAAAACCTATACCCGCAATTCCAATGAACTGTGATAATCAAACTGTGATTATTAAGGTGAACAGTTCTAAGGATAATATGAAGTCCTCAAGACATGTGAAGAGGAGACTGAAATCTGTTAGGAAAATGAGAAACTCCGGAGTTATTGCATTGGATTATATCCAAACATCTAAAAACTTGGCAGATCCCTTCACAAAGGGTCTATCACGCAACGTGATAGAAAATGCATCAAAGGAGATGCGTATGAGACCCACAATTTGAGCTTTCCATAGTGGTAAACCATTCTATGTGATCGGAGATCCCGTGAATTAGAATTGGGAAACAAGCTGTTGGTTAGCTGAGAGGAAAGTATCCCTACTTTAATAAACACCACTCCATAAAGATGCAATACTTTCCTATTCTGCATGGCAGGTTGATTTATTATCTTAATGTGTTCTAAGTGGCTTATCCTAAGCAAAGATGTTGTCCTGCAGAACATCTTTTGAAGAACACACCTATATGAGTCTGACTGTTAAAACGTCGCAGTCTATGAGAGTGGGGTGCTCTCTAATAAACTCATGAAAGGTCATGGAGTATGACGTATAAGCTCCACCCGCGGGGAAGTCCCACGGTAGCCCAGTATCGGTCAAGACTTCGTGTGAAGCTAGATTGCAGCAAACTTGCAGTTCAAGGCATAGTCCACTGTACAAGTCGCAATCTAGTGTAGCATAGAATTCTAGGTGGAAGTTCAACTTAACAGTCTCCACTAAAGTACCGGTATATAAACAGTGTTTTGGAACCAAAGGCAGATTACATGTGCCTCTGGGATCTGGTGGGGGATTGTTGGAATTTTGGCCCAAATATTCTAGCCCATTTTCTATTTCAATAATTCCTGAAAATCCTAGAGGCCCATGTGGCCCATTCATGCAAGGCAAGTGGTGGGACAAATGTTTAGTCCCACATTGCTAGTTGAGTGGAAGTTGGACCAGCTTATAAGGTGAGCTCTTCTACCACTTGGTAAAAGGATGAGAAGGAGAAGGAGAGAGTTCCACACGCGCGCTCCTCCTCCTCCTCCTCGCTCGCCTCGCCTCGCCACGCCTACGTCACGGCACAAGCGCTGCCAGCGGAATCTCGCCGAGACGAGCTTTATTTTGCCACGCAAGAATGGTATATGAACATATACGTTTATAATACGAAGGTGAACGCTCGCTTTGAATGGACGTTTAATACGAAGGTGAAACGTTTGCTTTAAATGGACGTTTAATACGAGTTAAATGTGCCTGCTCGTTTCATCTTCTGCACCGTCTGCCTTCTCCTCTGCGCCTATAAGAGAGAGAGGTCGCGCCTCCTCTCAGTTGCGCTGTTACACAAACCTTGCCTCGAGTTCCAGAGTACTGCGCTACTTCCGTCTTCCCCATCCCGTCTTGCGGGCACATGAGCCGACAAGAGGCCTCGAGACCCCGCCGCTCGAGTCCCAGACGGAGAAGGGCGATAAGGTTTTTGGGGAGCGCTATCAGCGCGACTACTGGCTTCGTCACGGACTCCCTCACAGATAGCGACGTCTTCCCCGACGAAGACTTCTTCCCCGACATCAGCACCCTCTTCCTCGACGACATGGCCAATGACGGTTCCAACGCCGGCGGTTCTACTTCTGCTACTGCCGTGTATATCTTCTGTCTCAATCTTGTTCTGATCCTACTCAAAGTTTTATGTCTTGCAGTTTGTTTGACTATATGCCTCAGTATGTTTTCGCTATTAAACATGATTAGTATATTGCCTATTATTCTAGTCATGTTTTATCTAGCGTTTATTATGGATAATTCGCTTGGTAAATTGCTCTATTTCTCAACAATCCAAAAACCTTATTTCAGGAAATTTTCCCCAAGTGGCTTTGTTGCTTCTATGAAGCCACCTGTGTTTGAAGGTGTGAATTACAAACGGTGGCGTGCGAGAGCAGTGCTCTGGTTTCAGACCATGAGCTGCTATAACGCCATCTATGGCGCACCTGAGGGGGAACTTAATCCCGCTCAGGAAGAGGCGTTCCAAAAACTTGATACTACTTTCAAGGCTGCCTTGATCAGCATCCTTGGCGACAATATTGTCGATTCATATCTGTCATTTAGAAATGGCAAAGATATGTGGGATGCGCTCGAGAGAAAATTTGGAGTCTCTGATGCTGGCAGTGAACTGTATGTCATGGAACAATTCTATGACTACAAGATGATTGATGATCGCTCCATTGTGGAGCAGGCTCATGAGATACAGTCACTTGCCAGGGAGCTTGAGCACTTAACTTGTGTGTTACCGGACAAGTTTGTTGCCGGAGGCATCATTGCCAAACTTCCCCAGTCATGGAGGAATTTTGCTACTTCTCTGAAGCACAAGAGACAAGAGTTCTCTGTGACGGATCTCATTGGGACTCTTGATGTGGAAGAGAAGGCGAGAGCAAAAGACACACGTGCTCGAGGTACCGAGGGAGGTTCTAATGCCAACCTGGTACAGAAAAGGAACTTCCAGCCTTACAAGTTCAAGAACAAAGGCAAGTTTGATGACAAAGGAAAGTTCGATGGAAAGAACAAGGCCTCACAGTCCACCAACTTCAAGAAGAAGACTGATAAGAGGAAAGGTGCTTGTCATGTGTGCGGTGATCCTAATCATTGGGCTCCTGCTTGTCCCAACCACTTTGACAAACGCCAACATGGGAAGAGCAGCAAGACTGCTAATGTTGTCATGGGCGACGTTGAGATGAAAGATGTTGGCTATGGTATATTACCCATCGTTTCTTTCATTATGTCATTCTCCTGATTGGTGGATTGACACGGGCGCTAATGTACATGTCTGTTCTGATATTTCCATGTTTTCTTCATATCAGATCAGAGGGACTCAAACCGTGCTGATGGGGAACGGCTCGCATGCTTCTGTTCATGGTGTTGGTACGGTCGATCTGAAGTTCACTTCGGAAAGATGCGTACTGAAGAACGTGCATCATGTTCCCTCAATAAATAAAAATCTTGTTAGCGGATCTCTTCTGTGTCGAGATGGCTACAAGATTGTATTTGAGTCCAATAAATTTGTAATTTCGAAGTATGGAACCTTTATTGGTAAAGGCTATGAATGCGGAGGCTTGTTCCGCTTATCTCTGTCAGACATTTGTAATAAAGTTGTTAATCATATTTACACAAATTTTGAATCAAATGTCCGCACTCTCGCCTTTGTCATATTAATTTTGGTTGTATGACGCTAGCCAAAATGAATTTAATCCCTGATTTATAAAATGTTAAGGGATATAAGTGCCAAGTCTGAGTGCAATCTAAACAACCTCGCAAGTCACATACGACTGCAGAAGTGAGAAATTTAACACCACTAGAGCTCATACATTCTGATCTTTGTGAGATGAATGGTGTGTTGACAAAAGGTGGAAAGAAATATTTCATGACTTTGATCGATTACTCTACGAGATATTGTCATGTGTATCTTCTGAAATCAAAAGATGAGGCTTTGAGTTTCTTCAAAATCTATAAAGCTGAGGCAGAAAATCAACTTGATCGAAAGATTAAGAGGCTTAGGTCTGATCGTGGTGGAGAGTATTTTTCCAACGAGTTTGATTCTTTTGTGCGAACATGGTATAATTCATGAGAGGACGCCTCCCTACTCACCCCAGTCAAATGGAGTAGCCGAAAGAAAGAACCGTACTCTAACAGATTTGGTTAACGCCATGTTAGACACATCGGGTCTTTCTAAGGAATGGTGGGGGGAGGCATTATTGACCGCGTGTCATGTCCTAAACCGAGTTCCCACAAAGAACAAAGAAATTACTCCATTCGAAGAATGGGAGAAGAAAAGACTAAAACTCTCTTACTTACGTACTTGGGGTTGTTTGGCAAAGGTTAATGTACCAATCCCCAAGAAGCGCAAGCTTGGACCAAAAACCATTGATTGTGTTTTTCTGGGCTATGCTTTTCATAGCATTGGTTATAGATTCTTGATAGTAAAATCTGAAGTACCTGACATTCATGTCGGTACAATCATGGAGTCGACTGATGCGACTTTCTTTGAGGATATATTTCCAATGAAGGATAAACCTAACTCATCAAATCCGGAGATACCTAGTTCATCTAATCAGGAATTTGCTATATTCTCTGAACCTATCATTCCGATTGAACACTCTGAAAGTCCTAAGGAGGATGACAATGAAATTCCTAAAAGGAGCAAGAGACAAAGGACTGCAAAGTCTTTTGGTGATGATTTCATTGTGTACCTTGTAGATGACACTCCCACTTCCATTTCAGAAGCTTATGCATCTCCTGATGCTGACTACTGGAAGGAAGCTGTTCATAGTGAGATGAATTCCATCTTAGCTAATGAAACATGGGAGATCACTGATCGTCCTTATGGGTGCAAACCTGTAGGATGTAAATGGGTGTTCAAGAAGAAACTAAGGCCTGATGGTACTATTGAGAAGTACAAGGCAAGGCTTGTAGCCAAGGGTTATACCCAAAAGGAAGGTGAAGACTTCTTTGACACTTACTCACCTGTAGCAAGGTTGACCACCATTCGAGTACTACTTTCTCTGGCTGCCTCACACGGTCTTCTCGTTCATCAAATGGACGTTAAGACGGCTTTCCTAAATGGAGAGTTGGATGAGGAAATCTATATGGATCAACCAGATGGTTTTGTAGTAAATGGTCAAGAAAGAAAAGTGTGCAAGCTACTGAAGTCTTTGTATGGTCTTAAACAAGCACCTAAGCAGTGGCACGAAAAATTTGATAAAACCCTAACCGCTGCAGGCTTTGTTGTAAACGAAGCTGACAAGTGCGTATACTATCGCCATGGTGGGGGTGAGGGAGTCATCCTTTGTTTGTATGTTGATGACATACTGATTTTCGGAACCAACCTTAATGCAATTAAGGAGGTCAAAGATTTCTTATCTCGTTCCTTTGAGATGAAGGATCTGGGAGTAGCTGATGTCATCCTGAACATCAAGCTATTGAGAGATGATGATGGTGGGATTACATTGCTTCAGTCCCACTATGTGGAAAAGATCTTGAGTCGTTTTGGGTATAGCGACGTCAATTTTTCTCCTACACCATATGATCCTAGTGTGTTGCTTCGAAAGAATCGAGGAAATGCTAGAGACCAACTAAGATACTCTCAAATTATTGGCTCGCTTATGTATTTAGCTAGTGCCACAAGACCTGACATCGCCTTTGCTGTAAGCAAACTCAGTCGATTTGTCTCAAATCCAGGAGATGATCACTGGCATGCTCTTGAGAGAGTTATGCGATATCTAAAAGGTACTGCGAGCTATGGCATACACTATACCGGGTATCCGAGGGTACTAGAGGGTTATAGTGATTCAAATTGGATATCTGATGCTGATGAGATAAAGGCCACAAGTGGATATGTTTTCACACTTGGTGGTGGCGCTGTTTCTTGGAAGTCTTGCAAGGCACCATCTTAACGAGGTCAACTATGGAAGCGTAACTCACAAGACTAGACACGGCCATGTTGAAGCAGAGTGGCTCTGTGAACTCTTGATGGACTTACCTGTGGTTGAAAAACCTATACCCGCAATTCCAATGAACTGTGATAATCAAACTGTGATTATTAAGGTGAACAGTTCTAAGGATAATATGAAGTCCTCAAGACATGTGAAGAGGAGACTGAAATCTGTTAGGAAAATGAGAAACTCCGGAGTTATTGCATTGGATTATATCCAAACATCTAAAAACTTGGCAGATCCCTTCACAAAGGGTCTATCACGCAACATGATAGAAAATGCATCAAAGGAGATGGGTATGAGACCCACAATTTGAGCTTTCCATAGTGGTAAACCATTCTATGTGATCGGAGATCCCGTGAATTAGAATTGGGAAACAAGCTGTTGGTTAGCTGAGAGGAAAGTATCCCTACTTTAATAAACACCACTCCATAAAGATGCAATACTTTCCTATTCTGCATGGCAGGTTGATTTATTATCTTAATGTGTTCTAAGTGGCTTATCCTAAGCAAAGATGTTGTCCTGCAGAACATCTTTTGAAGAACACACCTATATGAGTCTGACTGTTAAAACGTCGCCGTCTATGAGAGTGGGGTGCTCTCTAATAAACTCATGAAAGGTCATGGAGTATGACGTATAAGCTCCACCCGCGGGGAAGTCCCACGGTAGCCCAGTATCGGTCAAGACTTTGTGTGAAGCTAGATTGCAGCAAACTTGCAGTTCAAGGCATAGTCCACTGTACAAGTCGCAATCTAGTGTAGCATAGAATTCTAGGTGGAAGTTCAACTTAACAGTCTCCACTAAAGTACCGGTATATAAACAGTGTTTTGAAACCAAAGGCAGATTACATGTGCCTCTGGGATCTGGTGGGGGATTGTTGGAATTTTGGCCCAAATATTCTAGCCCATTTTCTATTTCAATAATTCCTGAAAATCCTAAAGGCCCATGTGGCCCATTCATGCAAGGCAAGAGGTGGGACAAATGTTTAGTCCCACATTGCTAGTTGAGTGGAAGTTGGACCAGCTTATAAAGTGAGCTCTTCTACCACTTGGTAAAAGGATGAGAAGGAGAAGGAGAGAGTTCCACACGCGCGCTCCTCCTCCTCCTCCTCGCTCGCCTCACCTCGCCACGCCTCGCCTCGCCTCGTCACGACGCGCGCGCGCGCGCCGCGGGAATCTCGCCGAGCCGAGCTTTATTTTGCCACGCATGAATGGTATATGAACATATACGTTTAATACGAAGGTGAAACGTCTGCTTTGAATGGACGTTTAATACGAAGGTGAAACGTTTGCTTTAAATGGACGTTTAATACAAGTTAAATGTGCTCGCCGTTTCATCTTCGCATCCGCCTTCTCCTCTGCTTTATAAGAGAGAGAGGTCGCGCCTCCTCTCGATTCTTGTTATACACAAACCTTGCCTCGGTCGAGTTCAGTCTTCCCCATCCCGTCTTGCGGCGTGCACCATGAGCCGGGACAGCAGCCTCGAGACCCCGCTTCGAGTCCTGACGGAGAAGGGCGATAAGGTTTTGGGAGCGCTTATCAGCGACATCGGCTTCGCCACGGACTCCCTCACAGATAGCGACGTCTTCCCGGCGAAGACTTCTTCCCGACATCAGCACCCTCTTCCTCGACATGGCCAATGACGGTTCCAACGCCGGTTCTACTGCCATCGCCGTGTATATCTTCCATCTCAATCTTGTTCTGATCCTACTCAAAGTTTTATGTCTTGCAGTTTGTTTGACTATATGCCTCAGTATGTTTTCGCTATTAAACATGATTAGTATATTGCCTATTATTCTAGTCATGTTTTATCTAGCGTTTATTATGGATAATTCGCTTGGTAAATTGCTCTATTTCTCAACAATGAGGTCGTCACGCCTGGCGGAGAACTCTTTAGATATCCACCAAAATGAACGATGACGATGTATATGTGCCGATGACGATGTATGTGCCGATGACGATGTTTGTGTATAATAATAGTTGCTTAATTATTTATTTACTCGTATGTACCGATGACGATTTATGTGTATACCGCTCCCGATCGATTCCCCCTCGCTCCCCCCCCTCCCGCAGAAATACGCCAGAACAGGCAGATTTATGCCGTTTTCTCGTGCGTAAAACGGGCCTAAATCTCGCCGCAGAAGAAACCTTTAACACGGTTGAATCTGAACCGGTGTTAAATGTGAGGCTCTGCAGCCTCACGTGCGCCACCCTTTAACACCGGTTCGTATAAGAACCGGTGTTAAAGGCCCCCCCCCTCTAACACCGAACCCTCAACAGCGGTTGGGGAACCGCTGTTAGAGGGCCCTACCAACCGGAGTTAAAGGGGGGCTCTGCACTAATGTAACTTGCTTTTGTCGACAATAAATTGCTGCTTAGCACATATGCCAAGTTCTGTTTTGCCACCATGAAGCGCGGAATGGACCCGCCATGTTCTACAACACCGGCCTCCTTGTTTTTTGTGCTAGTGGTCGTCGGCTCAGCGTCAGGGGCAACACAAGCTGGCGATGCGGCGGGCAACGTCACGATCACGTCGACAACCTACCAGGGATGGATGCTCCAGTTCCGCTACATCTAAGGTTTACATTGTTTGTTATTAATGTATTTTTACCGCTACTAAGTTATCTACCTTAGAAATCAAGTTATTAACGATACAAGAAAATATAGTAGACAACTACTAGTGCAAAGTTGTAGGGCTAAGCACTATGAAGTTGCATATAGTTGCGCATTGTGTATTTTGAAGTTGTATTTTCGTTGTTACTAAGTTGTTCTATCAGAAACCAAGTTACCAATGATACTAGAAATTATGGTAGGCAACTTGTAATGCCAAGTTGCGGGTCTTGGTATATGAAGTTGATGTTTGTTGTTCATAAGCCGAGTGTTTCAGAAATTAAGTTGGCTATAAAATGTATATAAAATATATGTAAGCAACTTTTAAGTTGCTTTTTAACAACACTAAATTGTTTTTTGAATTTTTTTTGCCAAAACATATATAAATAGAATTTAATTTTGAATATCTCATCGAGAGCGGTCTAATGGTGAAAATGGATTGCAATTCCGGCAAACGGTTAAACAGTTATGGCTTTTTTAAAGAAAAATTAAAAAAGTTATGCCTTTTTTAGTTTTCCAACATGACACAAAACTTTCTAGCGTCCGTGTGACCAACTATCTGTTTTGATCACCCGCAAGAAAAAAAATTCTGTTTTTTTGGACTAACAAGCTTAAGATGGGCAGCTTGAGCCACGTGGGCCACATGGTCAAGAGGTCCTTTATTTCCTGAAATAAGTTGGTGGCTCTATATCTGGCGCGGCCTGGATTAGACTAATGAGCCACCGATTGTTGGTTAGACTTGTTCTATTTGGTATGTCTAAAATAATATGTGAATGCACATGTTACCTAAAACGGGGAAGATTCTAGCCGTAAATTTTAGGTCTAACTGATAAAATAATTAGAATAATGTGGTTTAACATGATGTCTCTATTTTAAAACCTCGTATTGTGCTTTTAGTTTATATACTAGCAAAATGACCGTGCGTTGCAGCGGAAGGAGAAACAATATCTTTTCTCTGGATGAACACATATTCACGTCTTGGCGAGCCCCGCCTTGGCGAGGAAGGCGGCGACCTTCTTGCGATGGTCGCCCTGCAATTGGCACTACTGGAAACGGGGCACTTGTCCTGATTGGTAAGGGGATTTAGTTTCAGTTATCCAACCGGGACGGAGCAATTGTGACTAAAGTTTCTACCTTTAGTTCCGTTTGCGCTATGAACCAGGACTAAAAGGGATCCACGTGGCCACTCTCGGCTGCTAGGGGGGGAGGACCGTGCGTCCTAATTCGTAATACGAACCGGAACAGATGATTCTCCTCCGCGGCAGCATTTTGGCCACTTTTTGTGCCGCGGCAGATAATTCATTTATATTATCTTCCATTTATTGTTTTCTTTTTTATGTTGTGTTTTGCACTCATCAATGAAGGAACCATTATATTACACAACATCATCATGAATATAGAGATCGAAGTGTCGAACATATTACATTGGATACACAAGTTCCATGCATATATATACAAAATAATCTTTTTTTATGGTCCCTATTACCTTATATAGCGAACTCCACATGGTATTTTCCTTTTGGGTTCAGGACCTCTGCATCTAAGAATCCCGCCAATTCCTCCTGGATTGCTCGTATGCGATCCTTTGGCAGAAGATCGTCCCGCAGCCGTTCGATCTGATTTAAAGGAGTCAACATATATGAATGAAACTAAACACAATTGATGGCACTAGTGCAGAACGCCACATTGGTTCCGGTTGGTAAGGGGCATTAGTCCCGGTTACCCAACCGGGACGGGGAAATCTGGACTAAAGCCCCAACCTTTAGTCCCGGTTGCCCCATCAATCGGGACAAATGGGGGTACACGTGGCGGCGGCAGAGGGCGAGGGGGGGAGTGGAGCAACCATCCCGGTTCGTAACACGAACCGGGACAAATGGGGGTACACGTGGCGGCGGCAGAGGGCGAGGGGGGGGGGGGTGGAGCAACCGTCCGGGACAAATAACCTTCTTAGTGGCGTAGATTTACATTCTGCGGCAGAGAATTTATTTTGGCAACTTTTGTTGCCGCGGCAGCATTTTTGCCACTTTTTGTGCCGCGGCAGAGAATTCATTTAGGTTTTTTTATTGTTTATTTAGTGTTTTGCACTCATCAATGAAGAAACCATTATATTACACAAGATCATCATGACAATATTACATTCGATACACGGATCGAGTTCATGCACTACATACAAAAGTTGCTCTTTTTACAATCCCTATTGTCTATACACAGCCGAATAGTATTCCCCTTTTGGGTTTAGGACTTCTGCATCCAAGAATCCCGCCAATTCCTCCTGAATTGCTCGTACGCGATCCTTTGGCAGAAGACCGTCCCGTAGACGTTCGATCTGATTTAAAAAAGGAGTCAGCCTATATTAATGAAACTAAACACAATTTGATTATAATTAAAAACTATAGAAATTGTTTACGTATGTGGAGTTGCTCTAAATTTCTGCCCTTCTCATCGCACGTCTACCGGATGAACTCGCAAACATAGTATTCACATAAATTGTTACCTGGTCCCTGCGTCAGGCACTTTACGAGAACATAGTTCAATCAAAATAATAATCAAGCATGATAATAACTGTATCAAAACTAGAATCAAAGAGATGCGCGGATATAGCTAGTGGTGCTTACATCTAGTGCTTCAAATGTAAGCTCCGCTTTCCAAACACCCCTAGCCTTGTTGGTGAACTGCTTTCCAGCCGCCCGTGAAGAAAACGAATAAAATAAGTTATTAATTACTTGATATCATAAAATTCACGAACGTTGCCGATATAGTGTCATAATGATTAGATTACCGTTGGAGAAGCATCTGCATGTCCTTCCACTGCTCAAGGGGTTTATGTTTCGAGTCCATCACTAGTACAGGCCCTTTGTCAAGTTGAATGATTAACAGAATATAGTGGAAGCTGTGAATGCATAACTAATCAATTATATACTTAACATCGAGTAAGAGAAATAGAAAGTGTATAGAAGACAATAACACTCACTCGAAGTTGTAAGGAAAAGTAAGAGAAATAGAAAGTGTACTATATTATCCTTCGTATCCTGGGGGCTTGTTTTGAGATTATCTTCATGAACCCAATATGGGTCAATGAAGCCAATGTCATAGATTTGTCCTCTGCTGCATTCGAGAATCTTCATTCTGCATATTACAGTATGATTATATACATGCAATAAACAAGGTGAGATAGCTGGAGACTAAATTAATTACAGAATTAATATTTACAGACAATAGGCGCTGATGATCGATTTGTCCAAGGCGTCTTGATTGAATAATTGAAATAGTTCATCAAATTCAATGGATATCATGTCATCCTTTTCTTTCCCATGATGCTTTTTTGTAACCCTCAGCACTATCCAGTTAGCCCCGGCCTTTGTGGCATGCATGTACCAGTTATGCAATCTTCGCATTTTTGTTGTAAGATTATTTACCTCCTCAGTTTTGACGAGAGGTTTGCCGTACTGGTATTTGTATGCTACTTCACTCACGAGGAAGTAATCTAACTGGGATACGTACTGGGCAATACTCATACCTTGAGAAACGACAGCTTCTCCGTATTGTGCAACTACCGCTGGATCATACTGCTCTTCGGCCCCATATTTGCTCGACCCCACATTGGTTTGGGAAATCAGCTTGAGAGGGGCGCAAGACTGTTTTGCTTGTTCTCCGAGCTGGGCAACAGATTTCACGCTTGCATCAGTACTGCTCTTCGAGGCTTGTTGTGCCGCATGTGACTTGATAATAGAACGCTCATAGTCTGATGACAGCTTTGTCTCGGGTTGATGAAGAGTCCTTAGCATTTTCAACACTCTGGCTTTTTCTTCTTTGGTGCTGGGGAACTCTGGCTCTTTCGGCCGCCTCAGCTTAGCGAAAAATGATGTCGTTTCCGCATCAACGATCGCCACAGTCTCCTCTTCAGTACAGTCATAAGCTCTCTTGGGAGGAATCTTTGGTACTTTTGGAAGAGGCTCTTGTTTACGTTTCGGCGATCTACCACGACGCAGAGTAGCGGTACGCTTACGCTTTTTATCATGAGGCGCCGGCGATGGCTGCGCCAGAGATTGCTGAGGCGACGAGCGGGTGGTGGCGAAGACGGCAGCGGCGACGACTTCACTGGAGACGGGTGAGGCAGCGGCGAAGATGGCCTTGGCATGTGTTTTCGAAGCACGATACATTCCTTTGTCCATAGAATGGTGACGTTTGTTGCGTGTCCCAGTACAGTCACATTCCCTTCACCTGCAGGGTAGTGAAGATCCAAAACTTCAAAGGTGGGCATGATTTCATCCACCTCGACAACAGCGTAGCCCTCTGGAACCGGACGACAGTGGTAAGTTGGTGTGGGTCCAATTGGTAAGGCATACCCGACCGCCACCTTCATTGATATGTTCACAACTTTGACATGTAGCTCGCAGTGTGTCATCTCTGTGATATCATCCACTGGGTAGCCAACAGGAGCCATCGTCGGTGCACCATCGTCATCGCCATTGTCATCACCCGGGACCTCGGTGGAAGCCACACTGCATTTTTGATTATTCGATAGGCCGGTAGCATCAAATGCAGTGTGCTGATGAGATGGGCCGGTAGTACTTTGCTCTTTAAGTGCGTTAATTTCATGCGGGTGGAAAGCAAAGTAATAACGTTACACAACAGTCCTCGATGGGACCCAAAGAATAGATATATATATAACGGCGACTCCATGAGTCAAGAATACAGATATAATATACAAAGATCCAAATCACCTTGAAAATGATAGGGCGTCCGACTACGGACAAGATGCAAATGGGGCTAAGATCCCTGAAGAATAACCAATGGCGTCCATAACCACCGAGCCAAGCCGGAAGGGTAACCTCGCTAATGGCGTTGATCTCAAAACCGCTTAAACAAAAGGTGCCGACAAAGGGCAAAGGAAAAGAGGCGTCGATCGAGGCGATGCAGCAAGACTAGAATTGGCGGTCCTCGCCACAAAGGTCTGGTGGATCAAGCGTGGCAGCAAGCACTAAACAACCTATAGAGACTCGATACAACTGGCGGCAATCAGAGAGGGGTAAGAAAGACCTATTCGGAACCAACCTGATACTACCACCAATCAAACCCATCCTGGCGTTTCTCCCTCGAGACCAAACGAGGAAGTCAACCGAGGAACTCACACAGTTGGCAGTTTTACTGAATCAGTTATAACTGTGACACTTTACTAGTCAGGTTTAGATATTCATCCTGATAAAGTAAGCAGTGGGCACTTTTAGTTAACCATTCCGTTGTAGTTGCAACAATTACTAATCATATACAGATAACATGAGATAACCCAAAATCCAACAGTTGTTGGTACTTTTATTCAGCCATTCCGTTGTAGTTGCAATACTTACTAGTCAGGTACAATGGTCGCAAGCGACAATCCAAACGAGCAATTGTGGCGATATTAGCCATTCCATTATAGTGAAGCTGATTACTAGTCATTATAAAGTCAAATTTATAGCAATAAACTTTAGTTATGCTTGTCTATGGTCGAGATACTGTGCTCCAAGTCGTCCATAACCGCGGACACGGCTTTCAGAAAGTTTTAACCCGGCCGAGGTGCACAAATAGCAACACACACACGATCAACCTCGGAAAAACCAAATCAAAACCCAACGAGGTCTTCACGACAGAGCAATCACAAGATTCAAAAATATTTCAGGGGGCCACCCCATTGAGTAGAACCGCAACGAAGTAAGCAAGCTCCGAGACGGACTCAAGGTTTGCGACAATGGTCATGGCAGGGAACCGAAAGTGTGGCTGGGCTTGTCGATCTGCGTAATCACTCCGCTTACCTAAGCGATGCAGTGTGCTCGCACAAATTAAATAAAGCGATAGCATGGCATAAGTACAGATCGTAAATAAAACCTCAAACTAGTTTGTGGCCCCAAGAAATAAGACGGAATCAAGCTCGGCTAAAGAGCATACTCCCCATATGTGGATAGCGCGATAAATCAAGGACAGTATCAAGTACTCGGGTCCTACGGGACACAAGTGGGTCGGAAACCAAATATTTTCTATCACCGATGCCTCGCTTATTCCAATTTTAGTTGTTAAATGAAATTAAAGTGACGATAAGTAAAACTAGAATCATCTCCAACATCAACATGCGGCAATACATCCAAGAATCGTGGCATATGACGACACACATCAGCACTTGAGCAAGCAACTACGACGCGCAAGTCTAACTATCTACCAATCAACAAGTAATAGGAGGTGTCCAAGGCAATATATGGCTGCAAGGGATATCACAGGTACGGAATCTAAAGCATCGCAACTCAGATAGCAATAGATCAACAGGAGGGAATAAAGACTATAAAAGTAAGATAGGTAGAAAGGAGATGCTTTGAAAACATTGTCGAAGGGTTCATCCGAAGATCGGGGCGAAGCTCACATCAACTCAACGGCCTTATCCGCGAAGAAGCAAAACACTAGAATAAACACCGGATGCAATATTTAATAAAACGGCAGAAGATCGGCGTGATGCATGTATGATGGATGACATGGCAAAGGTGCGATGCAATTAGGTCATGTTAAGTGGAACCGGGGTTCCGACAATTAGTTAAATGGTTCAAGTTATTTAGAACCCCCGCAATTTAAATGTTGTTTTAACAAGGCAAGAATATAGCACCGAGTTCGCTACACAAGTTTAAATGAGGCCAATATAAGGCTAGATTTGCCCGCAGATGGGCCCCATATTTAATTATTAGGTGAATCGGCGTAAGGCCCCCAAACCACATGAATGTATGCATGCAAGACAATTAAATATGCAACAAGTTGATATCATTTATAAAATAGGGTATCGAGGAAAAGGGTCACACATTAGGGGCTCGACGATCTTGGGGGTTCCGGGGTTCGGGGTTCGACGGATGCGTTCTCGGATAGCGGGGGGGGGGGGTAGATCTTGTTGTCCTGTGTCGGTGACCTCGGCATCCGGGAAGCAGGACTTGGTTCGGCGCCGGGGGCGCATCGGATTCTTCCGGTCGGATGCCGTTCTTGTCGTCGTGCCGATCTTGTCGTGCCCCACGGGGTCGATCTTGCCGTTGCGAGGATCTTGTCGGGCTCGCGCCATCGAGTCGGTGTCAACATTCGGGGCGTTCTCGTGGCAATCTTGGCGTTCTGGGGATGATCCTGGCGATTCCATGTCGTGGACCCTGACGGTCGGGAAGGTGAGCTTGACGCACCGGGGTTCGCTCATCGGTGTCCATGAAGGAGTTCCTGGCGTTCGAGAAGGCGAACATCTACACCATCGCCATGTTCCACTCCAAGCCAACATGGGCCGATGGCTGGCACCAACAACAGACACGAGCCATACGCGCTGGGCCGGGGACCGAGGTTCCTGCGGGCTTGGCGATGCGGGGCCGCGGGGGTCGTCGATGCGGGTTGGGGCGGGTCACGCGCTGGCGGGGCGACGCTCGCCGGAGCACGCGGGGCGCTGGTGGGGCCAGGTGGTTCCAGGGGAACGGCGCGGAGGCGCGGTGAGGCCGGCGGCGGGGCTCGTCGCGCGGAGGAGGGGCAGGCGCAGGTGGGGGAGGTCGCCGGAGCTCGCGGCCGCGGCGAGGTCGGGTCCTGGCGGCGCGGCTCCGAGACGGGGAGGCGGCGGAGGAAGAAGACGGCAGCGCGCGCGTGCGGGAGGGGCGGTGCTGGCGGTGGCGGAGGCCGCGGGGTGGCCGGAGGCGGCGCACGCGGCGTGTAGTCACCGGGGAGGTGCGTGCGGGGCCGCGCGGGTCGGAGCGGAGGTGGGGCACGCGGTGGGGGAAGAGCTTGTGGGGGCGGCGAGCGGAGGCGCACGAGGCGGCCGGTCCGGCGGGCTTCGACGCGGGAGGAGGGGAGGAGGGGCTCGCGGGGCGACGTGCTCGGGGCCGGGGTCGTCGAGCGCGGCGGCGGAGAGGCGAGCTGCGGTCGTTGGAGGCCGGAGGGAGCGGCGAGGTGAGGCGGCGCGCTGGCTCGCAGGAGAGCGCGCGGAGGCGGCCAGAGAGGAGCGGGAGGCGGCGGGGATGGCTGCCGGCGGGCGACGGAGGACGGTGGCGGAGCCAGGGAAGAAGAGGGGAGGGAGGTGGTTGCGTGCGGTGGGGAAGAAAGAGAGGAGAGACAGGCGGGGCAGGGGTGGGCCAGGGCGGGGGCTGGCTGCGTCGGTGGGGGTGGGCCACGAGCGGGGCCAGGGGGAGAGGTAGGGCGCGTGGCAGGCGCGGTTGGGGAAGTGTGGCTGGCGCGTGGGGCCCACGGCGGGACCGCGGGAGAAGCGTGTGGGGGGCGCGTGCTGGCGCGTGCTGGCGCGTGGGCGGCGCGTGCTGGCGCGTGGGCAGGGGAGGCGGGTCCCACAGGCAGGGGGAGAGGTGGCTGAGAGGGAGGAAGGTGGAGTGGAGAGTGGGGCCCTGTTGTCGGTGGGGAGAGAGAGGGAGGGTAGATTAGGATGGGGTGAGAAAAGATCTGGGGTGGACCGAATAGTGTTGTACTGGGGGTGGTCGTTCGGGTCGATTTGGCCCGTTCGGCTGCCCCCACTAAAATATAATATAATTTTTATTTAATTTAAATGCAACTTTTGCAGACCGATAGCATTCAAACAAAAAATAATCCGGAGACCGGGCTTTGCATTTGAATTAAGAGGGGGCGTTTGGAAAACAAATCTGGCTTTGCGAAATAGTTTTTGACAAATAACATATGATGATGACGATGCAATGCACAAATTCAACGCGATTTTCTAGTAGTGGTTTTGCGGGATGCCACAATTCGACACCACTAACAATGGATCTCGCCCTCGAGATCCGCCTCATGGTACCGGAAGGAAGATCGGCGATCTGCGTCTGCTCGCTTCGTGTAGATCCTCGCGACACCACTAACAAGAGTTCATCCCCCATCTTGAAATCGGCGACACCACCAACAAAGGGTCGTTGTTCCTGACTGTCGAGAGAACACTCCGGAGAACAAAGGACGAAGGTAGAGGTATCAAACGATAAGGCCACCTCTAACTTCCATTAGAAGAGGGAAAAGTTACATTGATCCACCAGTTCGATGTACGGAAGCGGCGATGAAGTCGGGTAGGGTGATCAGTCCATCCCGTAACCAAACTATCAACTCTATACATGAGTAGGAGAATCAGGCAACTCAACTCTCGAGATTTAGACTGAAGATCTTCATAGGCGCTATCCGGAACAAAGGGATGATGCCAGCAGGAATCGTATGAAAGACACAATGATTAGGTTCCGCGATGGTTCCATTGGCATGAACAACACATGCTCAAGGTATACTCCAACTTCACCAATGCTCGTCCTTCTCATACGTTTTCAACGACCCTGATATCCAGCAAGGAACACACATGGATAAAGAGGTCAAGAACAAAAGATCATATGTAGGGCACAACAGACAAGTTGCAGATTGATGATCGTAGCACCTCCGTTACAAAAGGGAGAAAGAGAAACCCTGAAGGTACGACGGAAACCCAACCACGAGAAATCCTGGACTCGAAGAGAGAGATGAGAGCGGATTCAAAACGCGTAGAGGTGAGAGGAGAATAGCAGAGGGGTAAGGAGTAAAATCAGACCTAACCAGAACTATCCAACCGATTTTGCAAAAATAGTTTTGACACTCTACTTCGGCCGTTAGCTAGGTTATCCTACAGGCTGGACTTGTGGGGTATCGCAACTGCTGAGCTCTGATACCACTCTGTAACACCCTCAGAATCGGACCTATGCAAGTTTGAGCAAAATTCGCCAAAACCCGCATAGAAACGATTCAAAGGTGCCCACCAGGCACTTTCGTGCGGGTGGAAAGCAAAGTAATAACGTTACACAACAGTCCTCGATGGGACCCACAGAACAGATATATATATATAACGGCGACTCCATGAGTCAAGAATACAGATATAATATACAAAGATCCAAATCACCTTGAAAATGATAGGGCGTCCGACTACGGACAAGATGCAAATGGGGCTAAGAGCCCTGAAGAATAACCAATGGCGTCCATAACCCTGCCCAGGCCAAGCCGGAAGGGTAACCCTGCTAATGGCGTCGATCTCAAAACCTGCTTAAACAAAAGGGGTGCCGTCAAAGGGCAAAGGAAAAAGAGGAGTGTCAGTACTGAGGCCAGTACACGGCGAGACTAGAATTCGGCGGTCCTCGCCTACAAAGGTCTGGTGGACTGAAGCGGCAGCGGCAGCAAGCACTAAACAACCTATAGAGACTCGATACAACTGGCGGCAATCAGAGAGGGGTAAGAAAGACCTATTCGGAACCAACCTGATACTACCACCAATCAAACCCATCCTGGCGTTTCTCCCTCGAGACCAAACGAGGAAGTCAACCGAGGAACTCACACAGTTGGCAGTTTTACTGAATCAGTTATAATTGTGACACTTTACTAGTCAGGTTTAGATATTCATCCTGATAAAGTAAGCAGTGGGCACTTTTAGTTAACCATTCCGTTGTAGTTGCAACAATTACTAATCAGATACAGATAACATGAGATAACCCAAAACCCAGCAGTTGTTGGTACTTTTATTCAGCCATTCCGTTGTAGTTGCAATACTTACTAGTCAGGTACAATGGTCGCAAGCGACAATCCAAACGAGCAATTGTGGGCAGTATTATTAGCCATTCCATTATAGTGAAGCTGATTACTAGTCATTATAAAGTCAAATTTATAGCAATAAACTTTAGTTATGCTTGTCTATGGTCGAGATACTGTGCTCCAAGTCGTCCATAACCGCGGACACGGCTTTCAGAAAGTTTTAACCCGGCCGGGGTGCACAAATAGCAACACACACACGATCAACCTCGGAAAAACCAAATCAAAACCCAACGAGGTCTTCACGACAGAGCAATCACAAGATTCAGAAATATTTCAGGGGGCCACCCCATTGAGTAGAACCGCAACGAAGTAAGCAAGCTCCGAGACGGACTCAAGGTTTGCGACAATGGCTGTAAGCGACTGGGAACCCGAAAGTGTGGCTGGGCTTGTCGATACCGCGTAATCACTCCGCTTACCTAAACAGTACAGTGTGCTCCTCGCACAAATTAAATAAAGCAGTAGCATGGCATAAGTACAGGATCGTAAATAAAACCTCAAACTAGTTTGTGGCCCCAAGAAATAAGACGGAATCAAGCTCTGGCTAAGGGGGGCCCATACTCCCCATATGTGGATAGCGCGATAAATCAAGGAACAGGTATCAAGTACTCGGGGTCCTACGGGACACAAGTGGGCGTTCGGAAACCAAATATTTTCTATCACCCACCGATGCCTCTGCTTATTCCAATTTTAGTTGTTAAACAGAAATTAAAGTGACGATAAGTAAAACTAGAATCATCTCCAACATCAACATGCGGCAATACATCCGCAACTGTGGCATATGACGACACACATCAGCACTTGAGCAAGCAACTACGACGCGCAAGTCCAACTATCTACCAATCAACAAGTAATAGGAGGTGTCCAAGGCAATATATGGCTGCAAGGGATATCACAGGTACGGAATCTAAAGCATCGCAACTCAGATAGCAATAGATCAACAGGAGGGAATAAAGACTATAAAAGTAAGATAGGTAGAAAGGGGGAGATGCTCGCCTGAAAACATTGTCGAAGGGTTCATCCGAAGATCGGGGCGAAGCTCACATCAACTCAACGGCCTTATCCGCGAAGAAGCAAAACACTAGAATAAACACCGGATGCAATATTTAATAAAACGGCAGAAGATCGGCATGATGCATGTATGATGGATGACATGGCAAAGGTGCGATGCAATTAGGTCATGTTAAGTGGAACCGGGGTTCCGACAATTAGTTAAATGGTTCAAGTTATTTAGAACCCCCGCAATTTAAATGTTGTTTTAACAAGGCAAGAATATAGCACCGAGTTCGCTACACAAGTTTAAATGAGGCCAATATAAGGCTAGATTTGCCCGCAGATGGGCCCCATATTTAATTATTAGGTGAATCGGCGTAAGGCCCCCAAACCACATGAATGTATGCATGCAAGACAATTAAATATGCAACAAGTTGATATCATTTATAAAATAGGGTATCGAGGAAAAGGGTCACACATTAGGGGCTCGACGATCTTGGGGGTTCCGGGGTTCGGTTCGGACGCGTTCTCCGGATAAGGGGGCTAGATCTTGTTGTCCTGTGTTGGTGACCTCGGCATCCGGGAAGCAGGACTTGGTTCGGCGCCGGGGGCGCATCGGATTCTTCCGGTCGGATGCCGTTCTTGTCGTCGTGCCGATCTTGTCGTGCCCCACGGGGTCGATCTTGCTTGCTGCGAGGATCTTGTCGGGCTCGCGCCATCGGTCAGTGTCAACATTGGGCGTTCGTGGCAATCTTGGCGTCGGGATGATCTGGCGATTCCATGTCGTGGACCGACGGTCGGGAAGGAGAGCTTGACGCCGGGTTCATCGGTGTCCATGAAGGAGTTCTGGCGTTGAGAAGGCGAACATCTACACCATCGCCATGTTCCACTCCAAGCCAACATGGGCGATGGTGGCACCAACAATGAACCACGAGCCATACTGCTGGGCGGGGACCGAGGTTCCTGGGCTTAGCGTCTTGGGCTTGAGGTCGTCGATCGGGTTAGAGGCGGGTCACGTGAGGCGGCCTTCGCCACGAACCTGTGGCGCTAGTGGGCCAGTGGTTCGAGGAGCAGCAGGCGCAGTGAGGCAGCGGCGGGCTCGTCATGTGGAGGAAGGCGGCGAGTGGGGAGGTCGCCGAGCTCATGGCGGGCGAGTCGGGTCTGTGGCCTCAAGGGAGGGAGGCGGAGGAAGAAGACGCAGCAGCGTCTGGAGGGGCAGTCTTGGCGGTGGTGAGGCCATGAGGTGGCCGGAGGCGCCTGTGGCGTGTAGTCACCGAGGAGGTGTCTTGAGCCTTGTGGTCGAGCGGAGGTGGGGGCAGTGGGGAAGAGCTTGGGGCGGCGGAGGCGCCTGGCGGCAGTCCGGCCGCTGAGCCAGCGGAGGAGGGAGGAGGGCTCATGGGCGGCGTGCTCGGGGCCGGGGTCGTCAGCCTTGGCGAGAAGGCTGCAGTCGTTGAGGCCGGAGGAGCGGCGAGGTGAGGCGTGGCCACTGTGAGGCAGGAGAGCGGAGAAGGCAGGGAGGCGGCGGGGATGGGCTGCCGTGACGGAGGAGCAGTGTGAGCTGAGGAAGAGGGAGGAGGTGGTTGCGTGCGGTGGGAAGAAAGAGAGGAGGCAGGCGGGCAGGGTGGGCCAGGGGCGGGCTGCTGCGTCGGTGGGGTGGGCCTGGCCAGGGGGGCCAGAGAGGTAGAGGCGCGTGGCGGCGCGGTTGGGAAGTGTGGCTGGCGCGTGGGGCCAGAGACATGAGGAGAAGCGTGTAAGCGTCTTTGGCGCGGTGGCGCGTCTTGGCGTCTGGCTGGCGTGGGCGAGGCGGGTCCCACAGGCAGGGGGAGAGGTGGCTGAGTGGGAGGACGGTGGAGGGGAGCGTGGGGCCCTGGTGTCGGTGGGGAGAGTGAGGGCGGGGAGAGTAGGCTGGGGTGAGAAAAGATGCAGGTGGACGAATAGTGTTGTCTTGGGGTGGTCGTTGGGTCGATTTGGCCCGTTCGGCTGCCCCACTAAAATATAATATAATTTTTATTTAATTTAAATGCAACTTTTGCAGACCGATAGCATTCAAACAAAAAATAATCCGGAGACCGGGCTTTGCATTTGAATTAAGAGGGGGCGTTTGGAAAACAAATCTGGCTTTGCGAAATAGTTTTTGACAAACAACATATGATGATGACGATGCAATGCACAAATTCAACGCGATTTTCTAGTAGTGGTTTTGCGGGATGCCACAGACAACTATTAAATAACCATACAAGTAAAGATTTTCACAAACAATTCACATAATTGCCAATCAATACAAGTTGCCTGATATGGATATTCAAGGAACATTAGAATAACTCATGGATACATATGAAATATAATCATCTCTATGATTGCCTCTAGGTCATATTTCCTTCACTTTTGGTAGGGGATCCTGTTTACGTCTCGGTGATCGCTTACCACTCCGTAGAGTAGCGGTGGTACTCTTACGCTTTTTTTCCTGAGCCGACTGACGTGGTGGCGACGGCTGACGCGTCGGCAATGGCTGCGCTAGAGACGACTGTTGCGCTGGCGACGGCTGTTGCACTAGAGACGGGTGAGGCGGCGGAGACAACTGTTGTGCTGGCGGAGATGGGTGATGCGGCGTCGAAGATGGAGTGCTCTGAGAAATCGATGGCCTTGGCGTCCGATTTGGAAGCATGATGTATTCATGCCATTCGTAGTTAGACCAAACCATAAGTTCCTTGCGTCACCTACAAAGTCTGGGAAGTCTCTCTAGATTTGTCTCCACTGCGACCCATCAGCGGGGTGTCTCAACTTGACGTCTTTCTTACGTTCTTATTTGTGCCATTGCAACAACCTGACATGCTCTTTGTTTCTGAAAATGCGTTTCAACCATGGTATTATAGGAGCATACCCCATAACCTTAGTATGAACCCTCTTCCGGGGGGCTCTCCCGCAACATCACCAGTGTCATCTCGTCTAATCTTATACCTCAATGCAGTGCATACCAATCATTTATCTAAATTCTTGTACTCTTCACCGCGGTAGAGGATGCAGTCATTAATGCATGCATGTATCTTCTGCACATCTAATTCTAGAGGGAAAAGAGTCTTCTTTACTTCTTACGTACTCTGGGGAAATTCGTTATGCTTTGGAAGCTTTGGCTTCATTATTTTCAGCAAGTTTTCAAATGTGAAGTCAGCTAGACCACACTCCGCCTTCCATCGCAACAATTCCAATGTGGTACCGAGCTTTGTGGTGCTATCTTCGCAATTTGGGTACAACAATTTTTTGTGATCTTCTAACATGCCCTCCAACTTCAACTTCTTCTTTTCTTTTTCACAATCTCGCTTTGCATCAGAAATGACCCGACCAAGATCATCAGCAGGCTCATCTGATGCCCGTTCTTCACCTCCTTACTCTTCATTGTCTTCCATTGCGGTATCACCGTATTCAAGAAACATATGATGATAGTTGTTATCATCATCCTCTTCTTATTCATTGTCTTCCATCATAACCCATCTTTCTCTATGCTTGGTCCAACAATTATAGCTAGGCATAAAACCTTTCATAACCAGGTGGCGGCAAATGATTTTCGAGGAAGAGTACTCCTTGTCGTTCCGATATTGAACACATGGACAACGCATAAAACCATTCTCTTTGTTTGCCGTATCCACATCAATAAATTTATCCATGCCCTTAATGTACTCGGGTTTATGCTGGTCACCGTATATCCATTCCTGCCTGTTCATCTGCATCATATAATTAAGTTTATCAAAAACCATTACAGAACATCATAAATAATGAAATGACCACTTCACATCGACACATGCATTGTATCAATGACAGATGAAAATATAACATTGCTAACCTCGATCGAGGAGGAAAGAAAGAGGATAAAGCTCAAGTGTGGCTCAGGCACCTCATATCATTTTTGTTTTGTGAGAAATCAAACAACATCATTCACTCAAAAATTTCATCGAACACCTCGCGTGCATAGGAAAAAAATAAACTAGCAAACACCTCTCACACATTCCATCAAGAAAAACCAAAGGAGGGGAGGGAGAGGGCTGTGGTGGCGTATTTATAGGAGGCAGGGGTTATTCATCCCAGTTTGTAACACAAACTATAGGGGTACGGGTAGGCTACACTAGTGCAAATCAAAATTTTCTACTACGTAGAACAGGATTACTGTTGTTATAGATCTCGGGATTACCACTAGATGCGCAGTTGGAGAACTTGATGAAGCGCGTTGAGTAAGTGTAGATGTTCTACGTCTCCTCCTCGTCCTCGTACCACGAGAAGATCCCCTTGCACGACTGGTCCAAGTGCTACAGCTGTAGCACCTCTGAGGTATCCACACGTCCGGGGTGGAAGTGTCAGACGCTGGACTGCTAGTTCCGCGCATGCAACACAAGCGTGAGAGGAGTGGCGGCTAGGTGGAATGCTCAACACTATTCAGCATGCCCCATCCTCTCTTATATAGGCGTCCCTGGTGGGCTTCTACATTAGCAGCCCATTAGTAGCCTAAGCCTGGTTTAATTCGGATCCAATCCTCATTAGGCTTCCAACCCCTTAAGTGTGTGACCCTATAGGTTCATACACGTGTAGACATGACACGAGTACACTTACTCCGTCAATAGTTGGTAGCGGCCTCTAGCAAGACGTGCCAACTCCTAATCACATACAAAGATCATTTAGACGAACCATCACATGGTTAAGTACATGTCTTTCCCTTTGCATAACGATATTTGGTCTAGCTCCAAGCTGACCTCTCTTTCTTGATACTGTGATTCAGAATCCCTTTACTAGGTTAACTCTTGAACTTATGTAGCACGGCCATGCATTTCTGGATCTGATCACTCAAGGGGCCCAAAGATATCTCTCTCAAGTAGAGAGGGGCAAATCCCATCTTGATTGACCAATGCCTTGCAGCATGCTTCAGGACAAACCCGAAAGCTACCTTTATAACTACCCAGTTATGAAGGAGTGGTTGATAGCCCCAAAGTAGGTCGATCCACATCTCAATTACATGCGGCAATCTCAGGTCCAAGGACAAAATGTACACGATGTGTAGATAGAGCTACAAGTATAATTTCCAGTCTCAAGTTGGGTCAGTCCAACCCCATGTTCATAACATGTGTCCACATCATTGGTTTGACATCTCCATGTCTATGACTTGCGAAACATAGTCATCAACCAATCCATGTGCTAGTCTAATATTCACATGTGTCCTCACATGATATCCAGCTAGGGACAACTATGAGATAACCATACAAGTAAAGAGTTTCACAAACAATTCACATAATTGTCAACCAATACAAGTTGTCTGATATATCGATATTCAAAGAACATTACAGTAACTCAAGGATACATATAAAATATAATCATCTCTATCGATATTCAGTCTCCCACTTGCACTAGAGTCAATCTAAAATGTATCTAATACCTATTGATCTTGTGTGCGCTTCATGCGCATGCTTCAGGAGAGGCTTTGTCAAGGGATCAACATCATTTGAGTCCATATGTATTTTGCATATCATGACACTACCATCCTCAATGAACTCACGAATCTAATGGTAACGCATGAGAATGTGTTTGTTCTTCTGGAGATGTCTAGGTTCCTTGGCTTGTGTAATAGCACCATTGCTGTCACAATAAATGTCCAAGGGATTGAATGCGCCCTGAACCACACCGAGAGAGATCAGGAAATTCCTAACCCAAACAGCTTCCTTTACATCCTCCGAGGTAGCAATATATTCAACTTCTCTTCAAGAGGAGGTCACTGTATCTTGCTTGGAACTTTTCCAGCTCACGTCACCACCATTCATGACAAATACATAACCTGATTGCGATTTGGAGTCATCTGAGTCATTAAGATAACTCGCATTTGTTTAAACCTTTACACTAACTTCATCCTCACCTCCATAAACTAGGAACACATCCTTAGTCTTTTTCAAGTACTAAAGGATATTGTTTACCATTGTTAGTGAAGGGAATATTCCCTGAGAGGCAATAATGAAGTGTTTATTATATGTATTCCAAGTATATGAGATGTTTATTTTGCATGCTATAATTGTATTAATAGGGAATCATTAATACATGTGTGTTTAATAAACAAACAGAAAGTTCCTAGGTATGCCTCTCTCATAAACTAGTTCGTTGATTAACAAGATGATCACAGTTTCCTGATCATAGACATTGGATGTTGTTAATAACGAGATCACAACATTAGTGTAATGATGTGATGAACATTCATCCGAAGTATAACATTACGATCGAAGTCACTGAGTTTATATTGCTATAAACAACTTACGAAGTGATCCTAATCCTTAGACCATGAGATCATGCCAATCACTAACACCGGAAGAGTTTCTTGTTGACATCAAACGTCACACCGTAACTTGGTGATGATAAAGATGGCTTCAAAGATACTAAAGTGTTATGTTGAGAATCATGGATCAAGAGTGGAATTTGTTCATACCGATGACGGATAGATATACTCTGGGCCCTCTCGGTGATATCACATTGGTTAGCTTGCAAGCAAGTGATTTGATCACTAGAATGTTATATCACGGGAACGAGAAAAGAGTGCATGTAAGTAACGAGATCGAACTAGGTATGGATATACCGATGATCGAATCTTGGACATGTAATATATCTTGAAACAAAGGGATTAAGATACAAGCGTAAAATGTTCCGACGATCACAGGAAAGTCATCGTTGAATGTGTGGGAGTCAGTATGGATCTCCAGGTCCCGCTACTGATTATTGATCAGAGAAGGGTCTCGATCATGTCCACATTATTCGCGAACTGTAGGTGACACACTTAAGGGACACTGACATCCAGTTGGAGCAAATGTTTCATGCCGGAAAGAATAACAAGCGTAGGAATTTATTTCACTAGATACCGAAACAGGTTTTCGGGTGAAATTGCATAAAGTGGTTTTGCATGTGAAATAGAATTCTAGCAAGGGGTTATATGTGAATGTTTGTCATTAAAGTAATTGACAAAATTCTGAATAAATAAAAGGAGTTCTATTTAATGAGAGTTTGCATTAAATTTGGGGGAAATTTAATAGCAAGTTTGAGTGGGATTTTGACTGGAGGAAATTGAAAGGGTTTTTGTGAGTGGAGTGTCCACCCACATGAATGAAGGAGGGGAGGGGGCAGCCCCCATGGCCGGCGGCCACCCCCTTGGGTGCCCTCCTCCTACTATAAAAGGAACCCCTCTCCTCACTTCTCACTGACACCTCCTCGTGAAGGATCTCTCTCCCCCTCTAGAATTTATCCCCCATGGTCTCGGACTAGCGAGATACATGTTCCCGATGGCTATTCGGCAAGAAAGGGTTGTGCTTCTGCTGCATCACTGGAGCGAGGAGGCGGAGGTTGCTCGGTGTCTTGTACGTGTGTGCGAGCACGGATGCGCTGCTGCTTTGCGGCGCTAGGACTTCCTCTCGATCTTGAGATCAGCAAGAGATCGTCTACATCAACCACGAGTTCAACTCGTTAAGCTTTGTCAGTCTTCAAGGGTATGTTCTCTACGGATATACATCCCCCCGTTGTTTGTATCTAGTAGATAGATCTTGGTACATAGTTCCCATCATAGGAAATTTTTTGTTTTCTATGTTGCGAACCCTACAGTGGTATCAGAGCCGGATCCATGCGTAGATGCTTTACAAGGGTAGTAAACATATGAGTATGTGGGCGATGATGATCATGTTGTTGCTCATTTGTTGTAATTTTTGATATTGGTGGCATAGTGGGATGAAGCGGCCCGGACAAACTTTACATGTATTCGCACATGAGACCTGTTCCATGCTTAACATGCAACTAGTTTGCATAAGTGGCTAGCGGGTGTCTGTCTCTCCTACTATAGTCAATATCTATTTTGCAATGAGTTTTTAACAATTTGGTTATCGTCGTTGTGGTTCATGTTCGTAGGTAAGAACGGTTCTATCTTCGAAAGCCCTAAGCCACGTAAAACTTGCAATGGATAAATTAGAATCGTCTAGTTTAGATTGTTGCTCGGCTAGTGCCATGATATGGTGATGTTGTAAGTAAAAGTATAAGTCTATACTCTTACAAAACACATAACTTGTAAGTTACATAGACATTGGCCTTACACATAAAGGAATGATGAAGATCATACCATGATGCACGTGATGATGATCAAGTGCAAGAACCATATCATTTCATTTTTCACATATGATGTTTGTTGCATCTTATATTGCTTGTTTGGCGTTTTACTAGCATAATAAGTTTGAGATGATACTCTTACAACACACATAGCGTGTAAGTTCCATAGACCTTGGACTTACACATAAAGGTATGATAGTGATCATACCATGGTGCACATGATAGAGATCATATGCAGGAACCACATCATTTAACTAATAAACATGTGATGTTTGATAGCATCTTATATTGCTTGTTTAGTGCTTTATTAGCATAATAAGCTGATCCCTCATTTAAATATCAAGATAAGAATGTGTTCTTCCTTTAGTATGCACCGATTATGTTTTCGTCGCTCCAAGACATCACGTGATGATCGGGTGTTCTTGGATCCACGACCATATATCGGGTGTGAGACAGTTACACACGCGAATACTAAGGTTCTAACTTGGCGAGCCTAGCATGTACAGACATGATCTCGGAACACGGATCGAAAGGTTAAGCATGAGTCATATAGTAGATATGATGCCCATTTGATGCTCGCCTTTGAATCTACACCGACTCACGTGATGATCGGACTTGGTATAGTGGATTTGGTTCACGTAATCACCAAAAAGGCACGAGAGATGTCGTTTTTGAGTGGGAGTTCATTCGTAATGTGGATTAGTGAAACTCAATCTATCATTAACTTAGTCTAAACTTTACAAATTCTATTGTAGATGGCACCACCTGCTTTTAATTTCAATGTGTTCATGGAGAAAGAGAAACTTGCAACGAACGGTAGCAACTTTACCGAATGGGCCATGAATTTGAGGATTCTCCTCTCTGCTGCACAAAAGCAATATGTGCTAGAAGCGCCGCTAGGCCCCCCACCTTTTGAGGATACCCCTGACAAGGAGAATAATGTCTATCAGACTCGTCAGGAGGACCACAACTTAGTTCATTGCGACATATTGTATGGGCTAGAGCCAGAACTTCGAAAGCGTTTCTAAAACGATAATGCATTTGATACAATGGGTGAGTTGAAAATGATTTTCGACACACATGCTGCTGTAGAGAGCTACAATGCTTCAGAAAAGTTCTTTAGCTGCATGATGGAAGAGCACAGCTCCGTTAGTGAGCATGTACTCAAGATGTCGGGTTACGCCGATAAGCTTGTGTCCTTGGGAATATCGATTCCCATTGACTTAGGCATCCATTGTGTTCTGCAGTCTCTGCCACCTAGCTATAAGAGCTTCTTGATGAACTATAATATGAAAGGCATGAAGAAGTCTCTCCCTGAGCTTTTGTCAATGCTTAAAACTACAGAAGTGGAGATCAAAAAGGAACATCAAGTGTTGATGATCAATAAGAACACTGGTTTCAAGAAAGACAAGAAGGGAGAACAGATGGGAAGTAAGGGCGGCAAGCCGGTTGCCGTGCCTAAAAATAAACCCCGAGTTGGACCTAAGTCTGATACCGAGTGCTACTATTATAAGGGGACTGGCCACTGGAAGCGCAACTTCCCCAAGTATTTGGCAGACATGAAGTCCGGAAAGGCAAACAAAGGTATATATGATATACATGTTATTGATGTGTACTTGACTAGTGCTCGCAGTAGCACCTGGGTATTTGATACCGATTCAGTTGCTAATATTTGTAACTCGAATCAGGGGCTGCGAAACAAGGGACCGCTAGCAAGGGGTGAGGTCAAGATGCGTGTCAGCAATGGATCAAGCGTTGATGTGATCGCCGTCGGAACACTACCTCTCCATTTGCCATCGGGATTAGTAATAAACTTAAAGAATTATTATCTAGTGCCAGCACTGAGCATGAACATTGTATCTGGATCGTGTTTGATGCGAAGTGGTTATTCATTTAAATCCAAGAACAATGGTTGTTCTATTTATATGAATGAAATATTTTATGGTCATGCACCGATGATAAATGGTTTATTTCTTTTGGATCTCGATAATAATGTTACACATATTCATAATGTTGATGCTAAAAGAATTAAACTAAATGATGATATATCCGCATATATGTGGCACTGCCGTCCAGGTCATATTGGCGTTAAACGCATGAAGAAGCTCCATTCGGATGGACTTTTGGAATCACTTGATTTTGAATCATTTGATACATGTGAGCCATGCCTTATGGGTAAGATGACTAGAACGCCGTTTTCCGGTTCAATGGAACGGGCGACAGATTTATTGGAAATCATACATTCTGATGTATGTGGTCCAATGAGTGTGTCGGCGCGAGGTGGATATCGTTATTTTGTTACTTTCACGGATGATTTGAGTAGATACGGTTATATCTACTTGATGAAACACAAGTCTGAAACATTTGAAAAGTTCAAGGAATTTTAGAATGAAGTGGAAAATCATCATAATAGAAAGATCAAATTTCTACGGTCCGACCGTGGAGGTGAGTATCTAAGTTACGAGTTTAGCACTCACATGAAAGAGTGTGGAATTTTTTCACAACTCACACCTGCCGGAACACCACAGCGAAATGGTGTGTTGGAACGTCGTAATCGTACTTTATTAGATATGGTTAGATCTATGATGTCTCTGACGGACTTGCCGTTGTCATTTTGGGGTTATGCACTAGAAACTGCTGCATTCACTTTAAATCGGGCACCATCTAAATCCGTTGAAAAGACACCATATGAATTATGGTTTGGAAACAAACCTAAGCTGTCATTTCTTAAATTTTGGGGATGCGATGTTTATGTGAAGAAACTTCAACCGGATAAACTCGAACCCAAAGCGGAAAAATGCGTCTTCATAGGATAGCCTAAGGAAACTATTGGGTATTCCTTATATCACAGATCCGAGGGCAAGGTTTTTGTTGCCAAGAATGGATCCTTTCTAGAGAAAGAGTTTCTCATGAAAGGTGTGAGTAGTCGGAAGGTAGAACTCGAAGAGGTTATTGAACCTTCTCTTCAAAGTATGGCGAGTAGCGCAGCGCCGGAAGTCGTTCCGGAGTTGGCTTCACCAGTTGAAGAAGGAACTAATGGTAATGATCATGAAACTCCGAAAGAGAGTACTACCGAACCTCGAAGGTCTAGAAGGACGTGTGCAGCTCCCGAGCTATACGGAAATCCTGACATGAATTTCATGGTTGATGAAAATGATGACCCTGCGATGTATGAAGAAGCGATGATGAGCCCGGATTCCATCAAATGGTTAGAATCCATGAAATCCGAGATGGAATCCATGTATGAAAATAAAGTTTGGAACTTGGTGGACTTACCTCACGACCGAAAGGCCGTGGAGAACAAATGGATTTTCAAAAAGAAAACTGATGCTGATGGTAATGTGACCGTCTATAAAGCTCGACTTGTCGCAAAGGGGTTTTGACAAATTCAAGGAGTTGACTACGATGATACATTTTCTCCTGTAGTGATGCTAAAGTCAGTTAGGATTATGTTAGCAATTTTTGCATATTTCGATTATGAGATATGGCAGATGGATGTCAAAACCGCGTTTCTCAATGGTAATATTGAAGAAGAGTTGTATATGATACAACCGAAGGGTTTTGTCAATCCTAAGGATGTTAACAAGGTGTCCAAGCTTCAACGATCCATCTATGGATTGAAGCAAGCATCACGAAGTTGGAATCTCCGCTTTGATGAGGTGATCAAAGAGTTTGGATTTGTCCAAACTTATGGATAAGCTTGTATTTACAAGAAAGTGAGTGGGAGCAATGTGGCATTTCTGATACTATATGTGGATGACATATTATTGATAAGAAATGATATAGATCTTTTAAACAGTGTTAAAAGTTATCTAAACAAAAAATGTTCAATGAAGGACCTAGGTGAAGCGTCATACATATTAGGCATAAAGATCTATAGATATAGATCTAAGCGAATAATAGGGCTATCACAAAGTACATACCTTGATAAGATTTTAAAGAAGTTTAAAATGGAAGATAGTAAGAAGGGGTTCTTACCTATGACACAAGGCACGACATTGAGTAAGACTCAAAGTCCGGCTACGGCGGAAGAAAGAGAAAAAATGGAAAAAGTCCCCTATGCTTCAGCCATAGGCTCTATAATGTACGCCATGCTATGTACAAGACCGGATGTGGCACATGCTATTAGTTTGACTAGTAGGTACCAATCGGATCCGAGTTCGAACATCGGAAGCGGTCAAGAATATCCTTAAGTACTTGCGAAGAACTAAGGATATGTTTCTTGTATACGGAGGTGAAGAAGAGCTCGTCGCTAAGTGTTATGTTGACGCTAGCTTTGACACCGATCCGGATGACTCTAAGTTTCAATCCTTATACGTATTTCTCATGAATGGCGGAGCGGTTAGTTGGAGGAGCTCCAAACAACCTGTGGTGGCAGAATCAACGACGGAGGACGAATATGTTTCTACTTCAGAAGTGGCTCAGGAAGCAGTTTGGATGAAGGAGTTCATATCCGAACTAGGTCTGGTTGAAAACGCGTTGGACCCAATGGTGATCTATTGTGACAAAAATGGTGCCATTGCCAATGCCAAAGAGCGAAGGTCTCACAAGCATTCCAAGCATATTAATAGCCTGTTTCACTCCATCCCGAGCATGTCAAGGATGGAGATATAAAGATTTGTAAAGTACATACGGATCTCAATGTAGCAGATCCATTGACTAAAACTCTCCCTAGAGAAAAACATGATCTACACCAGAACTCCATGGGTGTTAGATACATCACTATGTAACTAGATTATTGTCTCTAGTGCAAGTGGGAGACTAAAGGGAATATGCCCTAAGAGGCAATAATAAAGTGTTTATTATGTGTATTCCAAGTATATGATAGATGTTTATTTTGCATGATATAATTGTATTAATACGGAAACGTTAATACATGTGTGTTAAATAAACAAACAAAAAGTTCCTAGTTATGCCTCTCATAAACTAGTTCGTTGATTAACAAGATGATCATAGTTTCCTAATCATAGACATTGGATGTTGTTAATAACGAGATCACAACATTAGTGTAATGATGTGATGAACATTCATCTGAAGTATAGAAGTACGATCAAAGTCATTGAGTTTATATTGCTATAAACAACTTACGAAGTGATCCTAATCCTTAGACCATGAGATCATGCCAATCACTAACACCGGAAGAGTTTCTTGTTGACATCAAACGTCACACCGTAACTGGGTGGTTATAAAGATGGCTTCAAAGCTATTAAAGTGTTATGTTGAGAATCATGGATCAAGAGTGGAATTTCTTCATCCCGGTAACGGATAGATATACTCTGGGCCCTCTCGGTGATATCACATTGGTTAGCTTGCAAGCAAGTGATTTGATCACTAGAATGTTATATCACGGGAACGAGAAAAGAATGCATGTCAGTAATGATATCAAACTAGGTATGGAGATACCGATGATCGAATCTCAGTCATGTAATATATCGTGAAACAAAGGGATTAAGATACAAGCGTAAAAGGTTCCGATGATCACAGGAAAGTCATCGTTGAATGTGTGGGAGTCAGTATGGATCGCCAGGTCCCGCTACTCATTATTGACCGGAGAAGGGTATCGATCATGTCCGCATTATTCGCGAACCGTAGGGTGGCACACTTAAGGGACACTGACAACCAGTTGGAGCAAATGTTTCAGGCCGGTAAGAATAACAAGCTAGGAATTTATTTCACTAGATACCGAAACATGTTTTCGGGTGAAATTGCATAAAGTGTTTTTGCATGTGAAATAGAATTCTAGCAAGGGGTTATATGTGAATGTTTGTCAGTAAAGTAATTGACAAAATTCTGAATAAATAAAAGGAGTTTTATTTAATGATAGTGTGCATTAAATTTGGTGGAAATTTAATAGCAATTTTGAGTTGGATTTTGAGTGGAGGAAATTGAAAGGGTTTTTGTGAGTGGAGTGTCCACCCACATGAATGAAGGAGGGGAGGGGGAATCCCCCATGGTCGGCGGCCACCCCCTTGGGTGCCCCCCTCCTCCTATAAAAGGCACCCTTCTCCTCACTTCTCACTCACACTATAGAGGTCCCAACCTTTTATAAGGTAGAGATCCCTGTGTTTACAATGCTAGTCCCTGGATCAATAGTTAGCATCCACATTTAAGATGTAATATCAAGAAACAAAGGTCATAATACAACTTTATAACTAGGAAAATAATTCATTACATCTTACATAACTCATTTGGCTATCTTATTACAATGCAGCAGAAAATAACTATATAGCATGGAGTCCTTCATCTTCAAAGTGCCACAGGCAATCATGTTGGTTGTAGACTTGTAATCCTAATCAACACGCTTCACTAACAACAAACAAACCTACAACATAATAAGTTACAGCCACAAGGGTCAATACATTTGAATTGTATTGGCAAGTGATACTATGGTAGTATAGTGGTATCTATCATCTATATGCATTTGGCTAAGTGGTGCTTAGGCTTGCTTTGCTCAAAATAGGTTTTACCTATCAGTTGAAAATACTAAGTTTTTGTGTGGCAAAAACTCCCAAGGAAACACCAATAGAAATTGGTGAACCTTCTCCCTTGTTCAACCACAAGTTTTAACTTAGAAAATTGGGATGAGGAGATTCTTGATAGCTTCCATGTCTTGATTCTCAAATTGTCCAATACCACGGACATGCCTAAGTACTTAGATTTTTCAATTTGCAGAGGTGGTGCACTTTCCCCACAAGACTCGACATGCATCGAGACAAGATCTTTCATAAGCCTTCCCTTAGACCAGAACGGATGCGTTCCAACCTATCATCCCTTACCACCTACTGTCCATTTGGCTAAGTTATTGCAACCTATATGATCCAGGCAGAGCCCATAATGCCAAGTGGCTGCACTTGAAGCTTCTCAACATTTGACATCACAAATCTCTTTGTTCCTAGGTGGCATTCCACAAGTGAGATACACAAGGTAAACCATAGAAATGGGCCCTGTGTAACCACTCAACACAAACCATTCTTTCCCTTCCACCCAGGTGATTCATTTACATAGTTGTTTTATTAAACAAAACTCAAGTCCTTGACTTAGAAATATTTCATAGCATGAATATAATCCACCCTTGTTTTCTACTAGCTAAGCTAAGCATGATAGTAGTAGGAATCTTAATATTAGGAGAATTCCACTAAGGTTTCATCTACTAGGATTTCCCATGGCATAGTTTATACTTAGCAAAAATTTCATGCAAGTCCTACTTAAAAAATATCACTAATGCATAGTGAAAATAATGGGACAAAAGTATGAAGCATCACTTGCCTTTTTGGTAGAGAATATAAGTTCACTCCTTGATCTTGCAATAGTCACACTCTTCAAATTCCACTACAATTCAATCAAGCAAGCAATATTCAATCTACCATTCAAGCAATTCAACACATAGAATAATAAAAACAAAGCTATGCATGCAAGCATGGCAAAATTGTTTTATTTGGAAAAGTGGTTTCTATTTGGTTATAAACATTATAAAACATCTATTGGTCATTTATAAAAGTGTCAAAACCATTGGATATCAAGTTAGTGATAAATGGCCATTTTAAGTCATTTTTGTTTTGCTAGAAATGATTCTAATCAAAGTAATATTTTCTAGTGTTTGACAAATATATTTTTGAACACAAATGTTAGTTTTTTATGGTAAAGTGTTTAATATTGAAACCATTTGCAAAAGGTTTTACCTATAAACCATTTTTTACAAAGTAATATTTTATGTTGTTGAAAATACTTTTTCGCAAAGTAATAATTTATAGGGTTCATCAAATATATTTTTAAATATCAAAACTTGGTGTTTAGGGTCAGAGAATTTAGATCAAATCATTTTCCAAAGTTTTTATTCAAAAAGCATTTTTAAAACATATCCAACCTTTTTATTTAGCTAGAAATGCATATATTCAAAGATTTATTCTTTAGCTTCACAAAATATGTTTTAAAATCCATAAGTTGGTTTATATGGTCAGTAGGTTCAAATTAAAGCATTTTCCCAATATTTTACCCTAAAAATATTTTTAGAATGAATTTTATACTCAAATTATGCCTACACAAGTTTCTGCAAAAACAATTAATTTTACAGAAGAAATTCATTAAACAAAGAGCATGGTTGGAAAGTACTTGTTTTGCTGATTCCACTGATATAAAATTTGCAAAATTTGGACGTGTGGATCAAAAGTTATGTAATTCACAAATTCACACATCTAATAGAAAAGTTTCTGGTTTTTAATTCAAACTCTAGGCCACGTGGTGTGTTTTCATTGACTCATACCGGTTCGATCGGATCGGCCTACGCGGTGCGTTGGATCTAAACAGACCGTGCATCACATGTCAAAGGATACCTCTTCGTTTAAGTTTCTATCGTAGCCACGCGATCGAAATCCTACGGCCTAAATCGAATGACCAGGAATGGGCGGCGGCGAGTGGCGGCGGCGCGCTCTGGTGGTGTGGTTGCCGGCAATACAGGAAGCAAAAGAGGCAGAGAAAAGGCTCACCAAGGTCGTCGTGGTGTGCTGATGCTCAACGATGCCGCGGTTGTCGAAGGGGCGCTCGGGGACGATCGTAATTCCTCGCCAGAGTTGTCGCGGAGTCGGGCATGTACTGTTTGTTGATAGGGACGAGCTTATGGGGCGCAAGAAGGAAAGTCAGCAGGTCAAAGAGATGCGCACAGTTTCGAGGGTTGCAGGAATGCTCACCAGAACACGAGGGGCGCTCGGGGTCGACGTCAGTAGCTCGCCGGAGTGGAGGCAGACGGCGGCGGTGTATTGTCGAGGTCGTAGTCAAGGCTACGGTTCTCGCGCGGGCGAGTGGGGGTACTGGGAGGTTTCGCAGGACGATGGAGAACAAGCTCGCGTGGTCGAGGGGGCAAGGCGTGGTCTGGGCTCGCTGGAATTCGTCGGTGAGCTCGTCGGAGGCAGTGACGGTGCGGGTAGAAATTCTCGCAGCCTAGGGGCTCCGATGGAGTGGCGTCTGGGGGGAAAGAGAGGAGAGAGAGGGGCGATTAAGAGGGTGTGGTCACGGACGAGATTTACTCACGCATTCAAAGGAATTTATTCGGATTCATCAACGGAAGAAATGGCCAGGGGGAGGGGCGAGGTCAGCGTGCGAGGAAGAAGACGACTGGGAGGTGGGGTCGCTTCGTCGGTGAGAGAGAGAAAGAAAGGGTGGGGTCGGGTCGTCAGTGAGGGTGCGGGTGAGTCCTACGGTGATAAAAACGCTTTTTGGGGAGAGAGGTGGGTTGTTGCTGGGCTGGACTGGGCTTGCTGGGCCTGGACTGGGCTAGTTTAGCTGGGTTGGGTCCTTTCCATTTTTTTTGTTCTGTTTCACTTTTCTTTTTCCATTTTTCATTTCTGTTTTGAATTTGTTTAAACATTTCAAACAACCATTTGAATTCAAAACCCTCCAAACTTTTTAGTAAATTTTTAATATGATTTAAACATGTATTTCAAGTCTTTTTAGGAATAATTTCTTTATTATTCATGGCTTGTATTTTATTTAAAAAGGGCACTTTCCTTTATTAAATAAGATTTAATTAAATTCTCAAACCCTTATTTGAAATCAAAATTTCACCAAACCTTTTCATTACGTTTTATTTATTTAATGGGGTGTTACATAATTAACTTTGAACTATTTGAAATATTTTAATATGATTTATTAATCATTTTAAATGAGTATTTGTCTTCAATTAAATAAAACTTGATTATGGTTTTAATACCATATAATTTTATTGGAATAATCTTTATCCTATTATTTTATTTGGATTACCTTTATTCCATTTTCTTATAGATTAGGCCAAGATTTAATTTGGCTTTTAAATATTCCCTATTAATTATTTCTTTCTTTATCTTATGAAATCCATATGTTTTATTTATAGATCCAAAGTTGGCGATTCCAATTTGTAAAATCCTATTTAATATTTGTTTATCTTTTAAATCCTTTAGGATTAGTTTGCTCACAAATTGGTTTGGATTATTGATAGGAGCTTTATTAGCTTTGGAAATAATTTCCTTTCAACTTATTAAATTCATAAGTTTTTATCTATGGCTCCAAATTATGTGAATCCCATTTCTATGGTTTTATAGTATTTTTATTTGTCATTGTTGATAATTTATAAATGCTTGTTGCTAAATTTTTATATGGATCAAATCCATAGTCTTAGAGAGATCTTGAAAATGATTTTCTTCCATTAGGGTTTTAGAGTTTTGGTTTATTTTCCAAGTGTTTAAATTTCAAGATGCATTTATGAAGAATGCATTTCACTTGATTTGAATTTAGTTGGATTCAAACTTTATTCAAAGTTTGTTCAATATGGGGTTTTAAATTTCCATTTAGAAACAAAAGTTTCTTTTCACCCTAAATTTCAACAATTAGTTATTTTGTTTATTTATTTTTCACATTACAAAATTTGGAAAATTTTGGGATGTGACAGGCTACCAACCTTAAAAGAAAGCTCGTCCCGAGATATGGGAAGGCTAAAGGTTACAAATTGGCTTCAAGACAACTAGGGTACTAGCACCCTTAAAAATTTCTCAACTAGATTACATCTTGGCTTGCTTGGGATCTTGATGAAACTTCTCTAGGCAAACATCTGCATAGTGTCCTTTGTTTCCACACTTGAAACATGTGACAAGGCTGAGATCCCTCATAGGCTTGTTTGTCTTGTACTTCATCTTTTCTGGACAATTGCTTGCATAATGTCCTTGATCACCACAATTGTAACATGTGACAAGGTGGAATTCTTCACGTATCTTCTGTGGGCAAGTTGATACATAATGGCCTAGCTCTTTGCAGTTGTTGCACCACACTTGGCTAATTTCCTTATACTTCTTCTTCTTCTCTGGACATTCATTGGCATAGTGTCCCATCTCTTTGCAATTGCAACATTGCACTTGGCTTTTGTCCTTCTACTTCTTGGGTTTCTCCAAAGCTAGGAGTTCTTCTAGTTCATGCTCTTCATATCTCACCTCAAAGGTGGGAAAGTCTCCTCGTTTCCTTAATCATTTCCTTGGATAATACATACGTTTCCTCTTTTGTCCATCAAGTTGAGTCATAATGCATGTAGGTGCAAGCTGAGATTTTCCTTTGTCTTCATCATTCCTGGTAGAAGTTGTTTCCTATGGGGTTTTTCTTGATGCACTCCACCTCGTTTCCTTTGTTGAACTATGGAATATATGGGGCATTGGATAGGGACATCACTATTTATTTCACATAGGAAAAAAGTAGCTTGAGATGTGGGGCATTGATTAGTTGGATGTTTCTCTTCACAATTAGGGCATTGATCTTCATGCTCTTTGGAAGTGTGATCCATGTCTCCACAAATATTGCAAGCTTGAGTTCCTTCTATAATATCATCCTTGACATCCTTGTTGTCACAAGATCCTTGGGAAGGGTTGTCTCCCATGTTGATCATTTGATTTGTCACCCTTTGCATCAATTGGGTTTGGGTTTCCAAAAACCTTTGCATGGTTGGGTCTAACTCATTGTTGTTGGCTAAAAACTGAGTTGTCACTTGGTTCAACTGGGTTTGGGTTACTATGAGTTCTCTCATGTTGATCTCTTGGTTGTTGTTGTCACCATTCTTGATGTTGGAGTCTCTTGGGGAAGTCATCTGTTTGGGTTGGATTGGGATTAGAATAGGCAAAAGGTTCCTATAGGAAAAGTTCTAATCACACACATCACAATCACATAAGCAATGTGCAAGCAATCACAAACAAACATTCCACTCAACCAACAAGTTTCAAGAAAATTTTTAGGCAACAAATTTTTTTTGCTACACCGAATAAGTTGATGGGTTTGATCTAAACTAAATATGGTGGTCCAACTATATGGTTCACTTGAGATCATTCCATTCTTCTTAGTTGTTCCTTCTTGAATGAGATCATCGTATCCTTGGAAAAATTCTTGTATCTTGGTCACAAACTTCAAAGGTGATGATGGTTCCTTCTAAGTTGTGTTTCCTTAGTCTTCAAGTCTTGAATAATATTTCTTGTCTCACTTGTAGTCCTTAGTGATGTCCAAGTTGAAGTCCTTGGTGAAACCAAAGTCGAAGTCTTTAGTGAGGTTGAAGTTGAAGTCATTTGAGTTGGTGAAGTCCTTTGCTCATGGTTGAGGTCCTTGTCCATCAAGTTGAAATAGAAGAGATGTAGAATCAAAACCAAAAAGGTTGAGGAAAGAGTTTACAAGATTGTTTGCAAATAAGTTTTGGAACAAATACAACTCCTATTTTTCTAAGGGGTTTTGTCCAATCCTAGGGTTACAAATCCTACAGGCAACACAGTGCTCTGGTACCATCTATAGAGGTCCCAACCTTTAATAAGGTAGAGATCACTGTGTTTACAATGCTAGTCCCTGGATCAATAGCTAGCATCCGCAGTTAAGATGTAATATAAAGAAACAAAGGTCATAATACAACTCTTTAACCAGGAAAATAATTCATTACATCTTACATAGCTCATTTGGCTATCTCATTACAATGCAGCAGAAATAACTATATAGCATGGAGTCCTTCATCTTCAAAGTTCCACAGGCAATCATGTTGGTTGTAGACTTGTAATTCTAATCAACACACTTCACTAACAACAAACAAACCTGCAACATAATAAGTTACAGCCACAAGAGTCAATACATTTGAATTGTATTGGCAAGTGATACTATGGTAGTATAGTGGTATCTATCATCTATATGCATTTGGCTAAGTGGAGCTTAGGCTTGCTTTGCTCAAAATAGGTTTTACCTATCAGTTGAAAATACTAAGTTTTTGTGTGGCAAAAACTCCCAAGGAACCACCAATATAAATTGGTGAACCTTCTCCCTTGTTTAACCACAAGTTTTAACTTAGAAAATTGGGATGAGGAGATTCTTGATAGCTTCCATGTCTTTATGCTCAAATTGTCCAATACCAGGGACATGGCTAAGTACTTAGATTTTTCACTCTGCAGAGGTGGTGCACTTTCCCCACAAGACTCGACATGCATCGAGACAAGATCTTTCAGAAGCCTTCCCTTAGACCAGAATGGACGCGTTCCAACCTATCATCCCTTACCACCAACTGTCCATTTGGATAAGTTATTGCTACCTATATGATCCAGGCAGAGCCCATAATGCCAAGTGGTTGCACTTGAAGCTTCTCAACATTTGACATCTCAAATATCTTTGTTCCTAGGTGGCATTCCACAAGTGAGATACACAAGGTAAACCATAGAAATGGGCCCTGTGTAACCACTCAACACAAACCAACATACCATTCCACCCAGCTGATTCATTCACATAGTTGTTTTATTAAACAAAACTCTAGTCCTTGACTTAGAAATATTTCATATCATGAATATAATCCACCCTTGTTTTCTACTAGATAAGCTAAGCATGATAGTAGTAAGAATCTTAATCTTAGGAGAATTCCACTAAGGTTTCATCTACTAGGATTTCCCATGGCATATTTTATACTTAGCAAAAATTTCATGCGAGTCCTACTTAAAAAATATCACTAATGCATAGTGAAAATAATGGGACAAAAGTATGAAGCATCACTTGCCTTTTTGGTAGAGAATATAAGTTCACTCCTTGATCTTGCTATAGTCACACTCTTCAAATTCCACTACAATTCAATCAAGCAAGCAATATTCAATCTACCATTCAAGCAATTAAACACATAGAATAATAAAAACAAAGTTATGCATGCAAGCATGCCAAAGATTGTTTTATTTGGAATTGGTTATAAACATTATAAAACATCTATTGGTCATTTATAAAAGTGTCAAAACCATTGGGTATCAAGTTAGTGATAAATGGCCATTTTAAGTCATTTTTGTTTTGCTAGAAATGATTCTAATCAAAGTAATATTTTCTAGTGTTTGACAAATATATTTTTAAACACAGATGTTAGTGTTTTATGGTAAAGTGTTTAATATTGAAACCATTTGCAAAAGGTTTTACCTATAAACCATTTTTTTACCAAAGTAATATTTTATGTTGTTGAAAATGCTTTTTATCAAAGTAATAATTTATAGGGTTCATCAAATATATTTTTAAATCTCAAAACTTGGTGTTTAGGGTTAGAGAGTTTAGATCAAATCATTTTCCAAAGGTTTTACTCAAAAAGCATTTTTAAAACATATTCAACCTTTTTATTTAGCTAAAATTGCTTCTATTCAAATATTTATTCTTTAACGTCACAAAATATGTTTTTAAATCCATAAGTTGGTTTATATGGTCAGTAGGTTCTAATCAAAGCATTTCCCCAAGACTTTACCCTAAAAATATTTTTAGAATGAATTTTATACTCAAATTATGCCTACACAAGTTTCTGCACAAACAATTGATTCTGCAGAAGCATTTCATTAAACAAAGTGCATGGTTGGAAAGTACTTGTTTTTTGATACCATTGATATAAAATTTGCAAAATTTGGACGTGTGGATCAAAAGTTATGCAATTCACAAATTCACACATCTAATAGAAAAGTTTCTGGTTTTTAAATCAAACTCTAGGCCACGTGGTGTGTTTTCATTGGCTCATACCGGTTTGCTCGGATCAGCCTACGCGGTGCGTTGGATCTAAACAGATCGTGCAGCACAGGTCAAAGGATACCTCTTCGTTTAAGTTTCTATCGTAGCCACGCGATCGAAATCCTACGGCCTAAATCAAAGGACCAGGAACGAGGGGCGTTGGCGGCGGCGAGTGGCGGCGGCGCACTCTGGTGGTGAGGTTGCCGGTGATACAGGAAGCAAAAGAGGTAGGGAAAAGGCTCACCAAGGTCATCGTGGCGTGCTGATGCTCAATGATGCCGCGGTTGTCGAAGGGGCGCTCGGGGACGATCGTAATTCCTCGCCAGAGTTGTCGCGGCGTCGGGCATGTATTGTTTGTTGACGGGGACGAGCTTCTGGGACGCAAGGAGGAAAGGAAGCTGGTCAGAGAGATGCGCACAGTCTCGAGGGTTGCAGGAATGCTCACCAAAACACGAGGGGCGCTCGGGGTCGATGTCAGTAGCTCGCCGGAGTGGAGGCAGACGGCGGCGGTGTATTGTCGAGGTCGTAGTCGAGGCTACGGTGCTCGCGCGGGCGAGTGGGGGTACTGGGAGGTTCGCAGGACGATGGGGAACAAGCTGCATGGTCGAGGGGGCAAGGCGTGGTCTGGGATCGCTGGAATTCGTCGGTGGCAGTGACGGTGTGGGTAGAAATTCTCGCAGCCTAGGGGAAAGAGAGGGAAGCGAGGGGCGATTAATAGGGTGTGATCATGGACGGGATTTACTCACGCATTCAAAGGAATTTATTAGGATTCATCAAAGACAGAAACGGCCAGGGGGAGGGGCAAGGTCAGCGCGCGAGGAAGAAGATGACTGGGAGGTGGGGTCTCTTCGTAGGCGAGAGAGAGAAAGAAAGGGTGGGGTCGGGTCGTCAGTGAGGGTGCGGGTGAGTCCTGCGGTGAGAAAAACGCTTCGGCGGAGAGAGGTGGGTTGTTGCTGGGCTGGACTGGGCTTGCTAGGCCTGGACTGGGCTAGTTTAGCTGGGCTGGGTCCTTTCCATTTTTTTTGTTCTGTTTCACTTTTCTTTTTCCATTTTTCATTTCTGTTTTGAATTTGTTTAAACATTTCAAACAACCATTTGAATTCAAAACCCTCCAAACTTTTCAGTAAATTTTTAATACGATTTAAACATGTATTTAAAGTCTTTTTAGGAATAATTTCTTTATTTATTCATGGCTTGTATTTTATTTAAAAAGGGCACTTTCCTTTATTAAACAAGATTTAATTAAATTCTCAAACCCGTATTTGAAATCAAAATTTCACATAACCTTTTCATTATGTTTTATTTATTTAATGGGGTGTTAAATAATTCACTTTGAACTATTTGAAATATTTTAATATGATTTATTAATCATTTTAAATGAGTATTTGTCTTTAATTAAATAAAACATGATTATCGTATTAATACCATATAATTTTATTGGAATAATCTTAATCCTGTTATTTTATTTGGATTACCTTTATTCCATTTGCTTCTGGATTAGGCCAAGATTTAATTTGGCTTTTAAATATTCCCTATTAATTATTTCTTTCTTTATCTTATGAAATCCATATCTTTTTATTTATAGATCCAAAGTTGGTGATTCCAATTTGTAAAATCTTATTTAATATTTGTTTATCTTTTTAAATCTTTTAGGATTAGTTTGCTCACAAATTGGTATGAATTTTTGATAGGAGCTTTATTAGCTTTGGAAATAATTTCCTTTCAACTTATTAAATTCATAAGTTTTTATCTATGGCTCCAAATTAAGTGAAACCCATTTCTATGGTTTTATAGTATTTTTATTTGTCATTCTTGATCATTTATAAATGCTTGTTGCTAAACTTTTATATGGATCAAATCCATAGTCTTAGAGAGATCTTGAAAATGATTTTCTTCCATTAGGGTTTTAGAGTTTTGGTTTATTTTCCAAGTGTTTAAATTTCAAGATGCATTTATGAAGAATGCATTTCACTTGATTTGAATTTAGTTGGATTCAAACGTTATTCAAAGTTTGTTCAAGATGGGCTTTTAAGTTTCCATTATAAACAAAAGTTTCTTTTCACCCTAAATTTCAACAATTAGTTATTTTGTTTATTTATTTTTCACATTACAAAATTTGGAAAATTTTGCGATGTGACACACACCCCGTCGTGAAGGATCTCTCTCCCCCTCTAGAATTTATCCCCCATAGTCTCGGAATAGCGAGATACATGTTCCCGGTGGCTATTCGGCAAGAAAGGCTTGTGCTTCCGCTGCATCGCTGGAGTGAGGAGGCGGAGGTTGCTCAGTGTCTTGTACGTGTGTGCGAGTACAGATGCGCTACTGCTTTGCGGCGCTAGGACTTCCTCTTGATCTTGAGATCAGCAAGAGATCGTCTACATCAACCACGAGTTCAACTCGTTAAGCTTTGTCGGTCTTCAAGGGTATGTTCTCTACGGATATACATCCGCCCGTTGTTTGTATCTGGTAGATAGATTTTGGTACATAGTTTCCATCATAGGAAATTTTTTGTTTTCTATGCTGCGAACCCTACAGTCAGTGACTTTCACCTGGATCAGCTTGGTGATACGTCGGAAACGTGTCTATAATTTTTGATGCTCCATGCTTGTTTTGTATCATTTGTATTATTTTTTGTCTACACTTTGAGGTATTTTTATACACTTTCTGGAACTAACCTATTGACAAGATGCCACAGTGCCAGTTGCCTATTTTCTTCTGTTTTTGGTTCTAGAAAGGCAGAAAATAAAAATTCTCGGAATTGGACGGGACAAAAGCCAAAGTAATTATTTTTCCCGGAGCAACACATAACCACGAAGCAGAACCGGAGGGGGGCCACAGGGTTGCCGCACCCCTAGGCACGGGCAAGCCCTGGAGACGCCCACAGGGGGTGTGGGCCCCTAGACCTCCACCAACCTTGACTCCTGCGCCTACAAGAATCCTCCGACCCAAAAACCCTAGGGCATCCAGGAGAAATCCACGAAAACCTCCGTAGTATCGTCACCACCAAAGGAGAGATTCAGGGGATAGAAAGTCTCTATTCCAGCACCCTGCCGGGACAGGGAAGTGCCCCTAGAGCCATCTCCATCGATCTCCACCACCATCTCCATCACCGTTGCTGATTCCCATGATGAGGAGGGAGTAGTTCTTCCTCGAGGCCAAGGGCTCTACTGGTAGCTATGTGTCCATCTCTCTCTCTATGCATTATCTTGTGGTCAGGAGATTTTTAATTAAGTAGATCTACCTTGCTACTCAAGTGCTTCAATAGATCGCTGCTCTCCCCATGTGTGTGAAAGTGACAGCATGCTCGCCATGGTGGCACTTAGGTTTGAGTCTACATAAATACTCTTTGTGCTTTAATAGATCTGTGCCTTTCCCCACGTGTGTGAAAGTGACAGCGTGCATACCGTGTGTAGTACTTTGGCTAGATTGAATATTTCTTATGAGATATATTTGGAGTTGGATGTATCTATGAAATTGTGGTGTTTGTTGGAACCATCTTGCGCTCAAGGTGACGGTGTGAGTGCTCGAAGTTATTTCCTTTAGATTCTGCAATTTTTTCTTTTTGTTTCTTGTTTTTACTAGTTAGGCTTAATGGAAAACAACAACAAAATTATAGAGCTTTATAGTGTTTATCTTGAGTTAGGACATGAAGTGTTTGAAGAGAAAATTAAAAAACCTATGGAGATTTATTTGCATGCCAATAGCAATGTTATTAGTATGAATTCTTTGGACACCATTGTTGCTAATGCTATGGAAAAGTATAAGCTTGGGGAAGCTAGTTTTGATGAAAATGATCTTTTTAGTCCCCCTGCTTTGGAAGATAGCTATTGTATTGCTTATGATGATACAAAACCTCCCATTTATGATGATTACAATGATGAGTATGATATTTTTAGTCCACCTACTATTGAGGAGAAAATTTATTGTAATTAGAATATGCCTCCTATATTTTATGATTATGGTGATGAGAATAGTAATGATAGCTATTTTGTTGAATTTTCTCCCACTACAATTAATAAGCATGACTATGCTTATGTGGAGAGTAATAATTATTATATGCATGTGGCTAATGATAAGAATGTTTTATGTGATAGTTTTATTGTTAATTTTATTCATGATGCTACGGGAAGTTATTATGAGAGAGGGAAACATGGTTTTATGCATCTCAAAAATATTAAGTTTCCCCACTTTATGTTGAAAGCTCTGAAGTTGCACTTCTTTTGCTTTTCTATGCTTGTTCCTTTGTGCTTTCATGACTTGTTTCTTTACAAGATTCCTATGCATAGTAAGTGGGTTAGACTTAAATGTGTTTTGAATTTGCTTCTTGATTCTCTCTTCTACTTTAATTCATATTTCTTATGTGAGCATCTTTTCAAACTATCAAGCCTAACTTAAAGGCGTTAAAGAAAAGTACTTCACTAGTGGAAATGAGGCCTTTAGTTGAGGTCCAAATTGGCCTTTAACACGGGTTCTCCCATGAACCAGTGTTAAAGGGGCTGCCCGTACCAGCGTGATCTAGAAAGCAAAAAGGCCCACCCCCTTTAACACCGGTTCAAGCCTCAAACCGGTGTTAAAGTCCGTGCCCCACCGTGCCGCGCAGGACCCCCCCTTCAACAGCGGTTCGTGGCTTGAACCGGTGTTGAAGTGTGTGCGCCTATATATAATACACCGCAGCCCACCCCCTCTCTCTCATTGTTTCACTCTCTCATTTTGGAGCTTAGCAAAGAGGGTGAGAGGGTGCTAGTTTGTGTTTTCTTCCTATGCACAAGAGGTGTTCGGTGAAATGCCCGAGAGCTCGAATTAAGTTTTCTCGTTGCTCTTTCCTCCTCGGTTGAGGTTGGCAACTTTATCCTTTCATGTGTCATTGATGTACTATAAAAGTGGTCATCTCCCTATTAATTCATGATGTACTATAATGATTTTTGATATACGTAATTAATTATATAATGTAGATGAACCGGTAATGGATTTACGGGCCTCCAAAATTTCATCGTTGTGGCTAAGGCAAACCATGGTCACAATGGTTTTATGTGCTGTCCATGTGTTCACTGTCAGAACAAGAAAGACTACTCAAATACCAAAACCATTCACGCCCACCTGCTTTGGTCCGATTTCATGCCCAGCTATAATTGTTGGACCAAGCACGGATAAAGATGGGTTATGATGGAAGACAACGAAGAAGGGGATGATGACAATAATCATAACATGTATCTTGAACGGCGATATTGCAACGAGGGTAGATGAAGATCAAGAGGCAGCAGATGGGCCTGCTGATGATGATCTTGGTCTGGGCATTACTGATGCAAAGGAAGAATGTGAAACTAAAAGGGAGAAGGAGAAGCTGTAGTAGACGTTAAAGGATCACAAAATATTGTTGTACCCAACTTGCGAAGATGACCAAAAAAAGCTAGGTACCACACTGGATTTGCTACAATGGAAGGCAGAGAATGGTGTGACTGACAGCGCATTTTCAAAGTTGTTGGTAAAAATGAAGAATGTGCTTCCAAGATATAATGAATTTCCCAACAATACATACCAAGCAAAGAAGGTTGTCTTCCCTCTAGGATTAGACGTGCAGAAGATACATGCCTGCATTAATGACTGCATCCTCTACCGCGGTGAGAAGTACGAGAATTTGGATGCATGCCCGTTATGCACTGCACTGCGGTATAGGATCAGACGAGACGACCCTGGCGATGTTGAGGGTGAGGCCCCTAGGAAGAAGGTTCCTGCCAAGGTTATGTGGTATGCTCCTATAATACCATGGTTAAAACGTCTCTTCAAAAATAAATAGCATGCCAAGTTGTTGCGATGGCACATGGAAGACCGTAAGAAAGACGCGATGTTGAGACACCCGGCTGATGGGTCACAGTGGAGAAAAGTCGAGCGAGAGTATCCGGACTTCGCACGTGACGCAAGGAACTTAAGGTTTGGTCTAAGTACAGATGGCATGAATCCTTTTGGGGAGTAGATCTGCAGTCACAACACCTGGCCTATGACTCTATGTATCTATAACCTTCCTCCTTGGTTTTGCATGAAGCGGAAGTTCATTATGATGCCAATGCTCATCCAAGGCCCAAGGCAACCCAACAACGACATAGATGTGGACCTAAGGCCATTAGTTGAAGAACTTTTACAGTTGTGGGCCAAACCAGGTGTACGTATGTGGGATGAGCACAAAAGGGAGCCATTTGACCTACGAGCGTTGCTTTTTGTAACCATCAATGATTGGCCCGCTCTTAGTAACATTTTAGGGCAGATAAACAAGGGATTCAAAACATGCACACACTATTTAGATGAGACTAAAAGTGTATATTTGGATAAATGTAAGAAGGTTGTGTACCTAGGGAATCGTCGATTTCTTCCGAACATGCATGTCGTAAGAAAGAAAGGCAAGCATTTCAAACATCTGGCAGAACCCCGGAGGAAGCCCGTCCTCCGTACCAGTGAGGAGGTATTTGGTATCGTCAAGGACCTAGAAGTAATCTTTGGAAAAGGTCTTGGCAGTCAATCTGTTCCGAATGACGATGGCGGACACGCGCCCATGTGGGACCTACCCTATTGGAAAATCCTAGAGGTCCGCTCTTCAATCAACGTGATGCACGTGATGAAGAATCTTTGCGTGAACCTGCTAGGCTTCCTGGGAGTGTATGGGAAGACAAAAGATACACCGGAAGCATGCAGGACCAGCAACGTATGAAAGAACCTAAAAAGCCTATGCATCCTGAGAACGAGATGGGTAAAGGATGCCAATTAATTCCTGCCAGCTACGCTCTTACCAAATCAGAGAAGGAAATCTTTTTTGAATGCCTGAGCAGTATCAAGGTCCCGTCTGGCTTCTCGTCGAATATAAAGGGAATAATAAATATGGCAGAGGAAAAATTCCAAAACCTGAAGTCTCATGACTGCCATGTGATTATGACGTAGTTGCTTCCAATTGCATTGAGGGACTTCTACCTGAAAATGTTTGAGTACCCATTATGAAGCTTTGTGCATTCCTCAATGCAATATCTCAGAAGGTAATCGATCCAGAAAGCCTACCAGGGTTACAGACATATGTGGCCCAATGTCTTGTCATCTTCGAGTTGGTGTTCCCACCATCCTTCTTCAATATTATGACGCATCTCCTGGTTCACCTAGTAGAAGAGATTGCCATTCTCGGTCCTGTATTTCTACACAATATGTTCCCCTTTGAGAGGTACATGGGAGTCTTAAAGAAATATGTTCATAACCGTGCTAGGCCAGAAGGAAGCATCTCTAAGGGCTATGTAACAGAGGAGGTCATTGAGTTCTGTGTTGACTTTATTCCTGACCTTAAGGCGATTGGTGTTCCACAATCACGACATGAGGGAAGACTACGTGGAAAAGACACCCTAGGATGTAAAGCAATGATATCTAGGGATGGGAATTCTCTCAATCAAGCACACTACACGGTTTTACAAAGATCTATCTTGGTTGCCCCGTATATCAATGAACACAAGAATTTTATAGGCCTCAAACACCCGGGGCAGTCTGATGAATGGATTATAAGTGAACACATGGCGAGTTTTGGCAGCTGGCTGCAAAGACTTCTCACGAATAACACCACTGTTGGAGATCAGCTATACTTGTTGTCGAGGAAACCATCTTCGACTGTATGTACTTTCCAAGGGTACGAGATAAATGGGAATGCATTTTACACGATAGGCCAAGATAAAAAGAACACCAACCAAAACAGCGGTGTCCGCTTTGATGCAGCAGAAGACAATGGACAAAAGACCACGTATTATGGGTTCATAGAGGAGATATGGGAACTTGACTATGGACCTAATTTTAAGGTCCCCTTGTTTTGGTGCAAATGGGTCAAGCTGACAGGAGGAGGGGTCGAGGTAGACAAGAAGTACGGAATGACAACAGTGGATCTCAACAATCTTGAGTACTTATACGAACCATTCGTCTTAGCCAATGACGTGGCTCAGGTTTTCTATGCGAAGGACATGTCTACCAAACCGAAAAAGAAAGAATAAGCAAACAGATACATCACACGATGAGCCAAAGCGTCACATAGTTCTTTCAGGGAAAAGAAACATCGTGGGTGTGGAGGATAAGATAGACATTTCAGAAGATTATAATAAGTTTGATGAAATTCCGCCGTTCAAAGTGAAGACTGACCCAACCATCCTGTTAAACGGTGCTGATACTCCATCATTACGTCGACGCGATCATAAGATTGACTATATGTATTAAATGAGCCATTTTTGGCACACATATGTATCTCAACATGGAAATCAATGTCATATTTCTTCCATTAACACTATATGTATTAAATGAGACATTTTTCTTCCCGCCAGTTCTTCTCGCCAGTTCTTCCCGCCATTTCTTCCCGCCAGTTCTTCTCGCCAGTTTTCTTCCCGCCATTTCTCACTATATATATGTAGGATTGGCCTCCATTGTCATTGCATATCTCTAGACTCATATCTGCAACCTCATCACTCTTTCCCATGGCTTCCACCGTACCACTACCCCCCAGGGAGTGATACGCCCAATTTGCGTCACCTTTCTATATCATAATTTACCTCTATTCATTGATATTTGTATTATTATGAGGTATTACTTATGGCTTTTCATCTGTTTATGCATGTTGGATGATTCTTGGAGGATGGACTACCGGCGTCCGGATTCTGATGGAAAATAAGGCATTTCGATGCAATTTCGCGAAGATCAGAAAAATACCAAAAAAATATGGAAACATATTATTTTACCATAAGACGAAGGAAGCCAGAAGGAGGGACGGAGATGGGCCTTAGGGGGCCCACACCCCCTAGGCGCGGGCCCACCTGACCCCGCGCCTAGGGCAGGTGTGTCCCACCTGCCTGGCCTCCGACTCCGCCCCTTCGCGTATATCTTCCCTACAGAACCTTAATACTAGGAGAGGGACCACAAATAGATTTCCGCCGCCTCTGGGGGAGCGAAAAACACCGAGAGAGAAAGATCTCTCCGGCAGACAGATTTCTGCCGGGGGAATTCCTTCCTAGAGAGGCGAGACCGTCGCCATCAACACCGTCTTCAAGCTAGGATTGATGGGATCATCATCCACACCATCATCTCCACCAGCACCATCACCACCACTCCGTCCCGCTATAACAATTGTGTTGGATATTGCTTAGTTCATTAGGGGAAACTTTCCCGGTGTTGATTACTATCATAGTTGATGCTTGTGAGTGGAACCATTGGATTATTTTTTATGTTCAGATTGGTATCCATTATAATATCATCTTTGATATTGATCCATATGATGTCTTGTGAGTAGTTCGTCTAGTTATTGAGGACATGGGAGAAGTCATGTTGTTAGTAGTGAATCTGTGATGAGTTATTATTCAATGGTTTAGTATTTAAGTTGTGGTGCTATTCTTCTAGTGGTGTCATGTGAACGTCGACTACATGACACTTCACCATTTGTGGGCCTAGGGAATGCATTGTGTGTTTGGCCACTAATCGTGGGGTTGTTGGAGTGACAGAAACCTGAACCCCCGTTAGGACACCTTTGCACAAGGGAGTGTAGGATCTCAGAGTTTAAGGCTGTGGTTAGATTTATATCTTAATTACTTTCCTATAGTTACGGATGTTTGCAGGGGGTTTAATCACACGTATGTATTAGTCCTAGGAAGGGCGGTATGTTAGCACAGGTTCACCCACACAACACTTATAAACACCAAAGAAGAGTACTCAGCTATTTGAAGCGAAAGCACTTGACAGAATTCCCATGCGTCCTCGAGAATGGTCCTTATAAGTATTTCCACCGGCTTGTCCTTTGCGAAGAAAGGATTGGGATACTTGCTCCTTGTTTTGTTGCCTTGTCAGAAAACCACTAAAAATCTGTTTGCTAAGTATTTACAGGATTTCTCCCATACCACTGCTCAAAGACCTTCTCCTCGTTGGGATCAACACTCCTATTTTTCGAAAGTACTACGATACACCCCCTATACTTGTGGGTCATCAAGACTATTTTCTGGCTCCGTTGCCGGGGAGTGAAGCGCCATTGAAGAGTGGAACTGGTAAGGGAAACTTTTACTATGAGTATTGCTTTTGTTACTGCTTGTTACTTTGTTTCCAATATGGATAACCCACTTGGTTTTCTGTTTGGGAAAACTACTACCGCTGCTAGGGTAGTAGATCAACCACCTCCTGTTGAAATAGATCCTTTTAAGATACCTACAAGTATTGTTAATCGTGTTATGGATAATTATTATTTTGGGGATGGAATTGTCCATCCTAGTGATCACTTGCTTTTTATCCATGAATTATGCGGGTTGTTTAAGTGCGCATGTATCACAACCGAACAGATGAAGAATAAGTTACTCTCCATATCCTTCAAAGGGAGAGCTGAAGCATGGTATAAGCTGCTGAAGTATGGACAATCCATGGAATGGGAGGAGATGTCATCTCTCTTTTACTCTAAATTTTATCCTCCTAGAGAAATCCATAAGGATAGAAGTCTTATATATAACTTTTAGCCTCTTGATGGAGAGAGTACAACTCAAGCTTGGGGGAGATTGAAGTTACTCATACTTAAATGTCCTATTCATGAACTCCCTAACAATATTATTCTCAATAACTTTTATGCTAGGCTTTCTCTTCATGATAAAGATTTACTAGATGCTTCTTGTGCTAGATCATTCACACGTATGAAGGAAGAAGCTAAATGGGATCTCTTAAACCGTATTCAATATAACACTGAGGCTTGGGAGAATGACAAAGGAAGGAAGTCAGGTATAAACTATGATTATGAATGCATTAAATCTTTTATGGGCACTGATAACTTCCGAGATATTTACAATACGTTTGCCCTTTATCCCCAAGTTCTTGCAAAATGTTTTAATGCCTTTGCCTCTTATATTGAACTTCCCAAGAAAGAGTGGGACAAGTACCACACTCCTTATAAAGACATTGTCACCCATATTCCTGCTAGTATAGAGGTTTGCACTATCGATCCTATTTTGCCTGAACCTTATATTGAGAAAACTCCTTTTCCTTCTAAGGTGAGGGAGCATTCTATTATGGCTACTGTGGTTGGCAAAAGTACAAATAAAACTATAGGGTCTGATGAGCTTATTTATATTGAGCATGTGGTAGATATTGTGAAAGATCTTATCACTAGAAATATAGAGGATGAGCATATTGTCTTCTGTTAAGAAGCTACTAATATTGTTTCTCATCCAAAGAAAGTTAGAAAATCTAGTGTTCCTGTGCTTTCTGTTAAAATTGGTAGTCATAGCTACTATGGTTTATGTCATATTGGTGCTAGTTCTAGTGCTATTCCTTATGAGCTTTACATGGAAATTATGCATGAGATTGGTCCTTGTGAGCTTGAGGACATTGATGTGGTTATTCACCTTGCTAATAGAGAGAAAGTTTGCCCCATTGATATTGTAAGAGATGTGGAGGTCCTTTGTGGTAAGATTAGATATCCTGCTGATTTTTGTAACATCCCTAAAATCATGTTTCAAACTCATGCATATCATCCATGCATCCGTGATCATGTAATCTTTCATTTTTCAAAAATCATTTCAAAACAGGAGCATATATGCTTATTATTTTATGTAAGTATGCTCTAGCCTTAGTGCTATTTCCCAATGAGAAGAGTACTTGTTTTGTTCAGTAAGGTTTGAATGTCAAACCTGAATACTTACAAAGCTTGAGAAAAGTTTTCAAAACAAAATGTGTAAAGAAAATCAATATTATGCCTATGGTTTATATCACATAAAGGCTTGGTTTCATTTTATTTTCAATTGATCAAAGTGTTTTGAGTGAACAGCAGTGTTTGACACACATTTGAGTGCAAGGTTTGTAGTATAAAAACCTAGAGAAGATTTGAATTCAAACTCATTTGATTTAGAGTTGAAAATCATTTCTGGAAAAATCAAACAGAAAAAGAAAAGTTAAAAGAGAAAAAAATAAGACAAACAGCCTATCAGGCCCAACCAGCCCAATTCGACCCAACCTAGCCCAACTACCCCCCCATGATGCTTTCTCTCACTCGCAGACAAACCCGAAGAGTCACTGACGCAAGGACCCCACCCCCTCTCTCTTTCTCTCGCTGACAACCGCGGCCCACATGGCGTCATCGTCTCCACCCCGCGAACAGCTCAATCCCCAAATTATGCCGGCCGTTCTCTTTATTGAATCGCGGCGTCAATTCACGTTGAATGCCGGAGTAAATCACGCTCGCGACCATGCTACTTAAACCACCTCTGCCCCCTCTCCATTTCCCCCTAGACTTCGAGCACAGAGCGCCCCCAGGCTGGCCGCAATCGCCCTTGCACCGCCGCTGCACAGACGCACTCCGGCGACCAATCTCGGTGAGTACTGACTGCCCCCTATCTCTGGATCAAACCATCGTGACCAGCATGTCCTTGCGCGTTCACTGATGCCCTCTGTTTCCTTTCTCGTGACCCAGAGCGACGTCTTCGTTCACACCCGCGAACACCTGAGCCGCCGCTCGACTCCGACGTGCAATCCAGGTAAAACGAGACCGCCCCTTGCCTCCCCTTTGGTACTATCTTGATCGCCAAGCCCTTGCGCACCTCCTAAACCATCTGGCTCGTGCTAGGTCGACGCAGAAGCTCGGCAACATCCTCCTCAACAAGCACCCGACGCTGCCCGCACCTTCGACGAGCTCCAGCGACCATCTCCGTGCGCCCCTTGCCAAACCACCGCCACCTTGAGCATCAACAACACATGGCGAGCTTGGTAAGCCCCTTCTCCCTCTCCCGCGTGACCTAGAACACCAGTAGCAGCTCTGAAAGTGGCGTTGCCGCCTGTCGCTGCCGCTAGCGCCGCCACTGGATGGTCAAGTTGATTAGGATCGTTAGATCTAGATCCTGTGGATATGATAGATCCTAGGCGAAGCGGTAAGATTAGATCTGGGCCACGCGTTTAAGTTAGATCTGATGGCTCACAGACGCGATCCAGTGCGAAACGGTATCGACCAATAGGATTGCGCCGCGTGTCTGACAGTTGGTTTAAAATTTCTGAATTGAATCTTTTGAATGTTTGAACTTGTTTTAATCATAACTTTTGATCCCCACGTTCAAATTTGAAAATTTTTATTTCAATGTAATCAGGAGAGCAAGCCCTTTCCAAATATGCAATGTGTTTAATGTTTGTTTCTGTTAAAATGGTTTTATTTACAGAAACATGTGTAGGCCTATTTTGTGCATATAAATTATTTGAGAAATTTTTTAGTGTTTATATAAATATTGTTTGGCAAGTTTTGAACTTGTTTATAAACCAGTACCATGCACTTGTCTTCTTGAGTTTAGAAAATCATCACATATCATATTGCATGCATCCATATACTTATGCTTGTATTTATTTTGTATGTGATTTGTTGCTATGATTTTATGTGTAGATTTTGGTGACAATAGTGATTGTGATTGTGAGGAGTGTAGCTACTCTCCAAACTACCAAGGCAAGTGGTGCATCATGATTTTATCCCTATGTTTTATACTATGCCTTAGATATATTTTGCTAGTCTTGCATAGTTATATTTTTTGCTTATATGCTATGCTTGGGAAATCCTAGTAGATGCAGAATTGCTAGAAAATTTCTATGTTAAGATGCTTATCTATGCAATGCTTAGCCTAGCTAGTAGCAACCAAGGGTGGTGAAATATTCATGCTATGTTAAAATATTTCTAAGTCCTTTTTGGACTTGTGTTTTGCTTAGTAGAACAACTAAGTGAATGAAACACCTGGGTGGAATGGAAGGAATGGTTTATGTTGAGTGGTTACATAAGGCCCATTTCTATGGTTTACCTTGTGTATCTCACTTGTGGAAAGCCACCCAGGAACAAAGGTATTTGAGAGGCCAAATGTTAAGAAGCTTCTAGTGCAGCCACTTGGCAATATGGGCTCTGCCTGGATCACATAGGTTGCTAGAACTTAGCCATTTGGACAGTTGGTGGTAGTGGGGTGATAGATTGGAACGCGTCCATTTGGTCTAAGGGAAGGCTTCTGAAAGGTCCTGTCTTGGTGAAAATCAAGTCTGGTGGGGAAAGCGCACAACCTCTGTAGATGGAAGAATCTAAGTACTTAGCCATGTCCCTGGTATTGGACAATTTGAGCATCAAGACATGGAAGCAATAAAGAATCTCCTCATCCCGATTTCTAAGTAAAACTTGTGGTTGAACAAGGGTGAAGGACCTCAATGTCTATTGGTGGTTCCTTGGGTAAAGTTTTGACAAAGAAAAACTTAGTGATTTCAACTAATAGGCAAAACCTATTTTGTGCAAAGCAAAGCTACACTTAGAGAAATTGCATATAGTATTTAGTCCGCCAATATTATACTAAGGTATCACTTGCCAATACTATTCCAATGTATTGACCCACTGTGGCTGTAACTTGTGATGTTGCAGGTTACTCTGATGAGGATTAGGTGTCATGAGTCTACACTCAACATGTTCGCCTGTGGCACATGAAGATGAAGACTTTTATCTATTTACTTATATAAACTCTTGTAATAGGCCTGTGGCCATGGAGTTGTAAAGACTATGTTTGTCTCTGGAGTGACTGTAATAATGACCTTTGTTTCTGTGTACTTCATCTTAAACTGTGGATGCTAGCATTGATCCAGGGACTAGCATTGCAATCACAGGTATCCTTTTCCTTTATAAAGGAGGGATCTTACAGATGGTATTAGAGCGATGTGTTGCCTTTATGATTATGACCCTAGGATTGGAAACAACTAAGGAAATTTTTTCAACAACTTCCACACTTGTCTATTCTTCTCGTAAACTTTTCTAATCTTCTTTCTCATCTCTATTTGTAGATGAACTACATCAACGAAGCCGTAAGGAAGGGACCACTCATGACAATGACTTTGGAGTGTGAGACAGAATTTCCCAAGTCTCTCAAGGACCTCATGGTTGCAATGGAAATACATGGTGCAGCTATGTACAAAGGTTTTCCTGTGATGGATGAAGGAGTTGAGTACTGGTGGGTGCAACTTCACTTGTATAAAAACAAGGAAGACAACCTCAAAGAATCAGGATTCTGCATGTTCACCAATTCAGTGGTGCACACTACATTCTTTTATTCAGCAAGGGATGCAGCTTGGAAGACCATCAAAGAACTTGGTGATAGAGTCAAGTGCAGAATGCTCAACATCCAGAATGACCTAAAGGAAGAGAAGAAACATACTCAAGAGTTGGAGGCTACCAACCAAACCTTAAGAGGAGACATTATAGACTTAGTGATGGAGTCATGTGCTCAAGATAGACTGATTGATTCTAGAAATATTATGTTAGCCAACATGTCTAGTGAGTTGGGATTGTAACGTACTTCGTTAGTTGGACCACCACACTTATCACCTTATTTTCCAAATGTTGCGTGAAATAAGTTGAGCCTTGGATGTTGTAATGGTTGCATGTATGCCATGACTTGTGTGATTTGACTTCCAAAGTTATACATGTGTTGCTTTGTTTTGTGATTCATTCTTATGTATGTTGATTCTAACTTTTTCTATCTTATAAATAGATGCCTAATGTTATTATCAGCATGGTTGATGAGTTCAAGGGAACTCGCTTTGGCACTCGTATTATTAAGCTTACTAGTCTGCTCAATCTTCCACTTCCTTCCATCATGATGCTTCCCCTCACCAAGTTTGAGAGGAAATACCTTTGGGGCTTCAAGGTCAATCAGCCAGGACGCCAGACTGAGCCAGTCACGGAGGCCATCATCTTCAAGCTCATGCATGATGACAAGGAGAGAGGCCTTGAGGTAGTCATGCAGGATCTGATAGGACGTCTACTAGGGAGACACTCTCGTGAGGTTAGAGGTACTCATTTCCACACCTTCGGTAGACATGATGAGGATGGTGAGGCCATTGACTTCGAGGACACTTCGAGGGAGTCAGCAGAGCCGATTCATCTATACCTCCAGGACTTAGAGGTTCTTCTTAGGCATGTGGACACTGATAGGACCAACGTCATGCTCAACAATGACGAACTCCAGGTGCAACTTCGTGAGAAGGAAAAGCTCTTCGCGAAGCAAGATGAGATAGTCAAGGAGATGGAGGCCAAGTTCGAGAGTCAGGACATGTAGAGGTCCCAACCTTCAATAAGGTAGAGATCCCTGTGTTTACAATGCTAGTCCCTGGATCATTAGCTAGCATCCACAGTTAAGATGTAATATCAAGAAACAAAGGTCATAATATAACTTTATAACCAGGAATAACATAATTTTATTACATCTTACATAGCTCTTTGCCTATTACATTACACTGCAGCAGAAAATCTATAAGCATGGGGTCCTTCATCTTCAAAGTGCCACAGGCAAACATGTTGGTTGTAGACTTGTAATCCTAATCAATCAACTTCACTAATATCAAACAAAACCTGCAACATAACAAGTTACAGCCACAAGGGTCAATACTTTTGAATTGTATTGGCAAGTTTCACTACTATGTAGAAATATAAGTGGATCCTATCAGTACATGCATATTTGGCTAAGTAGGGTTTAAGGCTCATTTGCAGAAAGCAATAATTTATCCTATCTTTTCAAAATAGTTTTGATATTTTGTCAAATCTTTCTGAACTCCTTGGTAAATCTCCAAGTGTTTCAAGTCTTTGTCAAAACCTCTTGAGCTCCTTGGTAAAACCCCAAGTGCTTCAAGTTTTTATCAAAAATCTCTTGAGCTCCTTGGTAAATCCCCAAGTGCTTCAAGTATTTTGTCTAAATCTCTTGAGCTCCTTGGTACCCCCAAGTGCTTCAAGTCTTTTGTTGTCACTTTAAAGTTTTTCTTTTAGAAATTGGAATGTCGAGATTTCCCATAGCTTCAAGCTTTAGTTGCTCAGTATTGTCCATAACCGGGGACACGGCTAAGTACTTAGAATTTTTATCTTCTGCAGAAGTTGTACACTTTACCCACATGACACAATCTCATCTTGTTGCCACCAGTGGCCGCTGGATAAGTACTCACCAAGATGGAGTACTGGCAGATTGAGAATGTGACGAAGTCTTTCCAGAGGGTCCTCCCATACACCATTGCTAGCTTGTCTTTAGGCACCAATGTAGGGTTCCTAGTTCCCTCATTTCCAGTAAACCTGAAAACAATGCATGGGTCTTCCCAATGTAGTTGACTAAGCCAGAGCCATATTAGAGTGTGGCTGTACACGAAAGCCACTGTTGGAGAAACATGTTCAATCTCTAAGTCCCTGGGTGGTTTTCTTTTGGTGCACAACACAAAGAGATTGCCATCAACATGGTTCCTTTTGTTGCCACCTTGTCCAAAACTTGAGTATCCTTGTCCACCCGGGTGGTTCATTGAGTACTTGTTTTATTATATAAAACATAAGTCCTTTTCTCATCTTTATAAAATCTCAACATGTATCTCTTCTCAAAATATGTTGCATGGCTAAGCATTTTACAACTACATTGTTTTCACTAAGGAATATATAAGGGTATCCTATTAGTATTTAGCATAGCATAAGTATAGAAATTCTTTTCATGCATGTTTCAAAATCCACTAAGTATAATGAAAATTGTAGGACTTTAGATGATAGTGTCACTTGCCTTTTTGGTAGGGAATGTTGGTTCACTTCTTGATCTTGCTAATATCACACTCTTCTAACTTCACTACAAATCAATCAAGCAAACACAAATTCAACTAGCATTCCAAAACAATAATCAAACAAAACATCACACATAAAAACTAAGTCATGCATGCAAGCATGCAAAAGTTAGTTTTATTTGCAAAGGTGGTTTCTACTAGGCTCTAAACATTGTAAGGTTCAAAGTGGTCATTTTCTAAAGTGGCAAAGTCATTTGCAAAAGGGTTTTATCTAAAAACCATTTTTCAAATCCAATCATTATTTCATGTGGTGGAAAATGCTTTTAGTGAAGCAACCATTTCATGTTCTTCACCAAATAAGTTGTTAGTTCACAAAACTTGGTGTTTAGGGTCAGTAGCTTTGAATCAAAACATTTTCCAAAGGTTTTTGTTCAAAAATCATTTCCATAACAAAAGCAATATTTTTATTTGACTAGAATTGGGCTAATTCAATTATTCCATCCTAATCTTCACCAAATACATTTTTAAAACCATAAGTTGGTTCCTAGGGTCAGTAGATTCACAACCACCCATTTTGCAAAGTTTTCAGCCCAAAATTCATTTTGGAATAATTTTTATAATCTAAACATGCATACAAATGTTTCTGCAAAAACAAACATTTTACCAGAAGCTCTTCACTAAAAAAATTGCATGGTTGGCTAGGGCTTGTTCCACTGATTCCATTGATATAAAGTTTGCAAATTTTGGACGTGTGGATCAAAAGTTACAAGGTTTACAAGTTTGCATCTAAATCTAATTTCCAAATTCTGTTTTAAATCATCCAGTGCCACGCGGCGGGATGTTACTGGCTGGTACCGATTCGGGGGGATCGTCCTCTGTGAGGCGTTGGATTTAAATAGATCGCGCGGCTCAGATTGCGTACCCTTTCGCCGTTAAGTGGTTCTATCGCGTCGCCACGATCTGGATCGAATGGCTCCTATCAACTTGCCAAGAATCGCGGCGGCCACAGCGGTGAGCGGCGGCGAGGTCGAGCGGCTGGCGTTACAGGAAGCAAGGGAGAGGGAAAAAGGGCTTACAGCGTTCGCGTGATCGAGGTGAAGCTCGAGGTGGCGTTGGCTCGGCGAGGGGCGCATAGGGACGGGAGTAATCGCTCGCCGGAGATGTTGTCGGTGTCAGACGGTTCTGGTGGTCATCGGGGACGACGTTGCAGATCACCCTAAGACGAACGGGTGGTACGGTTAGAAGCGTGCCGTTCTGGAGAATATGGGAGCATCATCGAGGAGTGCTGGGGCGGTCGTTACTTACCAGGGAAGGTCGCCGAAGAAGGAAGCAGACGCGGTGGCGCTCAGAGGTTGTCGAAGCCGACGTTCTGGGGCGCCCGCGAGTGAAAGGACAAGATAGGGAGAAGCGCCAGGGCTGGGGTTCACGGCCATGTGCTCAGGGAGGCAAGGGGCGACAGGGTTCGGCCGGAATCGCTCGGTGAGACTCGCCGAAGCAGCGGTGGTGCAAATTCGATTCATGGCAGCCTGGTGGCTCCGGAGGTGCGGGGTCTGGGGAAAAAGAGAGAGGGGAGGGAGGCGTTTAAGCACGCATGGTCGCAGGGGGAGTAAAAGCCGCTATCAACGCGAATTGATCGCCGGCGTTACTGGCTGCAACGGCAGGGAGTGATTTGGGGGTTGAAGACGACGAACAGGAGAGGTGGGGCCTTCTTTGCCGAGGAGAGAGATAGGGAGAGGGGTCCACCGGTCAGCGTCTCTGTGGGTCAGTAAATAAGTGCGAATCGTTTTCTGCGGGGGAGAGAGGGAGTGGGCTGGTTGGGCCTTATTGGGCTGGCCAGTTGGGCTGCTGTCTGATTCTTTTTTTTCTTTCTGAAAGCTTTATCTTTTTCTAATTCTACTTTCTGTTATGGAATTCAAACAACAAATCAAACATTCAAATCAATTCAAAACTCTTCCAAACTTTGCCTTGAGTTTTGGTTCTGTTTAACAGAAATATTCCAAGTCCCAAAATAAAATAATATTTTTATTTTAGGGTCCATTTATAATTAAATAAAATGGACCTTAGATATTAAATTAAATGGGTTTTAATTTATTAAAAATCTCCATTTGAAATCTGAATATTTTTAAAACCAAATCACTAGGTTTTATTTGAAAATAAAGAATACTTGGAAAACTTGTTTTAAAATAAATTAACAAGTTTTGATGTTTTAATTAAAATGGAAAAGCCTTTACTTAAATAAATTGTATATGAAATCCTTATTATTTTATTTAAATAAACCTTTACTCTTTTAATCAAAACAAAATGTTTTATTTCAAAATCATAGCCAAGGTTTAATTTGGCTCTATAAAATAATCCCTATTTATTTTTCTACCTTTCCCTTTGAAAACTAAATATTTTTATTAAAAGATCCAAAATAGTAAATCCAAATATTTAAAAACTTTCTTTATTAATTGTTTATCCTTTTAAATCCCTTTAGGATTTATTTGACCAAAATAGGTTTGTAGGTTTCCATTTGGAATCAAAAAGTTTCTTCTCACCCTGAAAATCAACAAAGTTTTATTTTATTCATTTATTTTTCACATTACAAGATTTGGAAAATCTTGGGACGTGGCAGGCTACCACCCTTAAAATAAATCTCGTCCCGAGATTTGGGAAGGCTAGCGTTACAAGTAGGCTCAAAGCATCTAGGGTACTACCACCCTTAAAATTTTTCCATCTAAATTACATCTTGGTTTGCTTGGGATCTTGGGGAAACTTCTCTGGGCAAACATCTGCATAGTGTCCTTTGTTTCCACACTTGACACATGTGACAAGGCTGAGATCCTTCATAGGCTTGTTTATCTTGTTCTTCATCTTTTCTGGACAATTGCTTGCATAATGTCCTGGTTCTTTGCAATTGAAACATATGATAAGTTTGAGTTCTTCACGTGTCTCTTGTGGACAAGTTGTTGCATAATGGCCTAGCTCTTTGCAGTTGTTGCACCATACTTGGCCAATCTCTTTATACTTCTGTTTCTCTGGACATTCACTGGAATAGTGTCCCATTTCTTTACAATGATGACATTGCACATGGCTTTTGTCCTCCTTTTTCTTTTTGGGCTTCTCCAAAGCTAGGAGTGCATCTAGTTCATGTTGTTCATATGTTATCTTATAGGTAGGAATGTCTACATGTTTGTTGGACCTTCTATTGCTCTTTGGAAAATTCATATGCCTCTTCTTTGGTCCTTTAAACTGGGTTGTATTGCATGGAGGTATAAGTGGAGCTTTTCCTTTGTCCTCATTCTTCTTGGTAGACTTAGATCCCTATTGATAGTTTGCAGTCATTTGTTGCGCTCCACCTTGTTTCCTTTGTTCAACTATGGAATAAATGGGGCATTGGATAGGGACATGATTATTTCCTTCACATAGGTAGAAAGTTGCTTGAGAGGTGGGACATTGGCCAACTGGATGTTTCTCTTCACAGTTAGGGCATTGATCTCCATGCTCCTTGGAAGTGTGATCCTTGTCTCCACAAATATTGCAAGCTTTGGCTCCCTTTAGAATAACATCTTTGTTTTCACAAGCTCCTTTGGAAAAGTTGTTTTCCATGTTGAGCATTTGATCTGTCACCTAATGCAACATTTGGGCTTGGTTCTCCAAAAATCCTTGTAGGGTTGGATCTTCCCCACTGGTGTTGGCTATCAATTGAGTTGTCATTTGATTCAACTGGTTTTGGGTTGATATGAGTTCTCTCATGTTGTCCTCTTGGTTGGTGTTGGTGTCATCAACCTTGATGTTGGAGTTTCTTGGAGTAGTCATCTGTTTGGGTTAGATGGAGATTAGAATAGGCAAAACATTTCTAAGGAATTAATTCTAATCACACACATCACAATTCACACAAACAATGTGCAAGCAATCACAAACAAACACTCCTTTCAAACACAAGTTTCCAAGCATAATCTTTGGCAACCAAAAATATTTTTGTTACACCGCATAAGTTGGTGGGTTTGTCTTAAATAAAATATGGTGGTCCATTTATATGGTTCACTTGTGATCTTTCCATCCTTATTGGTTGATTCTTCTTGCATGAGATCATGGTTTCCTTGGGAAAAACTCTTTGGTCACAAAACTTCAAGTGATGTGGGCTCCTTCTAACTTGTGTTTCCTTAGTCTCCAATTCTTGAGCAAGATTTCTTGTCTCACTTGTCCTTAGTGACATCCAGGATTGAAGTCCTTGGTCAATATGCTGAAGATGTTGAAGTCATTAGAGTTGAAGAAGTTGAAGTCATTAGAGTTGAAGAAGTCCTTTACACATGATGAAGTCTTTGGTCATGGGGTAGGTTTTATCCATGAAGTTGAAATAGAAGAGATGTAGAATCAAAACAAAAATGGTTAAGGAAAGGGTTTACAAGATTGTTTGTAAATAAGTTTTGGAACAAATACAACTCCTATTTTTCTAAGAGTTTTTGTCCAATCCTAGGTTTACAAATCCTACAGGCAACACAATGCTCTGATACCATCTGTAGAGGTCCCAACCTTCAATAAGTTAGAGATCCCTGTGTTTACAATGCTAGTCCCTAGATCATTAGCTAGCATCCACAGTTAAGATGTAATATCAAGTAACAAAGGTCATAATAAAGTTTATAACCAGGAATAACATAATTTTATTACATCTTACATAGCTCTTTGGCTATTACATTACACTGCAGCAGAAAATCTATAAGCATGGGGTCCTTCATCTTCAAAGTGCCACAGGCAAACATGTTGGTTGTAGACTTGTAATCCTAATCAATCAATTTCACTAATATCAAACAAAACCTGCAACATAACAAGTTACAGCCACAAGGGTCAATACTTTTGAATTGTATTGGCAAGTTTCACTACTATGTAGAAATATAAGTGGATCCTATCATTACATGCATATTTGGCTAAATAGGGTTTAAGGCTCATTTGCAGAAAGCAATAATTTATCCTATCTTTTCAAAATAGTTTTGATCTTTTGTCAAATCTTTCTGAACTCCTTGGTAAATCCCCAAGTGTTTCAAGTCTTTGTCAAAACCTCTTGAGCTCCTTGGTAAAACCCCAAGTGCTTCAAGTTTTTATCAAAATCTCTTGAGCTCCTTGGTAAATCCACAAGTGCTTCAAGTATTTTTTCTAAATCTCTTGAGCTCCTTGGTACCCCCAAGTGCTTCAAGTCTTTTGTTGTCACTTTAAAGTTTTTCTTTTAGAAATTGGAATGTCGAGATTTCCCATAGCTTCAAGCTTTAGTTGCTCAGTATTGTCCATAACCGGGGACACGGCTAAGTACTTAGAATTTTTATCTTCTGCAGAAGTTGTACACTTTACCCACATGACACAATCTCATCTTGTTGCCACCAGTGGCCGCTGGATAAGTACTCACCAAGATGGAGTACTAGCAGATTGAGAATGTGACGAAGTCTTTCCAGAGGGTCCTCCCATACACCATTGCTAGCTTGTCTTCAGGCACCAATGTAGGGTTCCTAGTTCCCTCATTTCTAGTAAACCTGAAGACAATGCATGGGTCTTCCCAATGTAGTTGACTAAGCCAGAGCCATATTAGCATGTGGCTATACACGAAAGCCATTGTTGGAGAAACATGTTCAATCTCTAATTCCCTGGGTGGTTTTCTTTTGGTGCACAACACAAAGAGATTGCCATAGACATGGTTCCTTTTGTTGCCACCTTGTCCAAAACTTGAGTATCCTTGTCCACCCAGGTGGTTCATTGAGTACTTGTTTTATTATATAAAACATAAGTCCTTTTCTCATCTTTATAAAATCTCAACATGTATCTCTTCTCAAAATATGTTGCATGGCTAAGCATTTTACAACTACATTGTTTTCACTAAGGAATATATAAGGGTATCCTATTAGGATTTAGCATAGCATAAGTATAGAAATTCTTTTCATGCATGTTTCAAAATCCACTAAGTATAATGAAAATAGTAGGACTTTAGATGATAGTGTCACTTGCCTTTTTGGTAGGGAATGTTGGTTCACTTCTTGATCTTGCTAATATCACACTCTTCTAACTTCACTACAAATCAATCAAGCAAACACAAATTCAACTAGCATTCCAAAACAATAATCAAACAAAACATCACACATAAAAACTAAGTCATGCATGCAAGCATGCAAAAGATAGTTTTATTTGCAAAGGTGGTTTCTACTAGGCTCTAAACATTGTAAGGTTCAAATTGGTCATTTTCTAAAGTGGCAAAGTCATTTTCAAAAGAGTTTTATCTAAAAACCATTTTTCAAATCCAATCATTATTTCATGTGGTGGAAAATGCTTTTAGTGAAGCAACCATTTCATGTTCTTCACCAAATAATTTGTTAGTTCACAAAACTTGGTGTTTAGGGTCAGTAGCTTTGAATCAAAACATTTTCCAAAGGTTTTTGTGCAAAAATCATTTCCATAACAAAAGCAATATTTTTATTTAACTAGAATTGGGCTAATTCAATTATTCCATCCTAATCTTCACCAAATACATTTTTAAAACCATAAGTTGGTTCCTAGGGTCAGTAGATTCACAACAACCCATTTTGCAAAGTTTTCAGCCCAAAATTCATTTTGGAATAATTTTTATAATCTAAACATGCATACAAATGTTTCTGCAAAAACAAACATTTTACCAGAAGCTCTTCACTCAAAAAATTTCATGGTTGGCTAGGGCTTTTTCCACTAATTCCATTGATATAAAGTTTGCAAATTTTGGACGTGTGGATCAAAAGTTACAAGGTTTATAAGTTTGCATCTAAATCTGATTTCAAAATTCTGTTTTAAATCATCCAGTGCCACGCGGCGGGATGTTACTGGCTGGTACCGATTCGGGTGGATCAGCCTCTGTGAGGCATTGGATTTAAATAAATCGCATGGCTCAGATTGCGTACCCTTTCGCCGTTAAGTGGTTCTATCGCGTCGCTACGATCTGGATTGAACGGATCCTATCAACTTGCCAAGAACTGGCGGCGCGAGGTCAGACAGTGGCGTTGCGACGGTTACAGGAAGCAAGGGAGAGGGAAAAAGGGCTTACAGCGTTTGCGTGATCGAGGTGAAGCTCGAGGTGGCGTTGGCTCGGCGAGGGGCGCACAGGGACGGGAGTAATCGCTCGCCGGAGATGTTGTCGGCGTCAAACGGTTCTGGTGGTCGTCGGGGACGATGTTGCAGATCACCCTAAGAAGAACGGGTGGTACGGTTAGAAGTGTGCCGTTCTGGAGAAGATGGGAGCATCATCGAGGAGTGCTGGGGCGGTCGTTACTTACCAGGGGAGGTCGCCAGAGAAGGAAGCAGACGCGGCGACGCTCAGAGGTTGTCGAAGCTGACGTTCTGGGGCGCCCGCGAGTGAATGGACAGCACAGGGAGAAGCGCCAGGGGCTAGGGTTCACGGTCGTGTGCTCAGGGAGGCAAGGGGCGTCAGGGTTCGGCCGGAATCGCTCGGTGAGACTCGCCGGAGCAGCGGTGGTGCAAATTCGATTCAGGGCAGCCTGGTGGCTCTGGAGGTGCGGGGTCTGGGGAAAAAGAGAGAGGGGAGGGAGGCGTTTAAGAACGCGTGGTCGCAGGGGGAGTAAAAGCCGCTATCAACGCGAATTGATCGCCGGCGTTAATGGCTGCAACGGAAGGGAGTGATTTGGGGGTTGAAGACGACGAACAGGAGAGGTGGGGCCTTGCTGTCAACGAGGGAGAGAGATAGGGAGAGGGGTCCACCGGTCAGCGTCTCTGTGGGTCAGTAAATAAGTGCGAATCGTTTTCTGCGGGGGAGAGAGGGAGTGGGCTGGTTGGGCCTTATTGGGCTGGCCTGTTGGGCTGCTGTCTGATTCTTTTTTTCTTTCTGAAAGCTTTATCTTTTTTAATTCTATTTTCTGTTTTGGAATTCAAACAACAAATCAAACATTCAAATCAATTCAAAACTCTTCCAAACTTTGCCTTGAGTTTTGGTTCTGTTTAACAGAAATATTCCAAGTCCCAAAATAAAATAATATTTTTATTTTAGGGTCCATTTATAATTAAACAAAATGGACCTTAGATATTAAATTAAATGGGTTTTAATTTATTAAAAATCTCCATTTGAAATCTGAATATTTTCAAAACCAAATCAGTAGGTTTTATTTGAAAATAAAGAATACTTGGAAAACTTGTTTTAAAATAAATTAACAAGTTTTGATGTTTTATTTAAAATGGAAAAGCCTTTACTTAAATAAATTGGATATTAAATCCTTATTATTTTATTTAAATAAACCTTTACTCTGTTAATCAAAACAAAATGTTTTATTTCAAAGTCTTAGCCAAGGTTTAATTTGGCTCTATAAAATAATCCCTATTTATTTTTGTACCTTTGCCTTTGAAAAACAAATCTTTTTATTAAAAGATCCAAAATAGTAAATCCAAATATTTAAAAACTTTATTTATTAATTGTTTATCCTTTTAAATCCCTTTAGGATTTATTTGATCAAAATAGGTTTGTAGGTTTCCATTTGGAATCAAAAAGTTTCTTCTCACCCTCAAAATCAACAAAGTTTTATTTTATTCATTTATTTTTCACATTACAAAATTTGGAAAATCTTGGGATGTGACAGGACAGAAAGTTCAAGAGTCAAGAGAAACGAGTCCAAGATAGGAACAAGAGGATTCGAGACATGACCGCAGAACTGGAGGCCAAGGACTTCGAGCTAGAGCATCACCAGACTGTGATAGAGAGGCTTCGTTCTCAGAAGAGGGATCTCAAAGCCAAAGTAGAGACCTTGACCACCAATGTCGAGGAATACAAGACGGCTATGGAGAATGCAGGTCTTACATTTGTTGAGGAGGAAGTTGATGCCGAGGAGTAGTGTTGACTACTCATTTATCATTTACTTATCATGTTTTTTATTGAGTCGCAATGACCATCCAACATGTGGATGGCTTGCTATTGGTGTGTTTACTTTACAAACTTGTTGTCTTTGTTGTTGAACCTTTATTATTGTGATGCATGTTGGTGATTGTTTATGTGATGTATTGTGCATAATAGCATCTATGGGTATCTCATTCTTATCTCTATTGACCAAACCACAGATGCCTCCCCGTCGTGAAAATCCCAACCCCAACGACAACAACATCACCCCTGATATGCAGCAAATGATGACAGCTCAGACTCAGCTGATGCAAATTATGACTACGTTCATCCAGAATCAGAACAACAACAATAACAACAACAATAACAACCCACCGGGTTTTGATATGCTTACCAGGTTCTTGAGATTGAGGCTAGCAAAGTTCTTAGGAACAACTGATCCTATGGTGGCCAATGATTGGCTACGCTCTGTGAACAAGGACTTGGTAACTATGGGATCTAATGATGCAGAAAAAGATAGATTTGCAGCACATTTGTTGGAAGGACCAGCAGCTACTTGGTGGGATAACTTCCAGATCACCACTCCCATTGCGGATGTGACATGGGCTATCTTCGAAGATGGATTCCGTACTGCTCACATATCATCCAGAGTGATGAGTTTGAAGAAGAAGGAGTTTCATAACCTGAAGCAGCGCCACCACAGCGTAGCAGAGTATATTGAGGAGTTCAACAATCTGGCGCATTATGCACCGGATGAAGTTGACACTGATGCAAAAAGAAGAGAGAAGTTTCTCGAGGGCCTGAATGATGAACTGAACCTGCAGCTATCAGTGGCCTATGTTCCCACTTATCAGTATCTTTGTGATAAGGTTGCTATTTTGGAGAACAAAATGAAGCAAGTTGAGAGTAGGAAGAGAAAGCACTCGGACAAGCACAGTTCGGGATCGTCTCACAAACATTCCCATTATGATGATAGTGGAAGCTCAGGATCCCACAAGCATGGGAAATTCAACAAGCACCACAACCACAACCGTCATCATGACAATAAACATCACCGCAGTCATGACAATGACAAGTACAAGAACCACAAGAGTGGATATAAGAGCCACCACAGTGGTAGTGGGAGTGGCAGTGGAAGCCAGCCTATCAAGAAGGATATTAGTCAGGTTGAATGTTTCAAGTGCAAGAAGATGGGGCATTATGCCAATGAATGCCCGGAAAAGAAAGTTGAAGGACCCAACAAGCCTAACCCTTTTCAGAACGGACAAGTGAACCACATGAATGTGGACGAAATATATGAGGAACCTGATGCTGTTGCTGGTAAGTTCAAACTCAATTCTGTTCCAGCATTTGTTCTCTTTGATACTAGTGCATCTCATTCATTCATATCAAGAGCTTTTGTTGAAAGAAATGAACTACCGGTAGAAACTATTGGGTGTCCTATAAAATTAAGTTCTCCTGGCGGAGAAATGATAGTAAATTCAGGATGTCATGATCTAGTTATAGAGTTTGGAAAGTATAAGTTTCCCGTTAACTTGATAATCCTAAACTCCCAAGGATTGGATGTCATTTTGGGAATGGACTGGATGACTAAGCACAAGGGAGTGATAGATTGTGCCAACCATACTGTCTCACTCACAACTCCAGAAAATAAAAGGATCAGATTCAAGACCAACTTTGAAGCAAAAAGGAGTAAGCTAAATTCTCTTAAGGGGGTTAGCATGGACAGTGTGCCAATTGTGAGTGAATATCCAGATGTCTTTCCGGAAGAATTGCCAGGAATGCACCAGATAGAGATGTGGAGTTTCTTATTGATTTGATACCAGGATCTGGACCAATAGCAAAGAGACCGTATAAGATGTCAGTTGATGAACTGAAAGAACTCAAGAAACAACTTGGAGAACAGTTGCAGAAAGGATTTATTCAGCCAAGTTCTTCATCCTGGGGAGCACCAGTTTTGTTTGTGGAAAAGAAGGATAGAAGTCAAAGGCTATGCATAGATTACCGTTCACTCAATGAGGTGACTATAAAGAACAAATACCCTTTGCCCAGAATCAATGACTTGTTTGATCAGTTAGAAGGAGCTTGTGTGTTCTCAAAGATTGATCTTCGGTCAGGTTATTTCCAACTCAAGATAAGAGAGCAAGACATACCCAAGACAGCCTTCACAACAAGATATGGATTGTATGAGTATACCGTGATGCCATTTGGTTTGACCAATGCTCCAGCATACTTTATGAATATGACGAACAAAGTGTTCATGGAGTTCCTTGATAAGTTTGTTGTCGTTTTCATCGATGACATTTTGATCTACTCCAAGAGAAAAGAAGAGCATGAAGGACATTTGCGTTTGATACTTGAGAAACTTAGTGAACATAAGCTGTATGCCAAATTCAGTAAATGTGAGTTTTGGTTGAATGAAGTTGGATTTCTTGGACACGTTGTGTCAGGATATGGTGTAGCAGTTGATCCTGCTAAAGTTTCAGCTGTAACTGAATGGGAGTCTCCCAAGTCAGTGAAAGAAGTTCGTAGTTTCCTTGGCTTAGCAGGTTACTATAGAAGATTCATTGAAAATTTCTCCAAGCTAGCAAAACCTATGATAGAATTGCTAAAGAAAGACAAGAAATTTGCTTGGTCTGAAGGATGTGAACTTAGTTTTCAAGAATTGAAGAAGAGACTTGTGACAGCACCAGTCTTGTGTTTGCCAGATTTGGAAAAATATTTCCAAGTATATTGTGATGCATCTCATCATGTTTTGGGTGCAGTACTTATGCAAGACGGAAAAGTCGTGGCTTATGCCTCGAGACAACTCAAAACTCATGAAGTGAACTACCCTACTCATGATCTGGAGTTAGCCTCTGTTGTCCATGCACTCAAAACATGGAGACATTATCTTTTGGGAAAGCGGTGTGAAGTGTTCACAGATCACAAGAGAAGTATATCTTCACCCAGAAGGAAATTAACATGAGACAAAAAAGATGGCTAGAACTCATCAAGGACTATGATTTAAGTTTGCAATACCACCCCGGTAAAGCAAATGTTGTAGCGGATGCTCTAAGCCGTAAGGTTTTTGTAAATGGCCTTACTAAGGGAGAATTGCCAGATGATTTGTGTGCCCAATTTAGATATCTCAGATTGGAGATTGTGCCTGGAGGACATCTCATGTATTTGGATGTTCAACCCACCTTGTTGGACAAGATCAAAGAAGCCCAGAAGACTGATAAGGAAATTGAAGAGATCAAGGAAAAGATTGGCAAGGGAAAAGCCAAAGGATTCCATGAAGATGAACAAGGTACTTTATGGCATGGGAAATGTATCTGTGGTCCACAAGATCCAGAGCTTCGGAAACTGATTCTACAAGAAGCACACAACTCACCATATTCTATTCTTCCGGGTAACACCAAGATGTACATGGATATGAAAGAAAGATTTTGGTGGACTAATCTCAAGAAGGACATCACCGAACATATTGCTTTGTGTGATGTATGTAGCAGAGTGAAGGCGGAACATCAGAAACCAGCAGGTTTGCTTCAACCACTACCTATTCCTGATTGGAAGTGGGAGAAAATTGGTATGGACTTCATTACCGAATTGCCAAGGACCCGGTCAGGATATGATTCTATTTGGGTAGTAGTGGATCGCCTAACTAAAGTGGCTCATTTCATACCCGTGAAGACAAATTACACAAGTGCTAAGTTGGCCAAGATATATATGAGTAGAATTGTATGTCTACATGGAGTACCCAAGAGTATTGTGTCAGATAGAGGAACCCAATTCACTTCTCATTTTTGGTGGCAATTACATGAGTCATTGGGAACGAGGTTGGAATTCAGCACTGCTGTTCAACCTCAAACTGATGGACAAACAGAACGGACTAATCAGATTCTTGAAGATATGTTGAGGGCATATGCCCTAGACTATGGAGCCAGTTGGGATGTAAGTCTGCCTTACGCAGAATTTTCTTATAACAACAGCTATCAAGCCAGTATTGAAATGGCACCATTTGAGTTTCTCTATGGGAGGAAGTGTACCACCCCATTACTATGGAATGGCGTGGGAGAAAGAAGCCTGTTCGGACCAGAACTAATCAAAGAAGCCAAAGAGAAGGTCAAGTTGGTTAAGGACAGATTGAAGATAGCACAGTCCCGACAGCTACGCAGATCCTAAGCGTAGAGAAGTCATCTACGAAGTTGGTGATAGAGCTTATCTTAGAGTGTCACCACTTCGTGGAGTGAAGAGGTTTGGAGTCAAAGGAAAGTTGGCCCCAATATATGTTGGACCATTCAAGATTCTGAGTCGCAAAGGATAAGTAGCCTATGAAGTTGAATTGCCAGAGTCTTTGTCAGATGTTCATAATGTGTTTCATGTGAGTCAGCTTAAGAAATGCCATCCAGAAATGGAAGAAACTTCTTTGAAGGATACTATACCTTTGGAAGAGGTTCAATTGGAAAGTGACCTCACTTATGAAGAGAAACCTATCAAGATTCTTGAGACTGCAGAAAGAGTCACACGGACTAAGACTATTAAGTTCTGTAAAGTTCAAGGGAACCATCATTCCGAAGAAGAAGCAACATGGGAAAGAGAAGATGATCTTCGGAAAGACCACCCTCACTTATTTGCTAGCCAATCCGAATATCGAGGGCGAGATTCATCTTAAGGGGGTTAGATTTGTAACATCCCTAAAATCATGTTTCAAACTCATGCATATCATCCATGCATCCATGATCATGTAAGCTTTCATTTTCAAAAATCATTTCAAAACAGGAGCATATATGCTTATTATTTTGTGTAAGTATGCTCTAGCCTTAGTGTTATTTCCCAATGAGAAGAGTACTTGTTTTGTTCAGTAAGGTTTGAATGTCAAACTTGAGTACTTCCAAAGCTTAAGGAAAGTTTTCAAAACAAAATGTGTAAATAAAATCAATATTATGCCTATGGTTTATATCACATAAAGGCTTAGTTTCAATTTTATTTTCAATTGATCAAAGTGTTTTGAGTGAACAGCAGTGTTTGACACACATTTGAGTGCAAGGTTTGCAGTATAAAAACCTAGAGAAGATTTGAATTCAAACTCATTTGATTTAGAGTTGAAAATCATTTCTGGAAAAATCAAATAGAAAAAGAAAAGTTAAAAGATAAAAAAATAAGACAAACAGCCTATCAGGCCCAACCAGCCCAATTCGACCCAACCTAGCCCAGCTACCCCCCCCCCCCCGCGAACCGTTTTATCTCACTCGCAGACAAACCCGCAGAGTCACTGACGCAAGGACCCCACCCACTCTCTCTTTCTCTCGCTGACAACCGCGGCCCACATGGCGTCATCGTCTCCACCCCGCGAACAGCTCAATCCCCAAATTACGCCGGCCTTTCTCTGTATTGAATCGCGGCGTCAATTCACGTTGAATGCCGGAGTAAATCACGGTCGCGATCATGCTACTTAAACCCCCTCTGCCCCCTCTCCATTTCCCCCCAAACTTCGAGCATAGAGCGCCCCCAGGCTGGCCGCTATCGCCCTTGGACCGCCGCTGCACAGACGCACTCCGGCGACCAATCTCGGTGAGTACTGACCTCCCCCTGTCTCTGGATCAAACCATCGTGACCAGCATGTCCTTGCGCGTTCACTGATGCCCTCTGTTTGCTTTCTCGTGACCCAGAGCGACGTCTTCGTTCACACCCGCGAACACCTGAGCCGCCGCTCGACTCCGACATGCAATCCAGGTAAAACGAGACCGCCCCTTGCCTCCCCTTTGGTACTGTCTTTATCGCCAAGCCCTTGCGCACCTCCTAAACCATCTGGCTCGTGCTAGGTCAACGCAGAAGCTCGGCAACACCCTCGTCAACAAGCACCCGACGCCCGCAACTTCGACGAGCTCCAGCGACCATCTCCGTGCGCCCCTTGCCAAACCACTGCCACCTTGAGCATCAGCAACACACGGCGAGCTTGGTAAGCCCCTTCTCCCTCTCCCGCGCGACCTAGAACACCGGTAGCAGCTCTGACAGAGGCGTCGCCGCCTGTCGCCTCCGCTAGTGTAAGGTTCCCAACCTTTAATAAGGTAGAGATCCCTGTGTTTACAATGCTAGTCCCTGGATCAATAGCTAGCATCCACAGTTAAGATGTAATATCAAGATACAAAGGTCATAATACAACTTTATAACCAGGAATAAAATAATTTATTACATCTTATATAGCTCTTTTGGCTATCTCATTACAATGCAGCAGAATATAACAATAGCATGGGGTCCTTCATCTTCAAAGTGCCACAGGCAGACATGTTGGTTGTAGACTTGTAATCCTAATCATTAAACTTCACTAATATCAAACAAACCTGCAACATAACAAGTTACAACCACAAGGGTCAATACATTTGAATTGTATTGGCAAGTGATACTATGGTAGTATAGTAGAGTCTATCATCTATATGCATTTGGCTAAGTGGAGATTAGGCTTGCTTTGCTCAAAATAGATTTTTATTATCATTTGAAAACACTAAGTTTTTGCTTGTCAAAATCACCCAAGGAACCACCAATAGAAATTGGCGAACCTTAAACCCTTGTTCAACCACAAGTTTTTAACTTAGAAATTTGAATGATGAGATTCTTGATAGCTTCCATGTCTTGATGCTCAAATTGTCCTTTACCAGGGACATGGCTAAGTACTTAGATTTTACACTCTGCAGAGGTGGTGCACTTTCCCCACAAGACTTGGTTTCCCAAGACAAGATCTTTCAGAAGCCTTCCCTTAGACCAGAATGGACGCGTTCCAACCTATCAAACCCCTACCACCAACTGTCCATTTGGCTAAGTTATTGCAACCTATATGATCCAGGCAGAGCCCATAATGCCAAGTGGCTGCACATGAAGCTTCTCAACATTTGACATCTCAAATCTCTTTGTTCCTGGGTGGCCATCCACAAGTGAGACACTCGGTTTTCCCCAGCATGCTGTACTTGGTGAAGCCCAAGTTTCCCCCAGCATACTGGACTTGCATGACCACTCAACACAAACCATTCTTTCCACTCCACCCAGGTGATTCATTTACTTAGTTGTTTTATTAAACAAAACTCAAGTCCTCAGACTTAGAAATTTTCCATAGCATGAATATATATTCCACCCTTGTTTTCTACTAGCTAAGCTAAGCATGATAGTAGTAGGAATCTTAACTTAGGAAATTTCTACTAAGGTTTCATCTACTAGGATTTCCCATGGCATGGTTTATACTTAGCAAAATTCCATGCAAGTCTTACTTAGAAATATCACTAATGCATAGGAAAATAATGGGACAAAAGTATGAAGCATCACTTGCCTTTTTGGTAGAGAGTATAGGTTCACTCCTTGATCTTTTCAATGTTCACTCACTTCAAATCACTACAATTCAATCAAGCAAACAATATTTCAATCTACCATTCAAGCAATTCATCACATAAAATCATAGTAACAAAACAATGCTTGCAAGCATGCTAAAGATTGTTTTATTTATAAAAGTGGTTTCTAATGGTTCATAAACATTTTAAAACACCTAATGGTCATTTTATAAAGTGGCAAAGTCATTTGCAAAAGGTTTCACTTTATAAACCATTTTTAAAACAAGGTATCATTTTATGTGGTGTAGAAATGTTTTTAATAAGGCATTAATATATAGGGTTCACAAAATATGTTTTCAAACCATAAAACCTTGTGTTTAGGGTCAGAGAGTTTATTTCCAAAACATTTTCTCAAAGGTTTTCTTCCAAAACCATTTTAATAAAATAGACCATATTTTTATTTGGCTAGAATTGGTTTAAATCCAAGGTTCATTCTATTTCTTCACCAAATACATTTTTGAAACCACAAAGTGATTCCTAAGGTCAGTATGTTCAAAACACACCACTTGCCAAAGATTTTATCCTCAAAATCATTTTAGAATAATTTTTATAACCTAAACAAGCATACATAAGTTTCTGCAAAAACAAACATTTTACCAGAAGCTTTTTACTAAACAAAGTACATGGTTGGCTAGGGCTTGCTTTTATTAATCCATTGATATAAATTTTGCAAAATTTGGACGTGTAGATCAAAAGTTATAGATTTTTCAAAATGGAACATCTAATAGAAAGTTTTCTGGCTTTTAAATCAAACAGAGGCCACGTGGCTAAATCTTATTCGCTCGTACCGGTTCGCACGGATCAAGCGATGTCAGCCGTTAGATTTAAGTCATATCGCATGGTGCATAGATGCTACTTACCCCTTCGTCTAGCTTCTATCGTGTTCGTCAGATAAAGATCCTACGGTCCCTAGCATGTGACCAAAAGCTAGCGGCGCTGGTGGCGGCGTCTGGCGGCGGAGCGGCCTGGCGGTGGCGTTGCCGGTGATGCAGGAAGTGGGAGAGAGAAAGGAGATGCTCACCGAGTTCGTGGAGTGACGCTGAAGCTCAACTCGCTTACGGTTTGTCAGGGGGCGCACTGGATTGCTATCAATCGTTCGCCGGAGTTCAAGACGGCGTCGGTTGCGGTCAGTCGTTGTCGAGGGCGACGCTACGGAGCACAAGAGAGCAAGCAAACCATGTAGTTAGATGCACTGGAGAGTGAGGATTATGTGTGTGTGAAAGAGAGGGAGAGGGGAAGTCAGAAGATACCAGGAAGGGTCGTCGGAGTGAATGGCAGACGGTGGCGTGTTCAGTCGAAGGCGGAGTCGATGCTACACGACACGCGCGAGTGAGCTGCGGGTGCATAGAGAAGCGCCAGGGGGTGGGGATCACGCTCGGGTGCTCGAGGGGGCGAGGTGCGGTGAGGGGCTGCCGGAATCGTCACCGGAGCGTCGTCGGACAGTGGACAGTGCAGAGAGTAATTGGGCGGCCTGAGGGCACGCTTGGGTGAGGCGACAGAGGGGAAATGGAGAGGGGGCGTCGGCGTTTAAGTGTGTGATCACAGCGTGTAATGGCTGCAGCGTTAAGGCGAATTAAGCCGCGGAATCATAGCAAGAAACGGCGATGAGGGGAGGGAGAAGGGGTCGTCGCGGGTAGGGGAGAAACCTGACAGGTGGGGCGTGTTTGACCGCGTGAGAGAGAGAGGGGGAGTGGGGTCTACGCGTCAGTGACTGCGCGGGTGAGTTTCTGAGTGCGAAGCGTTTTTCTTTGGGGTGAGAGGGACTGGACTGTTGGGCTTAGTGGGCTGGGCTGGTTGGGTCGAGTCCGTTTTCATATTTTTTTCTGTTCTGATTGTTTTTCTTTTTCTCTTTCCTTTTATTCTGGTTTGATTTTATTTACTCAATTCAAGCACCCATTTGAATTCAAAACTTTGCCAGATTTTGTGTAGGTTTAAGTATTGATTAGTATTATATTCTGAAGTCATTTTTAGGATAAAACCTTATTCATTTTGGGGCCTTTTATTTATTCAAAATAGGCTCTAGTTTTTAATTTAGATAGGATTTAATAATGTTTTTAATTTCCATTTTATTTCTAATTTCTTCCAAAACATTTCAGTAAGTTTTTATTTGTTTAGTTGGTTCAAATAATTCATCTTGAACTATTTGGAAAGTATTTAATATGATTTATTAATCATTTAAGATTGGGTATTTGTTTTAATTCCAATGGAATTTAATATAGTTTTAATTCCCAAATTTTTATTTGGAGGTTTTATCTTGTTTAAGTTGATTAAACAACTTTTATTCCACTTGGGTAAATTCCAAATATCATTTTCTCATGTATTCTTATTTAGAGATTTTTCTTTATTAAGATAGGGATAGAATGGTTATTGCCATTTTATTTTATTTGGAATATTCTTTATCCTTTTATTTTATTTGGATTGGAATTATAATCATTCCATTTGCTTAATGGATTAGGCCAAGATTTGATTTGGTCTTTAAATTTTCTTCAATCAATAATTCTTATTTCATCTTATAAAATCCATATCTTTTTATTTAGAGATCCAAACTTGGTGATTCCAATTTATAAAATCTTATTTGATATTTGATTAGCCTTTTAAATCTTTTTAGGATTATTTGCTCACCATTTGGTATGGATTTTAGATATGTGCTTTATTAGCTTTGGAAAATACTTTTCCTTATTTTATTAAATTCATAAGGTTCTGTCCATGGTTCCAAATTAAGTGAAACCAATTTATATGGTCTTTTTATATTTCTATTTGTCTTTCTTGATAATTTGTGAATGTTTGTTGACAAATTTTTATATGGATCAAATCCATGGATTTGGAGATACTTGGAAATGATTTTTATTCCCTTAGGGTTTTTGGGTTTGGATTTATTTTCCAAGTGTTTAAATTTCCAGATACATTCATTGAGGAATGCATTTCTCTTTGATTTGGATTTTTGTTGGATTCAAACTTTTACCAAAGTTTGTCCAAGATGAGATTTTTAGTTCCCTTTTAGAAACAAAAGTTTCTTTTCACCCTGATTTTCAACAAAAAATTATTTTGATTATTTATTTTTTCACATTACAAGATTTGGAAAATCTTGGGATGTGACAGGCTACCACCCTTAAAATAAATCTCGTCCCGAGATTTGGGGAGGCTAGATTTACAAATTGGCTCAAAGCAACTAGGGTACTACCACCCTTAACATTTTTCCAACTAAATTACATTTTGGCCTGCTTGGGATCTTGGGGAAACTTCTCTGGGAAAACATCTGCATAGTGTCCTTTGTTTCCACACTTGAAACATGTGACCAGGCTGAGATCCTTCATAGGCTTGTTTATCTTGTACTTCATCCTTTCTGGACAATTGCTTGCATAATGTCCTTGATTACCACAACTAAAACATGTGATAAGATTGAGTTCTTCACGTATCTTTTGTGGACAAGTTGCTACATAATGGCCTAGCTATTTGCAGTTGTTGCACCACACTTGGCTAATCTCTTTATACTTCTTCTTCTCTGGACATTCACTGGCATAGTGTCCCATTTCTTTGCAATGACCACATTGCACATGGCTTTTGTCCTTCTTTTTCTTGGGTTTCTCCAAAGCTAGGAGTGCTTCTAGTTCATGTTCTTCATATGTTATCTCAAAGGTAGGAATGTTTACTGGTCTTCTTGACCTTTTATTACTCCTTGGATAATACATATGTCTCCTCTTTGGTCCTTTAAATTGAGTCATATTTCTTGGAGGTACAAGCTGAGATTTTCCTTTGTCTTCATCCTTCTTGGTAGACTTTGCTCTCTCATGATAGTCTGCAATCAGTTGTTGCACTCCACTTTGTTTCCTTTGTTGAACTATGGAATAGATGGGGCATTGAATAGGGACATGATTATTCCCTTCACATAGGTAACAAGTAGCTTGAGATGTGGGGCATTGGTCAGTTGGATGTTTCTCTTCACAATTGGGGCATTGATCTTCATGCTCCTTGGAAGTGTGATCCTTGTCTCCACAAATATTGCAAGATTGGGTTCCTTCTAGAATAACATCTTTGTCATCCTTGTTGTCACCAACTCCTTTGGAAGAGTTGTCCCCCATGTTGATCATTTGAGTGGCCATCCCTTGCAACAATTGGGATTGAGTTTCCAAAACTTTTTGCATGGTTGGGTCTAACTCTGTTGTTGTCTAAAAACTGAGTTGTAACTTGGTTCAACTGGGTTTGTCTTGCTAGCAGTTGATCTCTCATGTTGATCTCTTGGTTGTTGTTGTCACCATCCTTGATGTTGGAGTTCCTTGGAGTAGTCATCTGTTTGGGTTGGATTGAGATTAGGATAGGCAAAATATTTCTAAGGGAGTAATTCAAATCACACACATCACCATTTACACAAACAATGTGCAAGAAATCACAAACAAGCATTTCACTCAAACAACAAAGTTCAAGCACATTTTTATTCAACAAAATATTTTGTTACACCACATAAGTTGGTGTTTTTGATCTATACTTAATATGGTGGTCCATATATATGGTTCACTTGAAATCTTTCCTTCCTTCTTATTTGATTATTCTTGCATGAGATCATGGTTTCTTTGGAAAAATTCTTGTGTCTTGGTCATCAAATTCCAAAGGTGATGATGATTCGTTCTAAATTGTGTTTCCTAAGTCTTCAAGTCTTAAGCAACATTTCTTGTCTCACTTGTAGTCCTTAGTGATATCCAAGGTTGAAGTCCTTGGTGATAATGTTGAAGATGTTGAAGTCATTAGAGTTGAAGATGTTGAAGTCATTAGAGTTGAAGATGTTGAAGTCATTAGAGTTGATATCCAAGGTTGAAGATGTTGAAGTCATTAGAGTTGGTAAAGTCCTTTGCACATGGTGAAGTCTTTGACCATGGGGTAGGCTTTGTCCATCAAGTTTAAATAGAAGAGATGTAGAATCAAAACCAAAAATGGTTGAGGAAAAAGTCTACAAGATTGTTTGTAAATAAGTTTTGGAACAAATACAACTCCTATTTTTCTAAGGGGTTTTGTCCAATTCTAGGTTTACAAATCCTACAGGCAACACAATGTTTTGATACCATCTGTAAGGTTCCCAACCTTTAATAAGGTAGAGATCCCTGTGTTTACAATGCTAGTCCCTGGATCAATAGCTAGCATCCACAGTTAAGATGTAATATCAAGATACAAAGGTCATAATACAACTTTATAACCAGGAATAAAATAATTTATTACATCTTATATAGCTCTTTTGGCTATCTCATTACAATGCAGCAGAATATAACAATAGCATGGGGTCCTTCATCTTCAAAGTGCCACAGGCAGACATGTTGGTTGTTGACTTGTAATCCTAATCATTAAACTTCACTAATATCAAACAAAACTGCAACATAACAAGTTACAGCCACAAGGGTCAATACATTTGAATTGTATTGGCAAGTGATACTATGTTAGTATAGTAGAGTCTATCATCTATATGCATTTGGCTAAGTGGAGATTAGGCTTGCTTTGCTCAAAATAGATTTTTCTTATCATTTGAAAACACTAAGTTTTTGCTTGTCAAAATCACCCAAGGAACCACCAATAGAAATGGGCGAACCTTAAACCCTTGTTCAACCACAAGTTTTTAACTTAGAAATTTGAATGATGAGATTCTTGATAGCTTCCATGTATTGATGCTCAAATTGTCCTTTACCAGGGACATGGCTAAGTACTTAGATTTTACACTCTGCAGAGGTGGTGCACTTTCCCCACAAGACTTGGTTTCCCAAGACAAGATCTTTCAGAAGCCTTCCCTTAGACCAGAATGGACGCGTTCCAACCTATCAAACCCCTACCACCAACTGTCCATTTGGCTAAGTTATTGCAACCTATATGATCCAGGCAGAGCCCATAATGCCAAGTGGCTGCACTTGAAGCTTCTCAACATTTGACATCTCAAATCTCTTTGTTCCTGGGTGGCCATCCACAAGTGAGACACCAAGTTTTCCCCAACATGCTGGACTTGGTGAAGCCCAAGTTTCCCCCAGCATACTGGACTTGCATGACCACTCAACACAAACCATTCTTTCCATTCCACCCAGGTGATTCATTTACTTAGTTGTTTTATTAAACAAAACTCAAGTCCTCAGACTTAGAAATTTTCCATAGCATGAATATATATTCCACCCTTGTTTTCTAATAGCTAAGCTAAGCATGATAGTAGTAGGAATCTTAACTTAGGAAATTTCTAATAAGGTTTCATCTACTAGGATTTACCATGGCATGGTTTATACTTAGCAAAATTCCATGCAAGTCATACTTAGAAATATCACTAATGCATAGTGAAAATAATGGGACAAAAGTATGAAGCATCACTTGCCTTTCTGGTAGAGAGTATAGGTTCACTCCTTGATCTTTGCAATATTCACTCACTTCAAATCACTACAATTCAATCAAGCAAACAATATTTCAATCTACCATTCAAGCAATTCATCACATAAAATCATAGTAACAAAACAATGCTTGCAAGCATGCTAAAGATTGTTTATTTATAAAAGTGGTTTCTAATGGTTCATAAACATTTTAAAACACCTAATGGTCATTTTATAAAGTGGCAAAGTCATTTGCAAAAGGTTTCACTTTATAAACCATTTTTAAAACAAGGTATCATTTTATGTGGTGTAGAAATGTTTTTAATAAGGCATTAATCTATAGGGTTCACAAAATATGTTTTCAAACCATAAAACCTTGTGTTTAGGGTCAGAGAGTTTATTTCCAAAACATTTTCTCAAAGGTTTTCTTCCAAAACCATTTTAATAAAATAGACCATATTTTTATTTGACTAGAATTGGTTTAAATCCAAGGTTCATTCTTTTTCTTCACCAAATACATTTTTGAAACCACAAAGTTATTCCTAAGGTCAGTAGGTTCAAAACACACCACTTGCCAAAGATTTTATCCTCAAAATCATTTTAGAATAATTTTTATAACCTAAACAAGCCTACATAAGTTTCTGCAAAAACAAACATTTTACCAGAAGCTTTTTACTAAACAAAGTACATGGTTGTCTAGGGCTTGCTTTTCTTAATCCATTGATATAAAGTTTGCAAAATTTGGACATGTAGATCAAAAGTTATAGATTTTTCAAAATGGAATATCTAATAGAAAGTTTTCTAGCTTTTAAATCAAACAGAGGCCACGTGGCTAAATCTTATTCGCTCGTACCGGTTCGCACGGATCAAGCGATGGCAGCCGTTATATTTAAGTCATATCGCACGGTGTAGAGATGCTACTTACCCCTTCGTCTAGCTTCTATCGCGTTCGTCAGATCAAGATCCTACGGTCCCTAGCATGTGACCAAAAGCTAGCCAGCGGTATTGGCGGCGGCGGAGCGGCCTAGCGGTGGCGTTGCCGGTGATGCAGGAAGCGGGAGAGAGAAAGGAGATGCTCACCGAGTTCGTGGAGTGACGCTGAAGCTCAACTCGCTTACGATTTGTCAGGGGGCGCACTGGATTGCTATCAATCGTTCGCCGGAGTTCAAGACGGCGTCGGTTGCGGTCAGTCGTTGTCGAGGGCGACGCTACGAAGCACAAGAGAGCAAGCAAACCATGTACTTAGATGCACTGGAGAGTGGGGAGTATGTGCGTGTGAAAGAGAGGGAGAGGGGAAGTCAGAAGATACCAGGAAGGGTCATCGGATTGAATGGCAGACGGTGGCGCGTTCAGTCGAAGGTGGAGTCGATGCTACAGGGCACGCGCAAGTGAGCTACGGGTGCAGAGAGAAGCGCCAGGGGGTGGGGATCACGCTCGGGTGCTCGAGGGGGCGAGGGGCGGTGAGGGGCTGCCAGAATCGTCACCGGAGCGTCGTCGGACAGTGGACAGTGCAGAGAGTAATTGGGCGGCCTGGGGGCACGCTTGGGTGAGGCGACAGAGGGGAAATGGAGAGGGGGCGTGGGCGTTTAAGTGTGCGTGATCACAACGTGTAATGGCTGCAGCGTTAAGGCGAATTAAGCCGCGGAATCATAGCCAGAAACGACGACGAGGGGAGGGAGAAGGGGTCGTCGCGGGTAGGGGAGAAACCTGACAGGTGGGGCGTGTTTGTCCGCGTGAGAGAGAGGGGGAGTGGGGTCTACGCATCAGTGACTGCGCGGGTGAGTTTCTGAGTGCGAAGCGTTTTTCTGTGGGGTGAGAGGGACTGGACTGTTGGGCTTAGTGTCCTGGGCTGGTTGGGTCGAGTCCGTTTTCATATTTTTTTCTGTTCTGATTGTTTTTCTTTTTCTCTTTCCTTTTATTCTGGTTTGATTTTCTTTACTCAATTCAAGCACCCATTTGAATTCAAAACTTTGCCAGATTTTGTGTAGGTTTAAGTATTGATTAGTATTATATTCTGAAGTCATTTTTAGGATAAAACCTTATTCATTTTGGGGCCTTTTATTTATTCAAAATAGGAACTAGTTTTTAATTTAGATAGGATTTAATAAAGTTTTTAATTTCCATTTGATTTCTAATTTCTTCCAAAACTTTTCAGTAAGTTTTTATTTGTTTAGTTGGTTCAAATAATTCATCTTGAACTATTTGGAAAGTATTTAATATGATTTATTAATCATTTAAGATTGGGTATTTGTTTTAGTTCCAATGGAATTTAATATAGTTTTAATTCCCAAATTTTTATTTGGAGGTTTTATCTTGTTTAAGTTGATTAAACAACTTTTATTCCACTTGGGTAAATTCCAAATATCATTTTCTCATGTATTCTTATTTAGAGATTTGTCTTTATTAAGATAGGGATAGAATGGTTATTGCCATTTTATTTTATTTGGAATATTCTTTATCCTTTTATTTTATTTGGATTGGAATTATAATCATTCCATTTGCTTAGTGGATTAGGCCAAGATTTGATTTGGTCTTTAAATTTTCTTCAATCAATAATTCTTATTTCATCTTATAGAATCCATATCTTTTTATTTAGAGATCCAAACTTGGTGATTCCAATTTATAAAATCTTATTTGATATTTGATTAGCCTTTTAAATCTTTTTAGGATTATTTGCGCACCATTTGGTATGGATTTTAGATATGTGCTTTATTAGCTTTGGAAAATACTTTTCCTTATTTTATTAAATTCATAAGGTTTTGTCCATGGTTCCAAATTAAGTGAAACCAATTTATATGGTATTTTTATATTTCTATTTGTCTTTCTTGATCCTTTGTGAATGTTTGTTGACAAATTTTTATATGGATCAAATCCATGGATTTGGAGATACTTGGAAATGATTTTTATTCCCTCAGGGTTTTTGGGTTTGGATTTATTTTCCAAGTGTTTAAATTTCCAGATACATTCATTGAGGAATGCATTTCTCTTTGATTTGGATTTTTGTTGGATTCAAACTTTTAACAAAGTTTGTTCAATATGAGATTTTTAGTTCCCTTTTAGAAACAAAAGTTTCTTTTCACCCTGATTTTCAACAAAAATTTGTTTTGTTTATTTATTTTTTCACATTACAAGATTTGGAAAATCTTGGGATGTGACAGCTAGCTCCGCCACTGGATGGTCAGGTTGCTTAGGATCGTTAGATCTAGATCCTGTGGATACGATAGATCCTAGGCGAAGCGGTAAGATTAGATCTGGGCCGAGCGTTTAAGTTAGATCTGACGGCTCACAGACGCGATCCAGTGCAAAACGGTATCACCAATAGGATTGCGCCGCGTGTTTGACAGTTGGTTTAAAATTTCTGAATTGAATCTTTTGAATGTTTGAACTTGTTTTAATCATAACTTTTGATCCCCACGTTCAAATTTGACAAATTTTATATCAATGGAATCAGGAGAGCAAGCCCTTTACAAATATGCAATGTGTTTAATGTTTTGTTTTTGTTAAAATGGTTTTATTTACAGAAACATGTGTAGGCCTATTTTGTGCATATAAATTATTTGAGAAATGTTTTAGTGTTTATATAAATATTGTTTGGCAAGTTTTCAACTTCTTTATAAACCAGTACCATGCACTTGTCTTGTTGAGTTTAGAAAATCATCACATATCATATTGCATGCATCCATATATTTTTGCTTGTATTTATTTTGTATGTGATTTGTTGCTATGATTTTATGTGTAGATTTTGGTGACAATAGTGATTGTGAGGAGTGTAGCTACTCTCCAAACTACTAAGGCAAGTGGTGCTTCATGATTTTATCCCTATGTTTTATACTATGCATTAGATATATTTTGCTAGTCTTGCATAGTTATATTTTTTGCTTATATGCTATGCTTGGTAAATCCTAGTAGATGTAGAATTGCTAGAAAATTTCTATGTTAAGATGCTTACCTATGCCATGCTTAGCCTAGCTAGTAGCAACCAAGGGTGGTGAAATATTCATGTTATGTTAAAATATTTCTAAGTCCTTTTTGGACTTGTGTTTTGCTTAATAAAACAACTAAGTGAATGAAACACCTGGGTGGAATGGAAGGAATGGTTTATGTTGAGTGGTTACATAAGGCCCATTTCTATGGTTTACCTTGTGTATCTCACTTGTGGAAAGACACCTAGGAACAAAGGGATTTGAGAAGCTTCTAGTGCAGCCACTTGGCAATATGGGCTCTACCTGGATCACATAGGTTGCTAGAACTTAGCCATTTGGACAGTTGGTGGTAGTGGGATGATAGGTTGGAACGCGTCCATTTTGTCTAAGGGAAGGCTTCTGAAAGGTCCTGTCTTGGTGAAAATCAAGTCTGGTGGGGAAAGTGCATAACCTCTGCAGATGGAAGAATCTAAGTACTTAGCCATGTCCCTGGTATTGGACAATTTGAGCATCAAGACATGGAAGCTATCAAGAATCTCCTCATCCCAATTTCTAAGTAAAACTTGTGGTTGAACAAGGGTGAAGGACCTCAATGTCTATTGGTGGTTCCTTGGGTAAAGTTTTGACAAAGAAAAACTTATTGATTTCAACTCATAGGCAAAACCTATTTTGTGCAAAGCAAAGAAAGTATTTAGTCCACCAATATTATACTAAGGTATCACTTGCCAATACTATTCCAATGTATTGACCCACTGTGGCTGTAACTTGTGATGTTTCAGGTTACTCTAATGGGGATTAGGTGTCATGAGTCTACACTCAAAATGTTCGCCTGTGGCACATGAAGATGAAGACTTTTATCTATTTACTTATATAAACTCTTGTAATAGGCATGTGGCCATGGAGTTGTAAAGACTATGTTTGTCTCTGGAATGACTGTAATAATGACCTTTGTTTCTGTGTAGTTCATCTTAAACTGTGGATGCTAGCATTGATGCAGGGACTAGCATTGCAATCACAGGGATCCTTTTCCTTTAAAGGAGGGATCTTACAATTTTCTAGTACTTGGTAAAGAAGCTAGTAAAACCTATCCTATTATCTTTGGTAGACCCTTCCTTAATACTTGTGGGGCTATCATAGATTGTAGGAAGGAAAAAGTTTTGACTAAGTTTGCTGGATAATATTATGAGTTTAATTTTTCCAAATTTTCCAAAACTCCTTATGAAAATGAATTACCTGATGAGGATTTTAGGGTTGAACAAGTGTCTGCTATTTCTCTTGCTCCTAATAATGTTTTGTAGCAGTTCATGGAAGACCATGAAAGTGATGTCTTCATAAAGGAAAGAAATGAGATTGACGAAGTTTTTCTTCATCAGCCGAAAGATCTTGAGCATAATCTACCTGTGGAAGATTTGGGTACCACACTACCACCTAAATGGGATCCTATTTTCGAATTAAAACCTTTACCTGATGATCTTAAATATGTTTATCTTGATGATAAGAAGATATATCGTATTATTATTAGTTCTAAACTTTCAGGGAAGGAAGAAGAAAGGTTATTGGAGGTATTGAAGAAGCACCAAGGAGCTATGGGTTATACTCTTGATGATTTAAAAGGAATTTCTCCTACTATATGTCAGCATGCTATTAATATTGAGCCTGATGCAAAACCATTAGTTGAGCACCAACGCCATCTAAATCCTAAGATGAAGGATGTGGTAAGAAATGAGGTATTAAAACTCCTTGATGGTGGTATTATTTATCCTATTACTGATAGTCAATGGGTTAGCCATGTTCATTGTGTTTCCAAGAAAGGGGGAATAACTATTGTGCCTAATGAGGATAATTAGATTATACCCCAAAGATTAGTGGTTGGGTATAGAATGTGCATTGATTTTAGAAAAATTAATAAAGTTACTAAGAAAGATCATTACCCTTTGCCCTTTATTGATTAAATGCTTGAGAGGTTATCTAAAAAGACTCACTTTGATTTCTTGATGGTTATTCTGGGTTTTCTCAATTTGCTGTGAAAGCACAGGACCAAGAGAAAACCACTTTTACTTGTCCTTATGGTACTTATGCTTATAGGCGTATGCCTTTTGGTTTATGTAATGCTCCTGCTACCTTTCAGGGATGTATGTCTGCTATCTTTCATGGTTTTTTTTGAAGAAATTGTGGAGGTTTTCATGGATGAATTTTCCGTCTATGGGACTTCTTTTGATAACTATTTGCACAACCTTGATAAAGTTTTGCAGAGATGTGAAGAAACCAACCTTGTTCTTAACTGGGATAAATGCCATTTCATGGTTAATGAAGGGATTGTTCTTGGACACAAGATCTCTGAAAGAGGCATTGAAGTTGACAGAGCCAAAACTGAAGCAATTGAGAAGATGCCTTGTCCTAGAGATATCAAAGGTATTCGTAGTATCCTTGGTCATGCTGGTTTCTATAGGAGGTTTATTAAAGATTTCTCCAAAATTTCAAAGCCCCTTACTAATCTTCTTCAAAAAGATGTACCTTTTGTTTTTGATGATGATTGTAAGGAAGCTTTTGAAAATTTGAAGAAGGCTTTGACAACTGCTCCTATTGTTCAACCACCTGATTGGAGTTTACCTTTTGAAATCATGTGTGATGCTAGTGACTTTGCTTTGGGTGCTGTTCTTGGACAACGTGTTGACAAGAAGCTAAATGTTATTCATTATGCTAGAAAGACTCTGGATGTTGCTCAAAAGAATTATGCTACTACTGAAAAAGAGTTCTTATTTGTAATCTTTGCTTGTGATAAGTTTAGACCTTATATTGTTGACTCTAAGGTTACTATTCATACTTATCATGCAGCTATTAAGTACCTTATGACAAAGAAGGACGCTAAGCCTAGGCTTATAAGTTGGGTGTTGCTTTTGCAAGAGTTTGATCTGCATATTGTGGATAGGAAAGGTGCTGATAATCCTGTTGCTGATAATTTATCTCATTTGGAAAACATTTCTTTTAACCCTTTGCATGTTAATGATAGTTTTCCAAATGAGAAGTTAGCTGCAATAAGGGTAAGTCCACATGAGAGTCCTTGGTATACTGATTATGCTAACTTTATTGTTTCCAAGTATTTGCCTCCAACCTTTACATCTCATCAAAGAAGGAAATTCTTTTATGATCTTAGTCATTACTTTTGGGATGACCCACACTTACATAAAGAAGGAGTAGATGGTATTATGCGAAGATGTGTTCCAGAATTTGAACAACAAGATATATTGAGAAAATGTCATGGCAGTGCTTATGGAGGACATCATGCTGGGGATAGGACAGCACAAAAGGTTTTACAATCTGAATTTTATTGGCCTAATCTTTTTAAAGATGCAAGGAAGTTTGTCTTATCCTGTGATGAATGCCAACGAGTAGGTAACATATCTAGACGCAATGAAATGCCTATGAATTATTCTCTTGTTATTGAACCTTTTGATTGTTGGGGATTTGACTTTATGGGGCCTTTTCCTCCTTCAAAAGGGTATACTCATATTCTTGTTGTTGTTGACTATGTCACAAAGTGGGTAGAAGCCATACCTACAAACAGTGCTGATAGTAAGACCTCTTTGAAAATGCTTAAAGATGTCATTTTTCCTCGGTTTGGTGTGCCTAGATATCTCATGACTCATGGAGTCTCTCATTTTATTCTTGGGGCTTTTAGAAAAACTCTCACTAAGTATGATGTAAACCACAGAATTGCTTCAGCTTATCACCCCCAAACTAGTGGGCAAGTAGAACTTTCCAATAGGGAAATTAAATCTATCTTGCAGAAAACTGTCAACAAATCTACGAAAAATTGGGCTAAAAAGTTGAATGATGCTTTGTGGGCTTATAGAACTGCTTCTAAAAATCCTATGGGGATGTATCCTTACAGAATGGTCTATGGGAAAGCTTGTCACTTGCCTTTAGAATTAGAACACAAAGCTTATTGGGCAGTGAAAGAGTTGAATAGAGATTTTAGACTTGCCGGTGAGAAAAGACTGCTCGATTTAAGTAATCTAGATGAGTGGAGAGGGGAAGCTTACGAAAATTCTAGGTTCTTTAAGGAAAAGGTAAAAAGATGGCATGATAGGAGAATTATCAAAAGGGAGTTCCATGTTGGTGAGAAAGTTCTTTTGTATAGGTCTCGTCTCAGATTTTTTGCAGGGAAACTACTCTCCAAATGGGAAGGAACTTTTGTTATCAAGGAAATGTACCGTTCAGGTGCCATCAAAATCTCTTCTTTGAAGGATGACACAACACAGGTGGTTAATGGTCAAAGACTAAAACATTATATTTCTGGAGATTCTTACAATGAAGATGTGGATGTCATTCAAATGGTGACTCCAAAATAATTTATCAAGAACCGAACACCAGAAACTGCATATTTCGTCTTTGAATAGGTAAAAGTGGTGAAAACAGAAATTTCATGAAACTCCAATATTTTTATCTTTTTGATGTTTTCAATACATATGGGAAGTTATGAGACGAAAATGAAGAGGAACCGGAGTCCGGGGTGGACAAACCCACCCTAGGCACGGGCCTAGCCTGGCCGCGCCTGAGGGGAGTGTCTCCCCTGTTGGAATTATGCCCTAGAGGCAATAATAAAGATGTTATTATTATAATTCTTGTTCATGATAAAGTTTATATTCCATGCTAGAATTGTATTAAGCGGAAACTTTAATACTTGTGTGGTTTGTGAACAACACCGTGTCCCTAGTACGCCTCTATGGACTAGCTCATTGATTAATGATGGTTAAGGTTTCCTAATCATAGACATGAGTTGTCGATTAATAATGAGATCATATCATTGGGAGAATGATATGATGGACAGACCCAAACTAAGCAGAGCAATTAGATCGTGTTCATCTTTGCGAAGTTTTTCTCATGTCAAATATTGTATTCCTTAGACCATGAGATAATTCAACTCCCTGGTATCGGAAGAAAGCTTTGAGGTCATCAAACGTCATCCTATGAGAGGGTGATCATAAAGGTGTCTCTCAGGTGATCGGAAAGTACCTGTTGGGTTGTATGTATCGAGATGGGATTTGTTCCTCCCAAGTCGGAGAGATATACTTCGGGCCCACTCAGTAATCGATATCAACACCGCTTGCAAGCACGTGGTTAAGGAGTTAATCACAAAGTTATATCGGATTACGGAACAAGTAAAGTACTTGTTGTGAACGAGATTGAACTAGGTATACCAGTACCGACGATCAAATCTCGGGCAAGTAAAATATCGCGCGACGAAGGGAATATAGATATGGGATTGATTGAATCCTAGCATCGTGGTTCATCCGATATGATTATCGATGAATGTGTGGGAGTCAATATGGGTTTCCAGACCCCGCTGTTGATTATTGATATAAGATCATGTCTGCATATTTTCGAACCCGAAGGGTCACACACTTAACATGTCTCGACACTAGGATAGATTGGATAATTGGTTTATGAGTTTTTGTTCGGAGTCTCGGATGAGATCCAGGACAACACGAGAGGTTCCGGAATGGTCCAGAGAATAAGATTCATATAAGGCAAAGCAGATTTTGGAGTTCGGAATTGTTTCGAGTTAATCGGTATTGTACCGAAAGCTTCTAGAACCTTCCGGAGTGGGACCAACGTGGCCCCACTTGTCGGGAGGGGGCGTGGGCCTATGAGGGAGTGCCCTGGCTGCATTGGGCCAGGGGCACAAGGCCCCATAGGGCCCAGCCGGCCAAACCCTAGGGAAACCCTAGGGGAGCTTCTAGAAGGGGGGGAACTTGCCCCCCACTCCTCCCTCCTTTGGCCGCCAGCCTAGGGCTTGGGGGAGGGGTAAGGGCCAGCCGCCCACCCCTCTATATAAAGAGTGCTGGGGGCGCACCCTCCCCACACCTCCTCCTCAAACCTAGCCCTGCTGCCCTCCTCTCTCTCCTCCCATTGCAGCGTGGCGAAGCCACCAGAAACTCTCCACCGCTTGCACCGCTCCGTCGCGTTGTAGATCCAATCCATCTCTCCACCCCACTTGCTGGACCGAGGAAGGAGGAGACGTCGAGGTTCCGCACGTGTGCATCTCTCGGAGGAATCGCCACTTGCGGTGTTTGGATCGGATAGGATCGCGAGGAGGAGAAGCGAGTATGACTACATCACCCACGTTCCGTCGAACGTTCCGCTGTGCGAATCTTCAAGGGTATGAAGATATCATCTATCCCCCCTCGTTTTTTGCATCTTCTAGATTAGATCTTGGCTTTCCCCGTTCGCATCCGTAGAAAATTTTGATTTACTATGCTACGAAACCCTTCAGTGGTATCAGAGATAGATCTATGCGTAGATGTGTTTTACGAGTAGAACGCAACATGGTTGTTGCGGGCGTTGATGTTTTCTGTTGCAAGCCTCTTGTTTGTGTACTTCTTATGATGCGGGATAGTGAGATTGAAGCGGTCCAGGCCAACCTTACGCGCCCTCGTTCGCGAGACCGGCTCCGCACTTGACGTGTGGCTTGTTCCACACATGCGGCTGGTGGATGCCTGTTTCTCTCACTATAGTTGTCATGGGATTTACACCGGAGTTTGGCAACCACAATATCACCGTTGTGGCTTTTCGTAGGTAAGAATTGTTCTTAGCTTGCTACTCCCATAAGCCACGTAAACATGCAACAACAAAGTAGAGGCGTCTAACTTGTTTTTGCAGGGAGTGTTTTCTGTGATATGGTATGGCCCAAGATGTGATGTGTATGTTGTATGCAATGATCATGTTTGTAATGTTTCACGACTTGCATGTCGATGAGTACACAACTGGCAGGAGCCATATGGTTGTTTTTATAATTGTGTATGACCTGTGTGTCAAGTTCTTATACGCCATGTAATAGCTTTACTTTATCGCTAAGTAGTTAGCAATAGTTGTAGTTGCTATTCGTGGTGGAGGCAATCATGGTGGAGTGATGGAGATCATGCCGGCACGCACAAGATGGAGATCATTGCGCGAAGATTGGCTATACCATGTCACATAAAGTTATATGCATGTGATGTTTATCCTTTTATGTATCTTATTATACTTAGATCACGACGGTAGCATTATAAGATGATTCCTCACTTAAAGATCAAGATAAAACCGTGTTCTCCCCATGTATGCACCGTTGCGAAAGTTCATCGTGTTCAAGCATCACGTGATGATCGGGTGCTATAAACTCTACGTTCACATACAACGGGTGCAAGCCAGTTTTTGCACACGCAGAAATACTTTGGTTTGACTTGACGAGCCTAGCATGTACATACATGGCCTCGGAACACATGAACCGAAAGGTTAAGCATGAGTCATATGAATGATATGATCGACACTTCGTTGTCCACCATTGAAACCACATCTCTTCTCGTGAAGATCGGATTAGGTGTGGTGAATTTGGATCATGTTCACTAAACAACTTGAGGGATGTTGAATTTAGTGGGAGTTCATCTAGTAATTTGATTAAGTTGAACTAGTTATCATGAACATAGTCTAAATTGTACTTGCAAATTTGGTAGATCAAATGGCTAAGTCCAACTTCAACTTCAATGTTTTTGCTAAGAAAGAAAGCTTAAGAACAATGGGTCTAACTTCACCAACTGGTTCCGCAATCTGAGAATCATTCTCGCTGGCGGACAAAAGGACTATGTCCTTGAGAATGCGCTAGGTGACGCCCTACTTGTAGATGCCTTGGTGATGAGAAAGCTGTCTATCAGTCGTGCAAAGATGATTATGGTGTGATTAAGAGCACCATGTTGTTTGCTATGGAATCGGACCTTCAAATTCGTTTTGAAGATTACCCCGGGCCCTTTGAGATTCTTGAGGAACTGAAAACTATGTTCCAGACCCAGGCCCGTTCTGAGAGATATGAGATCTCTGAGAAATTCTTTAACTGCAAGATGGAGGAAGGGAGTTCCGTTAGTGAGCACGCCATAAAGATGTCGGGCTACACTCAACGCCTTCAAGAAGCGGTACGCAAGATTCGGAGGAGCTCAAGATTGACAGGGTTCTGCAATCACTCCCTCCCAGCTACAAAAGTTTTGTAGTGACTCATAATCAGATTGGTTCCACTGATACGATCATCGAGCTGTTCGCTAAGCTGAAGGCTGCGGAGGTGGATATCAAAAAGGATAATCATGTGTTGATGGTCAACAAGCCCCCCAGCTTTAAGAAAGGTAAGGGTGCAAAGAAGCCCTTCAAGAAAGGCGGCGGCAAGCGCGTTGCCCCTGCTGAGAAGAAGCTCAAGTCTGGACCTAAGCGGACCTTTGAGTGCTTCTATTGCAAGGACAAGGGTCACTAGAAGCGCGCTTGTCCAAGTACTTAGCGAACAAGAAGGCTGGCACCATCAAAGGTATATTTGATATACATGTTATTGATGTTTTCCTTACTAGCCCTCGTTGTAGTGCACGGGTATTTGATCTTTGGTTCGATTGCTAATATTTGTAACTCGAAACAGGAGCTACGGAATAGACGGTGGCTTGCGAGGGATGAGGTGACGATGCGCGTTGGCAACGGATCAAGAGTTGATGTGATGGCCGTCGGCACGCTCTCCTTAGTTTTACCTTCGGGATTAGTTTTAAACCTCAATAAGTGTTATTATGTGCCTGCATTGAGCATGGACATCATATCTGGATCGTGTTTATTGCAAGACAGTTATTCATTTAAATCTGAGAATAATGGTTGTTCTATTTATATGAGTAACATCTTTTATGGTCATGCACCTACTGTGAATGGTTTATTTCTTCTGAATCTTGAAAGGGATGAAACACACATCCATAACATTGAGGCTAAGAGATGCAAAGTAGATAGTGATAATACTACTTATTTGTGGCACTGTCATCTAGGTCATATTGGTGTAAAATGCATGAAGAAACTCCATTCTGATGGACTTTTGGAGTCTCTTGATTTTGAATCATTTGACACATGCGAACCATGCCTCATGGGCAAGATGATCAAAACTCCGTTCTCCGGAATGATGCAGCGAGCAACAGACTTGTTGGAAATCATACATACCGATGTATGCGGACCGATGAGTGTTTCAACGCACGGTGGATATCGCTACTTTCTCACTTTTACTGATGAGTTAAGTAGATATGGGTATATCTATTTAATGAAACATAAATCTGAAACATTTGAAAAGTTCAAGGAATTTCAGAATGAAGTGGAGAACCATCGTAACAGAAAAATTAAGTTTCTACGATTCGATCGTGGAGGTGAATATTTGAGTTATGATTTTCTCACGCATCTTAAAGCAAGCGAAATCGTTTCGCAACTCACGCCACCCGGAACACCACAGCGCAATGGTGTGTCTGAACGCCGGAATCGAACTCTATTAGATATGGTCCAATCAATGATGTCTCTTACTGATTTGTCGTTATCATTTTGGGGTTATGCATTAGAAACCGCTACATTCACTTTAAATAGGGCACCATCTAAATCCGTTGAGATGACACCATATGAACTGTGGTTTGGTGCTAAACCTAAGTTGTTGTAAGAGGTACCAACCTTTAATAAGGTAGAGATCCCTGTGTTTACAATGCTAGTCCCTGGATCAATAGCTAGCATCCATAGTTAAGATGTAATATCAAGAAACAAAGGTCATAATATAACTTTATAACCAGGAGTAACATAATTTTATTACATCTTACATAGCTCTTTTGGCTATTACATTACATTGCAGCAGAAATTCTATAAGCATGGGGTCCTTCATCTTCAAAGTGCCACAAGCAAACTTGTAATCCTAATCAATCAACTTCACTATTATCAAACAAACCTGCAACATGACAAGTTACAGCCACAAGGGTCAATACATTTGAATTGTATTGGCAAGTTTCACTACTATGTAGAATATAAGTGGATCCTATCAATAGATGCATATTTGGCTAAGTGGGGTTTAGGCTCATTTGCAGAAAGAAATATAGTTTTATCCTATCTTGTCAAAATAGTTTTGATCTTTTGGAAAATCTTTCTGAACTCCTTGGAAATCTCCAAGTGCTTCAAAATCCCTTGTTGTCACCATCAAATTTTACTTTGAGAAATTGGAATGTCGAGATCTTCCATAGCTTCAGGCCTTAGTTGCTCAGTATTGTCCATAACCGGGGACATGGCTAAGTACTTAGAATTTTGATCTTCTGCAGAAGTTGTACACTTTACCCACATGACACATTCTCATCTTGATGCCACCAGTGGCCACTGGATAAGTACTCACCAAGATGGAGTACTGGCAGATTGAGAATGTGACAAAGTCTTTCCATAGGAGTCCCTCCAATACACAATGCTAGCTTGTCTACCAGGCACCAATGTAGGGTTTCATGTTCCCTTACACAAATCTGTTAACCTGAAGATGCTAATGCATGGGTCTTCCACTATGTAGTTAACTAAGCCAGAGCCCATTTAGCATGTGGCTGTACACGGAAGCCACTGTACGAGAAACATGTTCAATCTCTAAGTCCCTGGGTGGTTTTCTTCTAGTGCACAACAAAAAGAGATTGCCATATAAACATGGTTCCTCTTGTTGCCACCTTGTCCAAAAGCTTGAGTATCCTTGTCCACCCAGGTGGTTCATTGAGTACTTGTTTTATTATATAAAACATAAGTCTTTTCAATACTTCATATAATCATAACATGTATCCCATCCCAATATATAGCAGGGCTAAGCATACTACAACTACAATGTTTCCACTAAGGAATATATAGGGGTATCCTATTAGGATTTAGCATAGCATAAAACATAGTAAACTTTATCATGCATGTTTCAAAAATCCACTAAGTATAATGAAAATAGTAGGACTTTAGATGATAGTGTCACTTGCCTTTTTGGAATGTTGGTTCACTTCTTGATCTTGCTAATATCACACTCTTCTATCTTCACTACAAATCAATCAAGCAAACACAATTCAACTAGCATTCCAAAACAATATTCAATCAAACAAACACACATAAAAAATTTAGAAACTAAGTCATGCATGCAAGCATGCAAAAGTTAGTTTTATTTGCAAAGGGGGTTTCTACTAGACTCTAAACATTGTAAGGCTCAAAGTGGTCATTTCCTAAAGTGGCAAAGTCATTTTCAAAGGGTTTTAACTATAATCCATTGTTAAATCAAAACATCATTTCATGTGGTGGAAAAATGTTTTTGGCAAGGCAACAATCTATATTGTTCACCAAACAAGTTGTTGATTCACAAAACTTGGTGTTTAGGGTCAGTAGGTTTGATTCAAATCATTTTTCCAAAGTTTTTACTCCAAAATCATTTTCATAGCAAAATCAATATTTTTATTTGACTAGAAATAGGCCAATTCAATTATTCAATCCTAATCTTCACCAAATACATTTTTGAATCCACAAGATGGTTCCTAGGGCCAGTAGGTTCACAACAAACCAATTTGCAAAGATTTCAACCTTAAAAACATTTTGGAATAATTTTTATAACCTAAACAAGCATACAAATGTTTTTGCAAAAACAAACATTTTACCAGAAGCTTTTTACTAAACAAAAGGCATGGTTGTCTAGGGCTTGTTCCACTGATTCCATTGATATAAAGTTTGCAATTATTGGACGTGTGGATCAAAAGTTACAAGGTTTTCAAATTTTGAAACAAATCTGATTCTAAAATCTGTTTTAAAACAAAAGCTAGCCACGCGTCGTGTTCTTGTTGGGCAGTACTGCTTCGTGCGGATCAGCCTCTGCGGGGCGTTGGATTTAAATAGATCGCGCGGTTCAGATCAAACGTACCCCTTCGTTTTAATGAATCTATCCTAGCCAACGGATCGAGATCAGCAACACATGACTATAATCGGCGGCGCTAGCGGCGGCGGACGGCGGTGCGTGCTCGACCAGTGAGCTTGCCGGCGAGTTAGGTCGCGCAGGAGAGGGGGAGGATGCTCACCGTGCACGCCGAAGTGCAGTGATGCTCAAGGCGTGATCAGTTTGTCGAGGGGTGCACAGGAACAAGGTGGATTGCTCGCCAAAGCTTGCAGCGGCGTCGAGTGCTTCTGGTTGTCGTCAGAGGCGAGGTTTGAGGGCGCGCTAAGGCAAACAGACCATGCGGTTAGCTGCGTACGGAACTGGGGATCACAGGAGCATCATTGGTAGGTGCTGGGGCAGTCTGTACTCACCGGGGGAACTCGCCGGAGTCGAGGCAGGAGGCGGCGATGCTCTGATGTTGAGGTTGCCGAGGCTACGGTGCTCGCGTGGGTGTGAGGTTGGTGCTGGGAGACGCGCAAGAAGAGGGGCAGAAGGCTCGTGTGCTCTGGGAGGTTGTGGGCGGTTGGACGGCGCCGGAATCGGCTGGTGAAGCTCGTCGGAGCAGTGGTGATCGAGCTCGAAATTGGGGCAGCCTGGAGGCAGAGGGGAGGCGGTGTCTGGGGGAAACGGAAGAGGGGAGGCAGGTGCTCTTATCTTGCGTGATGGCTGGGTGAATTAACGCGGCAGTTAACGGGGATTGAAGGAGCTATCAACGGGCAGAAATGGCAGCGAGGTGGGGAGTGGCCACCGCGGGTGAAGACGACGACCGGCGATGTGGGGCCGCGATGTCTGTGAGAGAGAGGAAGAGAGTGTGGGGTCTGCTAGTCAGTGACTTAGCAGGTTTGCTTCTGAGTGAAAACGGTTCGCGAGTGGGGTAAACAGATGGGCTGTGTTGCTGGCCTGTTGGGCCAGTTTAGTGGGTTGAGTCTGATTCCATTTTTTTTATTCTGTAGTCTTTTTCTTTTTCTGATTGATATTCTGTTTTAAAAATTCAATCAAACAATTCAAACAACAAACAAATTCAAACTTCCACCACACTTTGTATTTGAGTTTGGTTATGTTTAACAACACAAACCCAATTCCCAAAATAAAATAATATTTTTATTTTAGGGTCCATTTATAATTAAATGAATAAACCTTAAACATTTAATTCAAATAGGATTTGTTTTATTAAAATCTTTATTTTTGAAATCTAAATATAAAACCAATAACACTTCACTAGGTTTTATTTGAGAATATAAAATACTTGGAAAACTTATTTAAAATAAATAAATAAGTTTTGATGTTTAATTAAAATAGTAAAAGCTTTATTTTTCATAAACTTGGATATTAAATCCTTATTATTTTATTTAAATAAACCTTTACTATTTTTATCAAATAGAAATATTTTATTTCAAAGGCTTGGCCAAGTTTTAATTTGGCTTATAAAATAATCCTTATTTATAATTCTATCCTTTTCTTTTGAAAACCAAATCTTTTATTAAAAGAACCAAAATAGTATTTCCAAATATTTTAACTTTATTGTTTATTTATCTTTTTAAATCCCTTTAGGATTTTATTTGATCCAAATAGGTTTTGCAGGTTTCCAATTGGATTCAAAAAGTTTCTTCTCACCCTGCAAATCAACAAAGTTTTATTTTATTCATTTATTTTTCACATAACAAGATTTGGAAAATCTTGGGATGTGACAGGTGTCGTTTCTTAAAGTTTGGGGATGTGAAGCTTACGTCAAGAAGTTGATGCCAGACCAGCTCGAACCCAAAGCGGAGAAGTGCGTCTTCATAGGATACCCTAAGGAAACTATTGGGTATACCTTCTATCACAGAACCGAAGGCAAAGTGTTTGTCGCAAAGAACGGATCCTTTCTTGAGAAGGAGTTTCTCTCGAAAGAAGTGAGTGGGAGGAAAGTAGAGCTAGATGAGGTTGTTGAACCTTCTCTTGAGTTGGAGAGTAGCGCAGCACCTGAAATTGTTCCAGTGCCGCCTGCACCAACAATAGAGGAAGCTACTGACAAGGATCATGAAGCTTCGGACGATGCTACTACTAAACGTCGCAGGTCGACAAGGTCGCGTGCCCCTCCTGAGTGGTACGGCAACCCTGTCTTGACTGTCTTGTCGGTAGAAGACGGTGAACCTGCGAACTATGAGGAAGCAATGATGAGCCCAGACTCTGAGAAATGGCTAGAGGCCATGAAATCCGAATTGGGATCCATGAGCGAAAACCAAATATGGACTTTGGTGGACCCTCCTAGCGACCGAAAGGCTGTTGAGTGCAAATGGATTTTCAAGAAGAAAACAGACGCGGATGGTAATGTTACTGTCTATAAAGCACAACTTGTCGCGAAAGGTTTTCGACAAGTTCAAGGTGTTGACTACGATGAGACTTTCTCTCCCGTAGCGATGTTTAAGTCCATTCAGATTTTGTTAGCAATTGCTGCGCTTCATGATTATGAAATATGGCAGTTGGATGTCAAGACTGCGTTCCTCAATGGCAACATTGATGAAGAGTTGTATATGATGCAACCCGAAGGTTTTGTCGATCCTAAGGATGCTGATAAAGTATGCAAACTTCAGCGTTCCATTTATGGACTGAAGCAAGCATCTCAGAGTTGGAACCTTCATTTTGATCAAGTGATCAAGAGCTTAGAATTTGTTCCAAATTGCTACGAAGCTTGTATCTACAAGAAAGTGAGTGGGAGCTCAGTGACATTTCTTGTACTATATGTGGATGACATATTGATTATTGGAAATGACATTGACATGCTTAACGATGTGAAGAGTTATTTGAACAAATGTTTTTCAATGAAAGACCTAGGGGAAGCTGCTTATATATTGGGCATCAAAATCTATAGAGATAGAAAAAGACGTCTGATAGCTTTAAGCCAAAGTACATACCTAGACAAAGTTCTGAAAAGGTTCGGAATGGATAAGGCAAAGAAAGGTTCAGTGCCTATGTTGTCAGGTAAGATATTGAGAAAGGCTCAGTGTCCAGCTACGGTAAATGATAGAGAAGCTATGAGCAAAGTGCCTTATGCCTCGGCCATAGGTTCTATCATGTATGCCATGCTGTGTACTAGACCGGATGTGTCCAATGATCTTAGTTTGACGAGAAGATACCAAAGTGATCCAGGAGTGGAACACTGGACAGCCGTGAAGAGCATCCTAAAGTATTTAAATAGGACTAAAGAAATGTTCTTAGTATATGGAGGTGATGAACAGCTCATCGTAAAGGGTTACGTCGACGCTAGTTTTGACACCGACAAGGATGATTCTAAATCTCAGATAGGATACGTTTATATTTTGAATGGAGGAGCTGTGAGCTGGAGAAGCTGCAAGCAAAGCGTGATCGCGGGATCTCTGATGAAGCGGAATACATGGCTGCTGCAGAAGCGTCAAGTGAAGGAGTTTGGATCAGGAACTTCATCACTGAGCTTGGTGTGGTTCCAAGTGCATTGGACCCATTGGAGATATTGTGTGACAACACTGGTGCCATAGCACTAGCTAAGGAACCAAGATATCATCCAAAGACCAAGCAAATCAACCGCAAGTTTCATATAATCCGAGATTATATAGAAGATGGAGATCTGAAGATTAGCAAAGTACATACATATCTGAATGTCGCAGATCCATTGACTAAACCTCTTACACGTGCAAAACATGATCAGCACCTTAGTGCCATGGGTGTTAGATTGTTGCCAGATGTAAACTAGATTATTGACTCTAGTGCAAGTGGGAGTCTATTGGAATTATGCCCTAGAGGCAATAATAAAGATGTTATTATTATAATTCTTCTTCATGATAAAGTTTATATTCCATGCTAGAATTGTATTAAGCGGAAACTTTAATACTTGTGTGGTTTGTGAACAACACCGTGTCCCTAGTACGCCTTTATGGACTAGCTCATTGATTAATGATGGTTAAGGTTTCCTAATCATAGACATGAGTTGTCGATTAATAATGAGATCATATCATTGGGAGAATGATATGATGGACAGACCCAAACTAAGCAGAGCAATTAGATCGTGTCATCGTTTTCATCTTTGTGAAGTTTTTCTCATGTCAAATATTGTATTCCTTAGACCATGAGATAATTCAACTCCCTGGTATCGGAAGAAACCTTTGAGGTCATCAAACGTCATCCTATGAGAGGGTGATCATAAAGGTGTCTCTCAGGTGATCGGAAAGTACCTGTTGGGTTGTACGTATCGAGATGGGATTTGTCCCTCCCAAGTCAGAGAGATATACTTCGGGCCCACTCGGTAATCGATATCAACACCGCTTGCAAACACGTGGTTAAGGAGTTAATCACAAAGTGATATTGGATTACGGAACGAGTAAAGTACTTGATGTGAACGAGATTGAACTAGGTATACCGGTACCGACGATCAAATCTCGGGCAAGTAAAATATCGCGCGATAAAGGGAATATATATATATGGGATTGATTGAATCCTGGCATCGTGGTTCATTCGATATGATCATCGATGAATGTGTGGGAGTCAATATGGGTTTCTAGACCCCGCTGTTGATTATTGATATAAGATCTTGTCTGCATATTCTCGAACCCGAAGGGTCACACACTTAACGTGTCTCGACACTAGAATAAATTGGATAATTGGTTTATGAGTTTTTTTTCGGAGTCTCGGATGAGATCCAGGACATCACGAGAGGTTCCGGAATGGTCCGGAGAATAAGATTCATATAAGGCAAAGTAGATTTTGGAGTTCGGAATTGTATCGGGTTAATCGGTATTATACTAGAAGCTTCTAGAACCTTCTGGAGTGGGACCAACGTGGCCCCACTTGTAGGGAGGGGGCGTGGGCCTATGAGGGAGTGCCCTGGCTGCATTGGGCCAGGGGCACAAGGCCCCATAGGGCCCAGCCGGCCAAACCCTAGGGAAACCCTAGGGGAGCTTCTAGAAGGGGGGAACTTGCCCCCACTCCTCCCTCCTTTGGCCGCCGGCCTAGGGCTTGGGGGAGGGGCAAGGGACAGCCGCCCACCCTTCTATATAAAGAGGTCTGGGGGCGCACCCTCCCCACACCTCCTCCTCAACCCTAGCCGCCCTGCTGCCCCTCCTCTCTCTCTCCCTCCCGACTGCGCGTAGGCGAAGCCCTGCCGCAGAAACTCTCCACCGCTTGCACCGCGCCGTCGCGTTGTAGATCCAATCCATCTCTCCACCCCACATGCTGGACCGAGGAAGGAGGAGACGTCGAGGTGCCGCACGTGTGCATCTCTCAGAGGCATCGCCACTTGCGGTGTTTGGATCGGATCGGATCGCGACGAGGAGAAGCAAGTACGACTACATCACCCACATTCCGTCGAACGTTCCACTGTGTGAATCTTCAAGGGTATGAAGATCTCATCTATCCCCCCTCGTTGTTTGCATCTTCTAGATTAGATCTTGGCTTTCCCCGTTCGCATCCGTAGAAATTTTTTATTTACTATGCTGCAAAACCCTTCATCCCCCTCGAACCCCGTCTCCTCTTTGTTTCCGTGTCAAAACCTTCCTTATGCATTGAATCTTCGTAAAATATAACCCCCCCCCGGGTTCCCCGAGGTTTTTCCACCGTGTTCTCATAGTGTTTCATTTCGATATGTTTTTGTCAGGAAAATTCTCAGATTTGGAGCCTCAATGTCTTCTTTTGGATCACCCACAGAGGGTTCCTCTACGGACTCCCTCAACCCATACATGTATGAGTTTAGGATTCATCCCAAAGAGTTGATCCTCGAGGAGGGGAAGGTACAGATGAAAGAAGTTCAAGGCCCTAAAGGAGAAGGCAGTCTAGAAGACAGGATGTAAGCATTGGAACAGGAAGTTTTCAGGTACAAGAAGATGGCAGAACGCGAGGTGGATATTATTCACAAGATAAGTTCAAAACTCATCACCAAGCACGAGGGAGAAGTAGATGAGCTCCGAGAAGAGATCTTTTCACTCCGTCAGACCACCAACCAATTGCAAGCACAACTCTATGACATATAGAACCAAAACTGTGAGTATGAGGCTAGATTTGATCGCATAAGCTCCGCTGCTAGTTTCCAGATTGTGGAGAGAAGGACATCCTTTCTGGATGGGGAACCATTGCCTTGGAAGTTTGATGATGACAAGGCAACACCACCACCGCCGAGGGAGTAATTCGTCATCAGGATTGGCATCCCCTTGGCTTGTTCCAAGCTTGGGGGAGTGCCGCGGTATCACCACCATTATCTTTTATCTTTTACCTTTTTAGTGGATTCATATATATGGTAGAGGGGTTATCTTATAGTTTGGTTTGCATGTGGAAGTATCTCTCCTTTAGTTCATTATCTTTGTATCCCTTGGTTTGATTGCCTTTATTGGAATATTAATGAGACGTCACATCCCAAATTTTAGATTTGGTACTACATAACATTCATGGCATTGCATCATGATCATCCTTGCAAAATTTCAGTTCGAAAAGGTTTTGGCAAAACAAACCACTTGCATTTGCATTTTGACACCTACACTTGAACACTTGGTTTTACCATGCTTCTGTGAAAAACATTATATCTTGGTAATATGGAAGGCACATGTGCATATAGGGTTCCTCCACGAACCCATAGCACTTTGAATCGCCCAAATCGGAGCTTCGTAGAAGAAGTTATGGCAAACTGAATTTTGAGCTTAGTTTAGACAATTTCTGTCAAAATTTCAGATAAGAAATTCGTCAGATAAAAAGAAAAAAAAAGAAATAAAAAGCAGCTACAATGAGAGGCTGCCTGCTGACCATGCTGGCAGCAACAGCAGCTGGCAGTTAGCTAAGCGCCGCCGCCTAGTCCCGACCCAGCAGAGGGCCTATCACCCCGTCGAGTCCACAGCGGACACGACCGCCGCCGCCGCGGTTTCCGCTTCGGTTCGGTCTCGAGCTGCCTCGCCCCCTTCCCCAATTCTTGGCCCCTCATAAACAGCACCCGCTGCCACTCCCCCCCTCTCGCAAACCCTAGCCTCCACGAATATCACTGCGCCGCCTCCATTGCCGAGCTTCATAACTCGAGGTCTCCGACGAGGCAGCCTCCCCCTGACCCTCCTGTTCCCCTTCTTTGTCTTCCTCTCGTTCATCCGCATCGCCTCACCCCCTTTCCCTACCTGTAGTGCACCGGGACGACGAGAATCGCTCGCCGGAGCACCGCCTACGCCGCCCGTCTCCAGCAGTCCGTCGCAGCCGCCCGAGGAAGCTTCGCGCCTCGCCAAGACCTTCGCCATAACCGCCTCTCCCTCCCGCGTCGAGTACACCGCCGCCACGCCACCGAGGACCGCCGGGGCACCACCAGCCCACGCCACCGAAGCCCCGCCGCCGCCACGTCACCTCCACCGGCGAGCTCGCCACGGACAAGGTAAGCCGTCCGATCGTCGTTGAACGCGCCAGATTAGAAGGATCTCACAAAGGGGTACCGTCCAGTCGCGTTGACTGCGCAGTAAATGTTTTAATGATTTCGGAAAATTGCAGAAAATAGTTGAAACTTGTAAAATTCATAACTTTTAATCTACTGGGCCAAAAATTGCAAATAAAATATGTGTGGAATCAGTGTCTCGTGTAGAACATTGCTGTATAGTTGCTTTAGACTTTTACAGCAAGGTTTTTCCTTAGTTAATTAAATGAGTTAATTCTCTTTTTAGAGTAATAAATTCATAGAATAAGTTCTGTAACTCCAAAAATTGCAAATAAGATGTCCCTGGATTCAGTAGAACAAAAGAAATCCTTTAGTTAATTAAAAGGGTAGGCTTACAGTACTGGTTTTGGCAGAACCTTTGCAAAGGCTTTCTGTAGTATTTTAATTACCCAGGGCTTTATACAAAACCTTTTTGAGAATTTCCAATTGGTACTGACTTTATTTTATGTTGCCTACACAGTGGATATTTTTCCAAGATTTTACGAACAGTATACTAGCAGTGGCTAATTATTTTGTTTCTAGCTCTATTGTTGGGCAATTAAAACTGCATGCTCTGTTTTCTATGCACTTAAAATATTTTCCATGCATGCATACAGTAGGTATACTGAATAAGATTATGTGATACTACTGTAGCAGAATTCAACTTGTCATGCATGCATCTTGCATCTTCATTGTTTGTATATGATTGTGGATGGTTTGTTTATATGATTGCAATTATATCGTGTAGATTGTGACGAGTGCAACGCTTGCTCGTGTGTGGATTTTTCATCCGACCGCTAGAGCCAAGGAAAGTAGATGCTACCTTGTTCATAATGTTTCCTACTATTTTCATTGCATTGTCATGTATTTTGTAGATGCATCTGTAGGATATTACTATCGAAATGCTATGTACTACTATGTGGTAGGGCTTTCCTGCATATGAGCCACCGTTGGTAGATGTGCTTAGCCATGCTATGATGAACGAGGGCTGGTGAAAGTACAAAGGAAGTCACCTAGACGGGGGGTGAATAGGCTTTTAAAATTATTACGGTTTAGGCTCAAGTAAATGCGGAATAAAACTAACGTATAATTTATTGAGCACAAAACCTAGACACTAAGTTCACCTAGGTGCACCAACAACCTATGCTAAGCAATACAAGCAACAATGTGATAGCAAGGTATAAATACTTCAAGCACGATGGCTATCACAATGTAAAGTGCATAAGTAAAGGGTTCGGTTGAGAGATAACCGATGGACGCGGAGACGAAGATTTGTTTCCCGAAGTTCACTTCCAAAGAAGCTACGTCTCCGTTGGAGAGGTGCGATGGCGCAATGCTCTCCGAACGCCACAAATGGCTCACCTAGAGGTGTGGTGGATCGATGCACACCCAACGCCACACAAGGCCTCACCCCGGATGCGAAAGCACGCAACTCACCGATGCCACAAAAGGCTCACCCTATTCTCCCAAGTGCGCACCACAAAAGGCGGTAACTTTCTCCACTATGGGACGCTTGAGGGCGGTGGCCGAACCCGTACAAGATTGGGGCTAACTCCACAACTCAATTGGAGGCTCCCAACAACAAAGCCACAAAAGGCCAACAATGCCACAAAAGGCCAACAACGCCACAAAAGGCTACAAGACCAAAAAATGTCAACAAGACCACAAAAGGTCAACAATCCAACCACACAACCGTCTAGGGTTCCAACGAACCCAAGAGAAACAAGCTCACAAGCTTGAACTCGCCGAATCTCTGAGGAGAACTCAAACCTATGCACCAAATGCAAGGGCAAGTCCTTCTCCCCCAAATTCCAGCAAAGCTACAAAAGCTATTGGGGGAATAAGGGAGGAAGAACACAAGAGTAGAACTCAAACCTATGCACCAAATGCAAGGGCAATTCCTTATCTCCCAAATTCCAACAAAGCTACAAAAGCTATTGGGGGAATAAGAGAGGAAGAACATAAGAGGAGAACACAAAACTCTCCAAGATCTAGATCCCAATGATTCATTCACAAAGAAGGGATTTGACTTGGGGGATTGTAGATCTAGATCTCCTCTCTCAAATCCCTCAAAAAGATGCAAGAATCATAGGAGGGGAAAGGGAGAGGGAAAGCTTCTTCAAGGTTGACAATGGAGGAGAGAGAGAAAGCCAAGAACAAAGAAGAAAAGCTAGTGTCCACGAAGGGGAAGAGGAGCCCCTTTTAAAGGGCTCCCAGATCTGCCCGTTATGGGCATTCGCGACACCTGGCCGGAACTTCCGGTGGGAGGCCGGAAGTTCCGGTGGCACCCAGCCATCGGTCGAAAACTGCAGAGCGAGAAACTGAAAAAAATGAATCATGGCCGGAACTTCCGGCTCTGGGCGGAAGTTCCGCCCAGCCTGGCTCCAACGGTCATCATACCGTTGACGCCCGCTCCAGAAGCGCAACCGGAAGTTCTGGTCAAAACAGACCGGAAGTTCCGGTGAACTTCCGATGCAAGTTCCGACAAAGTTCCGGCAAATAGAACGCTTCAAAACAAAAGGTTACTGAGCGTGAGCGGAAGAAGACCCGGAACTTCCACCGGAACTTTCGGCGGCAAAGATGCCCTAGCGGAACTTCCGGTCAGGGAGATTCCATAAACCAGAAAACCAGAAACGCAATAACTTTTGCATCCGAACTCCAAACGGGATGAAACCAATTTTGTTGGAAAGATAACGACGAATAGAATCCAACAAAAAACTCGCAAGATCACCTTGGGAGAAAATATCATGAATATATATGTGATCTATCCCCCAAGGTGTGGAGCCGGAAAACTCGCAAGATCAAAAACCGCAATAAGATATGCAAGTGAAATCCTTAGATGATGAGCTAGAGCTTGTTAAGATGGTGACCACAAGCTCTAGATCCTCTCATGGACAAGAACCAAATAATAACCAAGAAAGATGATGATATGAATGCAAAGGTTTGAGCTCTCTCCGAACGATGCAAACGAGACACCCGCTTGAGAACCCCTCTTGATAGTACGGCTATCTATCCTAAACCCGGTCTCCCAACTAACAACACAAGACCGGCAAAAGAGAAGCCCTATCAACATACCTTTGCCTTGAGCATCCCACTTGATGTAGACCGTCTTGTTCTTCTATAGTGGGAACACCTTTCTTGTTTTCTCTTGCTCGCTCTTTCTTGATGAAGACTTGAAAAATGCTCCCCCATACTCCGTGTGGAAACCTCTTATTTGAACTTGTCTTCATAATTCCATGAGCACGAGGATGGCAAGCTTCAAGCATGAGATCTTCTAGAGATGGCGCATCTTGAGCTCGTCCTTCTTCATCCTTACTTGAGGTTGATCCATCTTGATGCAACTCTTTGCACATGCCTTGATCGACCTTCAAGCTCCTTCTTTCTTCATGATTCCAATGGGCACAAAGCCCTTGGACATTTCTTCATCTTCCAACCTTGAGACCAACACATGGCCCAAGCGATGCCAATTGACAAACCTACAAGTGAAACTCAATTTACACATTAGTCCATAGAGATTGTCATTAATTACCAAAACCACACATGGGGGCATACATGCCCTTTCAGCTAGGTTACATCACTGAAAATTGTTTCTAAATGTGTTGGTTTGCGAAAACTAAAAACAACTTAATCAATGAATCTCCTGGGTGTGATGGGATTGATAAATTTTGGTGGTATCATTGTGGAAAGGCACCCAGGTATCAAGAGAAAATGATTGGCTTCTTTATTTTGTAGCTTACATGTACAACCATGTGCCAATAATGAAATGGGCGGTTGGTTGGACTCAGTAGGTTGTGGTAACTCGAACCCACGTATCCAGATATGTAGAATTTTGGTAGGTTGGACCGATGCGTGTCGGGTTTGGGGAGCTACTTCCCGAACGGTCCATTCTTGGACTTCTCCCTATCATCACCCAAAATGAGAGTGGTGGTACGAGCTGGGCTGGCGAAGTCACATGGGTAAAGTGTACTAACCCCTGTAGGGTGTATAATCTAATCGATTAGCCGTGTCCCCGGTTATGGACATCTGAGTTGCTTGATATTGATTCCATGACATGTTTCTCGCTCATTACAATTTCCTAATTGCTTTAATGTTGTTGGGTTAACTTAACTGAGATCTTTTCAAACGAAATCAAAAACTGTTTGAGAAAGTAGGACAAAGGTTTTGCAAATGCAAGCTAGCCACATCTCCACTTTCCAGATATGCATGTAGATGTTAGCACTATTGTCTCCTTTAATAGCTCTACTTGCCATACATTCCATGTATTGACCCTTCGGGGCTGCTACGTTTCATGTTGCAGGATATTCCGATTCTGAGTGATCGATTTAGGCCACGGTACTCCACTCGGCACTTGTTCACTTGTGGGAAATTTGAAGAATGGAGGATTTACTATATTTATGTTGTTACTTGAATAATTTGAGCTAGCCTTGAGCTAAGCTCTTATTGTAATAATGACACTCTGGATCTTTGTTATTTATGATACACGGATATTTTGCTATGTTATTCATCTTATTCTATTGTGGGCCAATGAACCGATCCAGGGATTGGCATGTCACATAGAAGCTATGGTCTTTTCAAAATCGTAGTGTTACAAGATGGTATTAGAGCCAGGTTGTCGCCTGTAGGATCCTGACCTAGGTTTGGATTAGGAAGCCATAGAATTTATAGAGCTTATATTAACTCTTTCTTTCATCTTATTCCTTTCACTCTCGTAAATTCTTACCATATGCTATTCTCACACTTTCCTCTTTTAATTGATAGATGGGAGAAGTCAGGACTGAGTATGCGACAATGGAGTCACCAAGGCCCTTTGCAAGACAGTTGGCATAGCTTTTGCAGTCATTGGGATTGCCACTACCCATGTTCAAGGGAAGAAGGTTGTACACCTATGGATATGGTGAGGATGCATGCGAGATCACCACCTTCATCTTCAGGGATGCCGCCTTGCCAAACCCTGTGCATCTGATCTACACCAAGACATACTGCAACTGGGGACTTGGAACAAATTTGGCCCTGCATGAAGCCCTGTCACGCCAGTGCCATCTTGTCCGACACCTGCTGCCAGAAGACTCACCGTACCGTGACTACGGAAGGCGTGATGAGGATGGGAACGTTGTGGTTACCCCGAGCGACCGGAACAACATGCCGCCTCGTTAGAGGCACATTGAGGATATGGAAAGGGAGAATGGAGATCTAGCTGAGAAAGTGATGATGGTAAAGGAGATAGCAGATTTTGCCAGCAATGGTATGGTGGTCCAGGGACTGGAGATAGAGACCTTGCATGAAGCTGTGGATGTTCTGAAGAATGCCCTGATAGGAAGGGATGCAACCATAGCTCAGCTTAATGGAACCGTGCAGGAAAACAACCAAGTCATACAACAGCTGCAAGGTACCGTCCAGAAAAGGAACCAGACTATTGAAGAGATGACAGCCCAGATTGCCGCTCTCCAAGCATAGCTGAATCCACCCCCTGATGATAACAATGGAGATGATGGCAGCAATTATGATGATGATGATGAAAGTGGGAACGATGATGATGGAGACGATGATGGTGGAGGAGATGAAGCTGTTGCAGCCGCAGTAGAAAATGAAGAAGAAGAGGAGGATCCAGAAGAGGTGGACTTCGAGATTTCAAGTGATGACTCAGGAGAGGTGTATACTCCGCCGCCATGGTTGGTTCGTGGACAGAAGCGCCAACGCATGAGTGCGAGGACCTACCGCAACCTCTTCATGAAGTAGATAGAAGTCCACCAATTAGTCTTCGTTAGGAAAAATCGTTAGGTTTAGTCTCAATCGATGTAAAACTTAATTAATGTTAGTTTAAGAGTGTTTAGTTGCTCCTATGTGTACTCCAATATCCCAGGATTATTTTTGCGAATTTTATAAAAGAGTTATTGCAAGTTTTGGTTGATATCTGAGTTTTTCCTGATGCAGTTTTCTGCTGACACAGCTGTACTGCACGATTTTTCATATTTTATTGGTATCTGGGAAAACTCTGGAAAAATAGGGATGGTTCGAAACTCTCTGTAATGTATACACAAAAATCAGCAAAAATTCCTGACGAGTTTAAGTTAGGTAGAAAAATTTGTGAACACTACTGGACCGTTCTGGCAGATTCCTGTTTTCAATGCCTTGTTGGTCTTTTGTGTTAATAGCTGTTGCCAACTCTTTTAAAAACTATTTCAGTAGATATATACTGCTAGGATAACCCCTGGGATGTTTCTGGATCATTTGTTTGCTGATGTGTTGCTTGCTTGAGATTGTCTGTGATTGCGGTGTTGTTGTTTGATCATAATGCATGGGTAGAATCCTGTTTTCGTAATCGATTCTTTCTAAGCTTATCTGTGCTGAACCGCAAATGCCTCCCCGTCGTCAACCTACTGAGTTGGAGCAGCTCATGGCAGCTCAGGCACAGCTGAGCCAAGTTATGACCCTGTTCATGGAAGATCAAAACAACAACAACAACAACAACAACAACAACAACAACAACAATGGGAACAACCAGCCTCAGGGAGATGCTCTCACTAGGTTTCTGAGGCTAAGGCCAGCGAAGTTCTCTACTGCAATGGAGCCGATGGTTGCTCTCGACTGGCTGTGTTCAGTCAATAAGGATCTGGTAACCGTTGGGTGCACTGATGCTGAGAAGGTGAGATTTGCCGCTCACCTACTGGAGGGACCAGCCGCTTCGTGGTGGGACACTTTTCAGATCACCCACCCACTGGACACTGTGACTTGGGCAATGTTTGAGGAAGGTTTCAGGACCAACCATATTTCTTCAGGAGTTCTGAGCCTGAAGAGGAAGGAATTTCGCAACTTGCGCCAAACCAACCGCACCGTGGCGGAGTATATTGCGGAGTTCAACAACCTGTCTCGTTATGCAACTGAGGATGTTGACACTGATGCCAAAAGGAGAGAGAGGTTCCTGGATGGACCCAGTGATGAGCTTTCAGTGCAGCTGCTGGTGGTTTATTGTCCCACTTTCCAGGAGCTTATGGACAAGGCCAAAATCTTGGAAGGGAAGCACAGGCAGGTGGAATGCCGCAAGAGAAAGAGCAACAATCACCACTCCGGTTCTCGCCACAAGTCTCGCACTTCTTATGATACTCCAAGCATGGAGGGAGTGACCATGGGCACCATGGAAGCCATGACCGCCACAACCATGGAGGCGATGGACATCGCCATGATAGCCACAAGAGCAACCCCCACAGCTACAAGGGAGGACAGACCCACCATTCTGGAGGACACAGTGGGCATGACCGCAACCGTGATCGCAACTTTGTGAAGAAGGACCTGAGTGAGGTGACATGCTTCAAGTGTGGCCAGAAGGGACATTATGCAGACAACTGTCCGGAGAAGAAGGGACTGAAGCCAAGCAACAACCAGAAGGCCATAGTGAACCACATGAATGTGGAGGAGATCCCAGATGAGCCTGACCTATTGGTTGGTAAGTTTCCAATCAACAGTCACCCTGCACTTATACTTTTTGATACTGGTGCATCACATTCATTCATATCAAGGGCATTTGTGGATAAGTATAAGTTACCTATGGAGTCTCTGAAAGGGTCTATTAGAGTGAGTTCACCTGGAGGGGATAAGATAGCTAGCGCGGGATTCCGCGACTTAACTATGAGGATTGGAGCACACAATTTTATTGCACATCTGGTAGTGTTGGAGTCACAAGGTTTAGATGTAATCTTGGGCATGGATTGGATGTCTATGCATGGGGGACACATAGATTGTGCACAGCGAGCAGTTTCACTCAAAACCCCGGATGGTAAGAGGATTAGGTTCAAGTCGGCTGTGCGACCGGGAAGGTGTAAGCTGAATTCTCTTAAGGGGTTAGCATGGACACTGTGCCTGTGATTAAGGAGTACCCCGACGTGTTTCCGGAAGAGCTACCAGGGATGCCACCTGACAGAGATGTGGAGTTTCTCATCGATCTGATGCCGGGAACAGGACCTATAGAAAAGAGACCATATAAGATGGATGTGGATGAGCTGAAGGAATTAAAGAAACAGCTAAAGGAGCAGTTGGACAAGGGGTTCATTCAACCTAGTTCATCGTCATGGGGTGCACATGTACTATTTGTGGAAAATAAAGACAACAGTAAGAGGTTAGTAGTGGACTATCGCTCGCTGAATGAAGTGGCCATCAAGAACAAATACCCCCTTCCAAACATAAATGATTTGTTTGATCCACTGGAAGGAGCAAAGGTGTTTAGCAAAATTGATCTGCGATCGGGCTATTTCCAATTGAAGATCCAAGAGGAGGACATACCAAAAACTGCTTTCACTACTAGGTATGGTTTATATGAGTATACAGTTATGTCTTTTGGACTAACGAATGCTCTAGCATATTTCATGACCATGATGAACAAGGTATTCATGGAGTACTTGGACAAGTTCGTGGTGGTGTTTATTGATGACATACTGATATATTCCAAGGATGATGTTGGGCATGAGAAACATCTACGACTGATTATGGAGAAGCTGATGGAACACAAACTGTATGCCAAATTCAGTAAGTGTGAATTCTGGCTTAACACTATTGGTTTTCGTGGACACGTGGTGTCAGGAGAAGGAGTCGCTGTTGATCCAAGCAAAGTGACTGCAGTAACTGAGTGGGAAGCACCCAAGAATGTGGGAGATATTCGTAGCTTTTTGGGACTTGCTGGATACTACCAGAGGTTTATTGAAAATTTCTCCAAGATTGCTAAACCGATGACGGAACTTCTGAAGAAGGAAAGGAAGTTTGAGTGGACGGATGCGTGTGAAGCTAGCTTTCAGGAACTGAAGCGTCGACTAGTGACCGCACCTGTTCTGTGTTTACCAGATCTTCAGAAGGATTTCCAAGTGTACTGTGATGCTTCTCGACAGGGACTTGGAAGTGTGCTAATGCAAGACGAGAGAGTGGTGTCATACGCCTCGCGGCAACTTAAACACCATGAGAGGAATTATCCCACGCATGACCTAGAATTAGCATCGGTTGTGCATGCGCTCAAAGTATGGAGGCACTACCTAATGGGAAAACACTGCGATGTGTACACCGACCACAAGAGCCTGAAGTACATATTTACACAGAAGGAACTGAACATGAGGCAAAGGAGATGGTTGGAGCTTATCAAGGATTATGATATGAATCTGCAATACCACCCAGGAAAAGCCAATGTAGTAGAAGATGCTCTGAGCCGGAAGGTCTATGCCAATGGATTGACTGTTGGTGAATTACCCTAGGATTTGTGGAAGCAATTCAAGGACCTTAGACTGGAGGTAGTGTCAGAAGGATATTTGGCAGCAATGGAAGTCCAACCAACGCTACAGGACAGGATCAGGAAGGCTCAAGTAGGAGACAAGGAGATGGATGAAATTAAGGAAAAGATGAAGGAGGGTCGAGCAAAAGAATTCCGCGAGGATGATCAAGGAACCTTGTGGTATGGAGATCATTTGTGTGTTCCCAACGATTCGGAGATAAGGAAGTTGATCCTGCAGGAAGCTCATGACTCGCCGTATTCCATACATCCGGGCAATACGAAGATGTATATGGATCTAAAGGACAGGTTTTGGTGGAACAACATGAAGGGAGACATCGCCGAGCATATTGCCCTATGTGACGTATGTAGCCGAGTGAAGGCGGAACACCAGAAGCCAGCAAGACTGCTACAGCCATTGCCTGTGCCGGATTGGAAGTGGGATATAGTGGGAATGGATTTTATCACAGGATTGCCCAGGACCAGGTCGGGATATGACTCTATTTGGTTAGTGGTCGACCATTTGACCAAGGTAGCCCACTTTATACCGGTGAAGACAACCTACACGAGTGCAAGGTTGGCCAAGATTTATATGGACAGAATTGTGTGCCTGCATGGGGTTCCCAAGAGTATAGTATCAGATAGAGGCACCCAATTTACCTCACACTTTTGGCGCCAGCTGCACGAGTCATTGGGAACTAGGTTGGAGTTTAGCACAACGTTCCACCCCCACACTAATGGACAGACCGAGAGGGTAAATCGGATTTTGGAGAATATGCTGAGAGCTTGTGCCTTGGCTCATGGCTCTAGTTGGGATGAGAATTTGCCGTATGCTGAGTTTTCCTACAACAACAGCTATCAAACCAGCATCAAGACATCGCCGTTCGATGTGCTATATGGGAAAATATGTCGGACACCACTGCTATGGGATGGAGTAGGAGAACGTCAGCTATTTGGACCTGATTTGATCAAGGACGCTGAGGAGAAGGTCGCCTTCATCAGGGACAGACTGAAGGTAGCACAATCAAGGCAGAAGAGCTACGCTGACGCCAAGCGCAAGGAAGTGGTGTATGAGATAGATGATAGAGCATACCTCAGAGTGTCGCCACTTCGTGGAATTAAGAGGTTTGGAATCAAGGGTAAGTTGGCACCTCGGTTTATTGGACCATATCAGGTCTTAGCATGCAAAGGGGAGGTTGCTTATCAGTTGGAGTTGCCAGAGGCTCTGTCCGCTGTCCACAATGTGTTCCACGTGTCCCAGCTGAAGAAGTGCCATCCGGATATGGTGGATACACCATTGAGAGACACAGTGCCACTAGAGGAGGTTCAGCTTGAGAATGACTTGACCTATGAAGAGAAGCCGATCAAGATACTAGAGACAACGGAGAGGATTACTCGTACCAAGACGATCAGGTTTTGCAACGTGCAGTGGAGCAACCACACCGAAGAGGAAGCCACATGGGAGCGTGAGGATGACATCCGAGAGGACCACCCACACCTATTTGCTAGCCACGCCGAATCTCGGGGACGAGATTCATCTTAAGGGGGTTAGTCTTGTCACATCCAAAATTTTAGATTTGGTACTGCATAACATTCATGGTATTGAATCATGATCATCCTTGCAAAATTTCAGTTTGAAAAGGTTTTGGCAAAACAAACCACTTGCATTTGCATTTTGACACCTACACTTGAACACTTGGTTTTACCATGATTCTATGAAAAACATTATATCTTGGTAATATGGAATCCATAGGTGCATAGAGGGTTCCGCCACGAACCCATAGCACTTTGAATCGCCCAAATCGGAGCTTCATAGAAGAAGTTATGGCAAACTGAATTTTGGGCTTAGTTTAGACAGTTTCTGTCAAAATTTCAGATAAGAAATTCGTCAGAGAAAAAGAAAAAAAAAAGAAAAAAACGCAGCTTGTGGCCCCTGGCTCATGCTCCAGCCAGCCCAGCCATGGCAGCCAGCCACATGTGGCGGCAGCAAGTAGCTGTTAGCGTTAGCCGCCAGCCCGGCCATCGACAGCAGGGGCCGCCTTTGTCATCCCCGTCGAGTCCACACCAGACATGACCGCCGCCGCCACGGTTTCCGCTCCGGTTTGGTCTCGAACTGCCTCGCCCCCTTCCCCAATTCTCGGCCCCTCATAAACCGCACCCGCTGCCACTTCCCCCCCCCCTCTCGCAAACCCTAGCCGCCACGAATCTCACCGCCGCCGCCTCCATTGCCGGGATTTAGAGCTCGAGGTCCCTAACGAGGCAGCCGCCCCCTGACCCTCCTGTTACCCCTCTTTCTCTTCCTCTCGTTCGTCCGCATCGCCTCACCCCCTTTCCCTACCTGCAGTGCACCGGGACGACGAGAATCTCTCGCCGGAGAACCGTCGACGCCGCCCGTCTCCAACCGTCCGCCGCAGCCCCCGAGGAAGCTTCGCGCCTCGCCAAGACCGCCGCCGTGACCGCCTCTCCCTCCCGCGTCGAGTACACCGCCGCCACGCCGCCGAGGGCGCCAGCCAATCCAGCCATCAAAAGCCACGTCACCTCCACCGGCGAGCTCGCCATAGACAAGGTAAGCCGTCCGATCGTAGTTGAACGCGCCAGATTAGAAGGATCTCACGAAGGGGTATCGCCCACTTACGTGCTGCCGCATGGCATGCCACGTCACCGCCGCGTCAGCGCTGGCCCGTCCAGTCGCGTTGACTGCGTAGTAAATGTTTTAATGATTTTGGAAAATTGTAGAAAATAGCTGAAACTTGTAAAACTCATATCTTTTAATCTACTAGGCCAAAAATTGCAAATAAAATATGTGTGGAATCAGTGTCTCATGTAGAACATTTCTGTCCAGTTGCTTTAGACTTTATAGCAAGGTATTTCCTTAGTTAATTAAGTGAATTAATGCTCTTTTTAGAGTAATAAATTCATAGAATAAGTTCTGTAACTCCAAAAATTCCAAATAAGATGTCCCTGGATTCAGTAGAACAAAAGGAATCCTTTAGTGAAATAAAAGGGTAGGCTTACAGTACTGGTTTTGGCAGAACCTTTGCAAAGGCTTTCTGAAGTATTTTATTTACCAAGGGCTTTATACAAAACCTTTTTAAGAATTTCCAATTGGTACTGACTCTATTTTAGGTTGCCTACACGATGGATATTTTTCCAAGATTTTACGAACAGTATACTTGCAGTGGCTAATTATTTTGTTTCTAGCTCTATTGTTGGGCAATTAAAACTGCATGCTCTGTTTTCTATGCACTTAAAATATTTTCCATGCATGCATATAGTAGGTATACTGAATAAGATTATGTGATGCTACTGTAGCATAATTCAACTTGTCATGCATGCATCTTGCATCGTCATTATTTGTATATGATTGTGGATGGTTTGTTTATATGATTACAATTATATCATGCAGATTGTGACGAGTGCAACGCTTGCTCGTGTGTGGATTCTTCATCCGACCGCTACAGCCATGGCAAGTAGATGCTACCTTGTTTATGATGTTGTCCTACTATTTTCATTGCATTGTCGTGTATTTTGTAGATGCATGTGTAGGATATTACTATCGCTATGCTATGTCCTATTATGTGGTAGGGCATTCCTGTAGATGAGCCACCGTGGGTAGATGTGCTTAGCCATGCTATGATGAACGAGGGCTGGGTTACATCACTGAAAGTTGTTTCTAAATGTGTTGGTTTGCTAAAACTAAAAACAACTTAATCAATGAATCTCCTGGGTGTGATGGGATTGATAAATTTTGGTGGTATCATTGCGGAAAGGCACCCAGGTATCAAGAGAAAATGATTGGCTTCTTTATTTTGGTAGCTTACATGTACAACCATGTGCCAATAATGAAATGGACGGTTGGTTGGACTCAGTAGGTTGTGGTAACTCGAACCCACGTATCCAGAGATGTAGAATTTTGGTAGGTTGGACCGATGCATGTCGGGTTTGGGGAGCTACTTCCCGAACGGTCCCTTCTTGGACTTCTCCCTATCATCACCCAAAATGAGAGTGGTGGTACGAGCTGGGCTGGCCAAGTCACATGGGTAAAGTGTACTAACCCCTGTAGGGTGTATAATCTAATCGATTAGCTGTGTCCTCGGTTATGGACATCTGAGTTGCTTGATATTGATTCCATGACATGTTTCTCGCTCATTCCAATTTCCTAATTGCTGTAATGTTGTTGGGTTAACTTAATTGGGATCTTTTCAAATGAAATCAATAACCGTTTGAGAAAGTAGGACAAAGGTTTTGCAAATGCAAGATAGCCACAGCTCCACTTGCCAGATATGCATGTAGATGTTAGCACTATTGTCTCCTTTAATAGATCTACTTGCCATACATTCCATGTATTGACCCTTCGGGGCTACTATGTTTCATGTTGCAGGATATTCCGATTCTGAGTGATCGATTTAGGCCACGGTACTCCACTCGGCACTTGTTCACTTGTGGGTAATTTGAAGAATGGAGGATTTACTATATTTATGTTGTTACTTGAATAATTTGAGCTAGCCTTAGGCTAAGCTCTTATTGTAATAATGACACTCTGGATCTTTGTTATTTATGATACACGGATATTTTGCTATGTTATTCATCTTATTCTATTGTTGGCCAATGAACCGATCCAGGGATTGGCATGTCACATAGAAGCTACGGTCTTTTCAGAACCATAGTGTTACATGAGAAGTCTCATCTTTTACTTTTTGCACTTCTTATTTTAGTTTGCAATCCCAATTATATGATGGATCTTGTTGATCACTATTGGAACCACTTTGGGATCATCAAGTGGATCTAAATTGGTTTTGCCAAACCGAGTTCTGGTCAGTAGCATTACTATGAAAGAGAAAAAGAAAGAAAAAGCTTACAGGTATTTTGTATCATTTGTTTTCTTTCTTGTTGGCTCATAAGCTTAGTATTCTTTATTTAACATCCATTTGTGTCTTCAAGTAAGATTGCATGTTTGGCTTTATTCCTAGTATGTTTGCTTGTTTCTTTCTACTCTCTTGCTGCTACCCAACCTTGCTAGCCAAAAACCTGTTTTGAGAAGGCATACTTCTCATGTTTCCAAACCCTTTAACCAAAACTTTTGCCACTTGTGTCCACCATATCTACCTAGTAGCTATTGCTATTACTAGCAAATTCTCAAGCTTCATCTACCTTTCGAATTAAAAAGTATTTTGTCATGTGAAAAACTAGTTAGTAAATCTCTCACGAATTTGATGGCACACTTTATTTCTTTGCCCCTTATTAACTTGAACCATTATGAACATCGAAGTTGTATATGCTTGCATCTATACGTTGGAATTAGCAGAACCGTGTTGCCACGGGGAACATTTTGAACATTGCACTTGTACTTTTGTACCCAGTTGATATCGTGCTCTTTTGTCTCTGGATGTCAACAGTGTGAAATAAAGAGGGAACTTGTAAGTCCATGGAGTTTGTATTCTGTGTTAGAGAAACGCCTGGGCTGCTAGCCTAAGCCATGCTTAATCATGGTGGAAACTTGCAGCATCACCATAGTGAGTCATCTATGAAGAATCCTCAATAAAAATCTATGCATATGGTGAATAAAAAGATTGCTGAGATGCTCACTGTCTGCTTGCCTTCTCATTTTGGTTATGGGAAAGCTCATGTACCATGTGCGAGGGGTACCCCGTTGGAGGTTATCAATGATATGCAAATACTTACAATGACAAGAACTTACCTGGACCCAAAGTTGAGTATGCATGAGGAGTGGCCCTCATACTCAAGGGACATGAGATTGCCAACTTATATTTCATCAAGCAAATACTCTATCTTTGTTCACTTTAACCTTAATCATCTCAAGATGCTTATGATAGGGGCAATGAGGGCTCAAAGCTAGTAAGTACCATAATCTTTTGGAACCTCTTTATGACTTGTAAATCTAGCTACCCTATATAAAGGGATCTTTCTCCTAGTTACCAGTTGAGTTAGTAAACCTACTTCCTCTCTATCTCCAGCAAGCATTTCAGTTGTTGTGTTTCAAGCATTAATATGGTGATTTATTCAATCATGTTATTTATCTTCCTTGTTTGCACAAAACTCTTATCTATTGAGTATTACTTTGAAAGCCTTCACTTGTGAAAAACCTTTTTGAACAAAGAGTGCTCATGTTTTGAAATTCTACAAAAAGCTTCTGTGAAACTGTTTGCCAGGCGTTCTCTGACCAAGAACAAGTTTGCCAATTCCAATTATGATTCATCTTTATGCATCTCTATTGTGACTGTTGTACTTGGTTGCAAGCTAAGTTATATAATGGTGAGTTGCTTTCTTCTATGAGTTGTGCAACGGTAAGTGTGATGCTTCTTGTTCGTATTCTTGTATCGACACTTCACTCCATAAACCCGTGGACATGTTTACTGAGCTCAGTATTCGCTTGGGGACAAGTGAAGTATAAGCTTGGGGGAGTTGATATGCCCAATTTGCATCACCATTTTATATCATAATTTACCTTTGTCTTATTATGAGGTATTACTTATGGCTTTTCATCTGTTTATGCATGTTGGATGATTCTTGGAGGATGGACTGCCGGAGTCTAGATTCTGATGGAAAAGAAGGCGTTTCGGTGCAATTTCGCGAAGATCAGAAAAATACCAGAAAAATATGGAAACATATTACTTTACCAGAAGACGAAGAAAGCCAGAAGGAGGGACGGAGATGGGCCTCACGGGGCCCACACCCCCTAGGCACGGGCCCACCTGACCCCGCTCCTAGGGTAGGTGTGGCCCACTTGCCCAGCCTCCGACTCCGCCCCTTCGCCTATATCTTCCCTACGGAACCCTAATACTAGGAGAGGGACCATAGATAGATTTCCGCCGCCTCTAGGGGGCGGAAAACACCAAGAGAGAAAGATCTCTCTGGCAGACATATTTCTGCCGGGGTAATTCCTTCCCAGAGAGGAGAGACCGTCGCCATCAACACCGTCATCAAGATAGGCTTCATCAGGATCATCATCATCATCCACACCATCATCTCCACCAGCACCATCACCACCACTTCATCCCGCTGTAACAATTGTGTTGGATATTGCTTAGTTCATTCGGGGAAACTTTCCCGGTGTTGATTACTATCATAGTTGATGCTTGTGAGTTGAACCATTGGATTATTGTTTATATTCAGATTGTTATCCATTATCATATCATCTTTGATCTTGATCCATATGATGTCTTGTGAGTAGTTCGTCTAGTTCTTGAGGACATGGGAGAAGTCATGTTGTTAGTAGTGAATCTGTGATGAGTTATTATTCAATGGTTTAGTATTTAAGTTGTGGTGCTATTCTTCTAGTGGTGTCATGTGAACGTCGACTACATGACACTTCACCATTTATGGGCCTAGGGAATGCATTGTGTATTTGGCTACTAATCATGGGGTTGCCGGAGTGACAGAAACTTGAACCCCCATTAGGACACCTTTGCATAAGGGAGTGTAGGATCTCAGAGTTTAAGGATGTGGTTAGATTTACATCTTAATTACTTTCCTGTAGTTACGGATGTTTGCAGGAGGTTTCATCACAAGTATGTATTAGTCCTAGGAAGGGCGGTATGTTAGCACAGGTTCACCCACACAACACTTACAAACACCAAAGAAGAGTACTCAGCTATTTGAAGCGAAAGCACTTGACAGAATTCCCATGTGTCCTCGAGAACGTTTGGTCCTTTTAAGTATTTCCACCGGCTTGTCCTTTGCTAAGAAAGGACTGGGATACTTACTCCTTGTTTTGTTGCCTTGTCAAAAAACCACTAAAAATCTATTTGCTAAGTATTCACAGGCATTTCCTGCTCAATACAATTGTTTAACACCTTCTGCTCCTCGTTGGGATCGAAACTCCTATTTATCAAAAAGTACTACGATACACCCCGTATACTTGTGGGTCATCAGGGAGGCGGAGGCTACTGCGTCCCTGTCGGCTGGATGCTGAGCGCCGGAGGCATGCCGGTTCCTCCTGTTCCTCTAGGTGTGGCGCGCCGGATGGCCATCACCAAACACTACTACTACGAGCTCACGCCGGAGAAGCGGAGGAATCCCAACTTGCATCCCGACTATTTCTCTACATGGGAAGCCTTCTTCGGGGATCGGTGTGAGAGGGCGCTCGCCAGGCACGAGGAGGACGGCCCACCTCCTCTAAACTTCAATGAGGCCAGCCGTCAGCTGTGGTGGCATGGCCGGACTCTCTAGAGTGTCATGTCCTACCACGGCCGATCAGTAACCCCCTCTGCCTCCTGCTACCTCAAGTCCAGCCCACGCCAGACTCAGCCTTCAAGGTTCAACTATGGCGGACTATGGCATTTGACGGCATGGCAGCGAGTACTTAATCGACTACATTAGCGAGTATTACAGGTGTAGGCAGGAGCATGACTAAATCACTCCAACATTCCAAAACAAGTTCGGCCCATTGTGACTTAATAATATGGCCATGTATCTTAATTTTTAGTTCTTCTAGGTATCTTAATTTTCAGTCATGCTTTATGTAACTTACTGTTAGTTTCGTTATGTACTTTAATTCTAGTTCTATCGTAATAAAATTTTCTTCCCGCCCATTATTCCCCGCTCTTTTCTTCCCGCCCTTTTCCTCCTGCGCATTCTGCCCGCCCTTTCCCATTTGTTACTAGTTTGAATAGTTAGAATTTTATTTTTTAAAAACAAAAAATGTTTTAGGATTAATTATTCAAATGCATACAATTTTCATGTTGAAAGTTTTGTCAGATTCCAAAGTATACAAAAGATGCGAAATTTAAATATCCAAACAATTCAAAAATGTTAATACAAAATAAAATATGATTTGCTCTGATAAAATAGGGTTAGATTCCTTTTCAAATGCTTAATATTTCTTAAGTTCAAAGTTTTAGGGTTTGACTATTTTATTTTTGTCTTAATTGAATAATAAAAATTCATATGTAAGTGTTTTAATCATTTCGAAATGACCTCTTCTTATCCATTTTGTTTGCTTTTTGTGCCAAGAATGACCTCTAATGAGAGGGAAGTAAGATTTGGGGAGTTGCTATCCCGAAACAGATTTCTTTCCTCCAACATAAAAATTCGTGAGGAGTCTCTGTAACTCTAGTTGAGCTGAAAATTCACGAAAGAATCCCCTAGTACGTTAGCTAACTTTTGTGAGTTCAACACTTTTTGATTTGAGCAACAGAAGGTCTTCGAAAAAATCGGTTTCTACCTATTGGTTTGTTTTGACAGATTTCTGCCATTATTTGCATTTGCTTCTTATTGATTCCTAATGTTTCTAATGAAGATTGTCTTTAGTGAAAGTTTTGTTGTTCTAAAACTAAAACCCAAAGGTCTATTATCTTTTGAATACACTAATGTTGTTAATGAATATTGTGTGAAGTTTTGTATGAAGGAAAATTTGCAGGTGTAGAGAAATAATGTAACAACCCTAGTTTTACCAAATAGTAATTAGGGCTTGTTGTGCATTCATGAGCATCATCCTAAAATTTCATGCAAAAAACAATAGCAAAACCCTAACCCTAGCTTCCCTCTCTATTTTGAAATCAATTCAAATGGCTTTTGAATTTTGGAAAACCTAAAAATATTTGGAACCCAAATGGTCATAAAGGGTCCCTTAGTGTTTTCATATGTTTATAAAAGTTTCTGCATTTTGAAAATATTCAAAACAGATTTGGATTTGAAAAATACAAAAGAGAAAACAGAAACAGAAAATGAAAAATGGTTTCAGGAAATAAAAACAGAGCCAGAAACCTATCCAGCCCGGCCCATCTCTCTTCCCCTTTCCTGTCACTCGCGTGCGTAGCTAGCAGCCCAGCGCAGCCCAACAGCGGCCCATACCATTTCGCCTCTCTCCATCGTCGTCTTCCTCCCCTTCGAAAGCTTCTCTCTGTCACCGCCGGTGCCGTCGATCCTCCCCGCCGTGATTCCCGCCACCGACGAGCTCCACGGGATGGATAAGAGCTGCAGCGACCCTCCCTCTCGTCCTCATCCACTTCCCCTATCTCTCCCGACCTCTCTCACCTCTTCCCCGCCAGGCGACCGAACCCTAGCCGTCGGCCGCCACATCGCTTTGTCGTCTCCGTCCACCTCGCGCTGTTCTGAGGCCACCAGAAGCTCCGCCTCGACTTTGTGAGCCACCCCATCGAAGGAATCGACGCCGCGAGCCTCGAGTCGTTGCCAACGACGCTGTCTTTCCCGTCTCTGGCCTTCTTCCCCATCGACATTGCCGACACCATCCGGCCTCCCCTCGCTTTTCCGACCCTCCTCTCGAGTTCCTGGTGAGCTCACGATCCTTCTGGTGCCCTCCGTTTCTTCCCTCACTTCCTGGTTGGCCCCGTCGACGTTTGCCTGTGAGCCCCTCCGTCGCGCGCCGTCGAAGCTACTGTTCCGGTGACCTTACCCTAGCGGCGCCGCCTTAGTTTTTCTCGCCTAGCTTGGCTACGTCGAACAGGCACGCTTGCGCGCCCCATATCCCTCTCCTTAGTCGTCCCTGGTGCTCCCCGACGTTCTCTCCGGCGAGCCTACGTGGTGCCACCGTGTCATCGACCTGGCGCCTGTGTGGCAGTGACGTGGGTGCTGACCAGGTCGTGCCTGCGTGGCAGTGACATGTCCTAGACCCCCCCTGTCTGTGATTGGGGCTAGACCCAGCCCCAGTAAGAAAACACCCAGCCCCCTGTGCTGACGTCAATGTGACGCAGTAAAGGTTTTCTTTAATTAAATAATTCCATAAAATGAATAAAACTTATACAATCAATAACTTTTATTCTGTAATTCACAAAAATACAAATAATATATCAAAATGTTCAAACAAATAAATTCTATCTAATTACACTATAATCATGAATTGATAATCAACTTACATGACAAGTTTAATTAGATAAGAAAATGCACCCTCCCATATGCATTCGGGGTTTCTCCGAATTAGGGTTTGGTCCCCTCGGACCCCGATTAAAATGATCAATCATGTTTAGGGTTTCAATTTCAATAACTTTTAACTTGTCATATCATCATCCTTTCTTGAGCATTGCATCGATGCCATGTGTTGATTGTTTCCTTCCTTTCCGATGTTTGGTTCTTCTCCGGTAGAATACGATATCGGAATCGAGATCGAGTTCAAGACTGAAGATCAGGATCAAGATCATCGAAGATCATCGACGAACAATGCCAATAAGATGAACCCTGGAGAGCTATATCCTTGTGGTTGTCTAACAAGTCAAGCTGATGAATCTGAGATCTATATTGGGTATCAACAGGCAAAGGCAAGCGAAACCCCACACATGATATAATCCTATGCTTTCAAGCATTATAAATTCTTGCCATGTGCATACGATTCTAAAGTCCTTTATCGATAGATAGAGTAATCCTATCTGATGCATGTTTCCTCTGAACCTATATTCCCTGATCCACTGCTCCTAGCATAACTAGGGTTTGGCTTTGTGATCGCTACTAGAGATACTTTATCTGTTGTGCTTAGCCATGCTTAGTTGTTCCATTGATTCGTCTGGTTGTTGGATCCGAGCTTCGAATGAACCTAGTTGGACAGGAGAACGTGGTATGACAGGTGATGTGAAGTAAACATGCTAAGGCTTGTATGGGAGGCCATGCGGGTTGTGGTTTTTGCAGTCCCATACTTGTCACCCTTAGAACCCAAAGTTCTTGCCTCTTGAACAAAGGCGAACGTACAGCCACACGGGAGTTCATGGGGACCCCCTTGACCCCAACTTGCCTAGTCTGATCCATGAGTCCGTAGTTTGAAGATTTATTCGGCACTCACATGGGAAAAGGTTTTGGAAAATGGTGCAAGAATATAGGACGTGGCCGGGTGAAGGATGCTCGGCATTGAACTTGATCCCGGTACCGCCTGGGAGTATGGCCAACTACCGCAGCCGGGAGCCCTTCTGGTGACTCATGGATTAGACAAAAGTAAGAGAAAGGTTTCGGTCGATCACCCTCTGTCAGCACAACAAGGAAGTGTGTCATGTGATGCTAAGAGTCGGTCGACGCGTGTGGGTAAAGTTGTACACCCCTGCAGGGTATTAATCTTTTCGAAAAGCCGTGTCCACGGTTATGGACGACTTGGGAATGGACGTGGGATCATAGAGAACTTGAATCTAATCATAAAACTTGGCAAGATAAAGTGTGCTTAAGGATGTTTCCTCTTGGGTACGAGGGGGTGATCCTCGAAGGGGTTCGATGATGACTTGGTGGATATCAAAAGATGATGATCAATACCTTGGAGATGTCATTTTCTTATCCCCTTTTAAAACACTCTGATTAGACGAGCTTCTTCTCCCTCTTGTTTTATAAACAAAGATGGCTTTATGCAAAACAGCTCCACCAGCCGTAAGTTTTGCGGAGTACACCCTGTATTCACCCTTGCTTCGTTGATATTTTTGCAGCAGAGTAAGTGTTACCATAGAAGATGAATTCTTTACGGCATCGACATCGACGAGTAGTTTGAAATTCCCGGACGGCAGCCTGTAATCTATGGACTGGGACGTCATCGTTATGCTTCAGGCCTCTTAGGCCATTTGTTAAGTTTGCTATACTTAATAGCATAATTTGCCTTCCGTTGTTTGATGTTTGTGGTCAGTGACCTTTTCTTGTAATAATTTGGTTCTCTGCCCAGTTATGAGCTTGCTATAATAATTTTGTGTCGTAGGGTCACTGATGTGTTATCGATTCCTCACTGGATATTCTCGAGCTCAAGGTTAAGCTTATTTCAGACGGAGGTCTGGGATTTGTTTAGCCTTGATCCCGGGGGTGTCACAAATAATGATGTAATGAGATGAAGAATGGAGAAAAGCTCAAGCTTGGGGATGCCACCCCGTGTCACCCCAAGAAATATTAAAGAGGTATAAGCGTCAAAGCTTGGGGATGCCCAAGGCATCCCCATCTTCATCAATAAAATCTCAGGTCTTTCTAAACACTTTGTTTTTATCGTTTCATGCATTATTGTTTGTTCTTGGAGCGTCTTAGTTTTCGTTTTTGGTTTTCGTTTGCTTAGTTTGCTTGAGTGAGTTGTTTGGTCACAACACACTTCTTTTGGAGAGAGACACACTCTGTTTTCATTGCTTAGAACACTCTAGTTTTCACTCTTATTGTTATGTGAGTGTTCTCTTTTGCTAGCATTGTGTTTAGCCTTAGTTTTCTTGTGCTTTCATCTTAGAACTTTTTAGTTCTTCCTTTTGGATTTGTGAGACAAGCTCACTAATATTTTTTTATTATTATCTTTGTGAGTTGTTTCAAATAAGTTGATTGGTGTTGGAAAAGATTAGGAAGTTTCATTCTTATAGTGGAACAAAAGGGAGCTTGTTTTGACTGTGGCATAGACTTTATCATGTAATGCTAGGTGTTTCTTTGACCTTATGCCTAGTTATTATTGCTGTAGCATGAATTGTTCCAAACAATTATGATTGCTTAATGTGCCTTGAAAGAATCATGCGTTGTTTTAGCATACAAAAGCATAGTATTGTGGTATTCTCCTTTGATGCTTTGGTTGGGTTGACTTGGCACATGCTCACACTATGTTATGACTATGACAAGTCACCATAGCCTCTATGCTCATTTATTCCTTGACTTGTAGTACCACTCTATGCTTTGATTAGTAATGTTTTCTTGCTCTGCATGATTACGGCCATTATTGCTCTTTTAGTTGGTTTCTCCCAGTCTTTTTCTTGCCGCCACTTGTATGAGTAAGCTCTACTCATGCTTCCAACTCCCAACAAACCAAGTTATTCCAAAGTGTCCACTATAAATTCCTATGCATGGTGTGTTACACCATTCAAAGTATATTCTTGTTTTCAGCTATCTTCCAATTAAAAAATATTTTTTATATGAAAACTTAGTGATTAAAGCCCTCATGAACTTGATGGAACACTTTATATTCTTTGTCCCTAATAAAATTGAACCATTGTGTCATATATGTTGTATATGCTTGCACTTATACGTTGGAATTAGCAGAACCGTGCTGTCACGGGGAACGTTTTCAACATTGAACTTGTACTTTGTACTCAGTTGATATCATGCTCTTTTGTCTATGGATGTCACCGGTGTGAAATACAAGGGGAACTTGTAAGTCTATGGAGTTTGTATTTTGTGTTAGAGAAACACATGGGCCGCTAGCCTAAGCCATGCCTAATCATGGTGGAAACTTGTAGCATCACTATAGTGACATCTATGAAGCATTCTTCTTTAAAAAAGAGACACATTGAGAAAAGAGGAAAGAGAGAAAAAGCACCATATTCCCATGGTAAATAAGATGATTGTTGAGATGCTCATTGTCTGCTTGCCTTTTAATTTTTGGTTATGGGATAGCTCCTGTACCATGTGCAAGGGGTACCCCATTAGCGGTTCTCTATGATATGCAAATACTTACAATGACAAGAACTTATAGGTGACTGAAGTTGAGTAGCATGAGGTGTGGCCCTCGTATTCAAGGGACTTGGGATTGCCAACTTATACTTCGTCAAGCATATACTCCATCTTTGTTCACTTTAAACTTAATCACTTCAAGATGCTTATGATAGGGGAAATGAGGGCTGAAAGCTAACAAGTACCATATTTTTTGGAAGATCTTTTTGAAACTTGAAATCCCTGCTTCCCTATGAAGGGCCTTTCTTCCACTATTATTTGAGTCTCCACCTTCTACCTTTAGGCACCGTTAAGAGAGCATAGTTGCCATTTTGTGTGTAGTGTACCAAAACTTATTGATTGATGCATATTGTGATATTACTTGTTCTTGTGCTATTTGTTTCTAGTCACCCTTGTGAGCTTTGAAGGTGTCCTATGCATATATTTGCTACTCTATGAGGGACAAGCTGATTGCCACTATGCTATGTTTTCTGTATGTGAAACAAAAAAACATTTTTCAATGCATGTTATTCATGATCTTTGTTTGTAGTCTTTCATGTTGCATGCATAGTTACTTTGTCTTATTGTTAGAACTCCATCTTTCATGCACATGTTTAGAGTTCTTTGATCCCAGCTTTCAATGCTTGGTTAGATCATTATTTTGAGGGTGGATGTCACCTCAAAAATTATTCTTTTTATCACTTACCTACTTGAGGACGAGCAGGAGTTAAGCTTGGGGATGCTTGATACATCGGAAACGTATCTATAATTTTTGATGCTCCATGCTTGTTTTGTATCATTTGTCTTATGTTTTGTCTACACTTTGAGGTATTTTTATACACTTTCTGGAACTAAGCTATTAACAAGATGTCACAGTGCCAATTGCCTGTTTTCTTCTGTTTTTGGTTCCAAAAAGGCAGAAAATCAATATTCTCAGAATTGGACGGGACAAAAGCCAAAGTCATTATTTTCCCGGAGCAACATGGAATCACGAAGCGTAGCCTGGAGGGGCTACTAAAGGGAATATGCCCTGAGAGGCAATAATAAAGTGTTTATTATGTGTATTCCAAGTATATGATAGATGTTTATTTTGCATGCTATAATTGTATTAATACGGAAACGTACATGTGTGTTTAATAAACAAACAGAAAGTTCCTAGTTATGCCTCTCTCATAAACTAGTTCGTTGATTAACAAGATGATCACAGTTTCCTAATCATTGACACTGGATGTTGTTAATAACGAGATCACAACATTAGTGTAATGATGTGATGAACATTCATCCGAAGTATAGCATTACGATCAAAGTCATTGAGTTTATATTGCTATAAACAACTTACGAAGTGATCCTAATCCTTAGACCATGAAATCATGCCAATCACTAAAAACGGAAGAGTTTCTTGTTGACATCAAACGTCACACCGTAACTGGGTGATTATAAAGATGGCTTCAAAGCTACTAAAGTGTTATGTTGAGAATCATGGATCAAGAATGGAATTTTTTCATCCCGATAACGGATAGATATACTCTGGGCCCTCTCGATGATATCACATTGGTTAGCTTGCAAGCAAGTGATTTGATCACTAGAATGTTATATCACAGGAACGAGAAAAAAGTGCATGTCAGTAACGAGATCAAACTAGGTATGGAGATACCGATGATCGAATCTCGGACATGTAATATATCGTGAAATAAAGGGATTAAGATACAAGCATAAAAGGTTCCGACGATCACAGAGAAGTCATCGTTGAATGTGTGGGAGTCAGTATGGATCTCTAGGTCCCACTACTAATTATTGATCGAAGAAGGGTCTCAATCATGTCCACATTATTCGCGAACCGTAGGGTGACACACTTAAGGGACACTGACATCCAGTTGGAGCAAATGTTTCATGCCGGTAAGAATAACAAGCACAGGAATTTATTTCACTAGATACCGAAACAGGTTTTCGGGTGAAATTGCATAAAGTGGTTTTGCATGTGAAATAGAATTATAGCAAGGGGTTATATGTGAATGTTCGTCATTAAAGTAATTGAAAAAATTCTGAATAAATAAAAGGAGTTTTATTTAATGAGAGTTTGCATTAAATTTGGTGGAAATTTAATAGCAGTTTTGAGTGGGATTTTGAGTGGAGGGAATTGAAAGGTTTTTGTGAGTGGAGTGTCCACCCACATGAATGAAGGAGGGGAGGGGGCAGCCCCCATGGCCAGTGGCCACCCCCTTGGGTGGCCCCTCATCCTATAAAAGGCACCCCTCTCCTTAATTCTCACTCACACCTCCTCGTGAAGGATCTCTCTCCCCCTCTAGAATTTATCCCCCATGGTCTCGGACTAGCGAGATACATGTTCCCGGTGGCTATTCGGAAAGAAAGGGTTGTGCTTCCGCTGCATTGCTGGAGCGAGGAGGCGGAGGTTGCTCGGTGTCTTGTGTGTGCGAACATGGATGCGCTCGCTTATGCTCTAGGACTTCCTCTCGATCTTGAGATCAGCAAGAGATCGTCTACATCAACCATGAGTTCAACTCGTTAAGCTTTGTCGGTCTTCAAGGGTATGGTCTCTACGGATATACATCCGCCCGTTGTTTGTATCTAGTAGATAGATCTTGGTACATAGTTCCCATCGTAGGAAATTTTTTGATTTCTATGCTGCGAACCGTACAGTGGTATCAGAGCCGGATCTATGCGTAGATGCTTTACTCAGGTAGTACACATATGAGTATGTGGGCGATGATGATCATGTTGTTGCTCCTTAGGTGTAATTTTGGATATTGGTGGCATAGTGGGATGAAGCGGCCCGGACAAACTTTACATGTCCTCGCACATGAGTCATGTTCCACACTTGACATGCTACTAGTTTGCATAAGTGCTAGCGGGTGTCTGTCTCTCCTACTATAGTCAATATCTATTTTGCAATGAGTTGTCAACAATTTGGTTATCCTCGTTGTGTTTCATGTTCGTAGGTAAGAACGGTTCTATCTTTGAAAGCCCTAAGCCACGTAAAACTTGCAATGGATAAATTAGAGGCGTCTAGTTTAGATTTTTCCTAGGCTAGTGTTATGATATGGTGATGTTGTAAGTAGAAGTATGAGATGATACTCTTAAAACACACATAGCGTGTAAGTTCCATAGACCTTGGACTTACACATAAAGGTATGATAGTGATCATACCACGGTGCACGTGATAGAGATCATATGCAGGAACCATATCATTTCACTAATAAACATGTGATGTTTGATAGCATCTTATATTGCTTGTTTAGCGCTTTATTAGCATAATAAGATGATCCCTCATTTAAATATCAAGATAAGAATGCGTTCTTCCTTTAGTATGCACCGATTATGTTTCGCCGCCCAAGAGATCACATGATGATCGGTGTTCTTGGATCTCGACCATATATCGGGTGTAAGATGATTACACACGCGAATACTGAGGTTCTAACTTGGCGAGCCTCGCATGTACAGACATGGCCTCGGAACACGGACCGAAAGGTTAAGCATGAGTCGTATAGTAGATATGATACCCATTTGATGCTCGCCTTTGAAGCTACACCGACTCACGTGATGATCGGACTTGGTGTAGTGGATTTGGTTCATGTTATCACCAAAAAGGCACGAGGGATGTCGTTTTTGAGTGGGAGTTCATTCGTAATGTGGATTATTTGAACTCAATCTATCATAAACTTAGTCTAAACTTTACAAATTCTATTGATGATGGCACCACCTGCTTTTAATTTCAATGTGTTCATGGAGAAAGAGAAACTTGCAACAAACAGTAGAAACTTTACCGAATGGGCCATGAATTTGAGGATTCTCCTCTCTGCTGCACAAAAGAAGTATGTGCTAGAAGCGCCGCTAGGCCCCCCATCTTTCGAGGATGCCCCTGACGAGGAGAAGAATGTCTTATTGTTAGAACTCCATCTTTCATGCACATGTTTAGAGTTCTTTGATCCCAGCTTTCAATGCTTGGTTAGATCATTATTTTGAGGGTGGATGTCACCTCAAAAATTATTCTTTCTATCACTTACCTACTTGAGGACGAGCAGGAGTTAAGCTTGGGGATGCTTGATACATCGGAAACGTATCTATAATTTTTGATGCTCCATGCTTGTTTTGTATCATTTGTCTTATGTTTTGTCTACACTTTGAGGTATTTTTATACACTTTCTGGAACTAAGCTACTAACAAGATGTCACAGTGCCAATTGCCTGTTTTCTTCTGTTTTTGGTTCCAAAAAGGCAGAAAATCAATATTCTCGGAATTGGACGGGACAAAAGCCAAAGTCATTATTTTCCCGGAGCAACATGGAATCACGAAGCAGAGTCGGAGGGGGCTACTAAAGGGAATATGCCCTGAGAGGCAATAATAAAGTGTTTATTATGTGTATTCCAAGTATATGATAGATGTTTATTTTGCATGCTATAATTGTATTAATACGGAAACTTACATGTGTGTTTAATAAACAAACAGAAAGTTCCTAGTTATGCCTCTCTCATAAACTAGTTCGTTGATTAACAAGATGATCACAGTTTCCTAATCATTGACACTGGATGTTGTTAATAACGAGATCACAACATTAGTGTAATGATGTGATGGACATTCATCCGAAGTATAGCATTACGATCAAAGTCATTGAGTTTATATTGCTATAAACAACTTACGAAGTGATCCTAATCCTTAGACCATGAAATCATGCCAATCACTAAAAACGGAAGAGTTTCTTGTTGACATCAAACGTCACACCGTAACTGGGTGATTATAAATATGGCTTCAAAGCTACTAAAGTGTTATGTTGAGAATCATGGATCAAGAATGGAATTTTTTCATCCCGATAACGGATAGATATACTCTAGGCCCTCTCGATGATATCACATTGGTTAGCTTGCAAGCAAGTGATTTGATCACTAGAATGTTATATCACAGGAACGAGAAAAAAGTGCATGTCAGTAACGAGATCAAACTAGGTATGGAGATACCGATGATCGAATCTCGGACATGTAATATATCGTGAAATAAAGGGATTAAGATACAAGCATAAAAGGTTCCGACGATCACAGAAAAGTCATCGTTGAATGTGTGGAGTCGATGGATCTCTAGGTCCCGCTACTAATTATTGATCGAAGAAGGGTCTCAATCATGTCCACATTATTCGCGAACCGTAGGGTGACACACTTAAGGGACACTGACATCCAGTTGGAGCAAATGTTTCATGCCGGTAAGAATAACAAGCACAGGAATTTATTTCACTAGATACCAAACAGGTTTTGGTGAAATTGCATAAAGTGGTTTTGCATGTGAAATAGAATTATAGCAAGGTTATATGTGAATGTTCGTCATTAAAGTAATTGAAAAAATTCTGAATAAATAAAAGGAGTTTTATTTAATGAGAGTTTGCATTAAATTTGGTGGAAATTTAATAGCAGTTTTGAGTGGGATTTTGAGTGGAGGGAATTGAAAGGTTTTTGTGAGTGGAGTGTCCACCCACATGAATGAAGGAGGGGAGGGGGCAGCCCCCATGGCCAGTGGCCACCCCCTTGGGTGGCCCCTCGTCCTATAAAAGGCACCCCTCTCCTTAATTCTCACTCACACCTCCTCGTGAAGGATCTCTCTCCCCCTCTAGAATTTATCCCCCATGGTCTCGGACTAGCGAGATACATGTTCCCGGTGGCTATTCGGAAAGAAAGGGTTGTGCTTCCGCTGCATTGCTGGAGCGAGGAGGCGGAGGTTGCTCGGTGTCTTATGCGTGTGCGAACATGGATGCGCTACTGCTTTGCGGCTCTAGGACTTCCTCTCGATCTTGAGATCAGCAAGAGATCGTCTACATCAACCATGAGTTCAACTCGTTAAGCTTTGTCGGTCTTCAAGGGTATGGTCTCTACGGATATACATCCGCCCGTTGTTTGTATCTAGTAGATAGATCTTGGTACATAGTTCCCATCGTAGGAAATTTTTTGATTTCTATGCTGCGAACCGTCATAAAGGTATCGAGCCGGATCTATGCGTAGATGCTTTACTCAGGTAGTACACATATGAGTATGTGGGCGATGATGATCATGTTGTTGCTCCTTAGGTGTAATTTTGGATATTGGTGGCATAGTGGGATGAAGCGGCCCGGACAAACTTTACATGTCCTCGCACATGAGTCATGTTCCACACTTGACATGCTACTAGTTTGCATAAGTGCTAGCGGGTGTCTGTCTCTCCTACTATAGTCAATATCTATTTTGCAATGAGTTGTCAACAATTTGGTTATCCTCGTTGTGTTTCATGTTCGTAGGTAAGAACGGTTCTATCTTTGAAAGCCCTAAGCCACGTAAAACTTGCAATGGATAAATTAGAGGCGTCTAGTTTAGATTTTTCCTAGGCTAGTGTTATGATATGGTGATGTTGTAAGTAGAAGTATGAGATGATACTCTTAAAACACACATAGCGTGTAAGTTCCATAGACCTTGGACTTACACATAAAGGTATGATAGTGATCATACCATGGTGCACGTGATAGAGATCATATGCAGGAACCATATCATTTCACTAATAAACATGTGATGTTTGATAGCATCTTATATTGCTTGTTTAGCGCTTTATTAGCATAATAAGATGATCCCTCATTTAAATATCAAGATAAGAATGCGTTCTTCCTTTAGTATGCACCGATTATGTTTTCGTCGCTCCAAGAGATCACATGATGATCGGGTGTTCTTGGATCTACGAGCATATATCGGGTGTAAGACAGTTACACACGTGAATACTGAGGTTCTAACTTGGCGAGCCTCGCATGTACAGACATGGCCTCGGAACACGGACCGAAAGGTTAAGCATGAGTCGTATAGTAGATATGATACCCATTTGATGCTCGCCTTTGAAGCTACACCGACTCACGTGATGATCGGACTTGGTGTAGTGGATTTGGTTCATGTTATCACCAAAAAGGCACGAGGGATGTCGTTTTTGAGTGGGAGTTCATTCGTAATGTGGATTAGTTGAACTCAATCTATCATAAACTTAGTCTAAACATTACAAATTCTATTGTAGATGGCACCACCTGCTTTTAATTTCAATGTGTTCATGGAGAAAGAGAAACTTGCAACAAAGAGTGGAAAATTTACCGAATGGGCCATGAATTTGAGGATTCTCCTCTCTGCTGCACAAAAGCAATATGTGCTAGAAGCGCCGCTAGGCCCCCCATCTTTTGAGGATGCCCCTGACGAGGAGAAGAATGTCTTATTGTTAGAACTCCATATTTCATGCACATGTTTAGAGTTCTTTGATCCCATCTTTCAATGCTTGGTTAGATCATTATTTTGAGGGTGGATGTCACCTCAAAAATTATTCTTTTTATCACTTACCTACTTGAGGACGAGCAGGAGTTAAGCTTGGGGATGCTTGATACATCGGAAACGTATCTATAATTTTTGATGCTCCATGCTTGTTTTGTATCATTTGTCTTATGTTTTGTCTACACTTTGAGGTATTTTTATACACTTTCTGGAACTAAGCTATTAACAAGATGTCACAGTGCCAATTGCCTGTTTTCTTCTGTTTTTGGTTCCAAAAAGGCAGAAAATCAATATTCTCAGAATTGGACGGGACAAAAGCCAAAGTCATTATTTTCCCGGAGCAACATGGAATCACGAAGCAGAGTCGGAGGGGGCTACTAAAGGGAATATGCCCTGAGAGGCAATAATAAAGTGTTTATTATGTGTATTCCAAGTATATGATAGATGTTTATTTTGCATGCTATAATTGTATTAATACGGAAACGTACATGTGTGTTTAATAAACAAACAGAAAGTTCCTAGTTATGCCTCTCTCATAAACTAGTTCGTTGATTAACAAGATGATCACAGTTTCCTAATCATTGACACTGGATGTTGTTAATAACGAGATCACAACATTAGTGTAATGATGTGATGAACATTCATCCGAAGTATAGCATTACGATCAAAGTCATTGAGTTTATATTGCTATAAACAACTTACGAAGTGATCCTAATCCTTAGACCATGAAATCATGCCAATCACTAAAAACGGAAGAGTTTCTTGTTGACATCAAACGTCACACCGTAACTGGGTGATTATAAAGATGGCTTCAAAGCTAATAAAGTGTTATGTTGAGAATCATGGATCAAGAATGGAATTTGTTCATCCCGATAATGGATAGATATACTCTGGGCCCTCTCGATGATATCACATTGGTTAGCTTGCAAGCAAGTGATTTGATCACTAGAATGTTATATCACAGGAACGAGAAAAAAGTGCATGTCAGTAACGAGATCAAACTAGGTATGGAGATACCGATGATCGAATCTCGGACATGTAATATATCGTGAAATAAAGGGATTAAGATACAAGCATAAAAGGTTCCGACGATCACAGAAAAGTCATCGTTGAATGTGTGGGAGTCAGTATGGATCTCTAGGTCCCGCTACTAATTATTGATCGAAGAAGGGTCTCAATCATGTCCACATTATTCGCGAACCGTAGGGTGACACACTTAAGGGACACTGACATCCAGTTGGAGCAAATGTTTCATGCCGGTAAGAATAACGAGCACAGGAATTTATTTCACTAGATACCGAAACAGGTTTTCGGGTGAAATTGCATAAAGTGGTTTTGCATGTGAAATAGAATTATAGCAAGGGGTTATATGTGAATGTTCGTCATTAAAGTAATTGAAAAAATTCTGAATAAATTAAAGGAGTTTTATTTAATGAGAGTTTGCATTAAATTTGGTGGAAATTTAATAGCAGTTTTGAGTGGGATTTTGAGTGGAGGGAATTGAAAGGTTTTTGTGAGTGGAGTGTCCACCCACATGAATGAAGGAGGGGAGGGGGCAGCCCCCATGGCCAGTGGCCACCCCCTTGGGTGGCCCCTCGTCCTATAAAAGGCACCCCTCTCCTTAATTCTCACTCACACCTCCTCGTGAAGGATCTATCTCCCCCTCTAGAATTTATCCCCCATGGTCTCGGACTAGCGAGATACATGTTCCCGGTGGCTATTCGGAAAGAAAGGGTTGTGCTTCCGCTGCATTGCTGGAGCGAGGAGGCGGAGGTTGCTCGGTGTCTTGTACGTGTGTGCGAACATGGATGCGCTACTGCTTTGCGGCTCTAGGACTTCCTCTCGATCTTGAGATCAGCAAGAGATCGTCTACATCAACCATGAGTTCAACTCGTTAAGCTTTGTCGGTCTTCAAGGGTATGGTCTCTACGGATATACATCCGCCCGTTGTTTGTATCTAGTAGATAGATCTTGGTACATAGTTCCCATCGTAGGAAATTTTTTGATTTCTATGCTGCAAACCGCATAAGGTATCAGAGCCGGATCTATGCGTAGATGCTTTACTCAGGTAGTACACATATGAGTATGTGGGCGATGATGATCATGTTGTTGCTCCTTAGGTGTAATTTTGGATATTGGTGGCATAGTGGGATGAAGCGGCCCGGACAAACTTTACATGTCCTCGCACATGAGTCATGTTCCACACTTGACATGCTACTAGTTTGCAGAAGTGCTAGCGGGTGTCTGTCTCTCCTACTATAGTCAATATCTATTTTGCAATGAGTTGTCAACAATTTGGTTATCCTCGTTGTGTTTCATGTTCGTAGGTAAGAACGGTTCTATCTTTGAAAGCCCTAAGCCACGTAAAACTTGCAATGGATAAATTAGAGGCGTCTAGTTTAGATTTTTGCTAGGCTAGTGTTATGATATGGTGATGTTGTAAGTAGAAGTATGAGATGATACTCTTACAACACACATAGCGTGTAAGTTCCATAGACCTTGGACTTACACATAAAGGTATGATAGTGATCATACCACGGTGCACGTGATAGAGATCATATGCAGGAACCATATCATTTCACTAATAAACATGTGATATTTGATAGCATCTTATATTGCTTGTTTAGCGCTTTATTAGCATAATAAGATGATCCCTCATTTAAATATCAAGATAAGAATGCGTTCTTCCTTTAGTATGCACCGATTATGTTTTCGTCGCTCCAAGAGATCACATGATGATCGGGTGTTCTTGGATCTACGACCATATATCGGGTGTAAGACAGTTACACACGCGAATACTGAGGTTCTAACTTGGCGAGCCTCGCATGTACAGACATGGCCTCGGAACACGGACCGAAAGGTTAAGCATGAGTCGTATAGTAGATATGATACCCATTTGATGCTCGCCTTTGAAGCTACACCGACTCACGTGATGATCGGACTTGGTGTAGTGGATTTGGTTCATGTTATCACCAAAAAGGCACGAGGGATGTCGTTTTTGAGTGGGAGTTCATTCGTAATGTGGATTAGTTGAACTCAATCTATCATAAACTTAGTCTCAACTTTACAAATTCTATTGTAGATGGCACCACCTGCTTTTAATTTCAATGTGTTCATGGAGAAAGAGAAACTTGCAACAAACAGTAGAAACATTACCGAATGGGCCATGAATTTGAGGATTCTCCTCTCTGCTGCACAAAAGCAATATGTGCTAGAAGCGCCGCTAGGCCCCCCATCTTTTGAGGATGCCCCTGACGAGGAGAAGAATGTCTATGAGACTCGTCAGGAGGACCACAACTTAGTTCATTGTGGCATATTGTATGGGCTAGAGCCGGAACTTCGAAAGAGTTTCGAAAACGGCAATGCATTTGATACAATGGGTGAGTTGAAAATGATTTTCGACACACATGCTGCTGTAGAGAGCTACAAAGCTTCAGAAAAGTTCTTTAGTTGCATGATGGAAAAGCACAGCTCCGTTAGTGAGCATGTACTCAAGATGTCGGGTTGCACCGATAAGCTTGTGTCCTTGGGAATATCGATTCCCATTGACTTAAGCATCCATCGTGTTCTGTAGTCTCTCCCACCTAGCTATAAGAGCTTCGTGATGAACTATAATATGCAAGGAATTAAGAAGTCTCTCCCCGAGCTTCTGTCAATGCTTAAAACTACAGAAGTGGAGATAAAAAGGAACATCAAGTGTTGATGATCAATAAGAACACTGGTTTCAAGAAAGACAAGAAGGGAAAACAGAAGGTAAGTAAGGGCGGCAAGTCGGTTGCCGTGCCTGAAAAGAAACCCCGAGTTGGACCTAAGTCTGATACTGGGTGCTACTACTATAAGGGGACTGGCCACTGGAAGCGCAACTGCCCCAAGTATTTGGCAGACAAGAAGGCCGACAAGGCAAACAAAGGTATATATGATATACATGTTATTGATGTGTACTTGACTAGTGCTCGCAGTAGCACCTGGGTATTTGATACCGATTTCATTGCTAATATTTGTAACTCAAATCAGGGGCTGCGGAACAAGCGACCGCTAGCAAGGGGTGAGGTCAAGATGCGTGTCGGCAATGGATCAAGCATTGATGTGATCGCCATCGGAACGCTACCTCTCCATTTGCGGTCGGGATTAGTAATAAACATAAAGAATTGTTATCTGGTCCCAGCACTGAGCATGAACATTGTATCTGGATCATTTTTTATGCGAAGTGGTTATTCATTTAAATCCGAGAACAATGGTTGTTCTATTTATATGAATGAAATCTTTTATGGTCATGCACCGATGATGAATGGTTTATTTATTTTGGATCTCGATAATAATGTTACACATATTCATAATGTTGATGCTAAAAGGATTAAACTAAATGATGATATATCCGCATATATGTGGCACTTCCGTCTAGGTCATATTGACGTTAAACGCATGAAGAAGCTCCATTTGGATGGACTTTTGGAATCACTTGATTTTGAATCATTTGATACATGTGAGCCATGCCTTATGGGCAAGATGACTAGAACGTCATTTTCCGGTTCAATGGAACGGGTGATAGATTTATTGGAAATCATACATTCTGATGTATGTGGTCCAATGAGTGTGTCGACGCGAGGTGGATATCGTATTTTGTTACTTTTACGGATGATTTGAGTAGATACGGTTATATCTACTTGATGAAACACAAGTCTGAAACATTTGAAAAGTTCAAGGAATTTCAGAATGAAGTGGAAAATCATCATAATAGAAAGATCAAATTTCTACGGTCCGACCTGGAGGTGAGTATCTAAGTTACGAGTTTAGCACTCACATGACAGAGTGTGGAATTGTTTCAGAATTCACACCTGTCGGAACACCACATCTGTAAGATCCCTCCTTTATAAAGGAAAAGGATCCCTGTGATTGCAATGCTAGTCCCTGGATCAATGCTAGCATCCACAGTTTAAGATGAAGTACACAGATACAAAGGTCATTATTACATCCATTCCAGAGATAAACATAGTCTTTACAACTCCAAGGCCACAGGCCTAATACAAGAGTTTGAATAAGTAAATATATAAAAGTCTTCATCTTCATGTGCCATAGGCAAACATGTTGAGTGTAGACTCATGACACCTAATCCTCATCAGAATAACCTGCAACATCACAAGTTACAGCCACAGTGGGTCAATACTTTCGAATAGTATTGGCAAGTGATACCTTAGTATAATTTAGGTGGACTAGATACTATATGTAAATTTGGCTAAGTGTAGCTTGTCTTGCTTTGCTAAAAATAGGTTTTGCCTATTAGTTGAAATCACTAAGTTTTTCTTTGTCAAAACTTTTCCCAAGGAACCACCAATAGACATTGAGGTCCTTCACCCTTGTTCACCCACAAGTTTTTACTTAGAAATTGGGATGATGAGATTCTTGATAGCTTCCATGTCTTGATGCTCAAGTTGTCCATTACCATGGACCTGGCTAAGTACTTAGATTTTTCCATCTGCAGAGGTTGTGCACTTTCCCCACCAGACTTGGTTTCACCAAGACAGGACCTTTTAGAAGCCTTCCCTTAGACCAAATGGGCGCGTTCCAACCTATCATCCCACTACCACCAACTGTCCAAATGGCTAAGTTCTAGCAACCTATGTGATCCAGGCAGAGCCCATATTGCCAAGTGGCTGCACTAGAAGCTTCTTAACACTTGGCCTCTAAAATCCCTTTGTTCCTGGGTGGCTTGCCACAAGTGAGATACACAAGGTAAACCATAGCCATGGGCCTTGTGTAACCACTCAACCAAAACCACCAATCAAGTCCCTTTCCACCCAGGTGATTCATTGACTTAGTTGTTTTATTAAGCAAAACAAAAGTCCAAAGACTTAGAAATATTTTCATCATAGCATGTATATTTCACCAACCCTTGTTTGCTACTAGTTAGGCTAAGCATGGCATAGATAGTAACTTAACTTAGAAATTTCCTAGCAATTCTACAACTACTTAGGATTTCCCATCATGGCATAAACAAAATAATAACATGCAAGACTTAGCAAAATATTTCTAATGCTTAGTAAAAAACATAGGGATAGAATTATTCATGAAGTACCACTTGCCTTGGTGGTTTGGAGAGTATCACTCCTCACAATCACAATCACTAGCACCAAAATCTACACAAAGATTTGTAGCAAAAATTACACACCAAACATATACAATCGAAAATATATGCACGTATGCAAAATGCTAAGTGATGATTTTCAAAACTCAACAAGCAAGTAAACAGTACTGAATCATAAATAAGTCAAAAACTTGCCACACAACAATTATTAAAACCCTAAATTATTTCCTAAACATTTCATATACTCAAATAAGCCCTACACATGTTTCTGCAAAATAAAACCATCTTAACAGAGGCAAAACATTAAACACATTGGATAATTAGAAAGGGCTTGTGTCACATCCCAAGATTTTCCAAATCTTGTAATGTGAAAAAATAAATGAATAAAATAAAACTTTGTTGATTTTCAGGGTGAGAAGAAACTTTTTGAATCCATTTGGAAACTTTCAAAACCTATTTGGATCAAATAAAATCCTAAAGGGATTTAAAAAGACAAATAAACAATAAATTTAAAAATATTTAAAATTACTATTTTGGATCTTTCAAAAAAAGATTTGGTTTTCAAATGAAAGGGTAGAAATATAAATAAGGATTATTTTATAGAGCCAAATTAAACCTTGGCCAAGCTTTTGAATTAAAACATTTTGTTTTGATAAAAATAGTAAAGGTTTGTTTAAATAAAATAATAAGGATTTAATATCCAATTTTATTTAAATAAAAGGTTTTACCATTTTAATTAAAACATCAAAACTTATTAAATTATTTTAAATAAGTTTTCCAAGTTTTTATTATTTTCAAATAAAACCTACTGAAGTGTTTTTGGTTTTATTTTAGATTTCAAAATAAATATTTTAATAAAACAAATCTTATTTGATTTAATAACTAAGGTCCATTTTATTTAATTATTAATGGACCCTAAAATAAAAATGTTATTTTATTTTAAACAAGTTTTCCAAGTATCTTATATTTTAAAATAAAACCTACTGATTTGGTTTTGATAAAATTTAGTTTTCAAATGGAGATTTTATTAAATAAATCAAACCCTATTTGAATTAATAATTAGGGTCTATTTTATTTAATTATTAAATAGATCCTAAAAAGAATGAAATTAATATTTTATTTTTGGACTTTGATTTGTGTTGTTAAACAGAGCTAAACTCATTATAAAGTTTAGTGGAAGTTTATTTGAATTGGAGTGTTTGAATTGTTTGTTTGAATTTCAAAACAGAAAAAGATTTGGAAAAAGAAAAAAGATTCAGAACTGGAAAAAAATAGAGCAAAGACGACCCAGCCCAGCTAAGCCCATTCCAGCCCAACCTAGCCCACCTCTCCCTCTCAGCGAGCGAATCGTTTTTCACCGCGAAAGAAACCCGTGAGGACGCTGACGAATGGACCCTCCCTCTCACTCCCTTTCTCGCTGACAAGCATGCCCCTCCCCACCAGCTCATCTTCTTCCTCCCCGCGACGACCACGCCGGCCGTTTCCTGCCGTTGATGCCGCGGTTAAATTCGCCTTAATGCCTTCGCCATTACTCGCTGCAACCACGCACGTTAAAGCGTCTCCCTCTCCTCTCTCGTTCCCCTCTGTCGCCCCACCTCAACACGCCACCAGGCCGCCCAATTCCTCGCCACACCACCCTCTGTCCGACGACGCTCCAGCGACGATTCCGGCCAGCATTCACCGCCCCTCGCCTCCTCGATCACACTCACAAGTTCCCCAGGCCCTGGCGCATCTTTCTGCATCCGCAGCTCGCTCGCGCGCGCCTCTGAGCCTCGACAGTGACGACTCCAAACGCCGTCACCGTCTGCTTCCTCTCCGGCGACCCTCCCCGTAAGCATGCGTCCGCCCCTCTCCTTCCCGATGACACTCCTGTACTCACCATACTCACCCGCATCTAACCGTGCACTTATTTTGCTTCGGGACGACCTGCAGCCTCGCCCGACCCCACGACCGCGCCTGCAGCTTGGACCCCAAAAGAACTCCGGCGAGCCATTACCCTCACCTCTGTGCGCCCCTTGACTCCTCGAGAACACCTTGAGCTTCCCCAGGCTTCTGCGAACGCGGTGAGCATCTTCCCATCCTCTCTCGCTTCTTGCTTCGCCAGCACCGCCACCACCTTAGCGCTCCGCCGCCAGTAGCCACCGCAGCGCCGCCCGTCTCTGGCAAGTGTGCTGGATGCCGTGCGATTAGGATCCAGCGGCTAGGATAGAAGCTAGGCGAAAGGGTAAGTAGCATCTGCGCCCCGTGCGATATGAGTTGATCCAACGGTCTGTGTTAGTCGATCCACGCGAAACGTTTTCGACGAATAGGAAACAAACGCGTGTCCCAGAGTTTGTTTTAAAAACAGAATTTGATCAATTAGACTTGTGATTTTGTAAATTGCACAACTTTTAAACCACACATCCAAATTTTGCAAACTTTATATCAATAGAATCAGTGGAACAAGCCCTAGCCAACCATGCCATTTGTTTAGTAAAAATTTTCTGTTTAATTGTTTGTTTTTGCAGAAACTTGTGTATGCTTGTTTAGATTATAAAAATTGTTCTAAAATGATTTTGGGGATAAAATCTTTGGAAAATGGGGTGATTTGAACCTACTGACCATAGGAAACACTTTGTGGTTTCAAAAATGTATTTGGTGAAACAAAAGAATGATTCTTTGATTTAAAACCATTTCTAGTGAAATAAAAAATATGGTTTATTTATTAAAAATGGTTTTGGAAGAAAACCTTTGGGAAATGTTTTGTTTTAAACTCTCTGACCCCAAACACCAAGTTTTATGATTTGAAAATGTATTTTGGGAACCCTATAGATTAAGGCCTTAGTAAAAACATTTATACACCACATAAAATGATACTTTGTTTTCAAAATGGTTTATGAAGTGAAATCTTTTGCAAATGACTTGGCCACTTTATAAAATGACCATTAGGTGTACCCAAATGTTTATGTCCCATTAGGAACAAATTTTTCAAATAAAACAAAGCTTGGCATGCTTGCATGCATTTCTTAGACTTTATCATTTTATGTGATGTTTGCTTGAATGGTAGATTGAGTTTGTGCCTTGCTTGATTGAATTGTAGTGACTTGAAGAGTGTGATTGTTGCAAGGACAAGGAGTGAACTTATACTCTCTACCAAAAAGGCAAGTGATGCTTCATACTTTTTCCCATTACTTTCACTATGCATTAGTGATTTTTCTAAGTAAAACTTGCATGGAATTTTTGCTAAGTAAAAACCTTGCTATGGGAAATCCTAGTAGATGAAACCTTAGTAGAAATTTCCTAAGATAAAGATCCCTACTACTATCATGCTTAGCTTAGCTAATAGAAAACAAGGGTCGAAATATATTCACACTATGGAAAAATTTCTAAGTCTGAGGACTTGTGTTTTTGTTTAATAAAACAACTAAGTTAATGAATCACCTGGGTGGAATGGTAATTGCTTGGTGGTTTTTGGTTGAGTGGTCACACAAGGCCAGGGGATGGTGAACCTTGTGTATCACACTTGTGGATGGCCACCCAGGAACAAAGAGATTTAAAATGTCAAATGTTGAGAAGCTTCAAGTGCAACCACTTGGCATTATGGGCTCTGCCTGGATCATATAGGTTGCAAGAACTTAGCCATATGGACAGTTGGTGGTAGAGTTTGATAGGTTGGAACACGTCCATTTTGGTCTAAGGGAAGGCTTCTAAAAGATCTTGTCTTGGTGAAACCAAGTCTTGTGGGGAAAGTGCACCACCTCTGCAGAGTGTAAAATCTAAGTACTTAGCCATGTCCCTGGTAAAGGACAATTTGAGCATCAAGACATGGAAGCAATCAAGAATCTCATCATCCAAATTTCTAAGTTAAAAACTTGTGGTTTGAACAAGGGTTAAAAGATCTTCAATCTTTGATTGGGAGAAATTATTTTGTCAAGCAAAAACTTAGTGTTTACAAATGTTAAGGAAAAATCTATTTTGAGCAATGCAAGCCTCAACTCCACTTAGCCAAATGCATATAGATGTTAGACTCCACTATATTACCATAGTATGACTTGCCAATACAATTCAAATGTATTGACCCTTGTGGCTGTAACTTGTTATGTTGCAGGTTTGATTGATTTAGTGAAGTGTGTTGATTAGGATTACAAAGTCTACAACCAACATGTTTGCCTGTGGCACTTTGAAGATGAAGGACCCCATGCTTATAGATGTTCTTCTGCAATGTAATGTAATAGCCAAATGAGCTATGTAAGATGTAATAAAATTATGTTATTCCTGGTTATAAAGTTGTATTATGACCTTTGTTTCTTGATATTACATCTTAACTGTGGATGCTAGCTATTGATCCAGGGACTAGCATTGTAAACACAGGGGACTCTACCTTATTAAAGGTTGGGAACCTTACAACTTGTCTTCCTAATTCCAACGGTATAAAATTTGTCAAATTCTAACGTGGGGATCAAAAGTTATAGCCAAATCAAATTCAAACAATAATCATATTCAAATTCTGTTTTAAATCTAAACCCTAGCCACGCGTCTGTTTCTGATTGGCCCGTACCGGTTCGGGCGGATCGATCTCTGCGAGCCGTAGGATTTAAGTCAGATCTAGTGGCTCAGATGCGCTCATACCTCTTCGTTAAGTTCTAATCTTAGCCGTAAGATCTACATCTAACATTCCTGAATGATTTGACCAGAGATGAGCGGCGCTAGCGGCGGCGACTGGCGGCGGCGCGCTCTAACAGTGGCGGTGCCGGCGTTCTAGGTCGAGCGCGGAGGGGAGAGGATGCTCACCAGAATCGCAGTGACGAGCTGAAGCTCAACGTGTCCCTGGTTGGCGAAGGGGCGCTCGGAGTCGTCGCGGATTGCTCATCGGAGTAGTCCCTGGCGGCTGTGGCTTCGGTTCGTCGACGTTGGCGGTGTTCTGAGCCGCGCTAAGACAAGGGGAGGGCACCGTTAGATGCGCAAGACGCTGAGGATCCTATGCGTATCAAACAGAGGGCAAGGGGCGGCTGGCACTTACAGGGAAAGGTCGCCGGAGTTCGAGCAGAAGGCGGCGACGCTCAGTCGTTGACGTTGCCGAGGCTGCAGGCCATGCGCGAGCAAATGGGAGGTGTCAGTAGATGCACACGGAGCTGCAGAGCATGATAGCATGAACCATGGACAGAGGGGGGTGCGGTGCTCACCGGAATTCGTCGGCGAGGTCGTCGGAACAACGGGGTTGCGGCGAGGAATACTCGCAGCCGCTGAGCCTGGGTGGTTGGTGAGTGAGGAAATGGCCGCGAGGAGGGGTTTAAGTAGGCAGGGCTCGGCGAAATGCCTGGAGAATCAATGGCAATTACGCCATGAATCAACGCCAAAGAACGCCAGCGGCGACGTGTTCTTCACGAAATTTGGGGAAGACGACGGTGACGTGGACGGGGCCCAGTTGTCTGCGAGAGAAACGGAGTGGGGGTGGGGTCCTGGCGTCAATCACTTGCTGGGTGCGTCTGCGAGTGAGAGAAGGAGAGAGGGAACCCGGGTGGGCTAGCTGGGCTGGATATGTTGATGGGCTCAAACCCTGGCGCTGGCCTTTTTCCTTTTCTTTATTCCTTTTCTATTTCTGATTTGATTTTCTGGAATGATTTTCAAATGATTTCAAACTCTATTTGAATTCAAATCTTTTCAGGAATTTTGCAGTGTGCAATAGTTACAAAACTGGGCATACAACCAAGTGGTCACTTTGAATTGGCTTGGTCATTTGGAATAAAATATAATATACAGTGACATAACACTTGTTTTATATTGGTTTTGAAATTGGTTTTCAAATTGTATTTGCTTTGAAATCTTGGTTTAAAACCTTAGCAAACTAGCAACACATTCTGAAAGCAATAAGGCAAATAGTTTGGTTTCATGAACAACAATCTCTCATAGAAGAGTAGCATTTGTTTCAAATGCTGATCACATAAAATAATGAGCTCATATGCTCCTGTTTGTGAATTTATTTGTTTGAAATGAACTCTATATGATCAAGGATGCATGCATGATATGCATGCGTTTGAAACATGATTTTAGGGATGTTACAACATCGAAATGGTGTGTCGGAACATCGTAATTATACTTTATTAGATATGGTTCGATCTATGATGTCTCTGACGGACTTGCCGTTGTCATTTTGGGGTTATGCACTAGAAACTGCTGCATTCACTTTAAATCGGGCACCAACTAAATCCGTTGAAAAGACACCGTATGAATTATGGTTTGGAAACAAACCTAAGCTGTCATTTCTTAAAGTTTGGGGATGCGATGTTTATGTGAAGAAACTTCAACCGGACAAACTCGAACCCAAAGCGGAAAAATGCATCTTCATAGGATACCCTAAGGAAACTATTGGGTATTCCTTCTATCACAGATCCGAGGGCAGGTTTTTTGTTGCCAAGAATGGATCCTTTCTAGAGAAAGAGTTTCTCATGAAAGGTGTGAGTAGTCGAAAGGTAGAACTCGAAGAGGTTATTGAACCTTCTCTTCAAAGTATGGTGAGTAGCGCAACGCCGGAAGTCGTTCCGAAGTTGGCTTCACCAGTGGAAGAAGGAACTAATGATAATGATCATGAAACTCCGAAAGAGAGTACTACCATACCTCGCAGGTCTAGCAGGACCTGTGCAGCTCCTGAGCTATACGGAAATCCTGTCATGAATTTCATGGTTGATGAAAATGATGACCCTGCGACGTATGAAGAAGAGATGATGAGCCCGGATTCCAACAAATGGTTAGAAGCCATGAAATCCGAGATGGAATCCATGTATGAAAATAAAGTTTGGAACTTGGTGGACTTACCTCACGACCGAAAGGCCGTGGAGAACAAATGGATTTTTAAAAGGAAAACTGATGCTGATGGTAATGTGACCGTCTATAAATCTCGACTTGTCGCAAAGGGGTTTCGACAAATTCAAGGAGTTGACTACGATGAGACATTCTCTCCCGTAGCGATGCTAAAGTCAGTTAGGATTATGTTAGCAATTGCTGCATATTTCGATTATGAGATATGGAAGATGGATGTCAAAATCACGTTTCTCAATGGTAATATTGAAGAAGAGTTGTATATGATACAACCGAAGGGTTTTGTCGATCCTAAGTATGCTAACAAGGTGTGCAAGCTTCAGCGATCCATCTATGGATTGAAGCAAGCATCACGAAGTTGGAATCTCCGCTTTGATGAGGTGATCAAAGAGTTTGGACTTGTCCAAACTTATGGAGAAGCTTGTATTTAACAAGAAAGTGAGTGGGAGAAATGTGGCATTTATGATACTATATGTGGATGACATAATACTGATCGGAAATGATATAGATCTTTTAAACAGTGTTAAAAGTTATCTAAACAACAAATTTTCAATGAAGGACCTAGGTGAAGCGTCATACATATCAGGCATAAAGATCTATAGAGATAGATCTAGGCATCTAATAGGGCTATCGCAAAGTACATACCTTGATAAGATTTTAAAGAAGTTTAAAATGGAAGATATTAAGAAGGGGTTCTTACCTATGACACAAGGCACAACATTGAGTAAGACTCAAAGTCCATCTACGGCGGAAAAAAGAGAGAAAATGGACAAAGTCCCCTATGCTTCAGCCATAGGCTCTATAATGTACGCCATGCTATGTACAAGAATGGATGTGGCACATGCTATTAATTTGACTAGTAGGTACCAATCGGATCCAGGTTCAGAACACTGGAAAGCGGTCAAGAATATCCTCAAGTACTTGCGAAGAACTAAGGATATGTTTCTTGTATACAGAGGTGAAGAAGAGCTCGTCGCTAAGTGTTATGTCGACGCTAGCTTTGTCACTGATCCGGATGACTCTAAGTCTCAATCCTTATATGTATTTCTTATGAATGGCGGAGCGGTTAGTTGGAGGAGCTCCAAACAACCTGTGGTGGCGGGATCAACGACGGAGGCCGAATATGTTGCTTCTTCGGAAGCGGATCAAGAAGCAGTTTGGATGAAGTAGTTCATATCCGAACTAGGTGTGTTTCCAAACGCGTTGGACCCAATGGTGATCTATTGTGACAACAATGGTGCCATTGCCAATGCCAAAGAGCTGTAACACCCTCAGAATCGGACCTATGCAAGTTTGAGCAAAATTCGCCAAACCCGCATAGAAACGATTCAAAGGTGCCCACCAGGCACTTTCGTGCGGGTGGAAAACGAAGTAATAACATTACACAACAGCCCTCGATGGGACCCACAGAACAGATATATATAACAGCGACTCAAAGAGTCAAGAATACAGATATAATATACAAAGATCCAAATCACCTTGAAAACGATAGTGCGTCCAGCTACGGACAAGAAGCAAATGGGGCTAAGAGCCCTGAAGAATAACCAATGGCGTCCATAACCACCTTGTGCCAAGCGGAAGGTAACCACTAACGACGTCGATCTCAAAACCTGCTTAAACAAAAGGGGTGCCGACAAAGGGCCAAGGAAAAAGAAGGAGCGTCAGTACTGAGGCCAGTACACGGCGAGGCTAGAATTCGGCGGTCCTCGCCTACATAGGTATGGTGGACTGAAGCGGCAGCATGCACTAAACAACCTATAGAGACTCGATACAACTGGCGGCAATCAGAGAGGGGTAAGATAGACCTATCCGGATCCAACCTGAAGCTAACACCAAACAAACCCATCCTGGTGTTTCCCCCTCGAGACCAAACGAGGAAGTCAACCGAGGAACTCACACAGTTGGCAGTTTTATTTATTCAGTTATCGTTGCAGTAATTACTAGTCAGGTATAGATAATCATCCTGATAAAATAAACAGTGGGCACTTTTAGTTAACCATTCCGTTATAGTTGCAGCAATTACTAATCAGATACAGATGGCATGAGATAACCCGTAAACCCAGCAGTTGTTGGTACTTTTAATCAGCCATTTCGTTGTAGTTGCAATACTTACTAGTCAGATACAATTGTCGCAAGCGACAACCAAACAAGCAATTGTGGGCAGTATTAATTAGCCATTCCGTTGTAGTAGAGCTGATTACTAGTCATTATAAGTCAAATTTATAGCAGTAAACTTTAGTTATGCTTGTCTATGATCGAGATACTGTGCTCCAAGTCGTACATATCCGCGGACACGGCTTTCAGAAAGTTTTACCCGGCCGGGGTGCACCAATAGCAACACACACTCGATCAACCTCGGAAAAACCAAATCAAAACCCAACGAGGCTTTCACGACAAAGCAATCACAGGATTCAGAAATATTTCAGGGGGCCACCCCTTGGAGTACACCCGCAACGGAGTAAGCAAGCTCCGAGACGGACTCAAGGTTTGCGTCGATGGCTGTAAACGACAGCAGGTCCCCAATCGGGGACTGTCGATACCGCGAAAACATCCCGCTTACCTAAACAGTACAGTGTGCTCTTCGCACAAACATAATAAACAGTAGCATGGCATAAGTACAGGATCGTAAATAAAACCTCAAACTAGTTTGTGGCCCCAAGAAATAAGACGGAATCAAGCTCTGGCTCAGGGGGGTCCCATATACCTCCCGGATGTGGATAGCGCGATAAATCAAGGAACAGGTATCAAGTACTCGGGGTCTTACGGGACACAAGTGGGCGTTCGGAAACCAAATATTTTCTATCACCCACCGATGCCTCTGCTTATTTCAATTTTAGTTGTTAAACAGAAATTAAAGTGTCGATAAGTAAAACTAGAATCATCTCCAACATCAACATGCGGCAATACATCAGCAACTGTGGCATATGGCAACACACATCCGCACTTGAGCAAGCAACTACGACGCGCAAGTCCAACTACCTACCAAGCAACAGGTAATAGGGTGTGTCCAAGGCAATATAAGGCTGCAAGGGATATCACAGGTACGGAAACTAAAGCATCGCAACACAGATAGCAATAGATCAACAGGAGGGAATAAAGACTATAAAAGTAAGATAGGTAGAAAGGGGGAGATGCTCGCCTGAAAACATGGTCGAAGGTTCAACCGAAGATCGGTGCTCACATCAACTCAACGGCCTTATCCGCGAAGAACCAAAACACTAGAAGAAACACCGGATGCAATATTTAATAAAACGGCAGAAGATCGGCATGATGCATGCATGATGAATGACATGGCAAAGGTGCGATGCAATTAGGTCAAATTAAGCGGAACCGGGGTCCCGACAATTAATTAGATGGTGCAAGTTGTTTAGATCCCCACAATTTAAATGTTGTTTAACAAGGCAGAAGAAAACACCGGTTCGCTACACAAGTTTAAATGAGGCCAATATAATGCTAGATTTGCCCGCATATGGGCCCCATATTTAATTATTAGGTGAATCGGCCTAAGGCCCCCAAACCACATGATAAGATGCATGCGAGACAAATATTATGCGACAAGTTGATATGTTATCAAATAGGGTTCGAGGAAAAAGGGGTCACACATTGAGGGGTCTCGACGGTCTTGGGGTTCCGGGGTTCGGGGTTCGACAGGGTCCGGGGTCCAGGGTTCGACGGAAACGTTCTCGGTCACGGGGCAGATCTTGTCGCATCGGGGTCTCGATGTCCGGGGGGGCAGAACTTGGGTCAGTGTCGGGGCGCATCGGCTTCTTCCGGGTCGGTGCCGTTCTATCGCTGTGAAAGGTATTGCCGGGTCCCACGGGGTCGGTCTTGCCGTTGCGAGGGTCTTGATGGGTCCGCGCCATCGCGTCGGTCTCGGCATTCGGGGGCGTCGGGTCATGGCGTCTGTGAGGGAGTACTTGTCGCATCCGTGACGGCGAACTTGGCGTTCCGGGGGAAGTTCTCGGGGTTCCGGCGGTAGATCTTGTCGGGTTCACTGCAACGGCCTCATTGTTCCGATGACGACCTTGGCGATTATTCGGATCCGACGCGGGTTTCGATGAAGAACTTGTCGAGGTGAACTCGGGGTTTCCCATGTGGCGGTCTTGACGTGGTCCTACAGCACGGTGCAGAGGCCGGTCCTCCGAGACCAAGGTGAAGCTCCCATGCGGTGGCGAGGTGGTCCGGCGTGCGAGCTCGGTGGCAGGGGGACACGGTCGCGGCAGCGGGGCGTCTGCGAGCGGTGAACGCGGGCGCAGCGTCGGCGCGCGACAGCGGGCGCTCTGGCGAGGCTGGCGGCGAGGCGCGAGGGGCTTCGCTGGGTGGCGCAGGACGGCGGGGATCCTCGGCGCTATGGGCGGTCGCCGGCAGCGGTCGGCGGGAGCACGCGGGCGAGGCGAGAGGAGCTGAGGCGGACGAGCCTGGGAGCTGGAGGCGGCAGGGTGGAGGTTGCAGGGCGGCGCGGGCGGCGTGCTCATGGCGAGGTGGCGCCGGGCGGGTCTCAAGGCGTAGGCGGGCAGGGGAAGCATGCGTCTGAGGAGGAGCTCCCGTCAGGCGGCTCGGCTGGGAGGGCTTCGCCAGGCGGCCGTCGAGGAGCGCCAGGGGGGCTCAAGGCAGGCGAGGGGCGAGGAGGGACTAGGCGGGAGGCTTGAGCGAGGGCGGCCGTGCGTGAGCAGGCAGGCTGTGAAGAAGGGAAGGAAGAAACGGCGAACGGGAGAAGGGACATGGAGGTTGGGGCGACGGACGGGGCTAGAGGAGAGGGGAGGAGGGAAGCGAGCTGGCCAGAGGGCCAGGCGCGGGAGCTAGGGGCTAGCGTGGGGCAGCAGTGGGAAGAGGAACAGGGGCGTGGGGTTGGGGCCAGGGGAGTTGGGCGGTGGGCCCAGGCGGGGGACTGGTCCACGAGACAGGGAGAGGGCCAGGGGCGGGTGCGCGCGCGCGTGTGGGTGCTGGGGATGGCGTGTGGTGAGGGGCCAGCTGGGGTAGATGGGTAGGTGGTTGACTGGGTGAGGTGGGGCCAGGCGGGTGGGGTCCGGGTGCAGAGAGAGAGGGTGAGGGAGGCTGGGGTGAGGAAAAAGGGAGGGGAAAAGAGGTGGATGGATGAGGTGGCAGATGGGTAAGAAAAGGGTGAGAGGGTGAGGTGGCGGCCTGGGGTTGGTGGGTAGGGATAGATTGGGTGAGACTAGGATTTAGGGGGGGCTGTTTTATTATTTGTGTTTGTTTGGTCCCCTTTAATTTAAAACAGAACCACTTTGCAAATAGTTTTTAGGTGAAACAAAATATCCGATACCTTCGGGGTTTTGCCTTTTATAATAAAGAGGGGTTTTTGTACCATTCAAAACTAGGCTTTTCAAATAATGCAGACAAACAATGCATGATGATGACGATGCAATGCACAAAACAACGCGATTTTCTAGTAGTGGTTTTGCGGGATGCCACAATTCGACACCACTAACAATGGATCTCGCCCTCGAGATCCGCCTCATGGTACCGGAAAGAAGGTCGGCGATCTGAATCTTCTCGCATCGTGTAGATCCTCGCGACACCACTAACAAGAGGTCGTTGTCCGTGATCGTCGAGGGAACACTCCGGGAACAACAGGTCGAAGGTAGAGGTAACAACAAATTAAGCCACCTCTAGCTTCCGTGGACGGAGTAAAACTGCTGGATCCACTGATTCGATGTACAAGAGCGAATGATAAGAGTAGTCGGATGGTGATCAGTCCATCGCGCACCCAAACCATTACTCTGCACCCGAATAGGCGGATTATGCAACCAACCCTCGGATTCAGACTGAAGATCTCGACAAGCGGGGTTCGGAAACACCGGAGTGATGCAGACTCTGCATCGGATCTGGCGTGGATGATGGCGTCGCGTCGGAAAACACCGGAAGGCACAAACAAGGAACAAAGAATGATACCACAGCAGACGGATTCCTCAGGCAGCTTGAAACCGGATGGTAGAACACCGTTATCAAAGGAGGAAGCGAAACCCTAAAGGTGCGACGGAAACCCAACCACGAGAAATCCTGGACTCGAAGAAAAGATAAGAGGGTAGGTTCAAAACACGTCGAGATAAGAGGAGAATAGCAGAGGGGTAAGGAGTAAAATCAGACCTAACCAGAACTATCCAACCGATTTTGCAAAATAGTTTTGACTCTCTACTTCGGCCGTTAGCTAGGTTATCCTACAGGCTGGACTTGTGGGGTATCGCAACTGCTGAGCTCTGATACCACTCTGTAACACCCTCAGAATCGGACCTATGCAAGTTTGAGCAAAATTCGCCAAACCCGCATAGAAACGATTCAAAGGTGCCCACCAGGCACTTTCGTGCGGGTGGAAAACGAAGTAATAACATTACACAACAGCCCTCGATGGGACCCACAGAACAGATATATATAACAGCGACTCAAAGAGTCAAGAATACAGATATAATATACAAAGATCCAAATCACCTTGAAAACGATAGTGCGTCCAGCTACGGACAAGAAGCAAATGGGGCTAAGAGCCCTGAAGAATAACCAATGGCGTCCATAACCCTGCCCAGGCCAAGCCGGAAGGGTAACCCTGCTAACGACGTCGATCTCAAAACCTGCTTAAACAAAAGGGGTGCCGACAAAGGGCCAAGGAAAAAGAAGGAGCATCGATCGAGGCGGTGCAAGAGGCTAGAATTCGGCGGTCCTCGCCTACATAGGTATGGTGGACTGAAGCGGCAGCGGCAGCATGCACTAAACAACCTATAGAGACTCGATACAACTGGCGGCAATCAGAGAGGGGTAAGATAGACCTATCCGGATCCAACCTAAAGCTAACACCAAACAAACCCATCCTGGTGTTTCCCCCTCGAGACCAAACGAGGAAGTCAACCGAGGAACTCACACAGTTGGCAGTTTTATTTATTCAGTTATCGTTGCAGTAATTACTAGTCAGGTATAGATAATCATCCTGATAAAATAAACAGTGGGCACTTTTAGTTAACCATTCCGTTATAGTTGCAGCAATTACTAATCAGATACAGATGGCATGAGATAACCCGTAAACCCAGCAGTTGTTGGTACTTTTAATCAGCCATTTCGTTGTAGTTGCAATACTTACTAGTCAGATACAATTGTCGCAAGCGACAACCAAACAAGCAATTGTGGGCAGTATTAATTAGCCATTCCGTTGTAGTAGAGCTGATTACTAGTCATTATAAGTCAAATTTATAGCAGTAAACTTTAGTTATGCTTGTCTATGATCGAGATACTGTGCTCCAAGTCGTCCATATCCGCGGACACGGCTTTCAGAAAGTTTTACCCGGCCGGGGTGCACCAATAGCAACACACACTCGATCAACCTCGGAAAAACCAAATCAAAACCCAACGAGGCTTTCACGACAAAGCAATCACAGGATTCAGAAATATTTCAGGGGGCCACCCCTTGGAGTACACCCGCAACGGAGTAAGCAAGCTCTGAGACGGACTCAAGGTTTGCGTCGATGGTAAGCAAGACAGGTCCCCAATCGGGGCTGTCGATACATGAAACATCCGCTTACCTAAGCGATGCAGGTGCTCTTCGCACAAACATAATAAACAGTAGCATGGCATAAGTACAGGATCGTAAATAAAACCTCAAACTAGTTTGTGGCCCCAAGAAATAAGACGGAATCAAGCTCTGGCTCAGGGGGGTCCCATATACCTCCCGGATGTGGATAGCGCGATAAATCAAGGAACAGGTATCAAGTACTCGGGGTCTTACGGGACACAAGTGGGCGTTCGGAAACCAAATATTTTCTATCACCCACCGATGCCTCTGCTTATTTCAATTTTAGTTGTTAAACAGAAATTAAAGTGTCGATAAGTAAAACTAGAATCATCTCCAACATCAACATGCGGCAATACATCAGCAACTGTGGCATATGGCAACACACATCCGCACTTGAGCAAGCAACTACGACGCGCAAGTCCAACTACCTACCAAGCAACAGGTAATAGGGTGTGTCCAAGGCAATATAAGGCTGCAAGGGATATCACAGGTACGGAAACTAAAGCATCGCAACACAGATAGCAATAGATCAACAGGAGGGAATAAAGACTATAAAAGTAAGATAGGTAGAAAGGGGGAGATGCTCGCCTGAAAACATGGTCGAAGGTTCAACCGAAGATCGGGGCGAAGCTCACATCAACTCAACGGCCTTATCCGCGAAGAACCAAAACACTAGAAGAAACACCGGATGCAATATTTAATAAAACGGCAGAAGATCGGCATGATGCATGCATGATGAATGACATGGCAAAGGTGCGATGCAATTAGGTCAAATTAAGCGGAACCGGGGTCCCGACAATTAATTAGATGGTGCAAGTTGTTTAGATCCCCACAATTTAAATGTTGTTTAACAAGGCAGAAGAAAACACCGGTTCGCTACACAAGTTTAAATGAGGCCAATATAAGGCTAGATTTGCCCGCATATGGGCCCCATATTTAATTATTAGGTGAATCGGCCTAAGGCCCCCAAACCACATGATAAGATGCATGCGAGACAAATATTATGCGACAAGTTGATATGTTATCAAATAGGGTTCGAGGAAAAAGGGGTCACACATTGAGGGGTCTCGACGGTCTTGGGGTTCCGGGGTTCGGGGTTCGACAGGGTCCGGGGTCCAGGGTTCGACGGAAACGTTCTCGGTCACGGGGCAGATCTTGTCGCATCGGGGTCTCGATGTCCGGGGGGGCAGAACTTGGGTCAGTGTCGGGGCGCATCGGCTTCTTCCGGGTCGGTGCCGTTCTCGTCTACGCGAAGGTATTGCCGGGTCCCACGGGGTCGGTCTTGCCGTTGCGAGGGTCTTGATGGGTCCGCGCCATCGCGTCGGTCTCGGCATTCGAGGGCGTCGGGTCATGGCGTCTGTGAGGGAGTACTTGTCGCATCCGTGACGGCGAACTTGGCGTTCCGGGGGAAGTTCTCGGGGTTCCGGCGGTAGATCTTGTCGGGTTCACTGCAACGGCCTCATTGTTCCGATGACGACCTTGGCGATTATTCGGATCCGGCATCGGGGTTTCCGATGAAGAACTTGTCGAGGTGAACTCGGGGTTTCCCATGTGGCGGTCTTGACGTGGTCCTACAGCACGGTGCAGAGGCCGGTCCTCCGAGACCAAGGTGAAGCTCCCATGCGGTGGCGAGGTGGTCCGGCGTGCGAGCTCGGTGGCAGGGGGACACGGTCGCGGCAGGCGTGCGGGGCCGGCGTCTGCAGGCGGTGAACGCGGGGCGCGTGCTGGCACGGCGACGAGCGGGGCGCTCCCTGGGCGAGGCCTGGCGGCGAGGCGCGGAGGGGGCTCGCTGGGGTGGCGACGGGGACGGCGGGGATCCTCGGCGCTGCGGGAGGTCGCCGGCAGCGGTCGGCGGGAGCACGCGGGCGAGGCGAGAGGAGCTGAGGTGGAGCAGCTGAGCCTGGAGCGGCAGGAGGTGGAGGTTGCAGTGGCGTGCTCAGCCGGGGTGGCTGGCCGGCTGGCGGTCCTCAAGGCGGGCGGGGCCAGGAAGCAGCGTCTGCAGGAGGAGGGCCCCGTCGGGCGGCTCGCTGGGAGGGCTTCACGGCGGCGTCGAGGAGCGCCACGTGAGGGGGGGCAGGCGAAGCGAGGAGGGACTAAGCGGGGAGGCTTGAGCGGGCCTTGGCGTCAGTGAGCAGAAGCCAAGCGGGAAGAAGGAAAGCAGCAATGAAGCGGAGAGAAGGGACGGCGGAGGTTGAAGCGGCAGACGGAGCTAGAGGAAAGGAGGAGGGAGGAGAGGCGGCCAGGAGGCCTTGTGGGCGCGTCCAGGCGGGGCTAGGGAGCGCGTGGGGGGCCGCGTGCGGGGTGGGAAGAGGAACAGGGGCGTGGGGTTGGGGCCAGGGGAGTTGGGCGGTGGGCCCAGGCGGGGGACTGGTCCACGAGACAGGGAGAGGGCCAGGCGGTCTGTGGCAGTGTGGAGTCTTGGGGATGGCGTGTGGTGAGGGGCCAGCTGGGGTAGATGGGTAGGTGGTTGACTGGGTGAGGTGGGGCCAGGCGGGTGGGGTCCGGGTGTAGAGAGAGAGGGTGAGGGAGGCTGGGGTGAGGAAAAAGGGAGGGGAAAAGAGGTGGATGGATGAGGTGGCAGATGGGTAAGAAAAGGGTGAGAGGGTGAGGTGGCGGCCTGGGGTTGGTGGGTAGGGATAGATTGGGTGAGACTAGGATTTAGGGGGGGCTGTTTTATTATTTGTGTTTGTTTGGTCCCCTTTAATTTAAAACAGAACCACTTTGCAAATAGTTTTTAGGTGAAACAAAATATCCAATACCTTCGGGGTTTTGCCTTTTATAATAAAGAGGGGTTTTTGTACCATTCAAAACTAGGCTTTTCAAATAATGCAGACAAACAATGCATGATGATGACGATGCAATGCACAAAACAACGCGATTTTCTAGTAGTGGTTTTGCGGGATGCCACAAGAGCCAAGGTCTCACAAGCATTCCAAGCATATTAAGCGCCGGTTTCACTCCATCCGCGAGCATGCAAGGATGGATATATAAAGATTTGTAAAGTACATACGGATCTCAATGTAGCAGATCCGTTGACTAAAACTCTCCCTAGAGCAAAACATGATCTACACCAGAACTCCATGGGTGTTAGATACATCACTATGTAACTAGATTATTGTCTCTCGTGCAAGTGGGAGACTGAAGGGAATATGCCCTGAGAGGCAATAATAAAGTGTTTATTATGTTTATTCCAATTATATGATAGATGTTTTTTTTGCATGCTATAATTGTATTAATACAGAAACGTTAATACATGTGTGTTTAATAAACAAACAGAAAGTTCCTAGTTATGCCTCTCTCATAAACTAGTTCGTTGATTAACAAGATGATCACAGTTTCCTGATCATAGACATTGGATTTTGTTAATAACGAGATCACAACATTAGTGTAATGATGTGATGAACATTCATCCGAAGTATAGCATTACGATCAAAGTCATTGAGTTTATATTGCTATAAACAACTTACGAAGTGATCCTAATCCTTAGACCATGAGATCATGCCAATCACTAACACCAGAAGAGTTTCTTGTTGACATAAAAAGTCACACCGTAACTTGGTGATTATAAAGATGTCTTCAAAGATACTAAAGTGTTATGTTGAGAATCATGGATCAAGAGTGGAATTTGTTCATCCTGATGACGGATAGATATACTCTGGGCCCTCTAGGTGATATCACATTGGTTAGCTTGCAAGCAAGTGATTTGATCACTAGAATGTTATATCACGGGAACGAGAAAAGAGTGCATGTCAGTAACGAGATCAAACTAGGTATGGAGATACCGATGATCGAATCTCGGACATGTAATATATCGTGAAACAAAGGGATTAAGATACAAGCGTAAAAGGTTCCGACGATCACAGGAAAGTCATCGTTGAATGTGTGGGAGTCAGTATGGATCTTCAGGTCCTGCTACTGATTATTGATCGGAGAAGGGTCTCGATCATGTCCGCATTATTCGCGAACCGTAGGGTGACACACTTAAGGGACACTGACATCCAGTTGGAGCAAATGTTTCATGCCGGAAATAATAACAAGCACAGGAATTTATTTCACTAGATACCGAAACAGGTTTTCGGGTGAAATTGCATAAAGTGGTTTTGCATGTGAAATATAATTCTAGCAAGGGGTTATATGTGAATGTTTTTCATTAAAGTAATTGACAAAATTCTGAATAAATAACAGGAGTTTTATTTACTGAGGTTTGCATTAAATTTGGTGGAAATTTAATAGCAATTTTGAGTGGGATTTTGAGTGGAGGGAATTGAAAAGTTTTTGTTAGTGGAGTGTCCACCCACATGAATGAAGGAGGGGACGGGGCAGCCCCCATGGCCAGCGGCCACCCCCTTGGGTGCCCCATCCTCCTATAAAAGGCACCCCTCTCCTCACTTCTCACTCACTCCTCCTCGTGAATGATCTCTCTCCCCCTCTAGAATTTATCCCCCATGGTCTCGGACTAGTGAGATACATGTTCCCGGTGGCTATTCGACAAGAAAGGGTTGTGCTTCCGCTGCATCGCTGGAGCGAGGAGGCGGAGGTTGCTCGGTGTCTTGTACGTGTGTGCGAGCACGGATGCGCTGCTGCTTTGCGGCGCTAGGACTTCCTCTCGATCTTGAGATCGGCAAGAGATCGTCTACATCAACCACGAGTTCAACTCGTTAAGCTTTGTCGGTCTTCAAGGGTATGTTCTCTATGGATATACAACTGCCCGTTGTTTGTATCTAGTAGATAGATCTTGGTACATAGTTCCCATCGTAGGAATTTTTTTGTTTTATATGCTGTGAACACTACAGCCACAGGGTGGCCGCACCATAAGAAATCCGCGAAAACCTCCGTAGCTCCACCGCCACCAAAAGGGAGATTCAGGGTACAGAAAGTCTCTGTTCCGGAACCCTACCGGGACGGGGAAGTGCCCCCGGAGCCATCTCCATCGATCTCAATCACCATCTCCATCACTGTTGTTGATTCCCATGATGAGGAGGGACTCCCTCTATGGTGGCGGTGGCGTTACGGAGGTTCCGAGGGAGTAGTTCTTCCTCGAGGCTAAGGGCTCTACCGGTAGCTATGTGTTCATCTCTCTCTCTATGCATGATCTTATGGTCATGAGCTTTGTAATCAAGTATATCTACCTTGCTACTCAAGTGCTTCAATAGATCTCTGCTCTCCCCATGTGTGTGAAAGTGACAGCATGCATGCCATGGTGACACTTAGGTTTGAGTCTACATAAATACTCTTTGTGCTTTAATAGATCTATGCTTTTGCACACGTGTGTGAAAGTGACAGCGTGCATACTGTGTGTGGCACTTTGGCTAGATTGAATATTTGTTATAAGTTATATTTGGAGTTGGATTGTAACACCCTCGCCTGATAAGGCTGAGTTCATGTGTATAGTGCCAATCCCTGGATCGGTTCACTGGCACACACAGTACAAAATGATACCAAATTTAACTGTGCATCATAAATACAACGAATATGATCCAGAATTTACATTATTATTCAAATACACAGCGGAAAACGAATACAAGGTAGATCTCCATCCTTCAAATGTGCCACAGGCGAACAATTGTTGAGTGGAGTCTCGCGACCTATGAACGATCACTCAGATACGATATAACCTGCAACATGAAACGTTGCAGCCACGAATGGTCAATACATTGAATGTATGGCAAGTAGGCTAAAGTGGTTAACAACATATCTATCAACTACATGATTATTTGGCCAAGTGGAGTTCAGGCTCATTTGTATAAAGCAACAGTTTATCCTAACATTTGTAACAAAGTAGTTTTCCAATACGATAAATAGGACACTCTGGTTCACTCCCAGGTGCTCCTACCCAATTATGTTCACCCAAATTTTTTTAAGTAATTAGGAAATAAGGATGAGTGAGAAATATCATAGCATCAGTATCAGGTCGCTCAAATTGTCCATAACCGGGGACACGGCTAAGCACTTAGTTTAAACACCCTGCAGGGGTTAGTACACTTTACCCATGTGACTTGGCCAGCCAGCATACCACCACTCTCATATTGGGTGATGATAGGGAGAAGTCCAAGAAGGAACCGTTCGGGAAGTAGCTCCCCAATCCCGACGCGCACCGGTCCAACCTACACTATCTACATCTCTGGATACGCGGGTTCGAGTTACCACAACCTACTGATTTCAACCAACCGCCCATTTCATTATTGGCACATGGTTGCACACGAAAGCTTCCAAACAAAGAAACCAATCATTTCTCAGTGTCCTAGGTGGCATTCCCCACCAAAATCCACACTCGATGACCCAATCAATGCCATTCCGCCCAGGTGGTTCATTAAAAAATGCTGGTTTGTCATTTAGCAAGACATAAGCCTTTCAAAACATATAACTTTTCATGATGTGATTCCCTTCCTCGTCTAAATAGCATAGCTAAGAAATCTACCAATACGATGGCTCATAAACAAGGAATACTAGGGAATAATATGGGTCATAGCATAGCATATACACATCAATTCCTACATATGCAATTCTACAAAAACATCTACAATGCATAGGAAAACAATAGGACATTTATGACCAAGATAGCACCACTTGCCTTTGTTGTAGATGTAGTCGATTAGATAATCCTCACAATTCTCATAGATATAATGGTTGCTCTCGTCATAACCACAATACTTGCAATCATAGTAGTTGCAATCACACACGTTGCACTCCTCGCAATCTATTGATCAAACAATTGCATACAACATAAACAATAGCACATAGAGATCAAACAAATGCAACAAATGCATGCATGACAATTTAATAAGTCACAATGGTTGTTACTTTAGTTCTATAAACAATATTGAAGTATATGATGCATGAAAGAGACCAATTAATGCAATGGAGTACTTGTTATTAATAATTACTTGCCAATATGGGGTTTTTAATAGTTCTATTGTAACAGCTGTTCTAACTGTAGAATTAAATTTTTTTCTTAGGTTTACTGGATAGAGGACGTTAATACGAACCAGTAGGCGTTGGATTCACCCTAATCGGAGTTATAAATCTTTTTGTATGATTTAAATAGTGTTTAATGGTTTTAAATGATTCATATAGTTTATGTTGTCTAAAACTCAAACTAAAATTATATCTGTAATCTCCACGGAATTGTGAATCCAGGGACATATTATTTGTAATTTTCTGAATAGAATTTATTTTCTTATAAATTTATTATTCTAAATAAGCCATTAAACCATTTAAATCTTCACGGCAAAACCTTACAGTCAAAGGAAGAACTAATTGCATATTGATGATCTACATGGAACGAGCTTTCCATCGATATATCATTTATATTTTTGTGACAAGCAATTAATTATTAATGAATTTAATGATTTATAAAGCCATTAAAACTAATTAAACTGCTACGGGTTAAATAGTCGGCAAAGGCTAGATCCAACCAGATATTATTAATGTACATTACAGTAGCTTCAATTTGATATATTGTTCATATTTTTCGGAGTTACAGATAATATCTTATGAATTTATTAACCTAAAAGACCATTAAAACGAATTAAATTACTGCAGTAACCACGTACAGTAAAATTTGGATCTATTCTGATAAGATGATTCTACGTAAAATTATCTTCAATTTGGTATATTATACGTAATTTTTGGACGTGGTGTGAATTTCTAATGAATTTTACAAGTTAGATCTATAATATGCAATTTTAAATTCGAACGGAATATTCCAGGAAATATTCCGCTGACTGGACAGGTTGATTTTGCATGCTGACTGGGACTAGATGTTGACCTAACGTTGACGTGGCGTTGATGAGGAAGCTGACCGGGTTGACGACATGGCACGCACCGGTTTGATTGGATCTCGACCGTCTGGATAGGATCCGGTGGCTAGAAGAAGAGATTGACCCGATTTTGGCTCAGAATAGACAAGAAACAGATATGTGTTAGAGAGACAAATCCGTAGGTCAAATGGAAAAACTCAGAACAGGAAAGTTATGGGGAATCATTATTCCTACCTTCTCACCAAAGGAATTTGGATTTGAAAAAACGAGCGCGAGTACATCTTGGATTTACACCATAAGATCTGAAACATTGCGATACGAAATTCTCCGGCTGTGGTGGATGAAAAGAGGTGAGGTTTGTCCGGATTGAAAGATTTCGACGATCCCTACAACTTTCGTTTTTTGACCGAAGGCAAACGACGAAGTCTAGATGGGTTAAAAAGCGAAATAAGATTCGGGCATGTGTAGATTCGGGATTTCGAGAAGAAAAACTCATACAGCTATGATTCTACGAGTTTATATGGAAGTTTAGGATGGTTTAGAGATAGGTATTGGAGTAGGGAACAAGTAGAAACAAACGAAAGTTAATTCGGAGTTGTAGATAAAAAGTTATAAGAGTTTGAATAGAGATAGGTTAGAGAAAAACTGATTGCACGCTTTTTAAAGCAATTCAATGGTTCGATCATGTCACGTACGTGGCTGGTTCGGTCCTTGCTAGCTCGGCCGCCGGCCCGTTAGGTTTTTTTTCTTTTTTTTCTTTTTTTTTCTTTTTCTATTTACTTGTTTCGTTCATATCTTTTGCATACGAACTCCAAATAACACGATTCTTGTTTCTAAAATTTTCTAAAATCAAATAGATCATTGTAGGATCAAATTTGTAATATTTTTACTAGTTTGGAAGTAGTGGGTTTACAAATCCTTATATATTTCATTTTATTTATATCTTTATGTGTTTGTATTTATTTCATAACTTTTTTATACTAGCTCCAAATGAGATCAATTTTGTTTCTAAAATTTTGTAGTATTAATTGGATCTCTTTAGGCTATAATTATCAATAATTTATGCCTTAGCAACAGTGGGTTTTAATAAGTCAATTTAATTACCCTTAGGAACATTTGGGCGAATCAACTATAGGATTTAGATACCAGGATTTGGATTTAGTTTGTGATAACTTTGCATGGATGTAATGAAATGCTTATGAATGCTTCATGATTTTCATTTTGAAATCTTGCACACCAATTCTACAATCCATAATCAATCCATGCCCTTTTGCCTATATGGCTACTTAGGTCATAACAAAAGAATATAAGATTTTGAATTCAAGGTTGAGAGGATTTTCTACTAAAAAGTTTCTTCTCTTTGAGAATTTTCAACATAGTCAAACAATCAATCAATCTTATTTGTTTATTTCACATTCCAAAATTAGGAGAATTTTGGGATGTGACATGGATGTCTCTATTAAATTGTGGTGTTTGTTGGAACCATCTAGCTCTCAAGGTGACAGTGTGGGGTCATCTAGATTGGGGAAGGCGGACTTTGAGGTGTGTTGTTATAGCCCTACCATAGATTAGAGTGTCCAACTAGAGAGTAGTTAAGAGTAGTATCATGAAGAGAGGATATTTATATGAGAGAGTGTTCACTAGTGAAAGTATGATCCCTAGGCCTTGTTTCTAAACATTGAAATGCCGCCTGCTACTAGATCAGTTGCATGTTTGCTTGCTTCCTTCTTGATGCCTTTAGTCTTTACCTCACCGTCAAGCTCTTTTCTGGCACCGTTACCACTTGTATTTCACTATATCTTCACCAAACTAGTGCACCTATATTGGGTGTGTTGGGGACACAAGAGACTTCTTATATCTTGGTTGCAGGGTTGCTTGAGAGGGTAGCTTTGACCACTTCCTCCCTAAGTTCGATAAACCTTGGGTAATCCACTTAAGGGAAACTTGATTGCTATTCTACAAACCTCTGCACTTGGAGGCCCAACAACTGTCTACAAGAATAGAAGTGCGTAGACATCACCTGGTATCTGCTTGTAACACTAAGAGCATAGAAAACATCTGGGCGAGTACATTTCATTGCATACATGATGGATTGTCACATCCCAAGATTTTCCAAATCTTGTAATGTGAAAATAAATTAATAAAATAAAACTTTGTTTGATTATCAAGGCCAGAAGAAACTTTTTGAATTCAATTGGAACTTTAAACCCATTTGAATTAAATAAAACCTAAAGGGATTTAAGAAGATAAACATTTAATAAAAGGAAAAATAAAACATTTGGAAATACTATTTTGAAACAATTAAATGAAAAGATTTGTTTTCAAATGAAATAGATGTTTTACAAATAAGGATTATTTTATAAAGCCAAATTAAACATTGGACAAGCCTTGGAAATTAAAACATTTTATTTTAAACAAAATAATAAAGGTTTATTTAAAAATAATAAAGGTTTATTTAAAAATAATAAAGGTTTGTTTAAATAAAATAATAAGGATTTAACATCCAACCTTATTTGAAGATAAGAGGTTTTTCCAATTTAAATTGAAACATCAAAACTTAGTAAATTATTTAAAATAAGTTTTCTCAATTATTTGGAATTCACAAATAAAATCTACTAAAATGTTTTGGCTTTATTTTAGATTCAAAATAAATATCTCAATAAAATAAAACCTATTTGAAATAATGATGAAAGTCTATTATATTTAATTAATAATGGACTCTAAAATAAAAGGTTACTTTGTTTTAAACAAATTTCCAAGTATTCTATATTTCCCAAATAAAACCTACTGATTTGGTTTTGAAAATATTTAGGTTTCAAATAAAGATTTTATTAATAAAACCAAACCCTTTTTATTTAATAAACCATGGTCCATTTTATTTAATTTATAAATGGAACCTAAAAAGATTAAAGAATTATTTATTTTATTTTATTTAGGATTTTTGGTTCAGGTTACTAAACAGAACCAAATTCTTAGTTACAATGTTTGGTGAAGATTTGAATTTTTTTGAATGCTTGAGAATTGTTTGAAATAACAAATCAGAAAATAGAAATAGAAAAAGAAAAAGAATTAGACAGAAAAAAATAGAACAACCCACCAATCTGGCCCAACTAGCCCACCATTTCCTCCCCGAACCGCTTTTTCTCCACAAACCTAACCCACACCCTCCTTTGGCGGTGGACCTCCTCCTCGTCTCTTTTCCTACTGACGCAACGGCCCCACTCCACTGTTCTTCCTCTCCACCCCGCTCGACCGTTCCTCGCCGTTTACTGCCGAGTAAACTCCCTTGAATTCGCGTTGATGAATGGATTAAACCCGCCATTGACCATGCTATGTTAAACGCCATGCTTCACTCCTCCTTTCCCCTCTGTTTCCTTCCCCGAGCACGCCTCCAGTCCATCTCAATTTCTCCTCGACTGCCCTGTCTCCGACGATGCTCTGACGCCGAATCCGGCAGCCTCTCACCGCCCCTTGCCGCTTCGACCACCCTCACCTGATCCCCACATACTAGCGAACCTCCCAGAGGCATTAGCTCGCTCGCGCACGCCCCTGAGCCTCGTCAACAACAACCTCCAGTACCGTCGTCGTCTGCCTCTACTCCGACGATGCCCCCAGGTTAAATCCGACCACCTCGTGTCCTCTAGATTACGCACACATCTTTGCCATGATCTTGCGCATCTAACCCAGTCCTCTGTTTGTCCTCCCGTGAACCACAGCGCCGTCCACGACGACCACCTGACGCGCCCGACGCCGCCATCTACTCCGGCGAGCAATCGCAGCTGCCCCCTAGCACCCCTCGACGGGCAAGTACCACGTTGAGCATCAGCAAACGTCAACGATTCCGGTGAGCACCTTTTCCTCCTCCCTCGCTTCCTATTTCACCGGCGCCGCCATCATCTGGTCGCTCCGCCGCCAGCAGCCGCCGCAGCGCCGCCCGTCTATGGTCGAGCACCCCACAGCCGTCCGATCAAGATCTGACGCTCACGATAGTCTCACTTAATAGCGAAAGGGTACGCGCCCTATGCCGTGCGATCAAACTAGATCCTGCGGTCCGCAGCACGCGATCCAGACGAACCGGTATCGACCAATGAAACGGCGACGCGTGTCCAGTGTTTGAGTTAAAACAGATTTTTGAATCAGATTTATTTGCAAACTTCAAACCTTTGTAACTTTCAAACCACACGTCCAAATTTGGCAAATTTTATATCAATGGATTCAGGAGAACAAGCCCTAGCCAACTGTGGAATTAGTTTAGCAAATAGTATCTGGTTGTTTGCTCATTTTTGCAGATTCATTTGTATGCTTGTTTAGAGTATAAAAATTGTTTAAAATTGAATTTAAGGATAAAACCTTTGCAAATTGGATTGTTGTGACCTTACTGACCCTAGGAACCAACCCTTGGTATTAAAAATGTTTTTTTGTAAGATTTAGGTTGGATTACTTGACTTAGTCATTTTCTAGCCAAATAAAAAGAATGGTTTTTGTTATAAAAATGTTTATGGAAAGAAAAACTTTAAGGAAATAGTTTGGACCAAACCTACTGACCCAAAAACACCAAGCTTTGCAATAGCAACTCATTTGGTGAACAACTTAAGAGTTTTGCCTTAATAAAAACATTTTTCACCACATGAAATGATGAATGGATTTAAAAATAGTTTTTGGACAAAACCCTCTTGCTAATGACTTTGCCACTTTGGTAAATGACCAATTTGGATCTTACAAAGTCTAGAAACCCCATAGAGACCCCCTTTGCAAAATAAAACTATCTTGTGCATGCTCCCATGCATGACTTAGATTTCATTACTTTGTGTGTGTGAAGAATTGTTTGTTTGACTTTGGTTTGGAATGTGAATTGAATTTGTGTTTGCTTGATTGATTTGTAGTGAAGTGTGAGACTAGAAAGATCAAGGAGTGAACCACCATTCCCTACCAAAAAGGCAAGTGATGCTTCATACTTTTTGTCCCATTACTTTCACTATGCATTAGTGTTTTTGCTAAGTAAAACTTGCATGGATTTTGCTAAGTATAGATCTTGCTATAGGAAAACATAGTAATGAATCCTTAGTAGGATTTTCCTAAGTTAAAGTTTCCTACTACTAACAAGCTTAGCCTAGCTAATAGAAAACATGGGTGGAAAACATATATTCACACTATGGAAAAATCTCTAAGTCTGAGGACTTATGTTTTTGTTTAATAAAACAACTAAGTTAATAAATCCCCTGGGTGGAATGGGCTTGCTTGGTGGAGAATGGTTGAGTGGTTCACAATGCCATGGACTTGGATTTTGTATCTCACTTGTGGTATGCCACCCAGGAACAAAGAGATTTGAGATGTCAAATGTTGAGAAGCTTCAAGTGCAACCACTTGGCAATATGGGCTCTGCCATGATCATATAGGTTGCAAGAACTTAGCCATATGGACAGTGGGTGGTAGTGTTTGATAGGTTGGAACGCGTCCATTTTGGTCTAAGGGAAGGCTTCTGAAAGATTTTGTCTTGGGAAACCAAGTCTTGTGGGGAAAGTGCACCACCTCTGCAGAGTGTAAAGTCTAAGTACTTAGCCATGTCCCTGGTAAAGGACAATTTGAGCATCAAGACATGGAAGCAATCAAGAATCTCATCATTCAAATTTCTAAAGTTAAAACTTGTGGATTGAACAAGGTTTGTTTGAATTCTTCAATCATTGATGGAGAGATGGGTTGGTACAAGGATCTTGAAATCTTTGATTGAGAAAAATGGTTTTGCCAAGCACTTCAGTCTTTGATTGGTGGATGCCTTTGAAAGGATCTTTAGTCTTTGATTGGTAGATGCCTTGGAAAGTAATTTGTCAAAACAAAAACTTAGTATTTTCAAAATGATAAGAAAAATCTATTTTGAGCAATGCAAGCCTCAACTCCACTTAGCCAAATGCATATAGTTGATAGACTCCACCATACTATCATAGTATCACTTGCCAATACAATTCAAATGTATTGACCCTTGTGGCTGTAACTTGTATGTTGCAGGTTGATTGTTTTTAGTGAAGATTGATTGATTAGGATTACAAAGTCTACAACCAACATCTGCCTGTGGCACTTTGAAGATGAAGGACCCCATGACTATAGATATTCCGCTGCAATGTAATGTAGTAGCCAAATGAGCTATGTATGATGTAATAAAATTATGTTATTCCTGGTTATAAAGTTATGTTATGACCTTTGTATCTTGATATTACATCTTAACTGTGGATGCTAGGTATTGATCCAGGGACTATCATTGTAAAACACAGAGGGCTCTATCTTATTTAAGATTGGGACCCCTACAGATGGTATCAGAGCATTGTGTTGCCTGTAAGATTTGTAAACCCTAGGATTGGACAAAAACCCTTAGAAGAATAGGAGTTATATTTCTATCCAAAACTTATTTACAAAAACACTTGTAAACTCTTTCCTCAACCATTTTGGTTTCAACTCTACACCTCTTCTACTTCAACTTGATGGAAAAACCTACCCCATGGCCAAAGACTACACCTGTGCAAAGGATTTCTTCAACATCTTCAACTCCAATGACTTCAACATCTTCAACTCTAATGACTTCAACATCTTCAGCATGTTCCCCAAAGATTTCCAACATGGATACCACTAAGGACTACAAGTGAGACAAGGAGATCTTACTCAAGATCTAGAGACTGAGAGAATGCAAAATAAGAAGGAACCATCAACAACTTTGAAGTATTGTGACCAAGAGTTTTTCTCAAGGAAACTAGGATCTCATGCAAGAAGAAATCAAGAAGGATGGAAAGATCACAAGTGAACCGTATAGATGGACCACCATATTTTAGTTAAGTCAAAACACACCAACTTATGTGGTGTAACAAAAATATTTTGTTGCCTAAGTATGTGCTTGAACCTTGTTTCAGTGAAATGTTTGTTTGTGATTGCTTGCACATTGCTTGTGTGAATTGTGATGTGTGTGATTAGAAATATTTCCTTAGAAATATCATGCCTATTCTAATCTCCTATCAAACCCAAATAGATGACTACTCCAAGAGACACCAACACCAACCAAGAAGACAACATGAGAGAACTTATAGCAACCCAAAACCAGTTGAGCCAAGAAACAACTCAGCTTTTAGCCAACAACAATGAACTAGACCCAGCCATACAAAGGATATTGAAACTTCAATCCCAATTGTTGCAAGGAATGGTTACTCAAATGATCAACATGAGAGAAAACTTTTCCCAAGGAGCTAATGACAACAAGGATGACAAAGAAGCTAATCTAGAAGGAACCCAATCTAGCAATATTTGTAGGGATAAGGATCATGCATCCAAGGAACATGAAGATCAATGCCCCAAGAAGAGAGAAAGATCTCCCACTCATGAAGAACATGAACTAGAAGAACTCCTAGCTTTGGAGAGACCCAAAAAGAGGAAAAAGGACATAAGCCAATTGCAGTGTTACAATTGCAAAGAGATGGGACACTATGCCAGTGAATGCCCAGAAAAGAAGAAGAGCCAAAGAAACAAACAAAAGGCAATGATACCAAAGGAAAAGAAAGATATCAGCCAAGTGATGTGTTCCAAATGCAAGGAACTAGGCCACTATGCAAACAATTGTCCAGAAAAGAGGAAACCCAAGATAAACCAACCTATAAAGGATCTCAGCCTTGTCACATGTTTCAAGTGTGAAAACAAAGGACACTATGCAGATGTTTGTCCAGAGAAGATAAAAGACAAGTTAAATAAGTCTATGAAGGATCTCAACCTTGGCCCTGAGTCAAGTATGGAAACCAAGGACACCATGCAGATGTTTGCTTAGAGAAATTTTCCCCAGGACCCTAAGAAGGCCATTATGTAATTTTTGTTTGAGAATTCTTAAGGGTGGTAGTACCCTAGTTGTTTTGAACTTGCTTGTAACCCTAGCCTCCCCAAATCTCGGGACGAGATTTATTTTAAGGGTGGTAGCCTGTCACATCCCAAGATTTTCCAAATCTTGTAATGTGAAAATAAATTAATAAAATAAAACTTTGTTTGATTATCAAGGCCAGAAGAAACTTTTTGAATTCAATTGGAACTTTAAACCCATTTGAATTAAATAAAACCTAAAGGGATTTAAGAGGATAAACATTTAATAAAAGGAAAAATAAAACATTTGGAAATACTATTTTGAAACAATTAAATGAAAAGATTTGTTTTCAAATGAAATAGATGTTTTACAAATAAGGATTATTTTATAAAGCCAAATTAAACATTGGACAAGCCTTGGAAATTAAAACATTTTATTTTAAACAAAATAATAAAGGTTTATTTAAAAATAATAAAGGTTTATTTAAAAATAATAAAGGTTTGTTTAAATAAAATAATAAGGATTTAACATCCAACCTTATTTGAAGATAACAGGTTTTACCAATTTAAATTGAAACATCAAAACTTAGTAAATTATTTAAAATAAGTTTTCTCAATTATTTGAAATTCAAAAATAAAATCTACTAAAATGTTTTGTCTTTATTTTAGATTCAAAATAAATATCTCAATAAAATAAAACCTATTTGAAATAATGATGAAAGTCTATTATATTTAATTAATAATGGACTCTAAAATAAAAGGTTACTTTGTTTTAAACAAATTTCCAAGTATTCTATATTTCCCAAATAAAACCTACTGATTTGGTTTTGAAAATATTTAGGTTTCAAATAAAGATTTTATTAATAAAACCAAACCCTTTTTATTTAATAAACCATGGTCCATTTTATTGAATTTATAAATGGAACCTAAAAAGATTAAAGTATTATTTATTTTATTTTATTTAGGATTTTTGGTTCAGGTTACTAAACAGAACCAAATTCTTAGTTACAATGTTTGGTGAAGATTTGAATTGTTTTGAATGCTTGAGAATTGTTTGAAATAACAAATCAGAAAATAGAAATAGAAAAAGAAAAAGAATTAGACAGAAAAAAATAGAACAGCCCACCAATCTGGCCCAACTAACCCAGCAGCAGCCCATCTAGCCCACCTGTTCCTCCCCCGAACCGTTTTTCTCCACCGCAAACCTAACCCACACCCTCACTGGCAGGTGGACCTCCTCCTCGTCTCTTTTCCTACTGACGCAACGGCCCCACTCCACTGTTCTTCCTCTCCACCCCGCTCGACCGTTCCTCGCCGTTTACTGCCGAGTAAACTCCCTTGAATTCGCGTTGATGAATGGATTAAACCCGCCATTGACCATTATGTTAAACGCCATGCTTCACTCCTCCTTTCCCCTCTGTTTCCTTCCCCGAGCACGCCTCTAGTCCATCTCAATTTCTCCTCGACTGCCCTGTCTCCGACGACGCTCCGACGCCGAATCCGGCAGCCTCTCACCGCCCCTTGCCGCTTCGACCACCCTCACCTGATCCCCACATACTAGCGAACCTCCCAGAGGCATTAGCTCGCTCGCGCACGCCCCTGAGCCTCGTCAACAACAACCTCCAGTACCGCCGCCGTCTGCCTCTACTCCGACGACACCCCCAGGTTAAATCCGACCACCCCGTGTCCTCTAGATTACGCACACATCTTTGCCATGATCTTGCGCAGCTAACCCAGTCCTCCGTTTGTCCTCCCGTGAACCACAGCACTGTCCACGACGACCACCTGACGCGCCCGACGCCGCCATCTACTCCGGCGAGCAATCGCAGCTGCCCCCTAGCGCCCCTCGACGGGCAAGTACCACGTTGAGCATCAGCAAACGTCAACGATTCCGGTGAGCACCTTTTCCTCCTCCCTCGCTTCCTATTTCACCGGCGCCGCCATCGTCTGGTCGCTCCGCCGCCAGCAGCCGCCGCAGCGCCGCCCGTCTATGGTCGAGCACCCCACAGCCGTCCGATCAAGATCTGACGCTCACGATAGTCTCACTTAACAGCGAAAGGGTACGCCTGCAGCATACAAGCGATCAAACTAGATCCTGCGGTCCGCGACACGCGATCCAACGAACGGTATCGACCAATGAAAGCGGCGACGTGTGTCCAAAGGTTTGAGTTAAAACAGATTTTTGAATCAGATTTATTTGCAAACTTCAAACCTTTGTAACTTTCAAACCACACGTCCAAATTTGGCAAATTTTATATCAATGGATTCAGGAGAACAAGCCCTAGCCAACTGTGGAATTAGTTTAGCAAATAGTATCTGGTTGTTTTCTCATTTTTGCAGATTCATTTGTATGCTTGTTTAGAGTATAAAAATTGTTTAAAATTGAATTTAAGGATAAAACCTTTGCAAATTGGATTGTTGTGACCTTACTGACCCTAGGAACCAACCCTTGGTATTAAAAATGTTTTTTTGTAAGATTTAGGTTGGATTACTTGACTTAGTCATTTTCTAGCCAAATAAAAAGAATGGTTTTTGTTATAAAAATGTTTATGGAAAGAAAAACTTTAAGGAAATAGTTTGGACCAAACCTACTGACCCAAAAACACCAAGCTTTGCAATAGCAACTCATTTGGTGAACAACTTAAGAGTTTTGCCTTAATAAAAACATTTTTCACCACATGAAATGATGAATGGATTTAAAAATAGTTTTTGGACAAAACCCTCTTGCTAATGACTTTGCCACTTTGGTAAATGACCAATTTGGATCTTACAAAGTCTAGAAACCCCATAGAGACCCCCTTTGCAAAATAAAACTATCTTGTGCATGCTCCCATGCATGACTTAGATTTCATTACTTTGTGTGTGTGAAGAATTGTTTGTTTGACTTTGGTTTGGAATGTGAATTGAATTTGTGTTTGCTTGATTGATTTGTAGTGAAGTGTGAGACTAGAAAGATCAAGGAGTGAACCACCATTCCCTACCAAAAAGGCAAGTGATGCTTCATACTTTTTGTCCCATTACTTTCACTATGCATTAGTGTTTTTGCTAAGTAAAACTTGCATGGATTTTGCTAAGTATAGATCTTGCTATAGGAAAACATAGTAATGAATCCTTAGTAGGATTTTCCTAAGTTAAAGTTTCCTACTACTAACAAGCTTAGCCTAGCTAATAGAAAACATGGGTGGAAAACATATATTCACACTATGGAAAAATCTCTAAGTCTGAGGACTTATGTTTTTGTTTAATAAAACAACTAAGTTAATAAATCCCCTGGGTGGAATGGGCTTGCTTGGTGGAGAATGGTTGAGTGGTTCACAATGCCATGGACTTGGATTTTGTATCTCACTTGTGGTATGCCACCCAGGAACAAAGAGATTTGAGATGTCAAATGTTGAGAAGCTTCAAGTGCAACCACTTGGCAATATGGGCTCTGCCATGATCATATAGGTTGCAAGAACTTAGCCATATGGACAGTGGGTGGTAGTGTTTGATAGGTTGGAACGCGTCCATTTTGGTCTAAGGGAAGGCTTCTGAAAGATTTTGTCTTGGGAAACCAAGTCTTGTGGGGAAAGTGCACCACCTCTGCAGAGTGTAAAATCTAAGTACTTAGCCATGTCCCTGGTAAAGGACAATTTGAGCATCAAGACATGGAAGCAATCAAGAATCTCATCATTCAAATTTCTAAAGTTAAAACTTGTGGATTGAACAAGGGTTGTTTGAATTCTTCAATCATTGATGGAGAGATGGCTTGGTACAAGGATCTTGAAATCTTTGATTGAGAAAAATGGTTTTGCCAAGCACTTCAGTCTTTGATTGGTGGATGCCTTGGAAAGGATCTTCAGTCTTTGATTGGTAGATGCCTTGGAAAGTAATTTGTCAAAACAAAAACTTAGTATTTTCAAAATGATAAGAAAAATCTATTTTGAGCAATGCAAGCCTCAACTCCACTTAGCCAAATGCATATAGTTGATAGACTCCACCATAATATCATAGTATCACTTGCCAATACAATTCAAATGTATTGACCCTTGTGGCTGTAACTTGTATGTTGCAGGTTGATTGTTTTTAGTGAATATTGATTGATTAGGATTACAAAGTCTACAACCAACATCTGCCTGTGGCACTTTGAAGATGAAGGACCCCATGACTATAGATATTCCGCTGCAATGTAATGTAGTAGCCAAATGAGCTATGTATGATGTAATAAAATTATGTTATTCCTGGTTATAAAGTTATGTTATGACCTTTGTATCTTGATATTACATCTTAACTGTGGATGCTAGATATTGATCCAGGGACTAGCATTGTAAAACACAGAGGGCTCTATCTTATTTAAGATTGGGACCCCTACATGGATCCAATAGCCGAAGCATATGGAACCCTACGCATGCGCTCACGCTCATCAGTAGTCGAAGGACACGTAGTCTTGCTGAGTTTAATGCCGTGAGACATGGTCAAGAACCCCTTCTTAGCCTCTTCCATGCTGAACCGTTTCAACACTTTGTCAACGTATGTAATCTGGCTTAATCCAATTAGCCTCCTTGATCTATATCTATAGATCTTAATAACCAGAATATATGACGCTTCTCCTAAGTCCTTCATTGAAAAACTATTTTTCAATGAGGTCTTAACAAACTTGAGCATAGGAATTTCATTTCCAATTAGCAATATGTCATATACATATAAGATTAGAAATACGAGCGGTCTCCCACTTTCCTTATTGTAAACACAAGGTTCTTCTTCGTTTTTGATGAATCCAAACTCCTCTATAACTTCATCAAATCTAATGTTCCAACTCCGAGATGCTTGCTTCAGCCCATAAATAGACTTTAGAAGTTTGTATACCTTTCCAGCATTGTTTCGATCGACAAAACCTTTGGGCTGCATCATATATATGTCCTCAGTAAAGATTCCATTTAAGAAAGCCATCTTGACATCCATCTGCCATATCTCGTAGTCAAAATATGCAGCAATGGCTAGAATGATCCGTATAGATTTAAGCATGCTACGAGCGAGAAAGTCTCGTTGTAGTCAACTCCTTTAACTTGTCAAAAACCTTTTTCAACTAGTCGAGCTAGATTTCCGTCCATATCAATATTCTTCTTATATATCCATTTGCACTAGATGGATTTAAAACCATCAGATAGGTCAACCAAGTTCCAAACTTGATTGTCTCCCATGGACTCTATTTAGGATCTCATGGCGATCAGCCATTTCTCAAAGTCTGGGTCCACCATCGCTTCCGCATAGGTCGCATGCTCATCATTGTTTAACAATAATAATTCCCACGTTTCGCGGAGCCTCGTCGACCTTCGTGGTTGTGGTGCTTCTATTGCCACGGGTTCCTCAACTTGTTCTGCTACAATAGCATCACTCGCAGAAGCATCCCTGACTGGCTCATCTTGAACCTCTTCAAGTCGCACCGACCTTCCACTCGTTTCTTTATTGAGAGACTCTTTCTCTAGGAAAACACCGTTACGAGTGACAAACACTTTGCCCTGTTCTCTGTTGTAGAAGTAATACCCTAAGGTTGCAATCGGATATCCCACAAAAATGCACTTATCATATGGTGTCTTAACTACGGATTTAGATGGTACCCTATTTAGTGTGAAAGTTTCCGTTTCTAGAGTGTAACCCCAAAATGATTATGGTAAATCTGACTGGCTCATCATCGAACGAACCATGTTCAACAAAGTTCGATTGCGCCATTCGGAGACCCCGTTTCTTTGGGCGTTCCGAGCAGCGTGAGCTGTGGAAAAATTCCGCAACTCTTAAGATGATTGCTAAATTAGTGACTCGAATATTCACCTCCACGATCAGATCGCAAGGCCTTTATTTCCTTGCCATGTTGATTCTCTACCTCACTCTGAAACTCCTTGAACTTTTCAAAAGTTTCAAACTTATGCTTCATATGTAAGTGTTTTAGATAACCCAAGAGTTTTCTTGAGTCTTGGAAGTTATTATTTCATTAATGACCTCTCCTTAACCTTTTTGTTTGCTTTTTGTGCCAAGAATGACCTCTAACGAGAGGGAAGTAAAATTTTGGGAGTTGCTGTCCTGAAACAGATTTCTATCCTCCACCATAAACATTCGTGAGGAGTCTCTGTAACTCTGATTGAGCTGAAAATTTACGAATAAATCCCCCAGTATGTTAGCTAACTTTCGTTATTTCAGAACTTTTTGATTTGAGCTACATAAGGTCTTCGAAAAAATCGGTTTCTACTTACTGGTCTGTTTTGACAGATTTCTGCCATTATTTGCATTTGCTTCTTATTAATTCCTTTTTGGGTTCTTTTTGGGAAATTGAGATTTTTGAAGGAATTGCTACAGTAGCTTGTGTTTTTACTGAAAGTTTTTATGTTCTAAAACTAAAACCCAATGGTCTATTATCTTTTGAATACACTAATGTTGCTAATGAAGATTGTGTGAAATTTTGTATGAAGGAAAATTTGCAGGTGTAGAGAAATAATGATGTAATGAGATAAAGAATGGACAAAGGATCAAGCTTGGGGATGCCATCCCGTGTTACCCCAAGAATTATTCAAGAGGTACAAGCGTCAAAGCTTGGGGATGCCCAAGGCATCCCCTTCTTCATCAATAAAAATCTCAGGTCTTTCTAGACACTTTGTTTTTATTGTTTCATGCATTGTTGTGTTGTTCTTGGAGCGTCTTAGTTTTCGTTTTCTTAGTTTGCTTGAGTGAGTTCTTTGGTTACAACACACTTCTTTTGGAGAGAGACACACTTTGTTTTCATTGCCTAGAACACTCTAGTTTTCACTCTTATTGTTCTGTGAGTGTTCTCTTTTGCTAGCACTGTGTTTAGCCTTAGTTTTCTTGTGCTTTCAGCTTAGAAATTTTTAGTTCTTCCTTGTGGATTTGTGAGACAAGCTCATTGATCTTTGTTGATTATTATCTTTGTGAGTTGTTTCAAATAAGTTGATTGGTGTTGGAAAACACTAGGAAGTTTCATGCTTATAGTGGTACAAAAGGGAGCTTGTTTTGACTGTGGCTTAGACTTTATCATGTCATGCTAGTTGTTGCTTTGACCTTATGCCTAGTGATTATTGCTGTAGAATGACTTGTTCCAAACAATTAGGATTGCTTAATGTGCCTTGAAAGAATCATGCGTTGTTTTAGTATACAAAAGCATAGTATTGTGGTATTCTCCTTTGATGCTTTGTTTGGGTTGACTTGGCACATGCTCACACTATGTTATGGCTATGAGAAATCACCATACCCTCTATGATCATTTAGTCCTTGACTTGTAGTACCACTCTATGCTTTGATTAGTAATGTTTTGTTGCTCTGCATGATTATGGACATTATTGCTCTTTTAGCTGGTTTCTCCCAGTCTTTTGCTAGCCTCCACTTGTATGAGTAAGCTCTACTCATGCTTCCAACTTCCAAGAAACCAAGTTAGTCCAAAGTTTCCACTATAAATTCCTATGCATGGTGTGTTACACCATTCCAAGTATATTCTTCTTTTCAGCTATCTTCCAATTAAAAATTATTTTGTTATGTGAAAACTTAGTAATTAAAGCCCTCACGAACTTGATGGCACACTTTATATTCTTTGCCCCTAATAAACTTGAACCATTGTGTCATCTATGTTGTATATGCTTGCACTTATACATTGGAATTAGCAGAACCGTGCTGTCACGGGGAACGTTTTCAACATTGCACTTGTACTTTGTACTCAGTTGATATCATGCTCTTTTGTCTATGGATGTCACCAGTGTGAAATACAAAGGGAACTTGTAAGTGCATGGAGTTTGTATTCTGTGTTAGAGAAACGCCTAGGCCGCTAGCCTAAGCCATGCCTAATCATGGTGGAAACTTGCACCATCACCATAGTGACATCTATGAAGCGTTCTTCTTATAAAAATGAGACACATTGAGAAAAGAGTAAAGAGAGAAAAAAGCACCATATTACCATGGTAAATAAGAAGATTGTTGAGATGCTCATTGTCTGCTTGCCTTGTCATTTTTGTTATGGGATAGCTGCTGTACCATGTGAAAGGGGTACCCCGTTGGCGGTTCTCTATGATATGCAAATACTTACAATGACAAGAACTTACAGGTGACTGAAGTTGAGTAGCATGAGGTGTGGCCCTCGTATTCAAGGGACTTGAGATTGCCAACTTATACTTCATCAAGCATATACTCCATATTTGTTAACTTTAAACTTAATCACTTCAAGATGCTTATGATAGGGGCAATGAGGGCTGAAAGCTAACAAGTACCATAATTTTTGGAAGCTCTTTTTGAAACTTGAAATACCTGCTTCCCTATGAAGGGCCTTTCTTCCACTATTATTTGAGTCTCCACCTTCTACCTTTAGGAACCGTTAAGAGAGCATAGTTGTCATTTTGTGTGCAGTGTCCCAAAACTTATTGATTGATGCAAATTGTGATATTACTTGTTCTTGTGCTATTTGTTTCTAGTCACCCTTGTGAATTTTGAAGGTGTCCTATGCATCTATTTTCTACTCTATGAGGTACAAGTTGATTGCCACTATGCTATGTTTTCTGTACGTGAAACAAACAAACATTTTTCAATGCATGTTATACATAATCTTTGTTTGTAGCCTTTCATGTTGCATGCATAGTTACATTGTCTTATTGTTAGAACTCCATCTTTCATGCACATGTTTAGAGTTCTTTGATCCCAACTTTCAATGCTTGCAAATGGTTAGATCATTATTGTGAGGGTGCATGTCACCTAAAAAATTATTCCTTTTTATCACTTACCTACTCGAGGACGAGCAGGAGTTAAGCTTGGGGTGCTTGATACGTCGGAAACGTATCTATAATTTTTGACGCTCCATGCTTGTTTTATATCATTTGTCTTATGTTTTTTCTACACTTTGAGGTATTTTTATACACTTTCTGGAACTAACCTATTGACAAGATGCCACAGTGCCAGTTGCCTGTTTTCTTTTGTTTTTGGTTCTAGAAAGGAAGAAAATCAATATTCTTAGAATTGGACGGGACAAAAGCCAAAGTCATTATTTTTCCCGAAGCAACACGAAACCACGAAGCAGAGCCGGAGGGGGTCCACCGCACCCCCTAGGTGCGGGCAAGCCCTGGAGGCGCCCATAGGGGGTGTGGGCCCCCTGGACCTCCACCGACCTTGACTCCTTCGCCTATAAGAAACCCCCGACCCAAAAACCCTAGGGCATCCAAAAGAAATCCACGAAAACCTTCATAGCGCCGCTGACACCGAAGGGGAGATTCGGGGGACAGAAAGTCTCTATTCCAGCACCCTGCCGGGACGGGTAAGTTCCCCCAGATCCATCTCCATCGATCTCCACCACCATCTTCATCACCGTTGCTGATTCCCATGATGAGGAGGGAGTAGTTCTTCCTCGAGGCTAAGGGCTCTACCGGTAGCTATGTGTTCATCTCTCTCTCTATGCATGATCTTGTGGTCATGATCTTTGTAATCAAGTATATCTACCTTGCTACTCAAGTGCTTCAATAGATCTCTTCTCTCCCCATGTGTGTGAAAGTGACAGCGTGCACGCCATGGTGGAACTTAGGTTTGAGTCTACATAAATACTCTTTGTGCTTTAATAGATCTATGCTTTCCCCTACGTGTGTGAAACTGGCAGCGTGCATACCGTGTGTGGCACTTTGGCTAGATTGAATATTTGTTATGAGTTATATTTGGAGTTGGATGTCTCTATGGAATTGTGGTGTTTGTTGGAACCATCTAGCTCTCAAGGTGACAGTGTGGGGTTATCTAGATTGGGGAAGGCGGACTTTGAGGTGTGTTGTTATAGCCCTACAATGGATTAGAGTGTCCAACCAGAGAGTAGTTAAGAGTAGTATCATGAAGAGGGGATATTTATATGAGAGAGTGTTCACTAGTGAAAGTATGATACCTAGGCCTTGTTTCTAAACATTGAAACGTCGTTTGCTACTAGATCTGTTGCATGTTTGCTTGCTTCCTGCTTGTTGCCTTTAGTCTTTACCTCACTGTCAAGCTCTTTTCTGGCACAGTTACCACTTGTATTTCACTATCTCTTCGCCAAACTAGTGCACCTATATTGGGTGTGTTGGGGACACAAAAGACTTCTCGTATCTTGATTGCAGGGTTTCTTGAGAGCAGTAGCTTTGACCACTTCCTCCCTGAGTTCGATAAACCTTGGGTAATCCACTTAAGGGAAACTTGCTACTATTCTACAAACCTCTGCACTTGGAGGCCCAACAACTGTCTACAAGAATAGAAGTGCGTGGACATCACCTGGTATCTCCTTGTAACACTAAGAGCTAGGAAACATCTGGGCGAGTACATATAATTGAATACATGATGGATCCAATAAACGAAGCATATGGAACCCTACTCATGCGCTCACGCTCATCAGTAGTCGAAGGACACTTAGTATTGATGAGTTTAATGCCATGAGACATGGTCAAGAACCCGTTCTTAGCCTCTTCCATGCTGAACTGTTTCAACACTTTGTCAATGTATGTACTCTGGCTTAATCCAATTAGCCACCTTGATCTATATCTATAGATCTTAATACCCAGAATATATGCCGCTTCTCCTAAGTCCTTCATCAAAAAACTATTTTTCAATGAGGTCTTAACAAAATGGAGCATAGGAATGTCATTTACAATTAGCAATATGTCATCTACATATAAGATTAGAAATACGAGCGCTCTCCCACTTTCCTTATTGTAAACACAAGGTTCTTGTTCGTTTTTCATGAAGCCAAACTCCTTTATAACTTCATCAAATCGAATATTCCAACTCCGAGATGCTTGCTTCAGACCATAAATAGACTTTAGAAGTTTGCATACCTTTCTAGCATTGTTTGGATCGACAAAACCTTTGGGCAGCATCATATAAATGTCCTCAGTAAAGATTCCATTTAAGAAAGCCATCTTGACATCCATCTGCCATATCTCATAGTCGAAATGTGCAGCAATGGCTAGAATGATCCATATAGATTTAAGCGTGCTACGATGTCACATCCCAAGATTTTCCAAATCTTGTAATGTGAAAATAATTTAATAAAATAAAACTTTGTTTGATTTTTAGAGCCAGAAGAAACTTTTTGAATTCAATTGGAACTTCAAACCCATTTGAATTAAAATAAACCTAAAGGGATTTAAAAATATAAACATTTTAATAAAAAGAAAAATAAAAACATTTGGAAAAATTATTTTGAAACAATTAAATGAAAATATTTGTTTTCAAATAAAATAGAAGTTTTACAAATAAGGATTATTTTATAAAGCCAAATTAAAACTTGGCCAAGCTTTGGAATTAAAACATTTATTCTAAATAAATTTAGCAAAGGTTTATTTAAAATAAATTAATAAAGATTGAATATCCAACTTTATTTAATAAAAGGCTTTACCATTTTAATTAAAACATCAAAACTTATTAAATTATTTTAAATAGGTTTTTCCAAATATTTTATATTCTCTAATAAAAACCTACTAAAGTGTTTTGACTTTATTTTAGATTTCAAATAAATATCCCAATAAAACAAACCCAAGTTGATTTAATAATGAAAGTCTATTTTATTTAATTAATAATAGACTCTAAAATGTTATTTATTTTAAAAACAAATTCCAAATATTATGTACTTCCTAAATTAAAACCACTGATTTGATTTGAAAATATTTGGATTTCAAATAAAGATTTTAGTAATAAAATCAAACTCTATTTAATTTAATAACTAAGGCCATTTTATTTAAATATTAATGGACCCTATAATAAAATGCTATTTTATTTTAAACAAGTATTTCAAGTATTCTATATTTCCCAAATAAAACCTACTGATTTTGCTTTGAAATATTTGGATTTAAAATGGTGATTTTATCAAATAAATCAAACCCTATTTAAATAAATAACTAAAGGTACATTTTATTTAATTAAGGAATGGTTCCTAAAATGAATTAAAATATTATTTTGAATTTGGATTATGTTACTAAACAGAACCAAAATACAAGTTCAAAGTTTGTTGAATGTTTGATTGGATTTGAGTGTGATTTGTTTGAAATATCAAATCAGGAAATGGAAACAGAAAAAGAAAAGAAATCAGAAACAGGAAAAAAAAAATAACAAAGAGGGCAACCCAACCCAGGCAGCCCAACAAGGCCCAGCAAGCCAGCCCAACTCTCCTTCCCCGCAGAAAACGATTCGAACCAACTAATCAACCCGCAAGGAGACTGGCAAGTGGACCCCTCCCTCCTTTCTTTTTCCACTGACAGGTAGACCCACCTCCACTGTTCTCCTTCTTCCTCGCGCGACGACCACGCCTTCTCCCTCGCTGCCGTTGCTGCTTTGATTTCGCGGATTCAATACGCTCTAATGCCGAGCCTTTACCTCGCTTTGATCACGCGGATAGAAACGCCCAAGCCGCCTCTATAAGTCCCCTCTGACACCCCGAGCTAGCACGCCCTAGACCGTCCTCGATTCCTCCCCGAGCACCCTCTGCTCCGACGAGCTTATCTCTCGAATCCGGCCACACACTGCCTCCCCTTGCTTCAACGACCAAGCACGCACGTTCCCCACTCCCTGGCGCACCTCCCTGTACCAACCGTCCATCCGCGGGCGTCCCAGGAAGTCGACTTCGACAAGGATCAGAAGCGCCGCTGTCTGCCTTCTTCTCCGACGAGCCCCGCAGGTAGAACCCAGTCGCCCCTCTTCTTCTGGTGCATGCTCACATCATCTCCATGACCTCCTGCGTCTAACCCAGCCCTTCGTTTGTCTTCTCGTGGACCACAGCAACGTCCCCGTCGTCGACCAGAGCCGACCGTCGCCAAGAGCAACTCCGGCGAGAGATTCTTCCCGACACAGTGCGCCCCGAGCCACGCCGACCACACGACGTGGTTCACCACAGCCTCGCGACCTCGGTGAGCTTCCTCCCTCCCTGTTTTGCTTCCTGTTTCGCCAAGACACCAGTGTCGGTCGCCGCCGTTAGCCATCGCCGCCGGCCGCCGCATGAATGGTCGAGCAAGCGAACACCGTAGGATCTCTATCCAACGCCCGAGATAGATCCACTTATTCTCGAAGGGGTATGTGCTCAGAACCATCCGATCTAACTTAATCCAGCGGCCCACGATGCCGATCCACGCGAAGCGGTACCCGCGAGTAGAAACACGCCACAGTCGCCCTGTTAGAATTAGAAACAGATTTGAATCTGATTTAAATTGCAAACTTCAAACCTTTATAACTTGAGATCTATACGTCCAAATTTGGCAAATTTTATATCAATGGAATCAGGAGAGCAAGCCCTAGCCAACCCTACCCTTAGTTTAGCAAATAGTATTTGATAGATTGTTTGATTTTGCAGATTCTTTTGTGTGCTTGCTAACATTAGAAAAATCATTTAAAAATGAATTTTGAGATCAAACCTTTGCCAATTGGTTTATCGTGACCCTACTGACCCTAGGAACCAACCCATGGTTTGGAAAATGAATTTGGAAAAGCTTGGAATGGATTAATTAGTTTAGTCCATTTCTAGCCAAATAAAATTAGTGATTTTATTATGGAAATGTTTAAAGGAAGAAAACTTTGAGTAGATGGTTTGGACCACATAAAATGTTGAATAGATTTTAAAATAAACTTTGAGCAAAACCCTCTAACTAATGACTTTGCCATTTTGGGAAATGACCAATTTGGACCTTACAAAGTTTAGAAACCTAGTGGAGACCATCCTTGCAATAGAACCATCCTTTGCATACTTATGCATGACTTAGTTTTCTTCTTGTCTTGTGTGTGTGATTTTGTTTGAGTAATGGTGGGTTGGAATGTTAGTTGATTTGGTGTTTGCTTGATTGACTTGTAGTGAAATTAGCAAAGTGTGAGACTAGCAAGATCAAGGAGTGAACCCTCATTCTCTACCAAAAAGGCAAGTTACACTATCATACAAAAGTCCTACTATTTTCATTATACTTAGTGGATTTTGTAAACATGCATGAAAATGTTTTATACTTATGCTATGCTAATCCTAATAGGATTCCTTATACACTCCTTAGTAAAAATATTGAAGTTGTACATGCTTAGCCATGCTATGTTTTGAAACGAGATACATGTTGAGATTTTACAAAAGTGGAGACAAAGACTTGTGTTTTATATAATAAAACAAGGACTCAATGAACCACCTAGGTGGTGGACACTTTATGCTTTGGAGAAGGTGGCAACAAAAGGGAAACATGTCTATGGCAATCACTTTGTGTTGTGCTCCAAATGAAAACCACCTAGGAAACTTAGAGATTGAACATGTTTCTCCAATTGTGGCTTTCGTGTACAACCACATGCTATTATGGCTCTGGCTTAGTCAACTACATTAGGAAGACCCATACATTGTCTTTAGTTACCGGACATGGGGATCTGGAAGGCTTCATGGGGACTGAAGACAAGCTAGCAATGATGTATGGGAGGACCTCTTGGAAAGACTTCGTCACATTCTCAGTCTGCCAGTACTCCATCTTGGTGAGCACTAATCCAGTAGGCCACTGGTGGCAACAAGATGGGATTGTGTCATGTGGGTAAAGTGTACTCCTTCTGCAGAAGTTAATAAAATCTAAGTACTTAGCCGTGTCCCCGGTTATGGACAATACTGAGCAACTAAAGTTTGAACTATGGGAGATCTCGACATTCCAACTTCTAATATAAAAACTTGATGCACTTGGGGGTACCAAGGAATTCAAAGAGATTTTGTTAAGCTTGTTGCACTTGGGGTTTACCAAGGTGCTCAAGAGCATGATGTACTTGGGGTTACCAAGGGACTCATGAGATTTTGATAAAAACTTGATGCACTTGGGGTTACCAAGTAGCTCAAAGGAATTTTTGACAAGGACTTGAACACTTGTGTTTCTACCAAGGAGTTCAAGGATCTTGGAAAGAAGATTTGACAAAGGACAAAACCATTTTCAAAAGATAGGATAAATGTTGCTTTATGCAAAAAGCCTTAAACTCTACTTAGCCAAATATGCATGTATTGGTAGGATCCACTCATATTTACATAAAAGTGAAACTTGCCAATACAATTCAAATGTATTGACCCTTGTGGCTGTAACTTGTAACGTTGCAGGTTTGATTGTTTTAAATGAAGATTGTTTGATTGACTAGGATTACAAAATCTACAACCAACATCTGCCTGTGGCACTATGAAGATGAAGGACCCCATGATTATAATTATTCCGCTGCAATGTAATGTAATAGCCAATGAGCTATGTATGATGTAATAGAATTATGTTATTCCTGGTTATAAAGTTATAATATGACCTTTGTATCTTGATATTACATCTTAACTGTGGATGCTAGCTATTGATCCAGGGACTAGCATTATAAAACACAGGAGGAATCTACCATATCAGGTAGGGACCTCTACAGATGGTATCAGAGCATTGTGTTGCCTGTAGGAATTATAAACCCTAGGATTGGACAAAAACCCTTAGAAAAATAGGAGTTATACTTGTTCCAAAAACTTATTTACAAAAACACTTGTAAACTCTTTCCTCAACCATTTTGGTTTTAACTCTACATCTCTTCTATTTCAACTTGATGGGAAAACCTACCCCATGACCAAAGACTACACCATGTACAAAGGACTTCTTCAACTTCTTCAACTCTAATGACTTCAACATCTTCAGCATATTTCCCAAGGACTTCCAACGTGGAAACTGCTAAGGACCACAAGTAAGACAAGAAAATCCTACTTAGGAATTAGAGAATGAGGGAATGCAAAATAAGAAGGAACCATCAACAACTTTGAAGAATTGTGACCAAGAGTTTTCTCAAGGGAACCATGAACTCAAGTAAGAAGAATCAGGAAAGAAGGAAAGATCACAAGTGAACCATATAGATAGACCACCATAATTTAGTAAAGGCAAAACACACCAACTTGTGTGGTGTAACAGAAATATTTTGTTACCTAACTATGTGCTTGAACTTTGTGGTTTGAGTGCAAAGATGTTTGTGAAAAGTTTGTTTTGTGATTGCATGCACATTGCTTGTGTGAATTGTGATGTGTGTGAATAGAAATATTTCCTTAGAAGTATCTTGCCCATTCTAATCTTCCTCCAACCCAAACAGATGACTACTCCAAAGGACTCCAAGGTTGATGACACCAACACCAACCAAGCTGACAGCATGGGAGAGCTCATAGCAACCCAACATCAGTTGAACCAATTGACAGCTCAGTTCCTAGCCAACAATAGTAATGAAGATCTAGCACTGCAAAAGTTTTTGGAGGAACAATCTCAACTAATGCTTAAGGTGACTAATCAAATGATTAGCATGGAAGAAAATTATCCTAGAAGAGAGTATGATAGCAAGGATGACAAGAATGTTATTCTAGATGGAGCCCCAGCTTGCATTATTTGTGGAGACAAGGATCATACTTCCAAGGAGCATGAAGGACAATGCCCAAATTGTGATGAAGACCATCCTATTGGTGAATGCCCTACCTATCAAGCTACTTGTTACCTTTGTGAAGGAAGTGATCATACTCCTGGCCTATGTCCCATCTATGCCATGGTAGAACAAAGGAAACAAGAAGGATCCAAGTCTACCAAAGGAAAAGGACCACTACTACCTCCAAGCAAGACAACCCAATTCAAAGGATCAAGGAAAATCAAGAAGCCCAAGCAAGACATGAGCCTGGTACAATGTCGTAGATGTAAGGAAATGGGACACTACTCCAGTGGATGCCCAGAGAACATAAAGAATAAAGGAATTAACCAAGTGTGGTGTAACAACTGTAATGAACCAGGGCACTTTGTAGCAACTTGTCCACAAGAGCAACGTAAAGAACTCAATGACATTCATTGCTTCAACTGCAAGAATCCGGGACATTATGCAAGCAACTGTCCAGAAAGGATGAAGAACAAGTTAAACAAGCCTATGGAGAAGCTCAATCTTGGCCCATGAGTCAAGTATGGAAACCTAGGAAACCATGCAAATGTTTGCAATAAGGAAATTTTATCCAGGACCCCAGAAGGCCAATATGTAATTTGGTTGAAGAATTGTTAAGGGTGGTAGTACCCTAGTTGTTTTGAACTTGCTTGTAACCCCAGCCTCCCCAAATCTCGGGGCGAGATTTATTTTAAGGGTGGTAGCCTGTCACATCCCAAGATTTTCCAAATCTTGTAATGTGAAAATAATTTAATAAAATAAAACTTTGTTTGATTTTTAGAGCCAGAAGAAACTTTTTGAATTCAATTGGAACTTCAAACCCATTTGAATTAAAATAAACCTAAAGGGATTTAAAAATATAAACATTTTAATAAAAAGAAAAATAAAAACATTTGGAAAAATTATTTTGAAACAATTAAATGAAAATATTTGTTTTCAAATAAAATAGAAGTTTTACAAATAAGGATTATTTTATAAAGCCAAATTAAAACTTGGCCAAGCTTTGGAATTAAAACATTTATTCTAAATAAATTTAGCAAAGGTTTATTTAAAATAAATTAATAAAGATTTAATATCCAACTTTATTTAATAAAAGGCTTTACCATTTTAATTAAAACATCAAAACTTATTAAATTATTTTAAATAGGTTTTTCCAAATATTTTATATTCTCTAATAAAAACCTACTAAAGTGTTTTGACTTTATTTTAGATTTCAAATAAATATCCCAATAAAACAAACCCAAGTTGATTTAATAATGAAAGTCTATTTTATTTAATTAATAATAGACTCTAAAATGTTATTTATTTTAAAAACAAATTCCAAATATTATGTACTTCCTAAATTAAACCCACTGATTTGATTTGAAAATATTTGGATTTCAAATAAAGATTTTAGTAATAAAATCAAACTCTATTTAATTTAATAACTAAGGCCATTTTATTTAAATATTAATGGACCCTATAATAAAATGCTATTTTATTTTAAACAAGTATTTCAAGTATTCTATATTTCCCAAATAAAACCTACTGATTTTGCTTTGAAATATTTGGATTTAAAATGGTGATTTTATCAAATAAATCAAACCCTATTTAAATAAATAACTAAAGGTACATTTTATTTAATTAAGGAATGGTTCCTAAAATGAATTAAAATATTATTTTGAATTTGGATTATGTTAGTAAGTAGAACCAAAATACAAGTTCAAAGTTTGTTGAATGTTTGATTGGATTTGAGTGTGATTTGTTTGAAATATCAAATCAGGAAATGGAAACAGAAAAAGAAAAGAAATCAGAAACAGGAAAAAAAAAATAACAAAGAGGGCAACCCAACCCAGGCAGCCCAACAAGGCCCAGCAAGCCAGCCCAACTCTGCTTCCCCGCAGAAAACGATTCGAACCAACTAATCAACCCGCAAGGAGACTGGCAAGTGGACCCCTCCCTCCTTTATTTTTCCACTGACAGGTAGACCCACCTCCACTGTTCTCCTTCTTCCTCGCGCGACGACCACGCCTTCTCCCTCGCTGCCGTTGCTGCTTTGATTTCGCGGATTCAATACGCTCTAATGCCGAGCCTTTACCTCGCTTTGATCACGCGGATAGAAACGCCCAAGCCGCCTCTATAAGTCCCCTCTGACACCCCGAGCTAGCACGCCCTAGACCGTCCTCGATTCCTCCCCGAGCACCCTCTGCTCCGACGAGCTTAGCTCTCGAATCCGGCCACACACTGCCTCCCCTTGCTTCAACGACCAAGCACGCACGTTCCCCACTCCCTGGCGCACCTCCCTGTACCAACCGTTCATCCGCGGGCGTCCCAGGAAGTCGACTTCGACAAGGATCAGAAGCGCCGCTGTCTGCCTTCTTCTCCGACGAGCCTCGCAGGTAGAACCCAGTCGCCCCTCTTCTTCTGGTGCATGCTCACATCATCTCCGTGACCTCCTGCGTCTAACCCAGCCCTTCGTTTGTCTTCTCGTGGACCACAGCAACGTCCCTGTCGCCGAATGAGCCGTCGCCAAGAGCAACTCCGGCGAGAGATTCTTCCCGACACAGTGCGCCCCGAGCCACGCCGACCACACGACGTGCTTCACCACAGCCTCGCGACCTCGGTGAGCTTCCTCCCTCCCTGTTTTGCTTCCTGTTTCGCCAGCACCGCCGTAATCTGACCGTCGCCGCCGTTAGCCATCGCCGGCGCCGCTCGCGAATGGTCGAGCAAGCGAACACCGTAGGATCTCTATCCAACGCCCGAGATAGATCCACTTATTCTCGAAGGGGTATGTGCTCAGAACCATCCGATCTAACTTAATCCAGCGGCCCACGATGCCGATCCACGCGAAGCGGTACCCGCGAGTAGAAACACGCCGCGTGTCGTCTGTTAGAATTAGAAACAGATTTGAATCTGATTTAAATTGCAAACTTCAAACCTTTATAACTTGAGATCTATACGTCCAAATTTGGCAAATTTTATATCAATGGAATCAGGAGAGCAAGCCCTAGCCAACCCTACCCTTAGTTTAGCAAATAGTATTTGACAGATTGTTTGATTTTGCAGATTCTTTTGTGTGCTTGCTAACATTAGAAAAATCATTTAAAAATGAATTTTGAGATCAAACCTTTGCCAATTGGTTTATCGTGACCCTACTGACCCTAGGAACCAACCCATGGTTTGGAAAATGAATTTGGAAAAGCTTGGAATGGATTAATTAGTTTAGTCCATTTCTAGCCAAATAAAATTAGTGATTTTATTATTGAAATGTTTAAAGGAAGAAAACTTTGAGTAGATGGTTTGGACCAAACCTACTGATCCAAAACACCAAGCCTTGCCAAGAGCAACTCACTTGGTGAAAAACGTAAAGTTTTACTTTAAAAAGAATGATTTTCACCACATAAAATGTTGAATAGATTTTAAAATAAACTTTGAGCAAAACCCTCTAACTAATGACTTTGCCATTTTGGGAAATGACCAATTTGGACCTTACAAAGTTTAGAAACCTAGTGGAGACCATCCTTGCAATAGAACCATCCTTTTCATACTTATGCATGACTTAGTTTTCTTCTTGTCTTGTGTGTGTGATTTTGTTTGAGTAATGGTGGGTTGGAATGTTAGTTGATTTGGTGTTTGCTTGATTGACTTGTAGTGAAATTAGCAAAGTGTGAGACTAGCAAGATCAAGGAGTGAACCCTCATTCTCTACCAAAAAGGCAAGTTACACTATCATACAAAAGTCCTACTATTTTCATTATACTTAGTGGATTTTGTAAACATGCATGAAAATGTTTTATACTTATGCTATGCTAATCCTAATAGGATTCCTTATACACTCCTTAGTAAAAATATTGAAGTTGTACATGCTTAGCCATGCTATGTTTTGAAACGAGATACATGTTGAGAATTTACAAAAGTGGAGACAAAGACTTGTGTTTTATATAATAAAACAAGGACTCAATGAACCACCTAGGTGGTGGACACTTTATGCTTTGGAGAAGGTGGCAACAAAAGGGAACCATGTCTATGGCAATCACTTTGTGTTGTGCTCCAAATGAAAACCACCTAGGAAACTTAGAGATTGAACATGTTTCTCCAATTGTGGCTTTCGTGTACAACCACATGCTATTATGGCTCTGGCTTAGTCAACTACATTAGGAAGACCCATACATTGTCTTTAGTTACCGGACATGGGGATCTGGAAGGCTTCATGGGGACTGAAGACAAGCTAGCAATGATGTATGGGAGGACCTCTTGGAAAGACTTCGTCACATTCTCAGTCTGCCAGTACTCCATCTTGGTGAGCACTAATCCAGTAGGCCACTGGTGGCAACAAGATGGGATTGTGTCATGTGGGTAAAGTGTACTCCTTCTGCAGAAGTTAATAAAATCTAAGTACTTAGCCGTGTCCCCGGTTATGGACAATACTGAGCAACTAAAGTTTGAACTATGGGAGATCTCGACATTCCAACTTCTAATATAAAAACTTGATGCACTTGGGGGTACCAAGGAATTCAAAGAGATTTTGTTAAGCTTGTTGCACTTGGGGTTTACCAAGGTGCTCAAGAGCATGATGTACTTGGGGTTACCAAGGGACTCATGAGATTTTGATAAAAACTTGATGCACTTGGGGTTACCAAGTAGCTCAAAGGAATTTTTGACAAGGACTTGAACACTTGTGTTTCTACCAAGGAGTTCAAGGATCTTGGAAAGAAGATTTGACAAAGGACAAAACCATTTTCAAAAGATAGGATAAATGTTGATTTATGCAAAAAGCCTTAAACTCTACTTAGCCAAATATGCATGTATTGGTAGGATCCACTCATATTTACATAAAAGTGAAACTTGCCAATACAATTCAAATGTATTGACCCTTGTGGCTGTAACTTGTAACGTTGCAGGTTTGATTGTTTTAAATGAAGATTGTTTGATTGACTAGGATTACAAAATCTACAACCAACATCTGCCTGTGGCACTATGAAGATGAAGGACCCCATGATTATAATTATTCCGCTGCAATGTAATGTAATAGCCAATGAGCTATGTATGATGTAATAGAATTATGTTATTCCTGGTTATAAAGTTATAATATGACCTTTGTATCTTGATATTACATCTTAACTGTGGATGCTAGCTACTGATCCAGGGACTAGCATTATAAAACACAGGAGGAATCTACCATATCAGGTAGGGACCTCTACATACGAGTGAGAAAGTCTCGTTGTAGTCAACTCCTTGAAATTGTCGAAAACCTTTTGCAACAAGTCTAGCTTTATGGATGTGAATATTTCCATCCATATCAATATTATTCTTATAGATCCATTTGCACTCGCTGGCCTTAAAACCATCAGACAGGTCAACCAAGTTCCAAATTTGATTGTCTCCCATGGACTCTATTTCGGATCTCATGGCGATCAGCCATCTCTCAAAGTCTGGGTCCACCATCGCTTCCGCATAGGTCGCAGGCTCATCATTGTCTAACAATAATAATTCTCGCGTTTCTCGGAGCCTCGTCGACCTTCATGGTTGTGGTGCTTCTATTGCCACGGGTTCCTCAACTTATTCCGCTACAATAGCATCACTCGCAGAAGCATCCCCGACTGGCTCATCTTGAACCTCTTCAAGTCGCACCGACCTTCCACTCGTTTCTTTTGTGAGAAACTCTTTCTCTAGGAAAACACCATTACGAGTGACAAACACTTTGCCCCCTTCTCTATTATAGAAGTAATACCCTGAGGTTTCCCTTGGATATCCCACAAAAATGCACTTATCCTATTTGGGTGTTAGCTTGTCCGACTGAAGTCGCTTGACAAATGCATCACAACTCAATTTTTTTAGAAAATACAAACTAGGATTATTTCCAGTCCACATCTCATATGGTGTCTTAACTACGGATTTAGATGGTACCCTGTTTAGTGTGAAAGCTGTTGTTTCTAGAGCGTAACCCCAAAAGGATTATGGTAAGTCTGACTGGCTCATCATCGAACGAACCATGTCCAACCAAGTTCGATTGCGCCGTTCGGAGACCCCGTTTCTTTGGGCGTTCCCAGCAGCGTAAGCTGTGGAACAATTCTGCAACTCTTAAGATGATTGCTAAATTAGTGACTCAAATATTCACCTCCACGATCAGATCGCAAGACCTTTATTTTATTGCCACGTTGATTCTCTACCTCACTCTAAAACTCCTTGAACTTTTCAAAAGTTTCAAACTTATGCTTCATCAAGTAGACATAACCATATCTACCGAAATCATCAGTGAAAGTAATGAATTAGTGATATCCTCCTCTGGCTATCGTGCTCATTGATCCACATACATCAGTATGTATGAGTTCCAACAAGTCTGTCGCTCTCTCGGGTAAACCATAAAATGCGACTTGGTCATCTTTCCTAGTAAACAAGATTGACATGTCTCGTATGATTAAAAATCAAACAAAGTTAGAAGACTATCGCCATGGAGCTTCTTCATGCGCTTTTCACTTATATGCCCCAAACGACAATGCCATAAATAGGTAGGACTCAAACCATTAGGCCGAAGCCTTTTATCACTAACATTGTAAAAAGATGCATCATTAAGATTTAAAATAAATAATTCATTCACAATGGGAGCATCAACCATAAACATAGCATTCTTAGAGATTACACAACCATTGTTTGAACTCGCGAATGAATAACCATCCTTCATCAAACATGAAGCTGATATAATGTTTTGACCCATACTAGGAATGTAATAACAATTATTCAACTCCATAATAAATCCTGACGGAAGGTGACACTGCATGACACCAACAAAAAATGCAGCAACCCTTGCTTTATTTCCGACGCGAAAATCCACTTCGCCTTTCTGCACTTCTCTAGTCCTTATTAGCCCCTGCATCAAATTGCAAATATGAGCAACCAATCTGGTATCAAATAACCAAGAGTTAAGATAAGAATCAGTGAGAAAAATGTCCACAACATTTACATCAAGCGTACCTGAGTGAGAAGTACTCTTACTTCCACTCTTCTTCAAAGAATCCTGGTACTTGCTGCGGTTTCTCTTCCAGTGGCCATGTTCATGAGAAAAGAAGCACTCGATGTCTTCTATAGGTCCAGCCTTTTGCTTGGGTGCAGGATTTCGCTTAGGGACTATATCCTTAGCCTTGCCCTTCTTCTTCTACCAAGAAGTGCCCTTTTTCTTGAAGCTAGGCTTGTTTTTCACAGCCATCACATGGCTATGCCCTGCACACTTCTTAATGTCACTTTCTGTTATTTTCAGCATCCCACATAATTCATTAAGGCCCTTCTCCACCCCATGCATATGGTAGTTCGAAATGAAATGCCCATAGCTAGATGGAAGAGACGCCAAAATGAAAACAGTAGCCAACTCTTGGCCTAGTGGAAAACCAGGCTTTTCCAAAGTCTGACTATAACCAACCATTTTGATCACATGGGGACCTACAGTTGCTCCCTCTGCTATCTTGCATTCCACAAAGGACTTGGCGACATTGTACCTCTCAGTCCCTGCCTGAGTCTAGAACATGTCCCTGAGCGCGACGATCATATTGTATGCTTCCTGATCCTGAAACTGCTTTTGGAGTTCAGGTTCCATGCATGCAAGCATAAGATAACTAACCTCAAGAGAATCATCACATTCTCTCTTGTAGGTATTCTTAAGGGAAGAATTTGCATTATCAGTAGGTTCATCAGGGATTGGGGTATCCAAAATAGTTTCCTTTTTATCAGCCCTAAGAACAATTCTCAGGTTACGGACCCAGTTCGAATAGTTTGTTCCATTTAGTTTATCTTTGTCAAGAATCGAATGCAAAGAAAAAGGTGACGCAATGTTCGGTGCCGTTGATCTACAACAAAAAACATGCAAAATATTAAGCCATGTAACCATGAAAGAGTAAAATATATTAAACAATTTAATAACATATACTCCCACTAAAATCAACATCCCTCTATTGATACTAAGTGATTCAAGATCCATAATTAACAAGTCGACTTGTGAGCTTTAGCATCACTGCTAGAAGACAAGGTAAATCGGTAAGCAACTCTTTCTAATCATATCATATACAACTCTTGTTGTTGGGTGACATCTCTATGTCTAAAATAGGCGCCCAACCTTTATGCCCCAAGGTCCTTAACTATTAAGATGACCTTATCAATCTCAGCAACCCTTATGCGTGTAGGTATCCGATACAAACCCATCCAGCCAAGGAAAATCGCGGCACCCTAATTTTATAGGCCCACCAACAATTGTACTGGGCATAGGATGGTGCAATGTTTGGTTGGGAGGGAATGGTTTAACTTAAACTTTATGAGGGATCGTTCTACTTCTATCATCTAAGCATGCATAGTAGTAAAACGCATAAGAATAGCATTCACATAGATGTGACACAGTATGGCCCATTTTCTCATGGTGATCTCCATTGCCATAGAACATGTCCACCATGATGATCTCCATATTCATGTTCCATGTGAGCCATCCTCCAAGTGATGAGTCCTACAAGAACTAATACAATCTATTACTCCTAATAGCTAGTAATCAAAATTACATAGTATTGGGATCATCACAAGTTGGCACGCAGGCCATTACAATAAATGACAACACATATAGCTCCAGCTGTGTTGCCATACTTATGACACGTAGGTCATGATAAAATATATACATGCATCACATATATATGGGCCATACTGATCACGTACATCCTACAAAAACAAGTTATGCATAGAATCGCATTCTACCGGATCATGTGAAATCACAGCACCTAGTTACCTTAACAAGATACGATAGGTTCGACTAAGGGGGGTCTAGGGGGTCTCCCCCTACGGGGTTCGAAGGGGCAGCTCCCCTTCCAGTATCTAATTTTCTTTAAGGATTTTGATCGACAAATTAAATTTACCATAAACCGACTATTGTTCCGATTTGACCAAACTCCTTTGATCATGGTACATCGATTTTAGATCTAGGTTCCGATTAGATCAATCATATTGATATTTGCATGATTCAACAGGATTTGTGTGTCACAATCTACCCCAATGATGGAAACCGACCAGTAGGGGTAGGTTATTTGACGACCTCAGAATCACGATCACGGAAAGCAAGATCATAGATCAATCCTGAACTACCGCAATACAAACGATCACATCATTCATATGAATATGCATATCACCATATGCAAACATCCCAAACCTATAACTGAACATAATCGGCTCTGATACCAGTGAAGGGTTACGGGTAGGCTACACTAACGCAAATCAAAATTTTCTACCGCGTAAACTAGGATTACTGTTTTCATAGATCTCGGAATTACCACTAGACGTGCAGTTGCGGAACTTGATGAAGCGCGTCGAGGCAGTGTAGATGTTCTACGTCTCCTCCTTTTCCTCGTCCCACGAGCAGCTTCCCTTGCGCGGCTCGTCCAAGTGCTACATCTGCAGCACCTCCGATGTATCCACACGCCCGGGGTGGAAGCGTCAGACACCAGATTACTAGGTTCACGCGTGCAACATATGCGTGAGAGGAGTGGCGGATGGGTGGAATGCTCAACCCTATTCTGCATGCCCCACCCTCTCTTATATACGCGTCCCTGGTGGTTTTCTACATTAGCGGCCCATTAGTAGCCTAAGCCTGGTTTAATTCGGATACAATCCTTATTAGGCTTCCATCCCCTTAAGTGTGTGACTCTATAGGTTCATACACGTGTATACATAACACGAGTACACTTACTTCGTCAATAGTTGGTAGAGGACTCTAGCAAGATGTGCCAACTCCTAAACGCATACAAATATCATTCGGACGAACCATCACAAGGTTAAGTACATGTATTTCCCTTTTCCTCACGATATTTGGTCTAGCTCCAAGTTGACCTCTCTTTACTGATACTGTGATTCGAAATCCCTTTACTAGGTTAACACTTAACCTTATGTAGCACGGCCATGCATTCTGGACCCGATCACTTGAGGGTCCTAGGATATCCCTCTCAAGTAGAGAGGGGAAAATCCCATCTTGATTGACCAATGCCTTGCAGTATGCTTCAGGACAAATCTGAAAGCTACCTTTATAACTACCCAGTTATGAAGGAGTGGTTGATAGCCCTAAAGTATGTCGATCCACATTTCAAGTACATGCGACAATCTCAGGTCTAAGGACAAAACGTACACAATGTGTAAAAAGAGCTGCAAGTATAATTGTCAGTCTCAAGTTGGGTTAGTCCAACCCCATGTTCATAACATGTGTCCACATCATTGGTTTGACATCTCCATGTCTATGACTTGCGAAACATAGTTATCAACCAATCGATGTGCTAGTTTAATATTCATGTGTGTCCTCACGTGAACTCCGACTAGAGACAACTATTTGATAACCATACAAGGAAAGAGTTTCACAAACAATTTATATAGTTGTCAATCAATACAAGTTGCCTGATATATAGACATTCAAGGAACATTACAATAACTCATGAATACATATAAAATATAATCATCTCTATGATTGCCACTAGGGCATATTTCCTTCACAAACCAGAACTAGAAGTATGCGGCGGGCCACGTGTCTGGCGTGATACCATTATTCCCGGTTTGTGTTAGAAACCGGGACGCATGCCCTCTTACGAACTGGAACGAAGACCCCTCGCCTCCCGAGTGACGCATCGACCGCTCGAACATGAGCATTAGTACCGGTTCGTGGCTGAACCGGGACTAATTCTATGTACGAAAGGCCCGTTTTGTACTAGTGTGGATAACGTTGCCGAGCCCCTTTCCTACCACCACGGTGCTATTGCAGCAGAGCTCCCGTGGCACCTTGGCGTAGTTGTAAATCGTGCTAAGCCCCTGCACCGTGGTCAGTGTCTTGCTGCCACCTGCTACTGCATGTTCCCGTCGTCCCCCGCACTAGCCCCGGTGCCGTCTGCGGAAGGAGAAACAATATATTTTCTCTGGATGAACACATACTCACCATCTTGGCAGCCCCGCCTTGGCAAGGAAGGCGACAACCTTCTTGTGGTGGTCGCCCTACAGTTGGATAACGTTGCCGAGCTCCTTGTCCTCCACCATGGTGCCATTGCAATAGAGCTCCTGTGGAACCTTGGCATAGTTGTAGTTCGTGCTGAGCCCCTACACCGTGGTCATCGTCTTCCTGCCACTTCGCTGCTACATGCACCCGTCGTCCCCTGCACCGCCCCCGGCGCCGTTCGTGGCGGCCTTGTCAGCGAATTTGGGTCTAAAAAGGAAAGCGGAAGCGCGTCACCATCAATGTCAGGGCGCCACCGGCCATGAGGTCCTAGTGGGGTGGTGTGGCCGCGAGGTACTTGTCCTTTCCCTTGGGCTTGGTGCTGTTCTTCGCCGCCGGCGCGCGCTTTTGCGCCCTTCTTGCACTAGTGCAGAGCCCCCCCTTTAACTCCGGTTGGGAGGGCCCTCTAACAGCGGTTCCTCAACCGCTGTTGAGGGTTCGGTGTTAGAGGGGGGGCCCCTTTAACACCGGTTCTTATACTAACCGGTGTTAAAGGGTGGCGCACGTGGGGCTGCCGCAGGCCTCAGTCCCCCCTTTAACACCGGTTCGGGGCTGGAACCGGTGTTAAAGGTTCTTCTGCCGCGGCAGAGATTTAGGCCGTTTTCCTGCCGCGGCAGGAAAACGGCCTAAATCTCTGCCACGGTAGACTTTCTCGCCCGTGCTCGGGCGATTTCTGGGAGGGGGGGAGCGAGGGGGAATCGATCGGGAGCGGTATACACATAAATCGTCATCGGTACATACGAGTACATGAATAATTAAGCAACTATTATTATACACAAACATCGTCATCGGCACATACATCGTCATCGGCACATACATCGTCATCGTTCATTTTGGTGGATATCTAAAGAGTTCTCCGCCAGGCGTGACGACCTCATCAAGTATGAACCCCGCCAATTCCTCTTGAATGGCTCATATGCGTTCAAATGGTAGGAGTTGGTCCTGCATCCGTTCGATCTGAATATATATGAAGAATGGGTCGTCAATATATATATAAGAATAAAACTCAACACAATTGATGGTAATAAAATAATGTTGTGGACTTTGTTTACTTACTCTAAGTTGTTCTAGTGCGGCTTGGCCCGTCGCACATATCGTGTTGCGAATGAACTCGCAAACATAGTACCCACATAAGTTATTGTCGTGTCCCTGATGCGCGCACTTTACGAGAATAGAGAGTTCAATCAAAATAATAATCAATAAAGCATGATATAATGGAATTGGAAGCTAGCTAGTATTACTTACATTTTGGTCTACAAATTTTAGTTCTTCTGACCATTCACCCACGGCCCTGCCCGTGAACCTTTTCCAAACCCTGTCCGGCAAAGAAAATGGATAAAGGAGTAATTAATTACTTGTTGTCATGAAAGTTGCCGATCTAGTGCGATAATATGATTGAAATTACCTCTGGAGCATCTCTCTAAATTCTGCCCATATCTCTTTTTCTTTTCGTAACGAGTCCATGACAAGGACTTTTCCTCAGTCGGGTTGAATGACTAGCAGAATAAAGTGGAACCTACGCACGCATAACTCATCATCAGTTACACTTAACATCGAGTAAGCTAAAATAGAATGTGTACAAGAGAGATGGTAACAGTACTCACGAGAAGTTGTAAGGCAATAGTATTTCCCTTTTGGTTTGTTGTCTCAGTAAAGACGTTAGCAAGTAATCTTCTATTTGCCCGAGTTTGGTTTCTACCACTTCTTCATGAACTCTATTTGGGTCAACGAACCCAATGTCAAAAGGGCCTCCTTTCCCGCATTCCATAACCTTTTTCCTGCATTATAGTATATACATATATGGTGAGCATATATATACATGCAATTAATGAAGTGAATGAGATGAGATATAAATTACAGAAATAGTACTTACACACAATAAAGGCTGATGGCAGCTTTGTCGAGTTCCTTCTGATTGAATAGAAAATGCAAGTCTTGAATGTTGAAGTCGATCGCGTCGTCTCCGCAGAAGAAAATATCATCTCTTATATGCGCCGTGATCCATTCTACCTTTCTCGTCTTGCAGAAATGAAGGTACCACTTGTGCAATTTTCGCATCTTTGTTGGTATATTCTTGAGCTCCTCTTTCTTGACGAGATTCTTCCCATACTTCCATGGATGTATGGGGTTGGCATCGCATTTGGGCAAGTTGTCTCCCATGACGTTCAAGTATGCAATGTAAGTCATCCCCATCTCATTGGCCTTTCTTTGTAGCTCTGCCTCGTAATCATTTACGGGAGGAGCGTCCCATGTGTCGAACATTTGGAGCGGGGCGCATGATTGGTTTTCCTGCTCTCCGAGCATGGGAACTGTTTTCTGGGGTGCCTCATGACTGCTACTTTCAGTCTCCCTACGGCGCCTTGCATCCGCCTTCAAAATCTGGCGCCAGAGTCCCAAGACAAGTGGGGTTTCAGGTTTTAAAAGATTTTTGTAAAACTTCTCCACCACCGCCGGATCTATTTTCTCCTTTGGCTCGGCCCATCTAGGTGCAAAGAATTTCTTGACCTGTTCTTCCGAGATCCTATTGGTATCCTCGTCGCTGCGATTCCACGGTAAAACCGGCAATGGCTTGGCGGAAGGCTGCGGGACGTAGTTTTTTGAACTCTTTGGCGTACGGTTTCCTGCGGATTTCTTTGTGGCAGTGCTACTGATGCTCTTCGTGGCAGTGCTCTTCCTTACGCTGAGGAGATGGCTGAAGCACCGGAGATGGCTGACGGGCCGGAGATGGCTGCCAGCAGAGATGGTCAAGCGCCGGAGATGGTCGCCAGCAGAGATAGCTGAAGCGGCTCGATCACCGACGCCATGAGACGGCGGGTGCCAGTGACCTCCAATTTGGAAGCACAATGTGTTCCTTCTTCCAAAGAATGGTTGTTTTCACTGCAAATTTGAGTTGAGTTTCCCCTTCACCTGTAGCATGGTCAAGCTGTGCTTCCTCATATTCCATCACATCCTCATCCACCCCGACAATAGCATAGCCATCTGGAATCGGTCGGCAGTGGTAAGTTCCACCAGCTACAGGAGGTAAGGCATAGACAACAGCCACCTTAATGGATAAGCCCATGAATCTCACATGCAGCTCAGCGTGTTCGCTCTCCATGATCTCATCCACGGGGTATCGAGGAACCGCCATTTCAAGCGTGGGCTGCACGTTCTCCGTGGAAGCCACACTGCTTTTCCATGCAGAGTCTGGGCCGCCGGCAGCTTCCAATGCAGGCTCTTCGTGCCGCTGAGATGGGCCGGTAGCTTGATGGCTCTGTTGTGCATTCACTTGCGCTTGTAGTGCCGCAAGTGCATGTTCTATCTGTGTCATCCGCTCTGTACGCTCTTTTTCTTTTCTGTCGTGCCATCTGTAAGAGTCGCTCCAGTCGGCAAACCCATCCTTCCACGTCATACCCCCTGTGCCTCGTGCATGTCCAGGGTGTTCTTTTTTACCGATGGCGCGTGTGAGCTGGTCATTCTCTCTGTCGGGATGGAAGATCCTAGCGGATGTTTTCTCGTATGCCGTGATGAGTTCAGTGACGGGTTTGGCAAGGAGGGTTGGGAAGATACACAATCCTGTTTCTGGGTCCAACCTTGCCCCGATTCCAGAGAACCAAGTCTTTGCACGTAGGTCCCACCCATCTCTGCGGGTGTGATCCTCTCGCGCAGGGCCTTCTCAGCTTCCTCCCACTTAGGCCTCTGAGATATGTAGCCACCTGACCCCGTCCTCTGGTGATATTCCTTCTTCAGGGCATTAAGCGTATTGGTTTCTGACCTCTTTTTAGCTATAGAACTTTTTTATATGTCTCAAATTCGGGCCAGTGAGGTCTTATCTTCGCATAATATGCGTCTTCGACATTTGGAGTCTCGCCAGATTTGACAAATTTGTTCAATTTTGTCTTCTAGTTGCGGAAAGCGTCAGCCATCTACTTTAGAGTCCACTCTTTGACCTTTTCCTTTATAACCGGGTTGTTTTCATCCTCCTTTGGCGGAAGGGTGAAATTTACCAACAACGAATTCCAAAGCGTTTCTTTGGGTCTGTCATCGACAAAGGTACCGTCGCCCTTCTTTGGCTTATTCCAATTTTCAATTATGATTGGGATTTGGTCCCTAACAAGAACTCCAGCCTGACGTACAAATTTGTCTGCGGCCTTCTTGGGCTCCATCCGCCTGCCATCAACACAGACTGCTTCGATCGTGAACTTTGCACGATCTTTCAACCGCTGGCTCGCGCCTCGCTTGCTCTTTTTCGTAGAAGAAGATGGTTGCTGGTTGGTCGATCCAGAGGGCTAAAAGAAGAAAGAAGCGTTAATTAATACATGTAGAAGAAGATTGTTGAAGTCAGCAGAGGCTTAATCAATGCATATACCTCGTCAGACTTTGTAACCATTAAATTGCGTTCACCGGAGTCTTCATCTTCTCCATGACTAGTACTTGAGCTGTCGTCATCATGTCCCTCCAAGTTCAGATATTGTGAGGTGTCCTCATCAATAATGTTCTCCATTATTTCTTCTTCTTCAAGGTTTCTACTAAGTGGATCCATAGTTTCTAAAACAATAATATTATCTAGAGTAAGATTGTAAACGTTCAAGTGGACTTGGATTCATACACAAATATACATATTATTCATACAAAAATACACAAATAAATACACAAATGAAATTAAAACCCTAAGGATGCTTGATCATTTTAAACGAGTTCCGAGGGGTCGAAACCCTAATCAGGATGAGTCAGAGGTCCAATTTGTATACAAGTTTTAATCTATGCATGTAGTACAATTTATCGAGCAAACAAGTTTTAATCAGGATGAGTCAGCAATCACACACGTTGCACTCCTCGCAATCTATCGAGCAAACAATTTCATACAACATAAACAATAGCACATAGAGATCAAACAAATGCAACAAATGCATGCATGGCAATTTAATAAGTCACAATGGTTGTTACTTTAGTTCTCTAAACAATACTGAAGTATATGATGCATGCAAGAGGCCAATTAATGCAATGGAGTATTTGTTATGGATAGAGGACATTAATACGAACCAGTAGGCGTTGGATTCACCCTAATCAGAGTTACAAATCTTTTCTGATGATTTAAATAGTGTTTAATGGGTTTTAAATCATTTAAATAGTTTATGTTGTCTAAAAATCAAACTAAAATCAGATATATAATCCCCACGGGGTTGTGATTCCAGGGACATATTATTTGTAATTTTCTGAACATTATTTATTTTCTTATGAATTTATTACTCTAAATAAGCCATTATACCATTTAGTTAATTGCTGAAAAACCTTATATTATTTGGCTTAACCATTTGCATATTGATGATCTACACGCAATTTTGAATCCATAGGTATATTATTTGTGATTTTTGGACCAGTAGATATTTTACTATGAATTTATTAACCTAAAAGACCATTAAAACTAATTAAATTATTCCAGTAAACACGTACTGTAAAAGTTAATCCAACTTGATATTAATAATCTACTCAATTTTCTGAATTCATTGATATATAATTTGCTATTTTTGGATCTACGAATCTTTTTATATGATTTTTGCAAGATTATACAATTTTCTGCAATTTTTATCTTTTCTTCTATTTTCAGGAGAGTCAACGTTGATTTGGTGTGTCATTCTTGACGTGGGCATGTGTGGCGCATTCAGGTGACGACGGGCGAGGCGGGCTCATCGGGCGGCGGTGCTAGTGGCGGATGCGGCGGTCTCCGGCGATGTCGAGGTGGCCTACGAGAGGCGGGGTACTATGGCGAGAAGGTTGGTGGCCTCGGTGCGGTGGATTGCTTCCTCGGGCGACAGAGGCAGACGGCTGGAGACGGGCGGCGTTGGCGGTGCTCCGGCGAGGCGCGGTCGGCTGCTCCTGCACGGGGAAGAGGTGGTCAGGGCAATGCGGTCAAGTGAGAGGGAGAGGTCATACGGAAAAGAGAGGGTCGGGGGCGACTGCCTCGTCGAGGACCTCGAGCTCCGAAGCTCGACAATGGAGGCGGCGGCGGCGAGACGGATGATTCCTCCCTCACTTCGAGGGCGGCGGCGGCGAGACGCGCGAGCTCCGAGGGCACCCACGGACGATTCCTCCCTCACTCCGAGGGCGGTAGCGGCCGGCGGTGGCTTCTCTCTCCTCCGATGCGGTGGCAGCGCTTCTCTCTACGGCCGGCGGTGTTCGATCTGGCTCTGGGGGGAAGAAAGGAAGGGGAAGGCGAATTTAATACCCCTCCCCCCTTTAACAACGGTTCGTGGCTGGAACCGGTGTTAAAGGCGAACCGGTGTTAAAGGGGGGGATTCCGTTTCCCGCGCGCATTTATTACCCCCCCCCTTTAACACCGGTTCCATCCAGAACCGTGTTAAAAAGGTGGTGCGTTGAAACGAATAATTTCTTTAACACCGTTCGTGTCTGAACCGTGTTAAAGGGGGGGCATTTATTTCATGCATTAAAGGGGCATTTTTAATTCAAAAAATATGATATGAATTTAGAAAATTCATATCTTTTTCATTTCAACTCAGAAAAATATGAATAATATATCATAATTTTCAGAAAAATAATACCTATCCATTCATGTAAATCATTTTATATTTACTTTACATGAAAATTTTCAAAATAATTAAAACACTTACATATAAATTTTGATTATTCAATTCAAACAAAAATAAATTGTTAAATCCTAAAACTTTGAACATAAGAAATATTAAGCATCTAAAAATAAATCTAACCCTATTTTATTAGATCAAATCATATTTTAATGCCGCATCTTTTGTATTAACATTTTTGAATTTATTGGATATTTAAATGTCGCATCTTTTGTATACACTTGAATCTCACCAAGCCTCGCTTAACTTGCATTGTTTTTTTGATAAAATAGCATATTGTGAACCTAAAATGATTTTGTAAAAATCATGAGCATCGTATCATGTACACGTAGTTCATATTCGACCCACTTCCTGCCGATTCGGTAGGAATTTGTCTTTTTCACCAGAGGTGGACGGAAAGGTTTCAGATCCCCCTGTTGGTACATTGTGCATATAAGGTGGTCTAGTATTTTTGCAAAATGTGTTGGTGGTTTTTTGAATTAGCCATTTGGTGGTTGCTTCACAAAATCGTCTGTTTTTTATGCTCGGAAAATGGAAAATGCCTTTTTGGTGCGATAAAAAGGAAAACTTCCTCTTGCAACATTGTTTGCCATGCCATGATGCACATGTATGCACAATATGGCCATATTATCACAAACTATGCCTTGATTCTAGCCATAACATTGGTCATTTGACCCGAAAGCCAAGAAACCTCGAATGAGATAGGTCATTTTGTGAAGGATTTTTCGAGACATAATCAATATACCAAGTTTGAGATTTTTCCTTCTAACTATGTCACATAATATAACACCACGCGAAGGTTTCGCACTGTTTCAATCTTTTTTTATTTTTTTATCCCCGTTTTAAACTATCGACAAACTTTGTCGAACAACGGGCATGATGATTCTTAGCTCGGGGCCAAGCCTCGCTCAACTTGCATTGTTTTTTTGATAAAATAGCATATTGTCAACCTCGAATGAGAATGCAACTAATAGTAAGTTACATAAAGCCGACCTGGAACTGAAAATTAAGATACATAAAAGAACTAAAAATTAAGATACATGGCCAGATTAAGTAACAATCGGCCAAACTTGTTTCGGAATGTTGGAGTGATTCAGTCATGCTCCTGCCTACACCTGTAATACTCGCCACTGTAGTCGTCGTACTCGCCGCCGCCATCATCGCTGTCGTCGTCGGGGTCGCCATAATTGAACCTCTGGAGAGTACGCGTGGGCTGGACTTGAGGGTAGCGCGTGGGCTGGACTTGAGGGTAGCGCAGACGGGGGTTAGAGTCGGCGGCAGTGTCATAGTCCATGACGCTCTGGAGAGTCCGACCGCGCCACCATAGCCGACGGCCGGCCTCATTGAAGTTAGGAGGAGGTGGGCCGTCCTCCTCGTGCCTGGCAAGCGCCCTCTCACGCCGATCCACGAAGAAGGCTTCCCAAGTAGGGAAATAGTCGGGATGCCATATGGGATTCCTCCGCTGCTCCGGCGTGAGCTCGAAGTAGTAGTGGTTCGTGATGGCCATCCGGCGCGCCACACCTAGAGGGACAGGGAACTGCACGCCCGACGCCAAAGATCCAGCCGATAGGGACACAAGAGTTCGGCAGGGGTAGTTCGAGGCGCAAAGCGCCTCCGCCTCCCTGGGGGTTAGTGCTACGGTGGAAGCCATGGGAAAGAGTGATGAGGTTGCAGATATGAGTCTAGAGATGTGCAATGACAATGGAGGCCAACCCCCTACATATATACATAGTGAACTAGCGGGAAGAACTGGAGAGAAGAACTGGCGGGAAGAAAAATGGCGGGAAGAAAAATGGCGGGAAAAAGAACTGGCGGGAAGAAAAATGGCGGGAAGAAAAATGACGGGAAAAAATGGCAGGATGAACCTTTAGTCCCGGTTGGAGACACCAACCGGGACAAAACACGAGTCAGCACTAATAATAGGGGTGAGTGTCGACATTATGTCGTGCGGCGTGTACCTTGTCCCGGATGGTGTCACCAACCGGGACTAAAGATGAACTTAGTCCGGTTGGAGACACCAACCGGGACAAAACACGAGTCAAGCACTAATAATAGGGCGAGTGTCGACATTATGTTGTCTGGCGTGTACCTTGTCCCGATGGTGTCACCAACCGACTAAAGATGAATTTAGTCCCGGTTGGAGACACCAACCGACAAAACACGAGTCAAGACTAATAATAGGCGAGTGTCGACATTATGTATGTCGCGGCGTGTACCTTGTCCCGGTTGGTGTCACCAACCGGGCCTAAAGATGAACCTTTAGTCCCGGTTGGAGACACCAACCGACAAAACACGATCAGCACTAATAATAGGGGTGAGTGTCGACATTATGTCGTATGGCGTGTACCTTGTCCGGATGGTGTCACCAACAGGGACTAAAGATGAACCTTTAGTCACGGTTTGAGACACAAACAGTGACAAAACACGAGTCAGCACTAATAATAGGGGTGAGTGTCGAAATTATTTCGTTAGTGTCGACACTATGTCGAGCTGCTTGTACTATAAATAGGCATCCTTGTGAGTCCAGTCCTCCAGCCAGTTTGAGGCTATGCCTTATCTCCTTTCGAGAGCAGGGACACCACTACGGCCAGTTCGTGGAGATGCCGAGCGGGCCATCCTTCGGCATCTCCGAGAAACTGGTCATAGAGGCACTCCCTAATATGGGAAATTAGTTAGCTCCCAGGTGTATTGATCTAGTTAGAGAAGTTACAAAGCTGCAAGATGGTTTTCGAGGCGAGGACACCACTACGGCCGGTTTGGGGAGATGCCGACGGAGCCTAGTCCTCCCATCTCCAAGAAACTGGTCATAGAGGCACTCCTAATATGTGACCACGCAGCGTTTGGAGATCAGATCTTAATGGTAAGTACGAATGGGACAACTTCTCATAGTCGGTCCATCCACAAAACATGACTAACACTCAAGACATGTATTAATATTAAAACATGAACTAGAGTTACATAATATGAGCATGAACTTCTTGGCATATGTCCTTCCTTATGATCGCTTGACGTAACCATGGAGCATCTTCTTTACTTAACGGAATGCTTGGGTCAGTTTTCCTTTGTGAAGGCGGAATTTCATCAAACTTATTATAATCTTCTGACATGTCTGTCTTGTCCTCGATTCCCATGATGTTTCTTTTCCCTGAAAGAACTATGTGACGCTTTGGCTCATCATATGATGTATTCGTTTGCATATTTTTTCTTTTTATTGGTCTGGAGGACATGTCCTTCACATAAAAAACCTGAGCCACATCATTGGCTAGGCCGAATGGTTCGTCTAAGTTCTTGTCTACCTTCATAAGATTGTTGAGATCCACCGTTGTCATTCCGTACTTCTTGTCTACCTCAACCCCTCCTCCTGTTAGCTTGACCCATTTGCATCGAAACAAGGGGACCTTAAAATTAGGTCCATAGTCAAGTTCCCATATCTCCTCTATGAACCCATAATACGTGGTCTTTTGCCCATTGTCTTTTGCTGCATCGAAGCGGACACCACTGTTTTGGTTGGTGCTCTTTTTATCTTGGCCTATCGTGTAAAATGTATTCCCATTTATCTCGTACCCTTGGAAAGTACATACAGTCAAAGATGGTGTCCTGGCCAACAAGTACAGCTGATCCCCAACAGTGGTGTTATTCGTGAGAAGTCTTTGCAGCCAGCCGCCAAAACCTGCGATGTGTTCACTTATAATCCATTCATAAGACTGCCCCGGGTGTTTGAAGCGTATTAAATTCTTGTGTTCATTGATATACGGGGCAACCAAGATAAATCTTTGTAAAACCGTGTAGTGTTCTTGATTGAGAGAATGCCCGTCCCTACATATCATTGCGTTACATCCTAGGGTGCCTTTTCCACGCAGTCTCCTCTCATGTCGTGATTCTGGAACACCAATCGCCTTAAGGTCAGGAATAAAATCAACACAGAACTCAATGACCTCCTCTGTTACATAGCCCTTGGAGATGCTTCCTTCTGGCCTAGCACGGTTATGAACATATTTCTTTAAGACTCCCATGTACCTCTCAAAGGGGAACATATTGTGTAGAAATACAGGACCGAGAATGGCAATCTCTTCTACTAGGTGAACCAGGAGATGCGTCATAATATTGAAGAAGGATGGTGGGAACACCAACTCAAAGCTGACAAGACATTGGGCCACATCTATTTGTAACCCTGGTAGGCTTTCTGGATCGATTACCTTCTGAGATATTGCATTGAGGAATGCACATAGCTTCACAATGGAGACTCGAACATTTTCAGGTAGAAGCCCCCTCAATGCAATCGGAAGCAATTGTGTCATAATCACGTGGAAGTCATGAGACTTCAGGTTTTGGAATTTTTTCTCTGCCATATTTATTATTCCCTTTATATTCGACAAGAAGCCAGACGGGACCTTGATACTGCTCATACATTCAAAAAATATTTCCTTCTCTGCTTTGGTAAGAGCGTAGCTGGCAGGAGTTAAGTGGCATCGTTTACCCTTCTCGTTCTCAGGATGCATAGGCTCTTCAGGGGCCTTCAGACGTTGCTGGTCCTGCCGTGCTTCCGGTGTATCTTTTTTCTTCCCATACACTCCTAGAAAGCCTAGCAGGTTCACGCAAACATTCTTCGTCACGTGCATCACGTCGATTGAAGAGCGGACCTCTAAGACTTTCCAATAGGGTAGGTCCCAAAATATAGATTGCTTGTTCCACATGGGCGCGTGTCCGGCATCGTCATTCGAACGAGATAGACTGCCAGACCTTTTCCAAAGATTACTTCTAGGTCCTTGACCATACCAAATACCTCCTCACCGCACGGAGGACAGGCTTCCTCCGGGGTTACGCGACATTTGAAATGCTTGCCTTTCTTTCTTCTTGGATGCAGTTGGAAGAAATCGGCGATACCCTAGGTACACAACCTTCTTACATTTATCCAAATATACACTTTCAGTATCATCTAAAGTGTGTGCATGCATTGTATCCCTTGTTTTATGCCTGAAATGTTACTAAGAGCAGGCCAATCATTGATGGTTACGAAAAGCAATGCTCGTAGGTCAAATGGCTCCCCTTTGTGCTCATCCCACATACGTACACCTGGTTTGGCCCACAGCTGTAAAAGTTCTTCAACTAATGGCCTTAGGTACACATCAATGTCGTTGCCGGGTTGCCTCGGACCTTGGATGAGCACTGGCATCATAATGAACTTCCTCTTCATACACAACCAAGGAGGAAGGTTATAGATACATAGGGTCACAGGCCAGGTGCTGTGACTGCAGCTCTGCTCACCAAAAGGATTCATGCCGTCTGTACTTAGACCAAACCTTAAGTTGCTTGCGTCACGTGCGAAGTCCGGGTACTCTCTATCGACTTTTCTCCACTGTGACCCATCAGCGGGGTGTCTCAACATCACGTCTTTCTTACGGTCTTCCATGTGCCATTGCAACAACTTGGCATGCTCTTTATTTCTGAAGAGACGTTTTAACCGTGGTATTATAGGAGCATACCACATAACCTTGGCGGGAACCTTCTTCCTAGGGGCCTCGCCCTCAACATCGCCAGGATCGTCTCGTCTGATCTTATACCGCAGTGCAGTGCATACCGGGCATGCATCCAAATTCTCGTACTTCTCACTGCGGTAGAGGATGCAGTCATTAATGCAGGCATGTATCTTCTGCACGTCTAATCCTAGAGGGCAGACAACCTTCTTTGCTTGGTATGTACTGTCGGGCAACTCATTATTTCTTGAAAGAAGATTCTTCATTTTTACCAACAACTTTGAAAATGCGCTGTCAGTCACACCATTCTCTGCCTTCCATTGCAGCAAATCTAGTATGGCACCTAGCTTTTTGTGGCCATCTTCGCAAGTTGGATACAACAATGTTTTGTGATCCTTTAACATCTGCTCCATCTTCTCCTTCTTCTTTTCAGTTTCACATTCTTCCTTTGCATCAGTAATGGCCCGACCAAGATCGTCATCAGCGGGCCCATCTGCTCCCTCTTGATCTTCATTATCTACCCCCGTTGCATTATCATCAGATTCAGGATACATATTATGATAGTTGTCATCATCCTCTTCTTCTTCGTTGTCTTCCATCACAACCCCTTTTTCTCCGTGCTTGGTCCAACAATTATAGCTGGGCATGAAACCGGATCGAAGCAGGTGGGCGTGAATGGTTCTGGTATTTGAGTAGTCTTTCTTGTTCTGACAGCGAACACACGGACATCACATAAAACCAGTGTGACCACGGTTTGCATTAGCCACAACGATGAAATTTTGGAGGCCCGTAATGTACTCGGAAGTGCGGCGGTCACCGTACATCCATTGCCGGTTTATCTGCATTAATATGTAGTATATATCAAAAAATAATAGGGAGATGACCATTTATATATATAGTACATCAATGACACATGAAACTATAGTTGCCGACCTCGATCGAGACGGAAAGAGCAACAAGAAAACTTATTTTGAGCTCTCGGGCATTTCACCGAACACCTCTTGTGCATATGAAAAAAACACAAACTAGCACTCTTCACACCCTCTTGCTAGACTCCAAAATGTGAAAGAATGGAAGAGTGGGGTGTGTGTGGGCTGGGGTGGTGTCTTATATAGCCCCCCCTTTAACACCGGTTCATGCCACGAACCGGTGTTAAAGGGGGGGTGCGCGGGCCACTGCTGCAGGGACCTTTAACACTGGTTCGTGGCATGAACCGGTGTTAAAGGGGGGGCTTCTTTTTTGCCGCAGGGGCCACACTGGTACGGCCCCCGCTTTAACACCGGTTCGTAGAAGAATCGGTGTTAGAGCCCTTTTTCGGGATCAACAAAAGACCTCGTTTCCAATAGTGTTGGTGGTGGTCTTCTTGACGACCTCCTCCTCGTCGGACAAGGATGTGCCGCCAGCGGTCCACCTGTCCAATGCGAAGGGCAGCGGCGAGGACGGGGACAGCGCCTTGGGCTCGAACTTTGGCGGCGCCAGATCGAGGATGGTTATCGGGGAAGCCGAAAGCGACTACACAGTTGCAGAGGCGGGTGAGTTGGCTCAGAAGGCTCTGGGTTGTTCACAAAGTCGTACTCGCGCACGCATGACTTATGGAAGTCTATGAAGTCTGTTATGTTTTTTGTTTGGAGATCTACATGCAAGAAAAAAAATGCCACAGGAGCTCTCCTAGTAGGAAACCGTCTAACACTGGTGGAAACAACCCCATGTGTCCCGGTTGGTAAGCGGCATTAGTCCCGGTTGCCCAACCGGGACGGGGCAATCGGGACTAAAGCCCGAACCTTTAGTCCCGGTTGCCCCACCAACCGGGACAAAAGATCATACACGTGGCAGCTGCACCGTGCGAGGAGGGGGCTTTAGTCCGGTTAAATACGAACCGACTAATAACCTTCTCGCCATGCGTAGATTTGGCCATTTCTTCCGCCGCCGCAGAGAATTCATTTTGCACATTTTGTTGCAGCGGCAGCATTTTCGCCACTTTTGTGTGCGTGAAGAATTCATTTAGGTTGTTTTATTGTTTATTTAGTGTTTTGCACTTATCAATGAAGGAACCTTATATTACACAAGATCATCATGACAATATTACATTCAATACACGGATCGAGTTCATGCACTACATACAAAAGTATTCCCCTTGTCTATACACGGATCGAGTTGCTATTTTTACAATCCCTATTGTCTATACACAGCAGAATAGTACTCCCCTTTCGGGTCTAGGACTTCTGCATCCAAGAATCCCGCCAATTCCTCCTGAATTGCTCGTACGCGATCCTTTGGCAGAAGACCGTCCCGTAGACGTTCGATCTAATTTAAAAAAGGAGTCAGTCTATATGAATGAAACTAAACACAATTTGTTTGAAAATAAAACTATAGAAATTGTTTACATACGTGGCGTTGCTCTAAATTTCTGCCCTTCTCATCGCACGTCTGCCGGATGAACTCGCAAACATAGTATCCACAGAGATTGTTACCTGGTCCCTGTGTCAGGCACTTCACAAGAACATAGTTCAATCAAAATAATAATCAAGCATGATAATAACTGTATCAAAACTAGAATCAAAGATATGCGCGGATATAGCTAGTGGTGCTTACATTTAGTGGTTGAAATGTAAGCTCCTCTTTCCAAACACCCCTAGCCTTGTTGGTGAACCGTTTCCAAGCGCTGCCCGGCGTAGAAAATGAATAAAATAAGTTCTTAAGTACTTGATATCATAAAATTCACGAACATTGCCGATATAGTGTCGTAATGATTAGAATTACCGCTGGAGAAGTATCTGCATGTCCTTCCACGTCTCAAGGGGTTTATGTTTCGAGTCCATGACTAGTACGCCTTTGTCAAGTTGAATGATTAACAGAATATAGTGGAAGCTGCGAATGCATAACTAATCAATTATATACTTAACATCGAGTTAGCGAAATAGAAAGTGTATACAAGACAATAACACTCACTGGAAGTTGTAAGGAAAAAGTATTTCCCTTTTGGTTTCTTGAAACCTTAACGCGTGTACTATATTATCCTCCGTATCCTGGGGGCTTATTTTGAGATTAGCTTCATGAACCCAATATGGGTCAATGAAGCCAATATCATAGATTTGTCCTCTGCTGCATTCGAGAATCTTCATTCTGCATATTACAGTATGATTATATACATGCAATAAACAAAGTGAGATAGCTGGAGACTAAGTTAATTACAGAATTAGTACTTACAGACAATAGGCACTGATGAGCGATTTGTCCAAGGCGTCTTGATTGAATAATTGAAATAGCTCATTAAATTCAATGGATATCATGTCATCACTTTCTTTCCCATGATGCTTTTTTGTAACCCTCAGCACTATCCAGTTAGCCCCGGCCCTTGTGGCGTGCATGTACCAGTTATGCAATCTTCGCATTTTTGTTGAAAGATTATTTACCTCCTCAGGTTTGACGAGAGGTTTGCGTCTTGGTATTTGTATGCTACTTCACTCACGGGAAGAACTCTAATCGATAAGTATCTTGGGCAATACTCATACCTTGAGCAGCGGCTTCTCCGTACAGTAACTACCTACGGATCATCTTGCTCTTGCCCCATATTTGCTCGACCCACATTGGTTTGAGAAATCACCTTGAGAGGCGCAAGTCTGTTTTGCTTGTTCTCCGAGCTGGGCAACAGATTTCCGCTTGCATCGATCGCTCTTGAGGCTTTTTGTGCGCATGTGACTTGAGAATAGAAACGCTCATAGTCGATGACAGCTTTGGCTCGGGTTGATGAAGAGTCTTTAGCATTTTCAACACTTTGGCTTTTTCTTCTTTGGTCTTTGGGAACTCGCTCTTTTCGGCCGCCTCGGCTTAAAACGCTGTCGTTTCGCATCAACGATCGCATGATCTCCTCTTGATGCAGTCATAAGCTCTCTTGGGAGGAACCATTGGTACTTTTGGAAGAGGCTCTTGTTTACGTTCGGCGATCGCTTACGACCAAGATGGCAATGCGCTTCGCTTTTATCCCGAGGCGTCGGCGATGGCTCCCCTGGCGATGGCTGCACGGAGATTGGTGGCGGAGGCGGGTGAGGCGACGAAGGCGGCTGAGGCGGCCGGCGGCGAAGATGGCCTTGGCGTGTGATTTGAAGCGATACAATCCTTGACCATAGAATGGTGACGTTTTTGCGTCACCAGACAAATCACATCCCCTTCACCAGCAGGGTAGTGAAGATCCAAAACCTCAAAGGTGGGCATGATTTCATCCACGCCGACAACAACGTAGCCCTCTGGAACCGGACGACTGTGGTAAGTTGGTGTGGGTCCAATTGGTAAGGCATATCCGACCGCCACCTTCATTGATATGTTCACAACTTTGACATGTAGCTCGCAGTGTGTCATCTCTGTGATATCATCCACTGGGTAGCCAACAGGAGCCATCGTCGGTGCATCATCGGCATCGCCATTGTCATCACCCGGGACCTCGGTGGAAGCCACACTGCTTTTTCGATTATTCGATAGGCCGGTAGCATCGAATGCAGTGTGCTGCTGAGATGGGGCGCCGGTAGTACTTTGCTCTTTAAGTGAGTTAATTTCATCTTGTTGTTGCTTTAATCGTTCTTCAATTAAACGCATTCGCTCTTTCTGACTTTCTGCTTCAACTGCCGCCCTGTCCTTACTCCTCTGACGGCTTCTATCAGGATATTTCTTCCTCTCTTCGGGAAACCCAGTCCTCCATGATTGGGAGACTATTGTGCCTCGTGTTCGTCCATCATGTTCCTTATTTCCAAGGGCGAGTGTGAGCTCATCATTCTCTCTATCGGGAATGAAGTCCCCATCTTTAACAGCCTTTACTGCTTTTCTCATCCTCTCGATTGGCAAGGGGTCTTCTTTATGTCGTATGGTATATATACACCTCCCTTCCGAGTCCAGCGTGCCCCCATGCCCGTAAAACCAATTCCTTGCACGTTCTACCCAATCGTCTGTCTCTGGGGTGATATTTTTATCACGCAGTTCCTGCTCAAGTTTCTCCCACTTAGGAATGCCACCAGAGCCACCTTGCCCCATAGTATGGTGATACTTCTTGTTAGCAGCATTCAGCTTATTCGTTTCAGACATTTTCTTAGCTTTTTCTGATTTCTTGTATTCCACAAACTCATCCCAGAATGGTTTTATCTTCTCAAACCGAATATTCTTGAAATCGGGAGTCTTCTTTTTCACGACATAGTCAAGGTGCAATCTTTTCTTCCAGTTGGTGAAACACTGGGCCATCTTCTTCAAAGCCCACTCCCTGACCTTAGCCTCCATGGCTCTCCCATGTTGTAAGGCGTCCTCAACTGGATCCTCCGCATTTGGATCCAGCTCTATCTTCGGTAGTTTGAAATTAACCATGAGCCTCTTCCACAGTAAATATTTGGCGTGGTTAGGGACAAATAAACATGTTCCCTCTTCATCCGCATTAGCAGGCCTATTCCAATTTCTAATGGTGATCGGGATTAAGTCCGTAACGATTACTCCGCATTGTGCCACAAATTTGGTTGCGACAACTTCGAGTCGTTTGCCGCTGGCTCGCAGCGACATCTTTGATCCTGAACCTCTCATGGTCTTCCAACTTTTTGGTTGGGCCTCGTCCGCTCTTTTCAGTAGATTCCTTCGATTCGGAGGGCTAAAAGAAGAAAGATCGCCGTTACTATTTCTATATAGATAGCAGATGATTAATTAATGAATTGATTTATATTACATGCACCTTGCCGGAGCGGTCGTCTTCTCGATTACACAAGGCATCGCCTTCTCCCTCGCGGAAGGCAACACCTTCAACCTCAAACAAGTTGTCTACTCCGGTAAAAAGAGGATCACCCTCACCGGAGTTGTTCAGAAACGTTGATACATCTAAATTATCTTCCCCACGGATCACACCTTGGATCAACTCTTCCTTTTCTTCGTCTCTGACGTGTGGATCCATATTTTTTGCATAGGTGGAAAAACGAATAAGTCAAAGCGGCTAAAGGAGAAAGTTAAGGAGAAACCCTGATATATACATACACAATAATAAAAATGAAGAGAAACCCTAAACCTAGCTACAAAAAGGAAACCGTGTAGTAGATAGGTAACTCTAGCTAAAATCAACGGTTATCAATATTCCGGAGTTCCGAGGGGTGTAACCTAGTTCGGAGAAACCTCCGATGCATATGAGAGGGGAACCCACATGCACCTAAGGGGTATTAATGATTCCTTATCTAACCACAGTGGATCGGCAATGTGAATGAATCGGTGCAGGGCTACCCACATTGACTGGCCACAATAAGACCAATAATACCAAACTAATTAATAAACCTAATAATACCTAACTAATAATAAACCTAATAATCGAAACACCGAAAAGAAAGGGAAACAATCAACACATGGCATCGATGCAATGCTCAAGCAAGTATGATGATATGACAAGTTAATTTGCATTGGAATGTAACCCTAAGACATGCTCGACGATTTAATCGGGGTTCCGACGGGTGAAAACCCTAACTCGGGGAAACTCCGGAACATATGAGAGGGGTGCATTTGTTCTTCTAATTATACTTGTCATTTAAATTGTTGAACAATGCATGATTATAGGATAAATAGATAGGTTTCATTTTTCTGAACAATTTGATATATTATTTGTATTTTTCTGACTTATAAATAAAAAGATATTGAATTTACAAGTTTATATCAATTTCTGGAATTAAAAAAAGGCAAATAGTTTTTACACCGGGGCGCCCCCTACCCACTGAGGCTGACAGATGGGCCCCAGGCCACATCAGCTGCCACACGAGCACGAGTGACGTCAGCACGACGTCACGCTGGCGGTGAGCTCCCAGGCAGCGGCGGCGGCGGCGATAGCGGGCACCCCTGGACGCGTGGATGGGCGCGTTAGAGAGAGCGCGATGCAGGGAGAAAGGGAGTGGTGGCGCCGCTCCTTGTTGGTCACCGGAGCGTCGCCTCCGTCGAGCTCGAGCGGCGGCGTCGTCGGGCACACGCGGGGAGAGGAGTATAGGAGGAGAGGGAGAAAAAGAAGACCACCGTGAGGATCAGCAGCTCACCAGGAACACGACGGAGGTGGTGGCGAGGCCGGGCGAGCTCGGGAGACGTCGGAATCGACGGAGGCGACGTGCGGACGGAGCTTCCAATCCAGGCGATTGAGGTCACGCGCGAGGGGGAAAGTAGCAGGGGCGCGCGTGGACGGAGGCAGCGGCGATGGCGGACGCAACGCGCGGGTGGCGGCGAGCTCGGGCAGCCTGCCGGCGTAGAGGGTGCGCGCCCCGGTGAGAAGCAGAGAAGTGAGATGGGGAAGAAGAAGAGGAGGCGAGCCAGTTATAAACGAATGGGTCATTTGTCCCGGTTGATGGCTCCAACCGGGACTAAAAGTGCATACGTCCCGGTTGGAGCCACCAACCGGGACCTATACTCCACTTTTTTTTCCAATTTTCAGCAACTGGAGGGGCGCGCGCAGGGGGGATTTAGTCCCGGTTGGTGGCTCCAACCGGGACATATTCCCCTGTTTTCAAAAAATTTCAGGTTTTCTCTCTGTTCCCGCCTTATTTTTTATTTTGGGGTTTAAATTTGTATTGTTTTTTAAATGATAATTAATTTGGAATTTAGAAAAACTTTAAACATAAAAAGTGTTTGGATTTGAATAAATAATTCAAAACCATTTTCTGTTTTAAAAAATAATTAATGTAACCATTTAAAATATGAACCATTTACAATTAAAAATGAATTAACTTTTATTTTTTTAATATCAATTTGGAATTTAGAAAAACTTTAAACATAAAAAGTGTTTGGATTTGAATAAATAATTCAAAACCATTTTCTGTTTTAAAAAATAATTAATGTAACCATTTAAAATATGAACCATTTACAATTAAAAATGAATTAACTTATATTTTTTTAATATCAATTTGGAATTTAGAAAAACTTTAAACATAAAAAGTGTTTGGATTTGAATAAATAATTCAAAACCATTTTCTGTTTTAAAAAATAATTAATGTAACCATTTAAAATATGAACCATTTACAATTAAAAATGAATTAACTTTTATTTTTTTAATATCAATTTGGAATTTAGAAAAACTTTAAACATAAAAAGTGTTTGGATTTGAATAAATAATTCAAAACCATTTTCTGTTTTAAAAAACAATTAATGTAACCATTTAAAATATGAACCATTTACAATTAAAAATGAATTAACTTATATTTTTTTAATATCAATTTGGAATTTAGAAAAACTTTAAACATAAGAAGTGTATGGATTTGAATAAATAATCCAAAACCATTTTCTATTTCTAGAAAATAATTAATGTAACCTTTTAAAATGAATTAACTTATATTTTTTAATATTAATTTGGAATTTAGAAAAACTTTAAACATAAGAAGTGTATGGATTTGAATAAATAATCCAAAACCATTTTCTATTTCTAAAAAATAATTAATGTAACCTTTTAAAGTTAATTAACTTATATTTTTGAATATTAAGTTGGAATTTAGAAAAAATTTAAACATAAAAAGTGTTTGGATTTAAATAAATAATTCAAAAACATTTTCTGTTTTAAAAAATAATTAATGTAACCTTTTAAAGTTAATTAACTTATATTTTTGAATATTAAGTTGGAATTTAGAAAAAATTTAAACATAAAAAGTGTTTGGATTTAAATAAATAATTCAAAAACATTTTCTGTTTTAAAAAATAATTAATGTAACCATTTAAAATATGAACCATTTACAATTAAAAATGAATTAACTTATATTTTTTTAATATCAATTTGGAATTTAGAAAAACTATAAACATAAGAAGTGATAGGGGACGGCCATTGTTCGGATTTTTCCTTTCGAAACATGATCAATATACCAAGTCTGGTATTTTTTCTTTCATATTGTTAGAACTTGCATTGGATCTCTAAAGAAACCACATATTGCGAGTCTAAAAATGATTTTTTCAAAAAATCAGGGGCGGTAGATCATGTACCTGTAGTACAAACCGGACCCACTTCCTACGATTCTACAGACATTTGTCCTTTTACCGTGGATGGACGAAAAGGTTTGAGATGTACCGTTGGGATATAGTCCATGTAAGGTGGTCTAGTATTTTAGGAAAATAGGGCGGTAGCATTCTGAAACGGCATTTTGGTGGTTACTTCACAAAATTCGCTTTTTGCGCTCGGAAAATGGAAAAGGGCTTTTCCGTCCGACAAAAAGGAAAACTTCCTCCTGCAACATTGTTCTCCATACCAATGTCCACACACATGCATAATATGGGCACAACATCACAAACTATGCCGTGATTCAGCACATAACATCGGTCATTTGGACCGAAAGCCATGAAACCTCGAACATGATAGGTCATTTTGTGAAGGTTTTTTCGAAACATGATCAATATACCAAGTCTGGTATTTTTCCTTTCAACTATGTAACATAATATGACACCACGCGAAGGATTTTCATTGTTCGGATTTTTTTTGAATTTATTATGCCCGTTTTGAATTATTTGAATTTCTAACTATGGTCAAACCGGTGTGCATGAAGATAGGGGACGGGCATTGTTAGAACTTGCATTGGATCTCTGAAGAAACCACATATTGCGAGTCTAAAAATGATTTTTTCAAAAAATCACGGGCGATAGATCATGTACCTGTAGTACAAACCGGACCCACTTCCTGCCGATTCGGCAGACATTTGTCCTTTTTACCAGGGATGGACGAAAAGGTTTGAGATGTACCGGTTGGGATATAGTCCATGTAAGGTGGTCTAGTATTTTAGGAAAATAGGACGGTAGCATTCTGAAACGGCATTTTGGTGGTTACTTCACAAAACGACCCCTTTTTGCGCTCGGAAAATGGAAAAGGGCTTTTCCGTGCGACAAAAAGGAAAACTTCCTCCTGCAACATTGTTCTCCATACCAATGTCCACACACATGCATAATATGGGCACAACATCACAAACTATGCCGTGATTCAGCACATAACATCGGTCATTTGGACCGAAAGCCATGAAACCTCGAACATGATAGGTCATTTTGTGAAGGTTTTTTCGAAACATGATCAATATACCAAGTATGGTATTTTTCCTTTCAACTATGTAACATAATATGACACCACGCGAAGGATTTTCATTGTTCGGATTTTTTTTGAATTTATTATGCCCGTTTTGAATTATTTGAATTTCTAACTATGGTCGAACCGGTGTGCATGAAGATAGGGGACGGGCATCGTTAGAACTTGCATTGGATCTCTGAAGAAACCACATATTGCGAGTCTAAAAACGATTTTTTCAAAAAATCACGGGCGATAGATCATGTACCTGTAGTACAAACCGGACCCACTTCCTGCCGATTCGGCAGACATTTGTCCTTTTTACCAGGGATGGACGAAAAGATTTGAGATGTACCGGTTGGGATATAGTCCATGTAAGGTGGTCTAGTATTTTAGGAAAATAGGACGGTAGCATTCTGAAACGGCATTTTGGTGGTTACTTCACAAAACGACCCCTTTTTTGCGCTCGGAAAATGGAAAAGGGCTTTTCCGTGCGACAAAAAGGAAAACTTCCTCCTGCAACATTGTTCTCCATACCAATGTCCACACACATGCATAATATGGGCACAACATCGCAAACTATGCCGTGATTCAGCACATAACATCGGTCATTTGGACCGAAAGCCATGAAACCTCGAACATGATAGGTCATTTTGTGAAGGTTTTTTCGAAACATGATCAATATACCAAGTCTGGTATTTTTCCTTTCAACTATGTAACATAATATGACACCACGCGAAGGATTTTCATTGTTCGGATTTTTTTTGAATTTATTATGCCCGTTTTGAATTATTTGAATTTCTAACTATGGTCGAACCGGTGTGCATGAAGATAGGGGACGGGAATCGTTAGAACTTGCATTGGATCTCTGAAGAAACCACATATTGCGAGTCTAAAACGATTTTTCAAAAATCACGGCGATAGATCATGTACCGTAGTACAAACCGGACCACTTCCTGCCGATTCGGCAGACATTTGTCCTTTTTACCAGGGATGGACGAAAAGGTTTTAGATGTACCGGTTGGGATATAGTCCATGTAAGGTGGTCTAGTATTTTAGGAAAATAGGACGGTAGCATTCTGAAACGGCATTTTGGTGGTTACTTCACAAAACGACCCCTTTTTTGCGCTCGGAAAATGGAAAAGGGCTTTTCCGTGCGACAAAAAGGAAAACTTCCTCCTGCAACATTGTTCTCCATACCAATGTCCACACACATGCATAATATGGGCACAACATCACAAACTATGCCGTGATTCAGCACATAACATCGGTCATTTGGACCGAAAGCCATGAAACCTCGAACATGATAGGTCATTTTGTGAAGGTTTTTTCGAAACATGATCAATATACCAAGTCTGGTATTTTTCCTTTCAACTATGTAACATAATATGACACCACGCGAAGGATTTTCATTGTTCGGATTTTTTTTGAATTTATTATGCCCGTTTTGAATTATTTGAATTTCTAACTATGGTCGAACCGGTGTGCATGAAGATAGGGGACGGGCATCGTTAGAACTTGCATTGGATCTCTGAAGAAACCACATATTGCGAGTCTAAAAACGATTTTTTCAAAAAATCACGGGCGATAGATCATGTACCTGTAGTACAAATCGGACCCACTTCCTACCGATTCGGCAGACATTTGTCCTTTTTACCAGGGATGGAAGAAAAGTTTTGAGATGTACCGGTTGGGATATAGTCCATGTAAGGTGGTCTAGTATTTTAGGAAAATAGGACGGTAGCATTCTGAAACGGCATTTTGGTGGTTACTTCACAAAACGACCCCTTTTTTGCGCTCGGAAAATGGAAAAGGGCTTTTCCGTGCGACAAAAAGGAAAAATTCCTCCTGCAACATTGTTCTCCATACCAATGTCCACACACATGCATAATATGGGCACAACATCACAAACTATGCCGTGATTCAGCACATAACATCGGTCATTTGGACCGAAAGCCATGAAACCTCGAACATGATAGGTAATTTTATGAAGGTTTTTTCGAAACATGATCATTGTTCGGCACACATTTAGTCCCGGATGTAGTCACAAACCGGGACTAAAAATATTTTCCGCCATTTCCCACCTCTTCCCGCCAAGTTTTCCCGCCCTTTCCTTTCTACTAGAGCTTTTAGTCCCGGATGTAGTCACTAACCGGGACTAAAGATATTTCCGCCATTTCCCAAAGCTTCATGCCAAGTTTTCCGCCTTTCCTCTATATTTAGGGTGATCGTGTCATGGCTATCCACACATCCACACCTTCCTCTTAGAACAATGGACAACGCCATCGGGCCATTCTCGACCTCGGAGATCGAGGCCAGGCGCCCAACTACCCTTGTCCACTGGGTACCGCCGCCCAGCCGGATGCCGAAGGCTGGAGGGTTCTGTCCCTCCTGTCCTCAAGGTTCCGCACGCCAGGCGGCCATCACAAACCACTTCTACCACGAGCTCACGCCGGAGCAGCGGATGGATCCCCAGTGGGATCCCGACAACTATGACACCTGGAATGCCTTCTTCGCTAATAGGCGGGAAAGGGAGCTCGCCAGGTACGAGGGTGATGGCCCGCCACCGGTGAACAACAACGGTCGGGCCGTCTGTGGTGGGAGAACCGTACTATCATCAAAGTGATGCGCTACATCGCCGGGAGACCATCTCGCCACGGTGTTGCACGAAGTCCACCCGCCACGCCCCACACCATCGCCCGGTGGCGGCATCGTCTTCAGAGACCCCTCTCCACCCGCCGTGAATCCAAGGCTGGAATGGCCTGGTATATGCCATGGATGGGCCGAGGATCCCGAGTGGCGGTGACGATGACGGCGATGATGACGACGACGATGAAGACCCTGAAGCTGCGTACTATAGGACTAGGCATGATTATGACTAAAGGGGGCGGCTTTAGGCCTGAGTGTTAGCTAGTCCCGATTTGTCCCGGTTTTTAATATTAATAAATGTCTTAAGTGTTACCTAATAAATAGAGGGAAATGCCTATATAAAGAGAGGGTTCATATTTAGTCCCGATTTGTACCGGTTGGGATATAGTCCATGTAAGGTGGTCTAGTATTTTAGGAAAATAGGACGGTAGCATTCTGAAACGGCATTTTGGTGGTTACTTCACAAGCGACCGTTTTATGCTTCGAAAATGGAAAAGGGATTTTCCGTGCGACAAAAAGGAAAACTTCCTCCTGCAACATTGTTCTACATACCAATGCCCACACACACATGATCATTGTTCGGCACACATTTAGTCCCGGATGTAGTCACAAACCGGGACTAAAGGGATTGCGGCAGAGTGGGCCAGACAACACTAATAATAGGGGTGAGTGTCGACATTATGTCGTGCGGCTTGTACCTTGTCCCGGATGGTGTCACCAACCGGGACTAAAGATGAACCTTTAGTCCCGGTTGGAGACACCAACCGGGACTAAAGATGAGTCAGCACTAATAATAGGGGTGAGTGTCGACATTATGTCGTGAGTATCGACATTATGCCGAGCTGCTTGTACTATAAATATGCATCCTTGTGAGTCCAGTCCTCCAGCCAGTTTGAGGCATCTCCAAGATGGTTTTCGAGAGCGAGGACACCATGCTGCCAGTTCGAGGAGATGCCGACGAGCCAGTCCTCCGGCATCTCAGAAACTGGTCATAGAGGCACTCCCTAATATGTGAAATTAGTTAGCTCCGAGGCGTATTGATCTAGTTAGTGAAGTTACAAGCTGCAAGATGGTTTTCGAGAGCAGGGACACCACTACGGCCAGTTTCAGGGAGATGCCGACAGAGCCCAGTCCTCCGGCATCTCCGAGAAACTGGTCATAGAGGCACTCCCTAATATGTGAAATTAGTTAGCTCCGAGGCGTATTGATCTAGTTAGTGAAGTTACAAGCTGCAAGATGGTTTTCGAGAGCAGGGACACCACTGCGGCCAGTGGAGATGTCGACGAGCCAGTCCTCCCAAGATCTCCGAGAAACTGGTCATAGAGGCACTCTCGGTCCAGCCACAAATGGGACTAACACTCAAGACATTTATTAATATTAAAAACCGAGACTACAAAACCGGGACTAAAGGCCACAAACCGCGAAAGATATCCTTCGGTCAAGCCACAAACCGCGAAAGACATGAACTAGAGTTACATAATATGAGCATGAACTTCTTGGCATATGTCATTCCTTATGACCGCTTCAGACGTAACCATGGAGCATCTTCTTTACTTAACGGAATGCTTGGGTCAGTTTTCACTGTGAAGGCGGAATTTCATCAAACTTATTATAATCTTCTGACATGTCTGTCTTGCCCTCGATTCCCACGATGTTTCTTTTCCCTGAAAGAACTATGTGACGCTTTGGATCATCATATGATGTATTCGTTTGCATATTTTTTCTTTTTTTCGGTCTGGAGGACATGTCCTTCACATAGAAAACCTGAGACACATCATTGGCTAGGACGAATGGTTCATCTCTATAACCAAGATTGTTGAGATCCACTGTTGTCATTCCGTACAACTGGTCTATCTTTACCCCTTCCCCATTCAGGTTGACCCATTTGCAGCGAAACAAAGGGACCTTAAAAGAGACTCCATAGTCTAGTTCCCATATCTCCTCTATGTAACCATAATATGTGTCCTTTTGTCCATTCTCGTCTATTGCGTCAAAGCGGACACCACTATTTTGGTTGGTGCTCTTTTTATCTTGGGCGATCGTGTAGAATGTATTCCCATTTATTTCGTACCCTTGGAAATTCAATACAGTAGAAGATGGTGACGCGCCAACAAGTATAGCTGATCTCCAACAAGTGGTGTCATTCAAGAGATGTGTCCGCATCCAACCACCGATGACTTCATGTGTTCATCTCAGAATCCATGATTCAGCTTCCCGGTTTTTGGAGCGTACAATATTCTTGTGTTCCTCCATATACGGAGCTGCCAAGGTGGAATTATGTAGAACTGTAGTGTGCTTTAGTGAAAGAATCCCTCCCGTCCTACATATCGGTGCTTTCTTTCCAGTGCCTTTTCCACTTAGTCTTCCCTCATGCCGCGAGTCAAAAACACCAATCGGCTTAAGGTCAGGAATAAAGTCAACACAAAACTCAATGACCTCCTCTGTTCCATATCCCTTGGAGATGCTTCCTTCTGGTCTAGCATGGTTATGAACATATTTCTTTAAGACTCCATGAACCTCTCAAAGGGGAACATATTGTGCGTAAATACGGACCGAGAATGGCAATCTCTTCCACTAGATGAACCAGAGATGCGTCATAATATTGAAGAAGGATGGTGGGAACACCAATTCAAAACTAACAAGACATTGTACCACATCCTTCGTAACCTTGGCAGAATATCTGGATTGATTACCTTCGAGATATTGCATTGAGGAATGCACACACTTCACAATGGGTACTCGAACATTTTCGGTAGAAGCCCCTCAATGCAATCGGAAGCAATCGTCATAATCACGTGATGATCATGAGACTTCAGGTTTTGGAACTTTTTCTGCCATATTTATTATCCCTTTATATTAGATGAGAAGCCCGACGGCACCTTGATACGTAAAGGACTTCAAAAAGATTTCCTTCTGCTTTGGTAAGAGCATAGTCGGTACGACTTAAGTGACGCCTTTATCCGTCTTGTTATCTGTATGCATGTTCTTTGGGTCTTTCATAATTTGTTGGTCCTCCCGTGCTTCAGGTGTATCTTTTGTCTTCCCATACACGCCTAGGAATCCTAGCAGGTTCACGCAGAGATTCTTCGTCACGTGCATCACGTCGATTGAAGAGCGGACACGCAGGACTTTCCAATATGGCAGCTCCCAAAATATAGATTTCTTCTTCCACATGGGTGCGTGTCCTAGCGACGCTGCTCGAACTGATTGACCGGGGACCCTTTCCAAAGATTACTTCTATGTCCTTGACCATACCAAATACATCATCACCAGCTGGGAGTTCAGCTTCTTCCGTGATTCGCCTCACCTTTGAAATGCTTGCCTTTCTTACGGGATGATTGGTCGGAAGAAATCGTCGATTCGCTAGGTACACAACCTTCTTGCATTTATGCAAATATGTACCTTCGGTCTTATCTAAACAGTGGGTGCATGCCTTATATCCTTTGTTTGTCTGTCCTGAAAGGTTACTAAGAGCAGGCCAATCATTGATGGTTACGAATAACAACCCTCGTAGATTAAATGGCTCCTGTTTGTTCTCATCCCACGCACGTACACCTGGTTTACCCCACAACTGTAAGAGTTCTTCAACTAATGGCCTAAGGTACACATCAATGTCGCGTTCGGTTGCTTCGGGCCTTGGATGAGCACTGGCATCATAATGAACTTACGCTTCATGCACAACCAAGGAGGCAGGTTGTAGATACATAGAGTCACGGGCCAGGTGCTGTGACTGCAGCTCTGCTCCCCAAAAGGATTCATGCCATCCGCATTTTAGACCAAACCATAAGTTCCTTGCGCCACCTGCAAAGTCCGGGAAGTCTCTCGATTTTTCTCCACTGTGACCCATCAGCAGGTGTCTCAACTCCCGCCTTTCTTACGGTCTTCTTTGTGCCATCGCAACAACCTGGCATGCTCTTTGTTTCGAACATGCGTTTCAACCTTGGTATTATAGGAGCATACCACATAACCTTAGCAGAACCCTCTTCCGAGGGGCTCTCCCTCAACATCACCAGGGTCATCTCGTCGATCTTATACATAACGCTGCATACCGGCATTTATCTAAATTCTCATACTCCTTACATGTAGAGGATGCATCATTAATGCATGCATGTATCTTTTGCACATCTAATCCCGAGGACAGAGTCTTCTTTGCTTCAGAGGTACTCTCGGGAAGTTCGTTATGTTTTGGAAACTTGCTTCATTATTTTCAGCATCTTTTCAAATGAGGAGTCAGTTAGACCACACTCGCCTTCCATCGCAACAATTCCAGTGGTTCCGAGCTTTGTGCTGCCATCTTCACAATTTGGGTACAACAATTTCTTGTGATCTTCTAACATGCCCTCTAACTTCAACTTCTCATTTTCTGTTTCACAGTCTCGCTTTGCATCAGAAATGACCCTACCAAGTTCATCAGCCGGCTCATCTGATGCCCGTTCTTCACCTTTTTCCTCTCCATTGTCTTCCATAGCAGTATCACCGTATTCAGGAAACATATGATGATAGTTGTTATCATCATCTTCTTCTTCACCATCTTCCATCATAACCCCTCTTTCCCCGTGCTTGGTCCAGCAATTATAGTTGGGCATGAAACCTTTCATAATCAGGTGGCCGCGAATGATTTTCGAGGAAGAGTACTCCTTGTTGTTCCGACATTGAACACATGGACAACGTATAAATCCATTCTCTTTGTTTGCCGTAGCCACATCGATAAATTTATCCACGCCTTTGATATACCCGGCTACCCGCCGGTCACCGTACATCCATTCCCGACCGTTCATCTGCATCATATAAGTAAGTTTATCAAAAAACAGGACATCGTAAATAGTGAAATAACCAATTCACACCGACACATGAATTGTATCAATGACCTAGAAAAGATAGGATTGCTAACCTCGATCGAGGGAAATAAAGAGGAGAAAGCTCAAGTGCGTCTCGGACACCTTCTATATTTTTGTTCTATGAGAAATTCAACTGGATTTTTCACTCAAACATTTCAACAAACACCTTCAATGCATGCATGAGAAAAAACTAGCACACACCCTCACACCTTACACCATTCGAAAAAACAGAGTGGAGGCAGAGGGGGCTGGGGCGTTGCATTTATAGAGGGCAAGGGGTCTTTGTCCGGTTTGAGCCAGCAACCGGGACTAAAGGTGCGTGCCACGCCACGTGGCTGTGGCCAAACCTTTAGTCCCGGTTGGTGGCTCCAACCGGGACGCATGCCCCCTTACCAACCGGGACCCATGCCCCCTGGCCCCGTGCCCGCTCCAACCGGGACGCGTGCCAGCATTAGTCCCGGTTGGTGGCGCAACCGGGACTAATGCTCCCAGGGGTGGCGAACGGATGGCCCTTTTTCCTCTAGTGTAATAAATCAAATTCTCTATCTAAAGCTCGGATGTCCCAGGCGTATACAATCGATCAATTTTTTTAATTTACCGGTAGTGTTGGTGGTATTATGTAATTTGATGAAAGGGCAAAATGGTCAAAAAAATGTTGGACCGAAAAAACGCGTCGCCATTTATTATTAAAATATATATAGAATAGAACAGGAACATGCCCCGGCGATAGCCACACCAGTACCGTTTCATGTGTTAGCGGAAAGTACATGCATAGTGCACCAGTTCTGAGCCTGATTGCTTATTTAAGCCACCTTGTCTTGCCTCTACTTGATCTAGTAGTTCAGTACACTATCATCGTGCAAGAGATTGATCCATGCATGGAAAGTTTGTCCCATCCCACCCACAAGTAGAAGTTTAGTAGCTAGGCACGATAGGCCTTATGAATACTGATTCGGGTGTTAGATGCACCTTTTGTAGTTGCTATCTCACAAGAAGTTCATGTGCATGAATATACTTGGTTTATACGCCTTTTGTAGTAACGTCCTACTTCTCGTGCTACCCAAAGGAGGAGTCTTGAAAAAATTGGATTATTACCGATCAAGATATTTTGACAAGGAGATAGTGAGAAAAAAGTATCGACTGAAAAAATAGAGCGTGGTTTGCCACCCAAAGCAGAAAGGAGGTCTAGGCATACATGAACTTCATGTCAAAATACCGCTCTTCTAGACAAGTGGTTGTTCGAACTATTGAATGAAGATGGTATATGGCAAACCCTCTTTTAGAGGAAGTAAGCAAGTTTAAAAGCGTTATCTCACTAGTAGAAAACAGGCCTTTCGTTCGAAGCGTCCCAGAGTTTTTGTCCCGGTCGCACCATGAACCGGGACTAATTCTCGCATTTGTCCCGGTTCGAGCGGCCAGAGCGTGGCACAGGAGCCCGGGGGCATTCGTCGGTTCATAATGGACTATTCGTCCTGTTTTTTGTTCTATGCACCGTAAGGTGTTCGATGAAATGCCTAAGAAAATGATGCCGCTTGATTTCACACAAAATAAAAATGACATGAGATTCCAAAGCCACACTTGAGCTTTCTCCTCTTTCTTTCCTCCTCGATCAAGGTTAGCAACCTTATCCTTTCATCTATCATTGATTCAATGCATGTGTCGATGTAAAGTAGTCATTTCACTATTCATGATGTTCTGTATTGGTTTTTGATAAATATGATGCAGATGAACCGGCAGTAATGGATGTACAGTGACCGACGTGAATCCGAGTACATTAAGGACGTGGATAAATTTATCTATGTGGCTACGGCAAACAAAGAGAATGGTTTTATGCGTTGTTCATGTGTTCAATGTCGGAATGACAAGGAGTACTCTTCCTCGAAAATCATTCGTGGCCACCTGGTTATGAAAGGTTTTATGGCTAGCTATAATTGTTGGACCAAGCATGAAGAAAGAGGGGTTATAATGGAAGACAATGAAGAAGAAGAGGATGAAAAATAACAACTATCATCATATGTTTCTTGAATACGATGATACCACAATGGAAGACAATAAAGAGGAAGGAGGTGAAGAAGGGGCATTAGATGAGCCTGCTGATGATCTTGGTCGGATCATTTCTGATGCAAACCGAGATTGTGAAACAGAAAAGGAGAAGTTGAAGTTGAAGGGCATGTTAAAGGATCACAAATAATGTTGTAACCAAATTGCGAAAATGGTAGCACAAAGCTCGGTATCACACTGGAATTGCTGAAATGGAAGAAAGAGACTGGTTTATCTGACAAGGAATTTGAGAAACTACTGAAACTAATGAGAGTACGTACAAAGCAAAGAAGATTCTCTGCCCTCTAAGATTAGATGTGCAGAAAATACATGCATGCATTAATGACTGCATTCTCTACCGCGGAGAGGAATACGAGAATTTAGATAAATGCTCGGTATGCACTGCACTGTGGTATAAAATCAGACAAGATGACCCTGGTGATGTTGAAGGTGATGATGAGCCCCCCTAGGAAGAGAGTTCCTGCTAAGGTTATGTGGTATGCTCCTATAATACCACGGCTGAAACGTCTGTTTAGAAACAAAGAGCATGCCAAGTTGTTGCAATGGCACAAAGAAGACCGTAAGAAATATAGGAAGTTGAGACACCCGGCTGATGGGCCGCAGTGGAGAAAAATTAAGAGAGACTTTTCGGAGTTTATAGGTGACGCAAGGAACTTATGGTTTGGTCTAAATACATATGACATGAATCCTTTGGGGGAGCAGAGCTACAGTCACTGCACCTAGCCTGTGACTATGTATCTACAACCTTCCTTCTTGGTTTTGCATGAAGCGGATGTCAGTGCTCATCCAAGGCCCGAAGCAACTCGTCAATAACATTGATGTGTACCTAAGTCTATTAATTGAAAAACTCTTATAGTTGTGGGGCAAACAAGGTGTACGTGTGTGGGATAAGTACAAACAGGAGCCATTTGACCTACGAGCATTGCTTTTCGTAACCATCAATGATTGGCCTGCTATTAGTAACCTTTTAGGATAGACAACCAAGGGATACAAGGCATGCACACATTGTTTAGATGAGACTGAAAGCACATTTTTGCATAAATGTAAGAAGGTTGTGTACTTGGGGAATCGTCGATTTCTTCCGTCCAATCATTCCATAAGAAAGAAAGGCAAACATTTCAAAGCACTACAAGAAATGTTTTCTTCCGCAACAACTAGGCCTTTCAGTCGTCGTAGAAGGCGCGTCTTCCGTGAAGAATATCTCGGCTCGACCGTGGCCGATGTAAAAAAAATTCGGTTCGCACCCCTCTACTACGACGAAATCGCTAAAAATGTGGACAAAGCTCGACGGGTGCGTGGCGGAAGGAAGATTTCCGCTTCCTCGCGAGATGTTGACTCGCCGAAATATTTTTTTGCGTGTGGGTCCCAGACGTCAGTGACTCTAGCGAACCAAACTTTTCGGTCGCGCCTACCTGATTTGAACTCGATAACATTGTTCGATGCCTCTTCCGTTTAGTCAGGCTGTTGGGTCCTGTATGTCTGCCTCACATTAGAGGAATCGTGTGTATGATGGAATTTTTTTCCTTTCCCTATTCCGAACTTGACAGTGTCGCTCGATGCATCTTCCATTTAATCAAGATGCTGGGCCCCACTTGTCATCCTCACACTAGAAGAAACGTGTGCATGATGGATTTTTTTCCTTGGCTCGTGCCTCACTAATATGAACTCGATAACGTTGCTCGATCTATCTGCCATTAATCACGATGCTGGGTCCCACATGCCAGCCTCTAATTACAAGAATCGTGTGTATGATGGAATTTTTTTCGCTCCTGCTACCCTGTTCCGAACTTGATAGCGCTGCCAGATGCATCTACCATTTAATCACGTAGATATACCCCATATGTCATCCTCACATTAGAAGAAACATGTGCATGATGATTTTTTTACTTGGATCGTGCCTCCCTGATTTAAACTCGATAATGTTGCTCGATCTATTGATACGTCGTAAATGTATCTATAATTTTTAATGCTCCATTCTTGTTTTGTATCATTTGTCCTAAGTTTTGTCTACACTTTGAGGTATTTTTATACACTTTCTGGAACTAATCTATTAACAAGATGCCGCAGTTCCAGTTCCTGTTTTCTGCTGTTTTTGGTTTCAGAGAAGCTAAGAAATGAATATTCTCGGAATTGGACGAGACAAAAGCCAAAATCACTATCTTTCGCGGAGCAATACGGAAACACGAAGCAGAGATGGAGGAGGACACCATGGTGGACACACCCTAGGGTGGCGCGGTTCAGCCCTGGTGGTGCCACCAGGGTGTGTGGGCCCCTTGGCCCTCCATCGACCTTCCTCTTCTCCTATAAGAAGCCTCCCGACTCAGAAATCCTAAATCGTCTCGCGCAAATCCACAAAAAGTTCCGTTGTGCCGCCGCCACCGAAGGGGAGATTCGGGGGACAGAAGTCTCTTTTCTGGCACCCTGTCGGGACAGGGAAGTGCCCTCGGAGCCATCTCCAACGCCATTTCTGATTCCCATGATGAGGAGGGAGTAGTTCTTCCTCGAGGCTAAGGGCTCTACCGGTAGCTATGTGTTCATCTCTCTCTATGCATGATCATATTATGATCATGATCTGTAGGGGCCTCAACCTGATAAGGTTGATCCCTCCTGTGTTTACAATGCTAGTCCCTGGATCAATAGCTAGCATCCACAGTTTAGATGTAATATCAAGAAACAAGGGTCATAATATAACTTTATAACCAGGAATAACATAATTTTATTACATCAAACATAGCTCATTAGGCTATTACATTACATTGCAGCGGAATAACTATAGTCATGGGGTCCTTCATCTTCAAAGTGCCACATGCAGATGTTGGTTGTAGACTTTGTAATCCTAAACAATCAATCTTCACTAAAATCATTCAAACCTGCAACATACAAGTTACAGCCACAAAGGGTCAATACATTTGATTTGTATTGGCAAGTGATACTATGATAGTATGGTGGAGTCTATCAACTATATGCATTTGGCTAAGTGGAGTTGAGGCTTGCATTGGTCAAAATAGATTTTTCCTTAACATTTGAAAATACTAAGTTTTTGCTTGACAAATCATTTTTCTCAATCAAAGATTTCAAGATCCTTGTACCAAGCCATCTGTCCATCAATGATTGAAGAATTCAATCAACCCTTGTTCAAACCACAAGTTTTAACTTTAGAAATTTGAATGATGAGATTCTTGATTGCTTCCATGTCTTGATGCTCAAATTGTTCTTTACCAGGGACATGGCTAAGTACTTAGATTTTACACTCTGCAGAGGTGGTGCACTTTCCCCACAAGACTTGGTTTCCCAAGACAAGATCTTTCAGAAGCTTTCCCTTAGACCAAAATGGACGTTGCTCCAACCTATCAAACACTACCACCCACTGTCCATATGGCTAAGTTCTTGCAACCTATATGATCATGGCAGAGCCCATATTGCCAAGTGGTTGCACTTGAAGCTTCTCAACATTTGACATCTCAAATATCTTTGTTCCTGGGTGGCAATCCACAAGTGAGATACACAAGCCAAGTCCATGGCCTTGTGTAACCACTCAACATAAACCAATCTTTCCATTCCACCCAGGGGATTCATTGACTTAGTGGTTTTATTAATCAAAAACATAAGTCCTCAGACTTAGAGATTTTTCCATAGTGTGAATATACTTTCCACCCATGTTTTCTATTAGCTAGGCTAAGCTTGATAGTAGTAGGAATCTTTAACTTAGGAAAATCCTACTAAGGATTCATCTACTATGTTTTCCTATAGCAAGGTTTATACTTAGCAAAATCCATGCAAGTTTTACTTAGCAAAATCACTAATGCATAGTGAAAGTAATGGGACAAAAGTATGAAGCATCACTTGCCTTGTTGGTAGGGAATGGTAGTTCACTCCTTGATCTTGCTAGTCTCACACTTCACTACAAATCAATCAAGCAAACACAAATTCAATTCACATTCCAAACCAAATTCAAACAGACAATTCTTCACACACACAAAGTAATGGAATCTAAGTCATGCATGGGAGCATGCACAAGATAGTTTTATTTTGCAAATAGGGTCTCTATGGGGTTTCTAAACTTTGTAAGATCCAAATTGGTCATTTACCAAAGTGGCAAAGTCATTAGCAAGAGGGTTTTGCCCAAAAACTATTTTTAAATCCATTCATCATTTCATGTGGTGAAAAATGTTTTTATTAAGGCAAAACTCTTAAGTTGTTCATCAAATGAGTTGCTAATTTGCAAAACTTGGTGTTTTGAGTCAGTGGGTTTGATCAAATCATTTTCTTAAAGTTTTCTTTCCATAATTATTTTTATAACAAAAACCATTCTTTTTATTTGGCTAGAAAATGACTAAGTCAAGTAATCCAACCTAAATCTTACAAAAATCATTTTTAATACCAAGGGTTGGTTCCTAGGGTCAGTAAGGTCACAACAATCCAATTTGCAAAGGTTTTATCCTTAAATTCAATTTTAAACAATTTTTACATTCATAACAAGCATACAAATGTTTCTGCAATTTCAAGCAAGCTAACAGATACTATTTGTCAAACTAAGGCCATGGTTGGCTAGGGCTTGTTCTCCTGAATTCATTGATATAAAATTTGTAAAATTTGGACGTGTGGTTTGAAATTTACAAAGGTTTGAAGTTTGCAAATAATTCTGATTCAAATCTGTTTTTAAACTGAATAAGTGACACGCGGCACACTCTGGTTGGACGGTACCGGTTCGGTCGGATTGACATCTCTGGATCGTTGGATCTAAGTGGGATCGCACGGCACTGGTTGCTCGATACCCCTTCGCTCTACTTTCTATCCTATCCACCGGATCAAGATCGGACGGCTGCTGCTGTCTGGCCAAAGACTGGCGGCGCTAGGTTGACGGCGAGCGGCGGAGCGACCAGTTGGCAGCGGCGCTGGCGAGGCAGGAAGCAAGAAAGTGTGGGAGTAAGCTCACCAGGCTCAGGAGAACACGGCGAAGCTCAAGGTGCTCGTGGTTGGTCAAGGGGCACACTAGGGTTGCAGTAATTCCTCGTCGGAGTTGCGAACGGGCGCCGTGGTCCCGGTTATGCGGTCGAGGCGACGCTGCCGATCACGAGAAGCCAAACAGCAATCGGGTTAGCTGCGCAAGACCATGGCAAAGATGTGTGCGTGATCTAGAAGACACGGGTCGCGGAATTAACCCGTGGGCGTCGGAGTAGAGGCGCACGGCGTGATCTGGAGGTTGTCGTTGGCGAGGCTCAGGGGTGTCCGCGATCGAACGGGTGGTACGGGGAGGAGTGTCTGGGAGTGGGGAAGCTGCTAGGGTGCTCGAGAAGGAAGGGGGTGGCGTGTACTGGCCTGAATTGGCCGGAGACGGTGGTCGGAGCCGAGGCAGTCGAGGAGAGATTGTGGCGGCTGAGGCGGTCGAGGAGGGACGTCTGGGGGAAACGGAAGAGGGGAGGCTGGCGCTTTAAGGTGCGCGATCACTGCGAGTAAAGATTGTCGCGTTAAGGCGTAATCAAGCCGAGAAATTAAGTCTGCAACGGCGAGGAGAGGGGGAAGAACCAGTCCGCGACGGGTGAGGAAGAAGAGGGCCTGTGGTGGGGTCTGGTGTCAGTGAGAAAAGGAAGAGAGAACGGGGTCCACTTGTCGGCTTTATGGTCGCCTCATGTGAAGAAAACGTTCGTGGGGAAGGAGGTGGGTTGCTGGGCTGATATTGGGCTGGGATGGGCTAGGTTAGCTGGGGCCAAGCTTCCATTTTTTTTTTCTTCTGTAATTCTTTTCTTTTTCTGAATCTAATTTCGCTTTGAATTTCCAAATAATCAAACAAGGTTCAATCAATTCAAACAACACTCAAACTTTGTAATATTGAAATTAGTTCTGTTTAGTAACATGAACCAAAATCCAAGTTCAAATTAATAATTTTAATAATAAGGGCTATTATTATTTGATTAAATGGATGTACCAATTATTAAATCCATAGGTTTTTGATTTAATTCAAAGCTCCACTTGAGAACTAAATCATTTTAAATCATTCAGTAGGTTGTATTTGAAATTAAGGAATACTTGGAAATTTGTTTAAAACAAAATAACCTTTTATTTTAGAGTCCATTATTAATTAAATATAATAGACTTTCATTATTAAATCCAAATAGGATTTGTTTTATTGAGATATTTATTTTGAAATCTAAAATAAAGCCAAAACACTTTAGTAGGTATTATTTGGGAATACTAAGTACTTGGAAAACTTATTTAAATTAAACAAATAAGTTTTGATGGTTTATAAATGATAGAACCTTTATTAATAAAACTTGGATATTAAATCCTTATTAATTTATTTTAAAATAAACCTTTGCTAATTTTATTTAGAATAAAATGTTTTAATTCCAAAGCTTGGCCAAGTTTTAATTTGGCTTTATAAAATAATCTTTATTTATAAAACATCTATTTCATTTGAAAACAAATCTTTTCATTTAGTTGTTTCAAAATAGTATTTCCAAATGTTTTATTTTTCCTTTTATTAAATGTTTAACTTTTTAAATCCCTTTAGGTTTTATTTAATTCAAAGGGGTTTAAAGTTCCAATTGAATTAAAAAAAAAGTTTCTTCTGGCCTTGAATATCAAACAAAATTTTATTTTATTAATTTATTTTCACATTACAAGATTTGGAAAATCTTGGGATGTGACAGGCTACCACCCTTAAAATAAATCTCGTCCCGAGATTTGGGAAGGCTGGGGTTACAAGCAAGTTCAAAACAACTAGGGTACTACCACCCTTAAAAATTTTCAAACAAAAATTACATCTTGTCCTTCTTGGGATCCTGGGAAACTTCTCTAAGCAAACTTTTGCATTGAGCCCTTTGTTCCCATACTTGACTCATGGGCCAAGGTTGAGTTTCTCCATAGGCTTGTTCAACTTGTTTTTCATCCTTTCTGGACAGTTGCTTGCATAATGTCCTGGATTCTTGCAGTTGAAACAATGAATGTCCTTGAGTTCTTTGCGTTGTTCTTGTGGACAAGTTGCTACATAATGGCCTGATTCTTTGCAGTTGTTGCACCACACTTGGTCAATCTCTTTATTCTTCTTGTTCTCTGGGCATCCACTGGAGTAGTGTCCCATTTCCTTACATTTACGACATTGTGCAAGGCTCATGTCTTGCTTTTGTTTCTTAAATTTCTTTTGTCCTTTGAATTGGGTTGTCTTGTTGGGAGGTATAAGTTATCCTTTTCCTTTGGTAGACTTGGATCCTTCTTGTTTCCTTTGCTCCACCATGGAGTAGATAGGGCATTGGTTAGGAACATGGTCATTTCCCTCACAAAGGTAACAAGTAGCTTGAGAGGTAGGACATTGTCCAACAGGATGATCTTCTCCACAGTTAGGGCATTGACCTTCATGCTCCTTGGAGGTATGATCCTTGTCTCCACAAATATTGCAAGCTGGGGCTCCATCTAGAACAACATTTTTGTCATCTTTGTTATCATAAACTCCTTTGGGATAGATTTCTTCCATGCTGATCATTTGATTGGTCACCTTAAGCATCAGTTGGGACTGCTCTTCCAAAAACCTTTGTAGTGCTGGATCCTTATCACTATTGTTGGCTATGAACTGAGCTGTCAGTTGGTTCAACTGGTGTTGGGTTGCTATGAGCTCTTTTATGCTGTCAGCTTGGTTGGTGTTGGTGTCATCAACCTTGGAGTCTTTTGGAGTAGTCATCTGTTTGGGTTGAAGGGAGGTTAGAATAGGCAAATTATTTCTAAGGAATCAATTCTAATCACACACATCACAATTCACACAAACAATGTGCATGCAATCATAAACCAAACATTCACAAACAACTTTGCACTCAAACAACAAGGTTCAAGCACATACTTAGGCAACAAAATATTTTTGTTACACCACATAAGTTGGTGTGTTTTGTCTTAGCTAAAATATGGTGGTCCATCTATATGGTTCACTTGTGATCTTTCCTTCTTTCTTGATTCTTCTTGTATGAGATCATGGTTTCCTTGAGAAAAGTCTCTTGGTCGCAATACTTCAAAGTTGTTGATGGCTCCTTCCTATTTTGCATTCTCTCAGTCTCTAAATCTTGAGTAAGATTTCCTTGTCTCACTTGTAGTCCTTAGTAGTTTCCAAGTTGGAAGTCTTTGGAGAACATGCTGAAGATGTTGAAGTCATTAGAGTTGAAGATGTTGAAGTCATTAGAGTTGAAGATGTTGAAGTCATTAGAGTTGAAGATGTTGAAGAAGTCCTTTGCTCATAGTGTAGTCTTTGGTCATGGGGTAGGTTTTCCATCAAGTTTGAAATAGATGAGATGTAGAGTTAAAATCCAAGGGGTTGAGGAAAGAATTTACAAGCTTGTTGTGTAAATAAGTTTTGGAACAAAACAACTCCTATTTTTCTAAGGGTTTTTGTCCAATCCTAGGGTTTACAAATCCTACAGGCAACACAATGCTCTGATACCATCTGTAGGGGCCTCAATCTGATAAGGTTGATCCCTCCTGTGTTTACAATGCTAGTCCCTGGATCAAAAGCTAGCATCCACAGTTTAGATGTAATATCAAGAAACAAGGGTCATAATATAACTTTATAACCAGGAATAACATAATTTTATTACATCAAACATAGCTCATTAGGCTATTACATTACATTGCAGCGGAATAACTATAGTCATGGGGTCCTTCATCTTCAAAGTGCCACAGGCAGATGTTGGTTGTAGACTTTGTAATCCTAAACAATCAATCTTCACTAAAATCATTCAAACCTGCAACATACAAGTTACAGCCACAAAGAGTCAATACATTTGATTTGTATTGGCAAGTGATACTATGATAGTATGGTGGAGTCTATCAACTATATGCATTTGTCTAAGTGGAGTTGAGGCTTGCATTGCTCAAAATAGATTTTTCCTTAACATTTGAAAATACTAAGTTTTTGCTTGACAAATCATTTTTCTCAATCAAAGATTTCAAGATCCTTGTACCAAGCCATCTCTCCATCAATGATTGAAGAATTCAATCAACCCTTGTTCAAACCACAAGTTTTAACTTTAGAAATTTGAATGATGAGATTCTTGATTGCTTCCATGTCTTGATGCTCAAATTGTCCTTTACCAGGGACATGGCTAAGTACTTAGATTTTACACTCTGCAGAGGTGGTGCACTTTCCCCACAAGACTTGGTTTCCCAAGACAAGATCTTTCAGAAGCTTTCCCTTAGACCAAAATTGACGCGTTCCAACCTATCAAACACTACCACCCACTGTCCATATGGCTAAGTTCTTGCAACCTATATGATCATGGCAGAGCCCATATTGCCAAGTGGTTGCACTTGAAGATTCTCAACATTTGACATCTCAAATCTCTTTGTTCCTGGGTGGCCATCCACAAGTGAGATACACAAGCCAAGTCCAAGGCCTTGTGTAACCACTCAACATAAACCAATCTTTCCATTCCACCCAGGGGATTCATTGACTTAGTCGTTTTATTAATCAAAAACATAAGTCCTCGGACTTAGAGATTTTTCCATAGTGTCAATATACTTTCCACCCATGTTTTCTATTAGCTAGGCTAAGCTTGATAGTAGTAGGAATCTTTAACTTAGGAAAATCCTACTAAGGATTCATCTACTATGTTTTCCTATAGCAAGGTTTATACTTAGCAAAATCCATGCAAGTTTTACTTAGCAAAATCACTAATGCATAGTGAAAGTAATGGGACAAAAGTATGAAGCATCACTTGCCTTGTTGGTAGGGAATGGTAGTTCACTCCTTGATCTTGCTAGTCTCACACTTCACTACAAATCAATCAAGCAAACACAAATTCAATTCACATTCCAAACCAAATTCAAACAGACAATTCTTCACACACACAAAGTAATGGAATCTAAGTCATGCATGGGAGCATGCACAAGATAGTTTTATTTTGCAAATAGGGTCTCTATGGGGTTTCTAAACTTTGTAAGATCCAAATTGGTCATTTACCAAAGTGGCAAAGTCATTAGCAAGAGGGTTTTGCCCAAAAACTATTTTTAAATCCATTCATCATTTCATGTGGTGAAAAATGTTTTTATTAAGGAAAAACTCTTAAGTTGTTCATCAAATGAGTTGCTAATTTGCAAAACTTGGTGTTTTGAGTCAGTGGGTTTGATCAAATCATTTTCTTAAAGTTTTCTTTCCATAATTATTTTTATAACAAAAACCATTCTTTTATTTGGCTAGAAAATGACTAAGTCAAGTAATCCAACCTAAATCTTACAAAATCATTTTTAATACCAAGGGTTGGTTCCTCGGTCAAAGGTCACAACAATCCAATTTGCAAAGGTTTTATCCTTAAATTCAATTTTAAACAATTTTTACATTCATAACAGGCATACAAATGTTTCTGCAATTTCAAGCAAGCTAACAGATACTATTTGTCAAACTAAGGCCATGGTTGGCTAGGGCTTGTTCTCCTGAATTCATTGATATAAAATTTGTAAAATTTGGACGTGTGGTTTGAAATTTACAAAGGTTTGAAGTTTGCAAATAATTCTGATTCAAATCTGTTTTTAAACTGAATAAGTGACACGCGGCACACTCTGGTTGGACGGTACCGGTTCGGTCGGATTGACATCTCTGGATCGTTGGATCTAAGTGGGATCGCACGGCACTGGTTGCTCGATACCCCTTCGCTCTACTTTCTATCCTATCCACCGGATCAAGATCGGACGCACGCCCGTCTTTCGCCAAAGACCGGCGGCGCTTAGGTTGTGGCAATGACGGCGAGCGACCAGTTGGCGGCGGCGCTGGCGAGGCAGGAAGCAAGAAAGGGTGGGAGTAAGCTCACCAGGCTCAGGAGAACACGGCGAAGCTCAAGGTGCTCGTGGTTGGTCAAGGGGCACACTAGGGTTGCAGTAATTCCTCGTCGGAGTTGCGAACGGCGTCAGGTGGTCCTGGTTGCGGTCGGAGGCGACGCTGTCGATCACGAGAAGCCAAACGGAGGACTGGGTTAGCTGCGCAAGACCATGGCAAAGATGTGTGCGTGATCTAGAAGACACGGGGTCGTCGGAATTAACCTGTGGGCGTCGTCGGAGTAGAGGCAGACGGCGGCGGTACTGGAGGTTGTCGTTGGCGAGGCTCAGGGGTGTCCGCGGTCGAACGGGTGGTACGGGGAGGAGTGTCTGGGAGTGGGGAAGCTGCTAGGGTGCTCGAGAAGGAAGGGGGTGGCGTGTACTGGCCTGAATTGGCCGGAGACGGTGGTCGGAGCCGAGGCAGTCGAGGAGAGATTGTGGCGGCCTGGAGGCGTGTCGAGGAGGGACGTCTGGGGGAAACGGAAGAGGGGAGGCTGGCGCTTTAAGGTGCACGATCACTGCGAGTAAAGATTGTCGCGTTAAGGCGTAATCAAGCCGAGAAATTAAGTCTGCAACGGCGAGGAGAGGGGGAAGAACCAGTCCGCGACGGGTGAGGAAGAAGAGGGCCTGTGGTGGGGTCTGGTGTCAGTGAGAAAAGGAAGAGAGAACGGGGTCCACTTGTCAGCGGCTTTGCGGGTCGCCTCTGCGGTGAAGAAAAACGTTTCGGTGGGGAAGGAGGTGGGTTGCTGGGCTGATATTGGGCTGGGATGGGCTAGGTTAGCTGGGCCAGTCCGTTTCCATTTTTTTTTCTTCCTGTAATTCTTTTCTTTTTCTGAATCTAATTTCTGTTTTGAATTTCCAAATAATCAAACAAGGTTCAATCAATTCAAACAACACTCAAACTTTGTAATATTGAAATTAGTTCTGTTTAGTAACATGAACCAAAATCCAAGTTCAAATTAATAATTTTAATAATAAGGGCTATTATTATTTGATTAAATGGATGTACCAATTATTAAATCCATAGGTTTTTTATTTAATTCAAAGCTCCACTTGAGAACTAAATCATTCAGTAGCTTGTATTTGAAATTAAGGAATACTTGGAAATTTGTTTAAAACAAAATAACCTTTTATTTTAGAGTCCATTATTAATTAAATATAATAGACTTTCATTATTAAATCCAAATAGGATTTGTTTTATTGAGATATTTATTTTGAAATCTAAAATAAAGCCAAAACACTTTAGTAGGTATTATTTGGGAATACTAAGTACTTGGAAAACTTATTTAAATTAAACAAATAAGTTTTGATGGTTTATAAATGATAGAACCTTTATTAATAAAACTTGGATATTAAATCCTTATTAATTTATTTTAAAATAAACCTTTGCTAATTTTATTTAGAATAACATGTTTTAATTCCAAAGCTTGGCCAAGTTTTAATTTGGCTTTATAAAATAATCTTTATTTATAAAACATCTATTTCATTTGAAAACAAATCTTTTCATTTAATTGTTTCAAAATAGTATTTCCAAATGTTTTATTTTTCCTTTTATTAAATGTTTAATTTTTTAAATCCCTTTAGGTTTTATTTAATTCAAAGGGGTTTAAAGTTCCAATTGAATTCAAAAAAAAAGTTTCTTCTGGCCTTGAATATCAAACAAAATTTTATTTTATTAATTTATTTTCACATTACAAGATTTGGAAAATCTTGGGATGTGACATGATCTTTGTAATCAAGTAGATCTACTCTGCTACTCAAGTGCTTTAATAGATCTCTGCTCTCCCCAAGTGTGTGAAAGTGACATCATGCATACCGTGGTGGCACTTAGGCTAGAATCTACATAAATACTCAAGTGCTTCAATAGATCTCTGACTCTCCCCACGTGTATGAAAGTGACCGCATGCATACCGTGGTGGCACTTAGGCTAGAGTTTACAAATACTTATCATGAGTTATATTTTGAGTTGGTTGTCTCCATGAAATTTTGGTGTTTGTTGGAACCATCTAGCGCTAAAGGTGACAGTGTGGGGTTATCTAGATGGGGAAGGCAGACTTTGAGTAGTGTTGTTATAGCCCTACCATGGATTAGAGTTACCCAACCGGAGAGTAGTTTAGAATAGTATCATGAAGAGAAAATATTTATATGAGAGAGTGTTCACTAGTGAAAGTATGATCCCTAGGCCTTGTTTCTAAACATTGAAACACCGTTTACAACTAGATCTATTGCATGTTTGCTTGCTTCCAGTCTCTTCCATGCTGCCAAGCTCTTTTCTGGCACAGTTACCACTTATAATCATACACTAGTGCACCTATACACTTGACAGGTGTATTGGGTATGTTGGGGACACAAGAGACTTCTTGTATCTTGATTGCAGGGTTGATTGAGAGGGATTGTAAGATCCCTCCTTTATAAAGGAAAAGGATCCCTGTGATTGCAATGCTAGTCCCTGGATCAATGCTAGCATCCACAGTTTAAGATGAAGTACACAGATACAAAGGTCATTATTACATCCATTCCAGAGATAAAATATAGTCTTTACAACTCCAAGGCCATAGGCCTGATACAAGAGTTTGAATAAGTAAATAAATAAAAGTCTTCATCTTCATGTGCCACAGGAAAACATGTTGAGTGTAGACTCATGACACCTAATCCTCATCAGAATAACCTGCAACATCACAAGTTACAGCCACAGTGGGTCAATACTTTGGAATAGTATTGGCAAGTGATACCTTAGTATAATTTAGGTGGACTAGATACTATATGCAAAGTTGGCTAAGTGTAGCTTGGCTTGCTTTTCTCAAAATAGTTTTTGCCTATTAGTTGAAATCACTAAGTTTTTCATTGTCAAAACTTTTCCCAAGGAGCCACCAATAGACATTGAGGTCGTTCACCCTTGTTCACCCACAAGATTTTACTTAGAAATTGGGATGAGGAGATTCTTGATAGCTTCCATGTCTTGATGCTCAAGTTGTCCATTACCATGGACTTGGCTAAATACTTATATTTTTCCATCTGCAGAGGTTGTGCACTTTCCCCACCAGACTTGGTTTCACCAAGACAGGACCTTTCAGAAGCCTTTCCTTAGACCAAATGGACGCGTTCCAACCTATCATCCCACTACCACCAACTGCCCAAATGGCTAAGTTCTAGCAACCTATGTGATCCAGGCAGAGCCCATATTGCCAAGTGGCTGCACTAGAAGCTTCTTAACACTTGGCCTCTAAAATCCCTTTGTTCCTGGGTGGCTTACCACAAGTGAGATACACAAGGTAAACCATAGAAATGGGCCTTGTGTAACCAGTCAAAATAAACCATTCCTTCCATTCCACCCAGGTGTTTCTTTAACTTAGTTGTTTTATTAGGCAAAACTCAAGTCCAAAGACTTAGAAATATTTTTCATCATAGCATGTATATTTCACCAACCCTTGTTTGCTACTAGCTAGGCTAAGCATGGCATAGATAGTAACTTAACTTAGAAATTCCCTAGCAATTCTACAACTACTAGGATTTCCCAACATGGCATATAAGCAAAATATTAACATGCAAGACTTAGCAAAATATTTCTAATGCTTAGTATAAAACATAGGGATAGAAATATTCATGAAGTACCACTTTCCTTGGTAGTTTGGAGAGTAGTTACACTCCTCACAATCACAATCACTAGCACCAAAATCTACACAAAGAATCATAGCCACAATCACATACAAAACATATACAATCAAAAATATATGCATGCATGCAAAATGCTAACTGATGATTTTCAAAACTCAACAAACAAGTAAACAGTACTGATTCATAAACAAGTTGAAAACTTCCCAAACAACATTTGTTTAAACCCTAAAACAATTCCTAAACATTTCATATACTCAAATAAGCCCTACACATGTTTCTGCAAATAAAACCATTTTAACAGAGGCAAAATATTAAACACATTGCATATTTAGAAAGGGCTTGTCTTCCTGATTCCAACGGTATAAAATTTGTCAAATTCTAACATGGCGATCAAAAGTTATAGCCAAATCATATTCAAACATTAATCAGATTCAAATCCTGTTTTTAAATCTAATTCACTGCCACACGTCTGTTTCTAATTGGCCCGTACCGGTTCGGGCGGATCGATCTCTACGAGCCATAGGATTTAAGTCAGATCTAGTGGCTCAGATGCGCTCATACCTCTTCGTTTAAGTTCTAATCTTAGCCGTAAGATCTACATCTAACGTTCCTGAATGCTTTGACCAGAGATGAGCGGTGCTAGCGGCGGCGACTGGCGGTGGCACGCTCTAACAGTGGCGGTGCCGGCGTTCTAGGTCGCGTGGGAGAGGGAGAAGGGGTTTACCAGAATCGCAGGGAGCTGCTGATGCTCAAGGTGGCGGTGGTTCGGCAAGGGTCGCTCTAGAGTGGCCGAGGGAGCTCGTCGGAGTTGCGGGCGACGTCGGGTTTGAGTGGACGGCGACGTTGGCGATGTTCCTGGTCTCCCTAGCACAAACCAATGGCATCAGATGATGCACAAGACAGTGGCGAACAACCTTGTGTGAGTCAGAAGTGAAGGGGAACAAGGGACTCACCAAATTTGGTCGCCGGAGTTGAGGGTGTCGTCAGGAGCTTGCAGCGTTGGATGAAGTCGACGACCTGGGCCAGTACATGACGAACTAGAGGTGTCAGTAGGAGCGCAAGGAGGTTGCGAAGCTGTTCGTATGAACCATAGAGGAAGGGGCGCACGAAGTTTACCAGGATTAGTCGCCAGAGTAGGTTCTGTCTACGGCGGCGCAAGGGCGGATACTGGCAGCCTGGTGGCGCTTCTGTCTGGCTTTGTTGGGGGAAATGGCCGTGAGGGGGAGAGGTTTATGTAGCCGGAGCTGGGCGTGGAGTTACTCGCGGAATCAATGGGAATCAACGCGGCAGCGATCACACAGCAACGGCGGAGTGAGCGTCGCAGGCGCGCGTGATTGACGAAGATGACGACGTGGTCACGGGTCCACTTGTCAGCGAATAAAACAGAGAGAGGGTGGGGTCCTGGCGTCAGTCAATCGATGGGTGCGTCTGCGAGTGAGAGAGGGAGAGAGGGGACCCGGGTGGGCTAAATGGGCTGGTTTCTCTGTTGGGATAGAATAGTAGCGCCGACCCTTTTCCTTCTCTTTATTCCTTTTCTATTTCTGTTTTGATTTTCTGGAATGATTTTCAAATGATTTCAAACTCTATTTGAATTCAAATCTTTTCAGGATTTTTGCAGGGTGCAACATTCACACTTATAGGCATAAAACCAAGTGGTCACTTTGAATTGTCTTGGTCATTTGGAATAAAATAAAATATTCAGTGACATAGCACTTGCTTTATATTGGTTTTGAAATTGGTTTTCAAATTGTATTTGCTTTGAAATTTTGGTTTAAACCTTAGCAATCCAGCAAAACAACCTGAAAGCAATAAGGCACAAAGTTTGGTTTCATGAACAACAATCTCTCATAGAAGAGTAGCATTTGTTTCAAATGTTGATCACATAAAATAATGAGCTCATATGCTCCTGTTTTTGAATGATTTGTTTGAGATGAACTCTATATGATCATGGATGCATGGATGATATGCATGAGTTTGAAACACGATTTTAGGGATGTTACAAATCTAACCCCCTTAAGGCGAATCTCGCCCTCGAGATTCAGATTGGCTAGCAAATAGGTGAGGGTGGTCTTTCCGAAGATCGTCTTCTGTTTCCCATGTTGCTTCCTCTTCGGAATGATGGTTCCATTGAACTTTGCAAAACTTGATAGTCTTAGTCCGTGTGACTCTTTCTGTCGTCTCAAGAATCTTGATAGGTTTCTCTTCGTAAGTAAGATCACTTTCCAATTGAACCTCCTCCAAAGGTATAGTATCTTTCAAAGAAGTTTCCTCCATTTCTGGATGACATTTCTTAAGCTGACTCACATGAAACACATTATGAACTGCTGACAAAGACTCTGGCAATTCAATTTCATAAGCAACTTCTCCCTTGCGACTCAGAATCTTGAATGGTCCAACATATCTTGGGGCCAACTTTCCTTTGACTCCGAACCTCTTCACTCCACGGAGTGGTGATACTCTAAGATAAGCTCTATCACCAACTTCGTAGGTGACTTCTCTACGCTTAGGATCTGCGTAGCTTTTCTGTCAGGACTGTGCTATCTTCAATCTGTCCTTAACCAACTTGACTTTCTCTTCGGCTTCTTTGATAAGATCTGGTCCGAATAAACTTCTTTCTCCCACACCATTCCATAATAATGGGGTGGTACACTTTCTTCCGTAGAGAAACTCAAATGGTGACATCTCAATGCTGGCTTGATAGCTGTTGTTATAGGAAAATTCTGCGTAAGGCAGACTTTCATCCCAACTGGCTCCATAGTCTAGGGCACATGCCCTCAACATGTCTTCAAGAATCTGATTAGTCCTTTCGGTTTGTCCATCAGTTTGAGGATGAAAGGCGGTGCTGAATTCCAACCTCGTTCCCAATGACTCGTGTAGTTGTCTCCAAAAATGGGAAGTGAATTGAGTTCCCCTATCAGACACAATACTCTTGGGCACTCCATGTAAACATACAATTCTACTCATATAGATTTTGGCCAACTTAGCACTTGTGTAGGTTGTCTTCACGGGTATGAAATGAGCCACTTTAGTTAAGCGATCCACTACTACCCAAATAGAATCATATCCTAACCTGGTCCTTGGTAATCCGGTAATGAAATCCATACCAATATTGTCCCATTTCCAATCAGGAATCGGTAGTGGTTGAAGCAAACCTGCTGGTTTCTGGTGTTCCGCTTTCACTCTACTACATCCATCACACAAGGCAATATGTTCGGCGATGTCCTTCTTGAGATTATTCCACCAAAATCTTTCCTTCATATCCATATACATTTTGGTGTTATCCGGATGAATGGAATACGGTGAGTTGTGTGCTTCTTGCAAAATCTGCTTCCGAAGCTCCGGATCTTGTGGAACACAGATACGTTTCCCATGCCATAAAGTACCCTATTCATCTTCATGGAACCCTTTGGCTTTTCCCTTGCCAATCTTCTCTTTAATTTCTTCAATTTCCTTGTCAATCTTCTGGGCTTCTTTGATCTTGTCCAACAAAGTGGGTTGAACATCCAAAGACATGAGATGTCCTTCAGGCACAATCTCCAATCTGAGTTTTCTGAATTGGGCACACAAATCATCTGGCAATTCTCCTTTGGTAAGGCCATTCACAAAAACCTTACGACTTAGAGCATCTGCTACAACATTCGCTTTACCGGGGTGGTATAGCAAACTTAAGTCATAGTCTTTGATGAGTTCTAGCCATCTTCTTTGTCTCATATTAATTTCCTTCTGGGTGAAGATATACTTCAAACTCTTGTGATCTGTGAACACTTCACAACATTTTCCCAAAAGATAGTGTCTCCATGTTTTTAGTGCATGGACAACAGAGGCTAACTCTAAATCATGAGTGGGATAGTTCACTTCATGGGTTTTGAGTTGTCTCGAGGCATAAGCCACAACTTTACCGTCTTGCATAAGTACTGCACCCAAACCCTGATGAGATGCATCACAATATACTTGGAAATCTTTTTCCAAATCTGGCAGACACAAGACCGGTGATATCACAAGTCTCTTCTTCAATTCCTGAAAGCTAAATTCACAACCTTCAGACCAAGAAAACTTCTTGTCTTTCTTTAGCAATTCTGTCATGGGCTTAGCTACCTTGGAGAAATTTTCAATGAACCTTCGGTAGTAACCTGCTAAGCCAAGGAAACTACGAATCTCTTTCACTGACTTGGGAGATTCCCATTCAGTTATGGCTAAAAGCTTAGCAGGATCAACTACTACACCATCCTTTGTCATAGCATGTCCAAGAAAACCGACTTCATTCAACTAGAATTCACACTTGCTGAATTTGGCATAAAGTTTATGCTCTCTTAATTTCTCAAGTATCAAACGCAAATGTCCTTCGTGCTCTTCTTTGCTCTTGGAGTAGACTAAAATGTCATCGATGAAAACGACAACAAACTTGTCAAGGAATTCCATGAATACCTTGTTCATCATATTCATGAAGTATGCTGGAGCATTGGTCAAACCAAATGGCATCACGGTATACTCATACAATCCATACCTAGTAGTGAAGGCTGTCTTAGGTATGTCTTGTTCTCTTATCTTGAGTTGAAAATAGCCTGACCTTAGATCAATCTTTGAGAACACACAAGCTCCTTCAAGCTGATCAAACAAGTCATTGATTCTAGGCAAAGGGTATTTGTTCTTAATAGTCACTTCATTGAGTGAACGGTAATCTATGCATAACCTTTGACTTCTATCTTTCTTCTCCACAAACAAGATTGGGGCTCCCCAAGATGAAGAACTTGGTTGAATAAATCCTTTCTGTAACTGTTCTCCAAGTTGTTTCTTGAGTTCTTTCAGTTCATCCACTGACATCTTATATGGTCTCTTTGCTATTTGTCCATATCCTGGTACCAAATATATAAGAAACTCCACATCTCTATCTGGTGGCATTCCCGGCAATTCTTCCGGAAACATATCCGGATATTCACTCACAATTGGCACACTGTCTATGCTAACCCCCTTAAGAGAATTAAGCATACTCCTTTTTGCTTCAAAGTTGGTCTTGAATCTGATCCTTTTATTTTCTGGAGTTGTGAGTGAGACAGTATGGTTGACATAATCTATCACTCCTTTGTACTTAGTCATCCAGTCCATTCCCAAAATGACATCCAATCCTGGGGAGTTTAGAATTATCAAGTTAACGGGAAACTTATACTTCCCAAACTCTATGACTAGATCATGACATCCGGAATTCACTATCATTTCTCCACCTGGAGAACTTACTTTTATAGGACACCCAATAGTTTCTACCGGTAGTTCATTTCTTTCAACAAATTCTCTTGATATGAATGAATGAGATGCACCAGTATCAAAGAGTACAAATGCTGGAACAGAATTGAGTTTGAACTTACCAGCAACAGCATCAGGCTCCTCATAAATTTCCTCCACATTGATGTGGTTAACTTGTCCTTTCTGGAAAGGGTTGGGCTTGTTGGGTCCTTCAACTTTCTTTTCTGGGCACTCATTTGCATAATGCCCCATCTTCTTGCACTTAAAGAATTCAACCTGACTAATGTCTTTCTTGACAGGCTGACTTCCACTTCCACTGTGGTGGCTTTTATATCCACCCTTGTGGTTCTTGTACTTGTCATTTTCATGACTACGGTGATGTTTGTTGTCATGACAGTTGTGGTTGTGGTGCTTGTTGAATTTCCCATGCTTGTGGGATCCTGAGCTTCCGCTGTCATCATAATGAGATCGTTTGTGAGACGATCCTGAGCTATGCTTGTCGGAGTGCTTTCTCTTTCTACTCTTAACTTGTTTCATGTTGTTCTCCAAAATAGCAGCCTTATCACAAAGAGACTGATAAGTGGGAACATATGCCACTGATAGCTGCAGATTCAGTTCATCATTCAGGCCTTCAAGGAATTTCTTCCTTCTCTTAGCATCGGTGTCAACTTCATCCGGTGCATAACGCGCCAGATTGTTGAACTCCTCAATATACTCTGCCACGCTGCGGTGGCGTTGCTTCAAGTTATGGAACTCCTTCTTTTTCAGACTCACGCTGAGATGTGAGCAGTACGAAATCCATCCTCAAAGATTGCCCATGTCACATCTTCTATGGGAGTGGTGATCTGGAAGTTGTCCCACCAAGTGGCGGCTGGTCCTTCCAGCAAATGTGCTGCAAATCTGACCTTTTCAGCATCAGTACAACCCATAGTTACCAAGTCCTTGTTCACAGAGCGTAGCCAGTCATTGGCCACCATGGGATCAGTTGTTCCTGAGAACTTTGCTGGCCTCAATCTCAAGAATCTGGTAAGCATGTCAAAGCCCGGTGGGTTGTTGTTGTTGTTGTTATTGTTGTTGTTATTGTTGTTTTGGTTCTGGATGAACGTCGTCATCATCTGCATCAGCTGAGTTTGAGCGGTCAACATTTGTTGCATTTCTAGAGTGATGTTGTTGTTGTTGGGGTTTGGGTTTGCACGACAGGGAGGCATCTGTGGTTTGTCCAATAGAGATAAGAATGAGATACCCATAGATGCTTTCATGCACATTACATCTCATAAACAATCACAAAGCATGCAACAAAATGATAAAAGTTCAACAACAAGATAACAAGTTCGTAAAGTAAAACACACACAAATAGCAAGCCATCCACATGTCGGATGGTCAATCACAAGTTCTCAAACAACAAGTACGATAACATAAGATAAACGAGTAGTCAAATCTACTCCTCGGCATCAACCTCCTCCTCGACAAAGGTAAGACCTGCATTCTCCATTGCGGTTTTGTATTCCTCGACATTGGTGGTCAAGGTCTCTATCTTGTCTTTGAGAGCCCTCTTTTGGGAACGAAGACTCTCAATCACCGTCTGCTGATGCTCGAGCTCGAAATCCTTGGCCTGTAGTTCTTCAGTCATGTCCCGGATCTTCTTGTTCCTATCCTGGACTTGCTTCTCTTGACTCTTGAACTTTCTGTCCTGTCTCTCGAACTTTGTCTCCATCTCCTGGACTATCTCATCTTGCTCTGCGAAGAGCTTGTCCTTGTCACGAAGCTGCACCTGGAGTTCGTCATTGCTAAGCATGACGTTGGTCCTATCAGTGTCCACGTGACTAATGAGAGACTCTAAGTCCTGGAGGTATAGACGAATTGGCTCTGCTATGTCCCTCGAATCGTCCTCGAAGTCAATGGACTCTCCATCCTCCTCACGTCTACCGAAGACGTGGAAGTGAGTACCTCTAACCTGTCGAGAATGTCTCCCTAGCAGACGTCCTATCAGATCCTGCATGACTACCTCAAGGCCTCTCTCCTTGTCATCGTGCATGAGCTTGAAGATGATGGCCTCCGTGGTAGGCTCTGTCTAACGCACGGGCTGATTGACCTTGAAGCCCCAAAGGTCTTTCCTCTCAAACTTGGTGAGGGGAAGCACCATGATGGTAGGAAGAGGTAGATTGAGCAAGGTGGTAAGCTCAACAATACGAGGACCAAAGCGAGTTCCCCGGAACTCCTCAACAGTGCTGATGGTAACATTAGGCATCTATTTATAAGATAGAAAAAGTTAGAATTACACAATTCAAGATAAAACACAAGACAAAACAACACACACATATCCTTGGAAATCAAACACACAAGTCATGTCATACATGGATCCATTACATCAACCAAGGTTCAACTTATTTTAAAGCAACATTTGAAAAATAAGGTGATAAGTGGTGGTCCAACTAACGAAGTATGTTTACAATCCTATCTCACTGGACCTGTTGGCTAACACAATATTTCTAGAAGCAATTAGCCTATCTTGTTCACATGTCTCCATCACTAAGTCTATAATGTCTCATCTTAAAGTTTGGTTGGTGGCTTCCAACTCTTGGGTATGTTTCTTCTCTTCCTTTAGGTCATTTTGGAGGTTGAGCATTCTGCACTTGATTCTAGCACTATGTTCTTTGATAGTCCTCCAAGCTGCATCCCTTGCTGACTCAAAGAATATGGGGTACACCACAGTGTTGGTGAACATGCAGAATCCTGTTTCCTTGTGGTTGTCTTCCTTGTTTTTGTACAAGTGAAGTTGCACCCACCAGTACTCAACTCCTTCATCCATCACAGGAAAGCCTTTGTACATAGCTGCACCATGTATTTCCATTGCCACCATGAGGTCCTTGAGAGCCTTGGGAAACTCCGTCTCACACTCCAAAGTCATTGTCATGAGTGGTCCTTTCCTTACGGCTTCGTTGATGGAGTTCATCTACAAATAGAGATGAGAAAGAAGATTAGAAAAGTTTACGAGAAGAATAGACAAGTGTAGAAGTTGTTGAAAAATTTTCCTTAGTGGTTTCCAATCCTAGGGTCATAATCCTACAGGCAACACAGTGCTCTGATACCATCTGTAAGATCCCTCCTTTATAAAGGAAAAGGATCCCTGTGATTGCAATGCTAGTCCCTGGATCAATGCTAGCATCCACAGTTTAAGATGAAGTACACAGATACAAAGGTCATTATTACATCCATTCCAGATATAAAATATAGTCTTTACAACTCCAAGGCCATAGGCCTGATACAAGAGTTTGAATAAGTAAATAAATAAAAGTCTTCATATTCATGTGCCACAGGCAAACATGTTGAGTGTAGACTCATGACACCTAATCCTCATCAGAATAACCTGCAACATCACAAGTTACAGCCACAGTGGGTCAATACTTTGGAATAGTATTGGCAAGTGATACCTTAGTATAATTTAGGTGGACTAGATACTATATGCAAAGTTGGCTAAGTGTAGCTTGGCTTTCTTTTCTCAAAATAGTTTTTGCCTATTAGTTGAAATCACTAAGTTTTTCATTGTCAAAACTTTTCCCAAGGAGCCACCAATAGACATTGAGGTCGTTCACCCTTGTTCACCCACAAGATTTTACTTAGAAATTGGGATGAGGAGATTCTTGATAGCTTCCATGTCTTGATGCTCAAGTTGTCCATTACCATGGACTTGGCTAAGTACTTAGATTTTTCCATCTGCAGAGGTTGTGCACTTTCCCCACCAGACTTGGTTTAACCAAGACAGGACCTTTCAGAAGCCTTTCCTTAGACCAAATGGACGCGTTCCAACCTATCATCCCACTACCACCAACTGTCCAAATGGCTAAGTTCTAGCAACCTATGTGATCCAGGCAGAGCCCATATTGCCAAGTGGCTGCACTAGAAGCTTCTTAACACTTGGCCTCTAAAATCCCTTTGTTCCTGGGTGGCTTACCACAAGTGAGATACACAAGGTAAACCATAGAAATGGGCCTTGTGTAACCAGTCAACATAAACCATTCCTTCCATTCCACCCAGGTGTTTCTTTAACTTAGTTGTTTTATTAGGCAAAACTCAAGTCCAAAGACTTAGAAATATTTTTCATCATAGCATGTATATTTCACCAACCCTTGTTTTCTACTAGCTAGGCTAAGCATGGCATAGATAGTAACTTAACTTAGAAATTCCCTAGCAATTCTACAACTACTAGGATTTCCCAACATGGCATATAAGCAAAATATTAACATGCAAGACTTAGCAAAATATTTCTAATGCTTAGTATAAAACATAGGGATAGAAATATTGATGAAGTTCCACTTGCCTTGGTAGTTTGGAGAGTAGTTACACTCCTCACAATCACAATCACTAGCACCAAAATCTACACAAAGAATCATAGCCACAATCACATACAAAACATATACAATCAAAAATATATGCATGCATGCAAAATGCTAAGTGATGATTTTCAAAACTCAACAAACAAGTAAACAGTACTGATTCATAAACAAGTTGAAAACTTGCCAAACAACATTTGTTTAAATCCTAAAACAATTCCTAAACATTTCATATACTCAAATAAGCCCTACACATGTTTCTGCAAATAAAACCATTTTAATAGAGGCAAAACATTAAAAACATTGCATATTTAGAAAGGGCTTGTCTTCCTGATTCCAACGGTATAAAATTTGTCAACTTCTAACGTGGGGATCAAAAGTTATAGCCAAATCAAATTCAAACATTAATCAGATTCAAATCCTGTTTTTAAATCTAATTCACTGCTAGTACATGACAACCTCTAATTCGTTGGATGAAGTCGACGACCTGGGCCAGTACATGACGAACTAGAGGTGTCAGTAGGAGCGCAAGGAGGTTGCGAAGCTGTTCGTATGAACCAGAGAGGAAGGGGCGCACGAAGTTTACCAGGATTGGTCGCTGGAGTAGGTTCTGTCTGTGGCGGCGCAAGGGCGAATACTGGCAGCCTGGTGGCGCTTCTGTCTGGATTTGTTGGGGGAAATGGCCGCGAGGGGGAGAGGTTTATGTAGCCGGAGCTGGGCGTGGAGTTACTCGCGAAATCAATGGGAATCAACGCGGCGATCAGCGAGTAGTAAGCGTGGCGTGATCGCAGCGTGATTGAGCGACGACGTGGTCACGGGTCCACTTGTCAACGAATAAAACAGAGAGGGGGTGGGGTCCTCGCGTCAGTCACTCGATGGGTGCGTCTGCGAGTGAGAGAGGGGACCCGGGTGGGCTAAATGGGCTGGTTTCTCTGTTGGGCTAGAATAGTAGCGCCGACCCTTTTCCTTTTCTTTATTCCTTTTCTATTTCTGTTTTGATTTTCTGGAATGATTTTCAAATGATTTCAAACTCTATTTGAATTCAAATCTTTTCAGGAGTTTTGCAGGGTGCAACATTCACACTTATGGGCATAAAACCAAGTGGTCACTTTGAATTGGCTTGGTCATTTGGAATAAAATAAAAATATTCAGTGACATAGCACTTGCTTTATATTGGTTTTCAAATTGTATTTGCTTTGAAATTTTGGTTTAAACCTTAGCAATCCAGCAAAACAACCTGAAAGAAATAAGGCACAAAGTTTCAAATGCTGATCATAGAAGAGTAGCATTTGTTTCAAATGCTGATCACATAAAATAATGAGCTCATATGCTCCTGTTTTTGAATGATTTGTTTGAGATGAACTCTATATGATCATGGATGCATGGATGATATGCATGAGTTTGAAACATGATTTTAGGGATGTTACAGGGATAACTTTGACCACTTCCTCCCCGAGTTCGATAAACCTTGGGTAATCCAGTTAAGGGAAACTTGCTGCTGTTCTACAAACCTCTACACTTGGAGGCCCAACAACTGTCTACAAAATAGAAGTGCATAGACATCAAGCTATTTTTTGGCACCGTTGCCGGGGAGGGCAGGTAAAAGGTACTCACGTCCTCTTTATGTGTGAGTGCTCGAAGTTATTTCCTTTAGATTCGGCAATTTTGTCTTTTTGTTTCTTGTTTTCACTAGTTAGGCTTAATGGAAAACAACAACAAAAAATTAGAGAGCTTTATAGTGTTTATCTTGAGTTAGGACATGAAGTGTTTGAAGAGAAAATTAGAAAACCTATGGAACTTTATTTGCATTCTAATAGAAATGTTATTAGTATGAATTCTTTGGACACAATTATTGATAATGTTATGGAAACATCTAAGCTTGGGGAAGCTAGTTTTTATGAAAATGATCTTTTTAGTTCCCCAGCTTTGGAAGATAGCTATTCTATTGCTTATGATGATACCAAACCTCCAACATATGATGATGACAATGATGAATATGATATTTTTAGTCCACCTATTATTGAGGAGAAAATTTATTGTGATTACAATATGTCTCCTATATTTGATGATTAGGGTGATGAGAATAATAATGATAGCTATTTTGTTGAATTTCCTCCCACTACGGTTAACAAGAATGACTATGCTTATGTGGAGAGTTATAATTATATTATGCATGTGGTTCATGATAAGAATTATTTATATGATAGTTATATTGTTAATTTTATACATGATGCTACTGAAAGTTATTATGATAGAAGGTAACATGGTTTTATGTATCTCAACAATATTAAGTTTCCCCTCTTTATGTTGAAAGTCTTGAAGTTCCACTTGTTTTGCTTTCCTATGCTTCTGGCTTTGTGCTTTCATGACTTGTTTATTTACAAGATTCCTATACATAGGAAGTGGGTTAGACTTAAATGTGTTTTGAATTTGCTTCTTGATCCTCTCTTTTACTTCAATTCATATTTCTTATGAGTGCATGTTCTCAAACTATCAAGCCTAACTTAAAGGCGTTAAAGAAAAGTACTTCTTAGGAGATAACCCAATAGTTTTCTTGAGTCTTGGAAGTTATTACTTCTGTAATAACATCTCCTTATACTTTTTATTTTATTTTTGTGCCAAGAATAACCTCTAATGAGAGAGAAGTAAGATTTGGGGAAGTTGCTGTCCCGAAACAGATTTTTTTGCTTCACTGTAAAAATTCATGAAAAATCTATGTATGTCATAGTGAGCTGTAATTTTACGAATAAATCCCCCAGGTTGTTAGCTAACTTTTGTTAGTTCAACACTTTTTGATTTGATCAACAGAAGGTCTTCAAAAAATCGGTTTTTACCTGCTGGTCTGTTTTGACAGATTTCTGTCGTTATTTGCATTTGCCTCTTTATCGATTTTTTAGTTCTTTTTGGTAAATTGAGCTTTTTAAAGGGAATTGCTGAAGTAGCTTTTGTTTTTAAGGGAAGTTTTGATGTTTTAAAACTAAACTCAAAGGTTTATTATCTTTTGAATGCACTAATGTTGCCAATGAAGATTCTGTGAAGTTTTGTATGAAGGAAAATTTTCAGGTGTAAGGAAAGAATGATGTAATGAGATGAAGAATGGACAAAAGCTCAAGCTTGGGGATGCCACCCCGTGTCAACCCAATAAATATTCAAGAGGTACAAGCGTCAAATCTTGGGGATGCCCAAGGCATCCCCTTCTTTATCAATAAAAATCTCAGGTCTTTTTAGACACTTCGTTTCTATTGTTTCATGCACTGTTGTGTTGTTCTTGGAGCGTCTTAGTTTTATTTTTTTGTTTTTGTTTGTTTAGTTTGCTTGAAAAAGTTGGTTGCTTCCCATCACACTTCTTTCGGAGAGAGAGAGACACTCAGTTTTCATTGCCTAGAGCACTCTAGTTTTCACTCTTATTATTTTGTGAGTGTTCACTTTTGCTAGCACTGTGTTTAGCCTTAGTTTTCTTATGATTTTTGCTTAGAACTTTTTAGTTCTTCTTTGTGGATTTGTGATACATGCTCACCAATCTTTATTGATTATTATCTTTGTGAGTTGTTTCAAATAAGTCGATTGGTGTTGGAAAAGAGTAGAAAGTTTCATGCTTAAGTGGTACAGAAGGGAGCTTGTTTTGACTGTGGATTAGGATTTATCATGTCATGTTAGATGTTGCTTTGCCCTAATTCTTAGTGATTATTTTTGTAGCATGTCTTGTTCCAAACAATTGAGATTTCTTAATGTTTGTTGAAAGAATCATGCATTGTTTTAGCATACAAATGCATATTATTGTGGTATTATCCTTGATGCTTCATTTGGGTTGACTTGGCACATACTTACACCATGTTATGACTATGAACCAGTCACCTTAGCCTCTATGATCATTTAGTTTTTGACTTGTGGTACCACTTTATGCTTTGATTAGTAATGTTTTGTTGCTCTGCATAATTATGGCTATTACTGCTCTCTTAGTTGGTCGCTCCCAGTCTTTTGCTAGCCTCCACTTGTATTGAGTAAGCTCTACTCATGCATCCAACTCCCAAGAAACCAAGTTATTCCAAAGAGTCCACTATAAATTCCTATGCATGGTGTGTTACACCATTCCAAGTATATTCTTGTTTTATCTATCTTCCAAATTAAACTTGTTATGTGAAAATTAGTGATTAAAGCTCTCACAAACTTGATGGCACACTTTATTTTTATTGCCCCTAATAAACTTGAACCATTGTGTCATCTATGTTGTATATGCTTTCACTGATACGTTGAGAATTAGCAGAACCATGCTGTCATGGGGAACGCTTTCAACATTGCACCTATACTTTGTATTGAGTTCATATCATGATCTTTTGTTTGCGGATGTCGTGGTGTGAAATAAAAGGGGAGCTTGTAAGTCCATGGAGTTATGTATGTGTGTTAGAGAAACGCCTGTGCCGCTAACCTAAGCCATGTCTAATCATGGTGGAAACTTGCAGCATCACCATAGTGATCAATCTATGAAGCATTCTTATGATAAAAAAAGAGACAGAAAAAGAGATTGAGAAAAATAAAAAAAAGAGATGAGAAAAGAGGAAAGAGAGAAAAAAGCACCATTTTCCCATGGTAAAAAAGAAGATTGCTGAGATGCTCACTGTCTGCTTGCATTGTCATTTTGATATGGGATAGCTCCTATGTCATGGGGCAAGGGGTACCCCGTGGCGGTTCTCTATGATACATATGTACTTACTGTGGCAAGAACTTACCTGTGACTAAAGTTGAGTAGCATGAGGAGAGTCCCTCGTACTCAAGGGACATGAGATTTCCAACTTATAATTTTTCAAGTATATACTCAATACTTTGTTCATTTTAACCTTAATCACTTCAAAATGCTTATGATAGGGGCAATGAGACCTGAAAGCTAACAAGTACCATAATTTTTGGAAGCTCTTGATGAAACTTGAAATCCCTGCTCCCCTTCGAAGGGCCTTTCTTCCACTTTTATATTGAGTCTCCACCTTCCATATTTAGGCACCTACTAGGAGAGTATAGTTGTCATTCTTATTTTTATGTGCATTGTCCCAAAACTTATTGATTTATTCATAATGTTAATATTGCTTGTTCTTGAACTATTTGTATCTAGTCACCCTTATGAACTTTGAAGGTGTCCTATGCATTTATGTTTTGTTACTCAATGAGGGACAAGCTGAATACCACTATGCTATGTTTTCTATATGTGAAACAAACAAACGTCTTTCAATGCATTGTTATTCATGATCTTTGTTTGTATCCTTTCATGTTTCAACATAGTTACTATGTCCTATTGTTAGAACTACATCTTTGATGCTCATGTTTAGAGTACTCTGATACCAGCTTTCAATGCTTGCAAATGGTTTATTCTTGATTGTGATGGTGTATGTCACCTAAAAAATTATTCTTTTTATCACTTACCTACTCGAGGACGAGCAGGAGTTAAGCTTGGGGATGCTTGATACGTTGTAGACGTATCTATAATTTTTGATGCTCCATGCTTGTTTTGTATCATTTGTCCTAAGTTTTGTCTACACTTTGAGTTATTTTTATACACTTTCTGGAACTAACCTATTGACAAGATGCCGTAGTGCCAGTTCCTGTTTTTTGCTGTTTTTGGTTTCAGAAAAGCTAAAAAATGAATATTCTCGGAATTGGACAGGACAAAAGCCAAAGTTACTATTTTTTCTGGAGCAATACGGAAACACGAAGTAGAGATGGCGGAGGAAACCAGGGTGGCCATAGCCTAGGGTGGCGCGGTCCAGCCCTGGTGGTGCCACCAGGGGGTGTGGGCCCCCTGACCCTCCACTAACCTTGCCTCTTCGCCTATAAGAAGCCTCCTGACTCAGAAACCCTAAATCATCTGGCGGAAATCCATAAAACGTTCCGCTACGCTGCCGCCACTGAAGTGGAGATTCGGGGGACAGAAGTCTCTGTTCCGGCACCCTGCCGGGACGGGGAAGTTCGCTTGGAGCCATCTCCACCACCATCTCCATCGCTGTTGCTGATTCCCATGATGAGGATGGAGTAGTTCTTCCTCGAGGCTAAGGGCTCTACTGGTAGCTATGTGTTCATCTCTCTCTATGCATGATCACATTGTGATCATGAGCTTTGTAATCAAGTAGATCTACTCTTCTACTCAAGTGCTTTAATAGATCTCTGATCTCCCCACCTGTGTGAAAGTGACAGTGTGCATAACGTGCTGGCACTTAGGCTAGAATCTACATAAATACTCAAGTGCTTCAATAGATCTCCGGCTCTCCCCACGTGTATGAAAATGGCAGCGTGCATACCGTGGTGGCACTTAGGCTAGAATTTACAAATACTTATCATGAGTTATATTTTGAGTTGGTTGTCTCTATGAAATTTTGGTGTTTGTTGGAACCATCTAGCGCTCAAGGTGACAGTGTGGGGTTATCTAGATGGGGAAGGTGAACTTTGAGGAGTGCTGTTATAGCCCTACCATGGATTAGAGTTACCCAACCGGAGAGTAGTTTAGAGTAGTATCATGAAGAGAACATATTTATATGAGAGAATGTTCACTAGTGAAACTATGATCCCTAGGCCTTGTTTCTAAACACTGAAACACCGTTTACACCTAGATCTGTTGCATGTTTTCTTTTGTCAAATCTCTTCCACGTCGTCAAGATCTTTTCTGGCACCATTACCACTTATAATCATCCATACCACTTGTATTTCACTATCTCTTTGCCTAACTAGTGCACCTATACACCTGACAAGTGTATTGGGTGTTTTGGGGATAAAATAGACTTCTTGTATCTTGATTGGAGGGTTTCTTGAGAGGGATACTTTTGACCACTTCCTCCCTGAGTTCGATAAACCTAGGGCAATCCACTTAAGGGAAACTTTTTGCTATTCTACAAACCTCTGCACTTGTAGGCCACCAACTATCTACAAGAATAGAAGTGCGTAGACATCATCTATATTCCATTAAACACGCTACTCGGTCCCACATGCCAGCCTCTCATTAAGAATCGTGTGTATGTTGGAACTTTTTCCTTCGCTCCCGGTTCCCTGTTCCGAACTTGATTGCGCTAATAGATGCATATACTGTTTAATCATATAGCTAGGCCCACATGTCATCCTCTTTTTATAAGAAACATGTGTATGATGGGTTTTTTCATACTTGGTCGCGCCTCTGTGTTAACTTGAGAGTGTTGCTCGCTGTATCAACTATTTATTCAGGATGGTGGGTCCCATATGTCAGCATCTCATTAGAAGAAACGTCCGCTTGTTAGAATTTTTCTCACTCGCGCCTCCCAGTATCAAAATTGGCAACATTGCTCGATGCAACACCTGTACTAGGTCTCACTGATGGGTCCCACATGTCAGCCTATCTGTAGATGCATTTACCGTTGATCTCGTAGCTTGGCCCCACGTGTCATCCTCACATTAGAAGAAACATGTGCATGACGTATTTTTTTTCCATGGCTCGTGCCTCCTTGTTAACTTGATAGCGTTTCTCGCTGCATCAGCCGTTTATTCAGGCTGGTGGGACCCCTATGTTAGCCTCACATTAGAAGAATCGTGTTGGAATTTTTTCTTCTCTAGTGCTACCCTATTCCGAACTAGATAGTGTTGCTCGAGGAATCTGCCATTTGGTCACGCTGCTGGGTCCCACAAGTCAGCATCTCATTTAGAAGAAACATTTGCATGTTGAAATTTTTTCGCTCGCGCCTCCCTTATTCGAACTGGTAAAGTTGCTCGATGCAGACCTGTAATAATGTCTATCTGGTGGGTCCCACATGGCAGCCTCTCCGTAAATGAAACATGTTATGATGGACTTCTTTTCGGCCAACTCTGTTGTTCTGACTTTGGTCCGTAGCTGGGTCCCAGATGTCAGCAACCTCTATGCAAGAAATGTGTACGCTGGGTCCCAGATGTCAGCCTCTATTTGCAAGAAAATGTGTGTATGTTGGACTGTTTTTTTGTGTTGAGTCCGTTGTTATAACCTTGGCAACATTGGTAGATTATTTCGACGGGGAAACGTGTCTATGATACAACAACAGTTTATCTGACTCCCAGATGTTAGCCTTATCGAGTACATAAAGTGTTAATCTATACTCCGCTTCTGGGTCCCACATGTCAGCCTTCTATGTACAAGAAACATGTCTATGCAGGGTCCTACATGTCAGACTTCTCTGTGCAGACAACGTGTCTATGTTGGGTCCTACAGGTCAGCCTCTAATTGAATTAAACGTGTCTGTGCTAGGTCCCACATGTTAACCTCTATTTGAATTAAACGTGTGTATATATGTTAGACATATTTTTGGGTCGAGTCCGTCGTCCTGACCTTGGAGATATTGCTAGATGCAAAAAAATAACTATATTTACAAAATTGCCCAAGGATTCGAACTCGACACCTCACCAGCGGTGAATTGGGTGCCTTTCCACTACGAAAGAAAGAGCTAATATAATAGAACCGTTAAACTTTATTATTATAACTTACAGATTTATCTCTTTAAAACAATTTTTTTGACCATTTTTTATGTACCATCAAATAATAAGGTGGCACTCTTGGCAGCTAAAATAAAAACTGCAGGCGCTCTAAAAAAACCGAAAATTGTAGGCAGAGTTTTTTTAAAAAAATTGAGAGGTGGGGGGCAATGCCCAAAAGGCTGAATTAAAAAGATTTTGGCTATTCTAAATGGGTTGCTCTACGTAGGCTATACTCCATAGGCTATTATCCAAGGGCTCCTTTCTCAAATTTCCCTGGGCTATGGTCAGAAGTCCACAGACCCCTAAAAGGTCAAATTAAAATGTTCTGGACTAAAGAGGAGCCGAATAAGTTAGATTTCTTATCCTGGTATATAAAAATTGCATTTCTATGTGGCTCTGCCGGATTTAAAACAAATACCTCAGAGATGGAGGGAAAGAAATCGATAATTATTTTTGGCAGATGTTTATATAAACTCTACAGTACAGAAAAAGATAGAAAAATTATCGACAGATTCGCTGTTCACATTTAGTAGCACTTGACCAATTCAGCAGCATATAAAGGTGAGCGATTCAGCAATATAGACACTAAAATACAATATAAGTACAGAGACAACTAGTTCTTGTTTCTTCTCTTAAAACCTTGTCACCTGATCAGTTTGCCCTTTTCTCCAAACACACTCGACCATTGTAGCATGCAAAACTGACGATCAAGTATGCTTTGAGTACCTTCTTCTCACATCAATGCATGTGTGACCCCGATGCAACCCAAAATGCCCAAGTCTCATCTACATTGAGAGAAGGATATGTTTTAAAATAAAAGCAAGACTAACTACTGCACTTGATCTAAACAACTACTAGTACATCAATATTAGTTATAGAAAATATTTTAGTAAGTAGGATTTGACAGATTCAACAGTATAGAATAAGACAGAAAAAGCATCGGCAGATTCCTAGTTCTTATTCATCAGCACTTGACAGATTCAGCAGCATTTCAAAGTGACTGATTCAGCAGTACTAACAATTTCCAAAATAAATGACAGATTCAGCAATGCAGACAATGAAATTCAGTAGTTTTTTTTCAAATAATTGTAGAAATGCCTTGACTCAAAAGGAAAGAGAGAGCATATTCTGCACTCGATCGGTCAATCTGAATAAATACCAGTACATATGTATTACTATAAAATAGATTAGTAGTAGCAAACCTCCATACAAAATACACAGCATAACGCATGGGCTTGTCCAAGTGCTGGCCGGGTCATACAATATACATAGTGCTTTCTTTCTTGCCTATTAAGCTTTTCTTGTCACGCCATCGCCTGTGGGTCCACTATGTCAGCAGCGTATATTGAAAATAGGTATACATTACTGCAACTTCGTTCCACCTCTCCTCAAACAAATTGAGTCTGTCACCAATATAAAGTAATTAATTAGTATGATGTTACCTATCTTAACATTGGGATCATAACAAGAAGATTTAGTTGTGCTATCTCACTCTTGAAACTTGTTTATGCAATACTCATAATCCACAAGAAATTCCGACAAACGGTTTAGAAGCTTCCAGGTAACACCGCGGCTGCGACAGGTACGACGTGAGCCCTTTCAGGGCGACTTCGGTCGACGATGGCCTACTAGTCAGCTCATATGTCGCCACCATTTTGACCGCATGGAGCTCATGCCACAGAGACAACGACTAAATCTTCACCTTGTACCGCGGATATTCGCACACCCCTAAACTGACAAACCTGGGGAATATGACGATGTCTATGATTTGGCCATCAATTTGTGCGATGAACACCTTGCCCTCTTTCCTGATGGCGATGATCTCTACTCTTCATGAGCCTCTTGCGGGCACTGGCTTAGGCAGATCCCAGTGTTTGTCGCTGCAGGGAATTATGGCCACAGTCCTCGAGTGGGAAACTCTAAGGTGGTGGACGAACTCTACCAAAGGTTTCAGCTCTACCGACGAGGTGGTGAACTCGCATCCAGGCTCTGTGCAGACTTGCTAGCTGTGGAAGCACCAGATTATGTAGTCATGGACGTTGTTGTAGAGGACTAATGTCCCATAGTGGTGGTTGGGGCATATGCTTTCTTTTCCGCCAGTGACTTGGCGGTACATCTCCTTGAAGAATGCGGACAGCCATGCGGCGTTGGCAGTGTCCAGGCGCATAGCGATTTCGTTGAAAACATTATCGTCGACCTTGCTCTAGACGTCGTGCAACCATTTGTGCGTCGATTGCGACATCGTGATGGATTGGGGGAAAGGTCGGACCAGAGTATGACTGTCGGGCGGCTTTTGGATAGGGGTGGTGCGGCCTGCAAGATCCGATGCAGCGGGTGAGATGGCGAGGAAAATGTGGGAAGCGCACACCGGAGAGGATCCCAAATGTGGCCATGCGCCATTGACGAGTGGGGATAAACGACCAAGACGGGGAAGATGGGATGGCTCTAGTCTTTGAACAAGGTTTTTGTTTTTTTTTGTTTTTGCAAGCCCTCTAGAGATGCATCCAGGACGACGAATATAGATTTGCTGGAACACTCCACTTCACTAAATTATAAGCTAGGCTGGCACGCTGCCGTGCACTAAATTAACCATGTCACATCCTAGGGTATTACCGCTAGCGAGGCTGGCATGCTGCCATGCATGCCGACTACAGTTACTAATGTCTTGGTTTACCAGATGATGTTTATTTACAGCTCCTATATTCCTAAAAAATACTAGTACATATAGTACCTAGTAGTAGTACACTTATACAATAACTAATACTACTAGCAGTATTAGTTTGCTCAAAAGGATCATAATATGGAACAGAGGTGTTACAATACTATCAGTCACTGGCAGAGCTAGATCATAAGTTATGACTGGATAAAGAGTATAGATACAGTTGATTAGTTGAGTGTTTGCCCGGAAAATCTCATCTTGCTATCTTAGTTTTCTATAGTATTTCAGTGGAGTTAACCAGCTGAGCTCGGGCATGCCGGATTGTGGCTCCGCCATTGCTAGTAGTAGTACACTAGAAGTTTGTTTTGCTGCAAACATAGTATAGTAAATACTTATACATTGGAACCTAGGGCGATCAAGTGTCACGTTGTTCCAACACAATGCATCACTAGAGGGGTATACTTATAGACCACCTCTTTACATAATAGTTATAATTAAAAACGGACTGTCACCGCATTAATGCAACTATGATATACTAGTAAATTGTTGATCAAATAATGGGTGATAACCTGCACATCTAATCACCTTATCGCATCTATCATGATCAAATACTATCATCTGAATGGATGTGGTGGCAAGCTTCTTGAATACCAGAAAGTATCCTACCTTCAAGTCATGTGCATTGACAAAATCTAGCCATCCTTTGTTAAGGATAAATTTGCCATCTTGCTTCCTCAGGTCAACATCCCAGCTGCAGGCTTGCGGATCTTCAGCTTGATGGCATCTAGATACTCACCACCAAACTTTGACAAAAAGGTGTTGGGTATGCTCCGCACGTCTAATCCACCCGGTATTAACAACATCTTGCAGAACTCTTCACAGGTGTTCTCCACGAGGGTGTTCCTGACTTGCCCCTCCATCTGGATTGCACATGTCTCTCCTGTCTTTTTCGATGATGAGTCTCTCAAAGGTTGAGCTTCTTGCCCGAACACTGGAAAAAAATTCCTGTGGTCAAATAGTGTCTCTACTAGCTGTCAATAATTGTGAAATACATTATTAGTTGACCGAAAAATGAGCAACGATATTTTGATTATATTGTTCATAATTAGTACTCTTGGATTCGTATTAAAAACACTTTTAAACAATGCTAGTTTGGTACCAACATTATTTATATATTAAGAGTAATTTTTGGTCAACGAAAAAACATGCAAACAAAGAGGCCTTATTCTGGGGGATGGAGGAGGGGAGTAAAATATAAAGATCAGCTAAGAAAGTACTAAAGTGGAGGAATTTTCTTATCGAAGTACACAAAGTCTTAACTCTACCTAGCATGAATGTCGGTAATATTAGTACAACCAAGGTCTAGGCATCACATTAGTGTAGTCCATAATCGATCAGTACAGATACCGAACACCCACGAACAGAAGAATGGACGAACATGATGAGCTCTGTCTGCTTCCGATGCTAGATATGCATAAATATACTTGGAATTTTGGCAAAAATCAGGGTAGGGCAGCAGCTGCCCTAAATTTCCTAGGTTAAAGGGACCTACGCCCTTGAGACCAACCAACCAAAACATGCTGAGTGGCTTTCAAAACAATCATCAGCCATGCATGGATCAATACTTACAAAATTTGAACTTATTATTACAGTTCACCATAGATCTAGCCCCAGAACTTGCTTACATGTGTAAAACTGTACTATTAGATGAGAACTACTCGTACTCAACACTAAACCAATGTTAAACAACCCTGTACTACTAGATGAGAACTACTAGTAATCAACACCAAACCAATGTTAACCTACCGCCAATAAAAGCTTGACCGCATCTCATCATCAAGATCAAGGGTTTCGGGGATTATGTACATACCGCACTGCCACCAGGATGTCTGAGGGATGAGATGGCTCTGTAGATGATGTTGCAGAGGCCGCCGCCTGCTGCCGACCTACCTAAGACGAGTAAGTTGTGGCGGTGGTGTTCGTCAATGGAGCTAAGCGCAATGACGATAAAAGTAGAGAGACAACGAGTGTGTGTGAGAGAGATATGGAGCTGGCGCTGGGGCTGGGACTGGTGAGGGAATAAATGCAACGAGGGTAGATGTGTGTTGTGGATAAAGCGAACCTTTGCCTTTCCCTGCAATATCCTCCTATAAGCAAATCGAACGGCCGCCAATACAGTACTACTATACCTACTGTAGAAAATTGGGCATGGCAGCTTGATATGATGTTGCAAGTGCTGATACTACAATACAGTATGAAAGTAGTACATACGCAGCATTTTAAATTACATGGTGACTACTACTAGCTATATAAATGATGTAAGTGTTAATAATATGCTTTTCTACATCTTGGTCAAATTTGAGAAAGCTCATGGAAGGGTTGGCACAAACCCCATTGGCGTCTCGAACGTTTGCTCCCTATGTTCATTTTCGGTGTAGTTAAGTACTGAACCTATGGTAGGACCCCCATTGACGTGCATGCGGATCCAACCTCGAATTTGCTGTGGGCGATGTTCAGAGTGCACGTGTGTAGAAAACACACAGTCTGCCTTGAACACTGGCAGTGCTTCGTTAGTATCGGTAGCAGCATGTTCGGGGTTACGAGAGGGGGTCAAGGACTAATGGATGGTTGATTTCCACAAACACTGATCTCCCATCAAGATTGTTCCTTCTGATCCAGTCCGGTGCTATAGGGTCATCCCAATCAAAGGCCCTTCTAAAAATATGTCAGCAGAGTGAGGGATAAGAGAGCAGCTCTCTATCCATGTATGACACTAGATCAGCATGGTTGTTGGTTCATGCACCCCTGGTGTGAATCCACAGGACACCCTAGTCTGACTCTGCCAAGTACTAGCTGCGTTATGCAATATCTTCAGCCTCGACATCGTCACCAGCTTGGACATTTGTTGGCTCTTAAATTACTAGAGCCTGTATGACACGGGGACCTGCAAGTATACATGTGTGTGCAATTCAGTTATCAAAATTATCACTAAAAGCGGAGTTGTAAGTAATTTATAAATTTTAGTTTTAGATAAACTCCACTTGGTCGGTTCCCAGACCAGAACATCTCCTCGTAGCTCTGTCACCGCGTATACGAGATCAATAAGACCAGTGGTTAGAGTTACGGTGCATCGACATACTTTGCTGGTGCAAGATATTCGTTTCAAAGGATAGTCCAGTCCCTGTCATAAGAAAAATCTATGGTTGCAATGAATTTGTCAAACACCACCATCGCCATGTAGTACCATTGGTTGTCAAATCTGTATTGTATACTTTTTATCTGTATCTTCAGCAGCTCGATACTCGCTTGCTTGTAGCTATAAGTGCATGGGGGACCGGGGAAAACCTGGCCACTGCATGGATATATATCAACACCCTGCATAGGTGGTAGCTTGATACGTGCCATATTGTAGACGTTTTGGAGGTACCAGCTCCCGGGTGCTTTGCAATCGAATACACTCTCCTCTGTCACCAACCTAGTGACCCTTGTTTTCATATACATCTTCGTCCCAAGTTTCTAATATGTTATCATCAATGGTACAAATGCTTCTATTGTTCGATTGTCTAGTGGCATAAGCAATGCATCAATACCCTATAATAGATTTTATTCATATCTAGGGGCATGCAAGGTGTTCCACAAAGGGGAAAGTGGCTCGCTAGCTTTGCCAAAAATGTGATGAATAAATCATTCATGCAAACAGACACACTAAGGAAAAAGGTCTTGTTTGGATTAAATAAAAAGTGTAGGAATAGGAAATTTTTCTATGATGGTGGAATTGTTCACTAGTTTGGTTCAAAGGAATGAGGTCCCAAGAGACACGATTACATCATAAATATACTCTTGTGTGAGGTTTGACTTTGATTTGACATATTTTATGAGGAATTCTATGTTTTTGTTTTCATGTAAACCAAACGGCCAACTTTTTATAGAATTCTTGTGTTTTTCAAACACATGAAACATAAGGATAGACTTGATTGGCCAATACACCTTCCGATAGGCGTATCAATAATCCTGGTTGTTCTTGTCTTTTCAGTTTGGATGAGAGAGGATTGAGAACACAGGAATGTCACATGTGCAGGTTTTCTAGTAAAAAACATGCAATTGTAAAACATAGGAAAACTACTTACATGAATGGCATGTCTCGATGCTGCACACATGATGCGAGTTGGGCTCAGGTAGATGTTCTAATTACTACGAGATTTAGGCATAGGAAGGATTCGAATCCTAAAAAATCATGCAAAACTGCTTTTCACCTTCTCGTCACGGTCGACTGGCCATGTTTATCGGTCAGAGTGAACTAGGGTGGGCGAACCAAATGGAAGAGCAGGATATTCCGCAATCCCTCAACCCATGCTAACTATGCCGTGAGCCTGGCGAGCGGTGCTCGAAATATCGGCGCAACTGGTGATGTTGCTCAGTGGTACATAGTGGAGGTTGCCAAATCCCATTGCCTAGCTGATGCGCTCTGATATCTTACGCTTCACTGCTCCAGACGGACGAACACTGCCGGATGTCGTTCCGGGGAAGAGAACTACAGAAGATTTGTTGGGATGGTTGGACGTTTCTACCTTTCTGCAAGGGTTGAGAAGGTCTATGATCGTACACAAGCGGCCGGAGTGAAAGAGGAAGACGATGAGGGGTGGGCGGTTTCTCACCAAATAAAAAAGATGGGGTAGGCGGTCGACGGTTCTCCTGCGGTTGTCAGATTGAATCCTTCGTCCTGATGACAAGGCATGTCAAACGTGGAAGTTAACCTAGATGCTTATGTAAAAAGGAATAATAATAATAATAATAGAAAATTAGATCTATTTCTTAAACGCTCTAGCCCGCAATGCTAGCCCCATGATTGAGGGGCTAATTTTTTTTCTTATCGGTAGCTAGGGCATAATCGCAAGGAAAATGACACCATGCCGGAAAAAAGTTCGAAGTTCCCGATGCTAGAAATCACAATTTGTTTTGCGTGCATGTATAGTAAAGGTCCTGAATTTACTAGTACAAACTGTACCCGGTACCTCGTGTCAGGAACCAATCACAGCTTTGCTCTGACATCGCATAGACTTCAAAATCCTCCTCCCCGTTGCTCTCGCGCTGCCTCCTGTGTGCTCTTCGTCTCTTCTCCCTCCTAGATTTTTTTTCGAACAACGGGAAACTCCTTGTGGCAATATTTTTTTTCTTGAGAAAAATAGTGGCAATATTTATCATCATGCCAAGAGGCACCCATGTACTTCTACCAAGTATGGTAACTCCACCAGGCCAAGTTCTTTCATAGCTAAGAACTTGAATTTTTCAGAAACTCTCGATGTTTTTGATGTACTTAATTCCTACTTAGCTTAAAAAGATTTTTGGAAAATTTTAAGATCAATCTATCATATTTGCTTGTACTCCTATAGTTAAAATTTTACACTGACGGTGGGTGTATATTTTACATCCAGGACATAAACAAGGGAAAATCACATCGAGGTCCATACATTGAGCACAAAGGACCATCAAATTAAGTAAGGAAAATAGTCGGGTTTGGCTCCTTCTCGAGATAGGAGCTGATCGAGACATACTCTTCATACTACTTACTACTCTTCATACTATATTTTACTTCCTCTTCAATTGTTTCCATAATATGGCCAAATTTGGGGGCATGCAAATTATTGGATATGGGATCATCAACATAAACTATGATGTAGATACGGCCATGACCTTGGTTGTTCGGTTGGAAATCCAAGAATGTTCATACTCATTGAGAATTATGATTAAATTTGTTTAAATTTTACCACTTACTAGACGGTGTGAGTACATTTTACATCAAGTTCCTAAAAAGGAAAATTACATCGAGGTCCATACATTTCGATGAAGCAATCTAAAATTAAGCAAAGAAAATAGTTGGATCGACTCCTTCTCGAGATAGCTGTTAATCGAGCCATACTCTTCATACTACTTCCTCTTTGTTTATTTTCAAAATATGTCCAAAATTAGCGGTATGATTATTCTTGGATATGAGATCATCAACATAAAGTATGATGTTGAAGGGATACGGGAAGGCTACACTAGCGCAAATCAAAATTTTCTACCGCGTAAACCAGGATTACTGTTGTCATAGATCACGGGATTACTACTAGACGCGCAGTTGCGGAACTTGATGAAGCGCCTCGAGGCGATGCAGGCGATCTACGACTCCTCCTTGTTCTCGTCCCACGAGTAGCTCCCCTTGCGCGGCTCATCCAACTGAGATCTGGCGCCTCGAGGTATCCACACGTCTGAGGTGGGCGTCGAGACGCCGGACTGCTAGGTCGCTGCCTTGACACAAAGCGTGAGGAGTGGCGGCTGGCTGGAATGGTCTAACGTCTAACCTTGGTCATCTCGCCCCACCCTCTCTTATATAGGCGTCCCTAGTGGACTTCTACATTAGCAGCCCATTAGTAGCCTAAGCCTGGTCTAATTCGGATCCAATCCTCGTTAGGATTCCATCCCCTTAAGTGTGTGACCCTATAGGTTCATATGCGTATAGACATGACACGAATACACTTATTCTGTCAAGAGTTGGTAGCGGCCTCTAGCAAGATGTGGCATCCCGCTAAAACCACTACTAGAAAATCGCGTTGTTTTTGTGCATTGCATCATCATGACCGCATGCTCATGTCATCATGCCACATTGCATTTGAGCATTGTCATCATCATGCATGGTTTTTGTCTAAACTATTTTCGAAACGCCTAGTTTTGTTTTCTAAATATTCCCGTCTTTATTCAAATTAAAACCCGGGTCTCCGGATTATTTTGTTTCGTCTACCAATGGATTTCAAACGCCCCGTTTTAAATAATAAAATATTTATTATATTTTTAGGGGGCAGCCGAACCGGGCCGATCCGACCCAGTCGGCCACCCCAGTACAAAAACTAGCCTGTCTAATTCCTAATCTACCCAATCCTATTCTACCCACCCTGCCTCCACCTCACCCTGGCCAATCGCAAACTGCCACCTCATCCTCTCCACATCACCCCCTCCAATCCCTTGGCGACACCTCACCACCCCCCTTCCCCCTATCCTATCCCAGCCCGCCACCTCATCCTACCCCACCTCTCTCACCTCCCACTCCCCACACCACAGCACACACACACAAGCACACACGACCAACACGCTGCCACCCCTAGACCCGCTCCCCTGGCCCCGTTCCTGGCCCCACCGACCCCTGGCCCCACCCACAGACACACGTCCGCCCCGGCCTCATCTCCCCTGGCCCAATCCCCACCTCCCTCGCACCCCGCGCCTGGCCCCACCTGCCGCTCGCCAGCTTCCCCGGCGCCCTCCTTCTCTCCCCCGTACGTCTCTTCTCGCCCCGCTCCTCGCTCATCCCGCGTCGCCCCACCCTCTGCAAGCTCCCCGCCGCCGGCGCGCCCTCCCCATCGTCCTCCGCCCGCCTCCATGCATCCGACCGCCGCCGCCTGTGCCCGGCAGGGCCGCCACCGGAGCCTTTCCCTTCCCCAGCTGCCGGCCGCCGGAGCTCTTCCTCTGGGCCTCTGCCGCCTCTCCCCGCACCTGCCCTGATTCCCGTCCCCGCCTCTCTGCTCGTTCCAACCGCGTCGCCTCCGTCGCCAGGGACTGCCGCCAGCGTGGCCTGCCTCTGTTCGACCGCCCCGCCGCCGGCAGGGAGGCCCGCTCTCCGCGCCCCGGCACCGTCGACACGCGCCCCTCCTTCTCTGCCCGCAAGCTCGCCAGCAACCACCGCCGCGCACGCCTCCTTCGGCCCTACTCCGGCCGCGCCCGGTGCCTCTTACCTCGCCGGCCCGAGCGCCTCCGCCCTCTGCTCCGGCCTGCCTGCACCGACGCCCCTCCGGCGAGCCGCTGCTCGAGCCCCCTCTCCAGCGTCCTCGGCGAGCCCGTCCTCCCGGCTCAACCTTCCCCAGCGCGCGCCCTCGTGCACGCCATCTCCTCTTCGGCCTTGAGCGCTGCTGGCTGCCAGTTTCTTTCCTCCTGGACCGACGGCGCCCGAGCCCTGCACGCCTTGACAGGTCCGTGCCGCCCGCGCCCTCGTTCTGCATGACCCCGCCTTCGTCGTTGATCCTTCTGCCTTTGGGACGTGGTTGGTTCCTGCAGAGTGGGTACCTCAGGTGCTAGCAGTGTTGTTGGGTGGTTGTGGTATGGGATATGTGAAGAGACGGTGGTGATGGATGCACTGAGGTGACGACGTGGAACTATAACAAGATCTTCGTCACGACACCCCGAGTTCTCCCACCAGAATCCGGTGGTCGTACTTCGAGAACTCCGTCACGGATCACCAAGTACTTCTACATGGACGCCAAGACCAGGATCCGAAGACCGCCAAGATCGTCATCGGAACAACAAGCACTTCATCATGGAACACCATGATCTCCAACCCGGAACACCGAGTGCACTGACATGGACCCGAAGGCCGAGACCTGGACACGCCAAGGTCTTCTCCCCGGAACGCCGAGTTCTCCATCTTGGAGGTCAAGCACGTCGACATGAAACCGAAGGACGCCGAATGCCAAGCTCTTCATCTCGGACCCAGAAGCCCTGACCCGCACCTGATTCCCGTCGAACCCTGAGACCGGACCCCGAACCCCCCGGAACCCCAAGATCCGCCGTACCCCGATGTGTGAACCCAAACCCGAGACCTTATTTTATTAATGATATATTACTTGTTGCATATAAAATTGCCATGCTTGCCTACATATTGTCGTGTGGGTTGGGGGCCTTATGCCGATTCACCTTATAATTAAATATGGGGCCCGTATGTGGACAAATCTAGTCGTATATTGGTCCCATTTAAATTGGTGTAGCGAACCGATGCCATGTTTCGCCCTGTTAAGACAACATTTAATTTGCGGGGTAGATAAATAACTTGAACCGTTTAATTAAATGTTGGGACCCCGGTTCCGCTTAATATGATCTAATTGCATTGCACCTTTGCCATGCCATACATCATACATGCATCATGCCCGATCTTCTGTCATAGTATTAAATATTGCATCCGGTGTTTCTTCTAGTGCTTTGCTTCTTCTCGGATTAGGCTGATGAGTTGATGCGAGTGTCGACCCGATCTTCGGATGAACCTTCGGCAATGTTTTCAGGCGAGCACCTCCCCCTTTTCTACCTATCTTACTTTTATAGTATTTATTCCCTCCTGTTGATCTATTGCTATCTGTGTTGCGTTGCTCTAGTTTTCGTACCCGTGATATCCCTTGCAGCCTTATATTGCCTTGGACACATCCTATTACCTGTTGTTTGGTAGATAGATGGACTTGCACGTCGTAGTCGCTTGCTCAAGTGCTGTTGCGTGTTGTCTAGTACCACAGTTGTTGGAGTATTGCCGTGTGTTTATTGTTGGAGATGATCAAGACTTTAATTACTGTTTAATAACTAAAATTGAAGTAGGTAAATGAAGAGGCACAGGTGGGCAATAGATGTTATTTGGTTGTTAACCGTCCACTTGTGTCCCGTAGGACCCCGAGTACTTGATACCTGTTCCTTGAATATTCGCGCTATCCACATCCGGGAGGATTATGGGACCCCCCTGAGCCAGAGCTTGATTCATTCTTATTTCTTGGGGCCACAAACTAGTTTGAGGTTTTATTTACTATCCTGTACTTATGCCATGCTTTACTGCTTTATTTAAATTGTGCGATGTACTGCACCTGTACTGTTTAGGATCGGGACACGATTTCGCGGTATCGACAAGCCCAGTCACACTTTCGGGTTCCCAGTCGTTTACAGCCGTCCACCCAAACCTTGAGTCCATTTCGGAGTCAGCTAACTTCATTGCGGGTAGCTTAATGGGGTGGCCCCCTGAAATATTTCTGAATCTTGTGATTGCTTTGTCGTGAAGGCCTCATTGGGATTTGGTTTTTCCGAGGTTGATCGAGTGTGTGTTGCTATTTGTGCACCCCTGCAGGGTAAAACTTTCTGAAAGCCGTGTCCGCGGTTATGGATGACTTGGAGCACAGTAGTGCTATAAATTTGACTTTATAATGACTAGTAATCAGCTTCACTATAATGGAATGGCTAAATAAAATTGCCAACAATTGCTTGTTTGGGTTGTCGCTTGCTACCATTGTACCTGACTAGTAAGTATTGCAACTATAACGGAATGGCTAAATAAAAGTACCAACAACTGCTGGGTTTGGGATATCTCATGCTAATTGTATTTGACTAGTAAGTGTCGCAACTACAACGGAATGGTTAAATAAAATTGCCCACTGCTTATTATATCAGGATGATTATCTATACTTGACTAGTAATTGCTGCAACGATAACTGAATAAATAAAACTGCCAACTGTGTGAGTTCCTCGGTTGACTTCCTCGTTTGGTCTCGAGCGGGGGAAACACCAGGATGGGTATGTTTGGTGGTAGTATCAGGTTGGTTTCGAATAGGTCTTTCTTCCCCCTCTCTGATAGCCGACAGTTGTATCGAGTCTCTATAGGTTGTTTAGTGCATGCTGCGTTGCCGCTGCAGTCCACCATACCTGTGTAGGCGAGGACCGCCGAGTTCTAGCCTCGCCGTGTACTGGCCTCAGTACTGACCGCTCTCTCTTTTTCCTTTGCCCTTTGCCGGCACCCCTTTTGTTTACGCAGGTTTTGAGATCGACGTCGTTAGCAGGGTTACCCTTCCGTCTTGGCCTGGGCAGGGTTATGGACGCCATTGGTTATTCTTCATGGCTCTTAGCTCAATTTGCATCTTGTCCGTACTCGGACGCCGTAGGGTTTTCAAGGTGATTTGGATCTTTGTATTGTATATTTGTATTCTTGACTCATTGAGTCGCTGTTGTATATACATATCTGTTCTGTGGGTCCCATCGAGGACCGTTGTGTAATGTTATTACTTCGTTTTCCACCCGCACGAAAGTGCCTGGTGGGCACCTTTGAATCGTTTCTATGCGGGTTTGGCGGGTTTCGCTAAAACTTGCATAGGGCCAATTCTGAGGGTGTTACAGAGTGGTATCAGAGCTCAGCAGTTGCGATACCCCACAAGTCCAGCCTGTAGGATAACCTAGCTAACGGCCGAAGTAGAGTGTCAAAACTATTTTTGCAAAATCGGTTGGATAGTTCTGATTAGGTCTGATTTTACTCCTTACCCCTCTGCTGCTCTCCTCTCACCTCTGCGTGTTTTGAATCCGCTCTCTTCTCTCTCTTTGAGTCCAGGATTTCTCGTGGTTGGGTTCCGTCGTACCTTCAAGGTTTCGCTTCCTCCTTTGATAACGGTGTTCTACCATCCGGTGTTCATGCTGTCTGAGGAATCCGTCTACTGTGGTACCATTCTATGTTCCTTGTTTGTTCCTTCCGGTGTTTTTCGACGCGACGACATCATCTACGCCAGATCCGATGCAGAGTCTGCATCACTCCTCTGTTTCCGAACCTCGCTTGTCGAGATCTACAATCTGAATTCTGAGAGTTGGTTGCATAATTTCCTATTCATGTGCAGAGCAATGCTTTGGGTGCGCGATGGACTGATCACCATCCGACTACTCTTATCATTCGCTCTTGCACATTGAATGGTGAATCCTTGCAGTTATACTCCTTCCGCGAAAGTTAGAGGTGGCTTTACCCTTTTGAGACCTATACCTTCATCTTTGTTTCTCCGGAGTGTTCTCTCGACGAACGGGATAAACAATCCTTTGTTGGTGGTGTCGCTGATTTCAAGATGGATAAAGAACCATTGTTAGTGGTGTCGCGAGGATCTACACGAAGCGAGAAGACGCAGATCGCCGACCTTCCTTCCGGTACCATGAGGCGGATCTCGAGGGCGAGATCCATTGTTAGTGGTGTCGAATTGTGGCATCCCGCTAAAACCACTACTAGAAAATCGCGTTGTTTTTGTGCATTGCATCATCATGACCGCATGCTCATGTCATCATGCCACATTGCATTTGAGCATCGTCATCATCATGCATGGTTTTTGTCTAAACTATTTTCGAAACGCCTAGTTTTGTTTTCTAAATATTCCCGTCTTTATTCAAATTAAAACCCGGGTCTCTGGATTATTTTGTTTCGTCTACCAATGGATTTCAAACGCCCCGTTTTAAATAATAAAATATTTATTATATTTTTAGGGGGCAGCCGAACCGGGCCGATCCGACCCAGTCGGCCACCCCAGTAAAAAAACCAGCCTGTCTAATTCCTAATCTACCCAATCCTATTCTACCCACCCTGCCTCCACCTCACCCCGGCCAATCGCAAACTGCCTCCTCATCCTCTCCACATCACCCCCTCCAATCCCTTGGCGACACCTCACCACCCCCTTCCCCCTATCCTATCCCAGCCCGCCACCTCATCCTACCCCACTTCTCTCACCCCCCACTCCCCACACCACAGCACACACACACAAGCACACACGCCCAACACGCTGCCACCCCTGGACACCCCTAGACCCCGCCCCCCGCCCCTGCTCCACCCCACCGTCCCCCGGCCTCATCTCCCACCCCGATCCCACCTGGCCCCCACCTGCCTTCCCCGCGCCCTCCTTCTCTCCCCCGTACGTCTCTTCTCGCCCCGCTCCTCGCTCATCCCGCGTCGCCCCACCCTCTGCAAGCTCCCCGCCGCCGGCGCGCCCTCCCCATCGTCCTCCGCCCGCCTCCATGCGTCCGACCGCCTCCGCCTGTGCCCGGCAGGGCCGCCACCGGAGCCTTTCCCTTCCCCACCTGCCGGCCACCGGAGCTCTTCCTCTAGGCCTCTGCCGCCTCTCCCCGCACCTGCCCTGATTCCCGTCCCCGCCTCTCTGCTCGTTCCAGCCGCGTCGCCTCCATCGCCAGGGACTGCCGCCAGCGTGGCCTGCCTCTGTTCGACCGCCCCGCCGCCAGCAGGGAGGCCCGCTCTCCGCTCTCCGCGCCCCGGCACCGTCGACCCGCCCTCTCCGCTCTGCCAGAAGCTGCCAAAGCAACGCCGCGCGCCTCCTCGCCCTACTCCGGCCACGCCCGGTGCCTCTTACTCGCCCGGCCTGGCGCCTCGCCCTGCTCGACGCCTGCCGCGAAGCCGCTGCTCGAGCCCCCTCTCCAGCGTCCTCGGCGAGCCCGTCCTCCCGGCTCAACCTTCCCCAGCGCGCGCCCTCGTGGACGCCATCTCCTCTTCGGCCTTGAGCGCTGCTTGCTGCCAGTTTCTTTCCTCCTGGACCGACGGCGCCCGAGCCCTGCACGCCTTGGCAGGTCCGTGCCGCCCGCGCCCTCGTTCTGCATGACCCCGCCTTCGTCGTTGATCCTTCTGCCTTTGGGACGTGGTTGGTTCCTGCAGCGTGGGTACCTTAGGTGCTAGCAGTGTTGTTGGGTGGTTGTGGTATGGGATATGTGAAGAGACGGTGGTGATGGACGCACTGAGGTGACGACGTGGAACTATAACAAGATCTTCGTCACGACACCCCGAGTTCTCCCACCCGGAATCCGGTGGTCGTACTTCGAGAACTCCGTCACGGAGCACCAAGTACTTCTACATGGATGCCAAGACCCGGATCCGAAGACCGCCAAGATCGTCATCGGAACAACAAGCACTTCATCATGGAACACCATGATCTCCAACCCGGAACACCGAGTGCACCGACATGGACCCGAGGGCCAAGCCCTCGACACGCCAAGGTCTTCTCCCCGGAACGCCGAGTTCTCCATCTTGGAGGTCAAGCACGTCGACATGAAACCGAAGGACGCCGAACGCCAAGCTCTTCATCTCGGACCCAGTAGCCCTGAGCCGCACCTGATTCCCGTCGAACCCTGAGACCGGACCCCGTACCCCCCGGAACCCCAAGATCTGCCGTACCCCGATGTGTGAACCCAAACCCGAGACCTTATTTTATTAATGATATATTACTTGTTGCTTATAAAATTGCCATGCTTGCCTACATATTGTCGTGTGGGTTGGGGGCCTTATGCCGATTCACCTTATAATTAAATATGGGGCCCGTATGTGGACAAATCTAGTCGTATATTGGTCCCATTTAAATTGGTGTAGCGAACCGATGCCATGTTTCGCCCTGTTAAGACAACATTTAATTTGTGGGGTAGATAAATAACTTGAACCGTTTAATTAAATGTGGGGACCCCGGTTCCTCTTAATATGATCTAATTGCATTGCACCTTTGCCATGCCATACATCATACATGCATCATGCCCGATCTTCTGTCATAGTATTAAATATTGCATCCGGTGTTTCTTCTAGTGCTTTGCTTCTTCGCGGATTAGGCCGATGAGTTGATGCGAGTGTCGACCCAATCTTCGGATGAACCTTCGGCAATGTTTTCAGGCGAGCACCTCCCCCTTTTCTACCTATCTTACTTTTATAGTATTTATTCCCTCCTGTTGATCTATTGCTATATGTGTTGCGTTGCTCTAGTTTTCGTACCCGTGATATCCCTTGCAGCCTTATATTGCCTTGGACACATCCTATTACCTGTTGTTTGGTAGATAGATGGACTTGCACGTCGTAGTCCCTTGCTCAAGTGCTGTTGCGTGTCGTCTAGTACCACAGTTGTTGGAGTATTGCCGTGTGTTTATTGTTGGAGATGATCAAGACTTTAATTACTGTTTAATAACTAAAACTGAAGTAGGTAAATGCAGAGGCACAGGTGGGCAATAGATGTTATTTGGTTGTTAACCGTCCACTTGTGTCCCATAGGACCCCGAGTACTTGATACCTGTTCCTTGAATATTCGCGCTATCCACATCCGGGAGGATTATGGGACCCCCCTGAGCTAGAGCTTGATTCATTCTTATTTCTTGGGGTCACAAACTAGTTTGAGGTTTTATTTACTATCCTATACTTATGCCATGCTTTACTGCTTTATTTAAATTGTGCGATGTACTGCACCTATACTGTCTAGGATCGGAACACGATTTCGCGGTATCGACAAGCCCAGTCACACTTTCGGGTTCCCAGTCGTTTACAGCCGTCCACCCAAACCTTGAGTCCGTTTCAGAGTCAGCTAACTTTGTTGCGGGTAGCTTAATGGGGTGGTCCCCTGAAATATTTCTGAATCTTGTGATTGCTTTGTCGTGAAGGCCTCGTTGGGTTTTGATTTGGTTTTTACGAGGTTGATCGAGTGTGTGTTGCTATTTGTGCACCCGTGCAGGGTAAAACTTTCTGAAAGCCGTGTCCGCGGTTATGGACGACTTGGAGCACAGTATCTCGATCATAGACAACTATAACTAAAGTAGTGCTATAAATTTGACTTTATAATGACTAGTAATCAGCTTCACTATAATGGAATGGCTAAATAAAATTGCCAACAATTGCTTGTTTGGGTTGTCGCTTGCTACCATTGTACCTGACTAGTAAGTATTGCAACTATAACGGAATGGCTAAATAAAAGTACCAACAACTGCTGGGTTTGGGATATCTCATGCTAATTGTATTTGACTAGTAAGTGTCGCAACTACAACGGAATGGTTAAATAAAATTGCCCACTGCTTATTATATCAGGATGATTATCTATACTTGACTAGTAATTGCTGCAACGATAACTGAATAAATAAAACTGCCAACTGTGTGAGTTCCTCGGTTGACTTCCTCGTTTGGTCTCGAGCGGGGGAAACACCAGGATGGGTATGTTTGGTGGTAGTATCAGGTTGGTTTCGAATAGGTCTTTCTTCCCCCTCTCTGATAGCCGACAGTTGTATCGAGTCTCTATAGGTTGTTTAGTGCATGCTGCGCTGCCGCTGCAGTCCACCATACCTGTGTAGGCGAGGACCGCCGAATTCTAGCCTCGCTGTAATCGCCTCGATGACCGCTCTCTCTTTTTCCTTTGCCCTTTGCCGGCACCCCTTTTGTTTAAGCAGGTTTTGAGATCGACGTCGTTAGCAGGGTTACCCTTCCGGCTTGGCCTGGGCAGGGTTATGGACGCCATTGGTTATTCTTCAGGGCTCTTAGCTCAATTTGCATCTTGTCCGTACTCGGACGCCGTAGGGTTTTCAAGGTGATTTGGATCTTTGTATTGTATATTTGTATTCTTGACTCATTGAGTCGCTGTCGTATATACATATCTGTTTTGTGGGTCCCATCGAGGACTGTTGTGTAATGTTATTACTTCGTTTTCCACCCGCACGAAAGTGCCTGATGGGCACCTTTGAATCGTTTCTATGCGGGTTTGGCGGGTTTCGCTAAAACTTGCATAGGGCCGATTCTGAGGGTGTTACACAAGACGTGCCAACTCCTAAACGCATACAAAGATCATATCAGACGAACCATCACAAGGTTTAGTACATGTCTTTCCCTTTGCCTCACGATATTTGGTCTAGCTCCAAGATGACCTCTCTTTCTCGATACTGTGATTCAGAATCCCTTTACTAGGTTAACTCTTAACCATATGTAGCACGGCCATGCATTTCTGGATCCGATCACTCGAGGGGCCCAGAGATATCTCTCTCAAGTAGAGAGGGGCAAATCCCATCTTGATTGACCATGCCTTGCAGCATGCTTCAGGACAAACCGGAAAGCTACCTTTATAACTACCCAGTTATGGTACAGCGTTTGATATCCCCAAAGTAGGTCGATCCACATCTCAACTACATGCGACAATCTCAGGTCTAAGGACAAAACGTACACGATGTGTATAGAGAGCTGCAAGTCTAATTGCCAGTCTCATGTTGGGTCAGTACAACCCCATGTTCATAACATGTGTCCACATCATTGGTTTGACATCTCCATGTCTATGACTTGCGAAATATAGTCATCAACCAATCGATGTGCTAGTCTAATATTCACGTGTGTCCTCGCATGAACTCCGACTAGGGACAACTATTAAATAACCATACAAGTAAACAGTTTCACAAACAATTCACATAATTTCCAATCAATACAAGTTGCCTGATATGGATATTCAAGGAACATTACAATGACTCATGGATACATATGAAATATAAACATCTCTATGATTGCCTCTAGGGCATATTTCCTTCTGATGTAGATATGTCCATGTACTTGGTCGTTCTTCTTGAAACCCAAGAATGTTCATACTAATTGACAACTAAGCTTAATTTCGTCTAAATTTAAAAACTTACTTTTTGGTTCAAATTTTACATGGATGGTGGGAGTACATTTGACATCAAACACCTAAAAATGGAAAATTACATCAAGGTCTATACTTTTAGCATGAAGCACCCTAAAATAATGTTGGATTATGCCCAAGAGGCAATCATGTATGGTGATATTTCCCATTGTATTCATAAAGTAATTAAATTGTCTTTGTATGAGCATCTGATGTATATCATTGAATATGTGATTCGGTTGTGGAACTATACATTCATGTTGTTTGTACTAAGTGTCCTTGGTCATTGAGGTTGTGCGGGACACACAACTTAGACTAATGTGAAAGTCGGCTTGATGACTCGGTTCCACTTGTCATGGGCATGGAGATGCTATTCCGACTTACACATATTCGGCTAAAGATTTTAGTGAGTCGGATTGACCCATATTGAGGTACAACGAACAAGTTTTCATTTGTATATCTCAATCAATGTAATCCTTAGACCTGAGGTTATTGCATAGTCCGAGTTGAGGATCACCGACTTAGGTCCTGTCAAACGCTGATCCGTAACTGGGCAGTTATAAAGGCAGAGTTCAGGTCAACTGAGAATCAAGCTGCGTGATGTGAATAACCAAGATGGGATTGTGCCCCTCCAGTTGGAGAGATATTCTCTGGGCCCTCTCAGATGATATGATTCGGAAAGCATGGACATGCATGACTCGGTTTAGTGTTAACCGAGGAGATCGACTAAGAGTTAGTCGGGTGAATCACGTATCTTGGATCGAGAAGAGAGTCGGACTATTTAAGGGATGACAAATATTCACCTATAGTCTGACAAGGTATATCGTGAGGCAAAAGGGACTCGAACGCAGGTGGCATTGGAAACGCAAGTCGTCATGACTCTTTGGTACTTGGGAGTCGGCAAGTTGTGCTAGGAGCCGCTAGCGACTGGTCGATTGAGAGTCGGACTCTAATCGTGTCCAAGTAGCCATGAGCCTGCGGGGTCACACACTTAAGCGCGGGAGCAAGTTCGGATTGTATCTGAACCGCAAATCAGGTTGGGTTGGACCCGAGCCGGATTTGGACTGAGTCAGTGAGTCGGACTCACGGTGACTGGTGTTATATGGGCTTTAGTGAATGGGACACATGAGTGGAGCCCATATTCACTACCTATATATAGTGGAGCACCATAACCAGAAGGGTGACGCGAATCAATCATTGATCGGTTAGATCATTCCATGTGTTGGAAACCCTAGATCCACAGTTGTCTTGCCGTCATAATGAACCTAGCAGTTCGTCATCGGTGCTCCTCCTTGTACGTGTGGATACCAACAGAGGTGATGTACGATTAGCACCAGGACGATCGGATCACAAAGGATTGCACTGCATCAACTGACGCGCTTCATCAGTAATCCGCAACTGCGCGGCTAGTGGTAAACCTCGTGGCCTTCTACCTCAACTAGATCTTGGGATCACCATGTTAGAGGGAAAAGGTTTTGTTTTATCTCTACGTGGCCTAACAATGGTACAATGGTATTAGAGCAATAGCTTCTGGTTTTAGGATCATGATCTCACATATGTGATATGCGGTTGGTTGTAGATGAGATCTATATGCTATTTTGGTGGTCGATCTATGAGATAGATCAGTTTTGAACGAGGTTGATTGGATCAAGTGTACTCGGGGAATGGTAGATCCGATTTCTGTGATCATACTGCTGAGGTTGTGGAACAACATACCCCTACCGGTTGGTTTCTGCCATCGGGGTAGACTGTGACGCCTAAATCCAGAAGCGGTGATCGAAGATCAAAGAGTTTGATCTAGTCGGAATAATGGTCAGAATCCATGTCCGGATCATAGATGAGATCTATGTTTTCGGAAAAATCGTCGGGTGATGCCCGCATCCGCGAGGGGCGCTTCCCCTTCGAAGCAGGACAGCCGGCTTTGCTCCGTCGTAGCGCCTTAGATGTCATTGTGAATTTCACAATGCCGGTAGATAGCGTATCTATGCATAACTTGTTTTTGCAGGAAGTTGTGAATGGTATGGTTCATGTGCATGTGATGTATGTGTGTAATCCATACGTGATCTGCGAATCACGGGTTTTGTCAGCCTGCTGGAGCCTATGTGCTGTCATATTATTGTATAACGACCTACGTGTCGGATTCTCCTTGTAATTTACTTTACTAAGCTAGTGTAGCTGTTTGGAGAACCCGGATGGCATGCAAGGCGTTGTGCATGTTGGAGACATGGATTAAGACGACAAGTGAAAAGAGTTGTCATGAGTCGGATTACAGGCTTTGTGGAGATAGATATCGCCATGAAGAGATCCATACCATTTCACATTATAATTGGTTTATTCTATGTTATTGATATGTCTCTGTTTTACCTCTATTAAATAGTCGGTAAAATTTAATCCCTCAAAGAAGGTCTAGTCAGTTTTTCCGCCAGTGTTTGCATCATCACAAGTCGGACATTTTTGGTAGTGGGCTCATAAAATTGAGGTGCTGCTAATTCTTTCCGACTAGGTGGGTTTGAGTCGGACTCTTACAGCGGAAACACTCGGTAAGCTAGACAGGTCTATCATGGTTGTGGGGCCCGGGGAAAAGTCGGATGGGAGCCGGGGCATGTGATGCCACCCGTCCAACATGAGTCGTATGAGATACTATTGACAAGGAGTTGTCTACCTAGATCACTTGGTGGCTAGCGGTGATGCTAATGCTCACTAGCCGACTTGCTTATTTAGGATCCTGAATCACTAAGAAACCATCGGAGGGGTTTTGGTTCTACTGAGAGCATAAAATATTAAAGTATTTAATCTGCTTGCTCTTTTATGAATACATGTCTTAAGTGTTTTGCATATTTCTGTTGTAGATCATGGCACCAAGTATTAGTCACTCTCAGATATCCGGTTTTGCATTGAGAACCATTCTTGAGAAAGATAAACTGAACGACACTAATCTTACCAACTGGTATCGAAATCTGAGAATTGTTCTCAAACAAGAAAAGAAGGACCATGTCCTAGACAACCCACTTCCAGATGAGCCGAATGAGAATGCGACTGTCGCTGCCACCAATGCCTACCATCGGGCTAAGGATGAGTCCACGGATATTAGCTGTCTTATGCTTGCTCACATGGAACCGGACTTGCAAAAGCAGTTCGAGAATGTTGAGGCCTACGATATGATCGAAAGCCTCAAAAGTATGTTCCAGGCTCAAGCGAATACTGAGAGGTATCAAGTCTCTTAGGCTTTGCTGAGTTGCAAGCTTAAGGATGGTGATCCACTGAGTCTGCATCTGATCAAAATGGTTGGTTACATACAGTATCTGGAGAGGCTTGGCTACCCCATTAGCGAAGAGTTCGCTACGGATATAATTCTGAACTCTCTTCCTAGTGCATATGGGCAGTTCATTTCGAACTACCACATGCATGGTATGGATAAGAAGCTCACTGAATTGCATGGGATGCTCAAGCAGGACGGGGCGGATCTCAAGAAGGGCGCCAGTCAAGTGTTGATGGTGCAGAATAAGGTTAAGTTCAAGAAGAGTTCTTGGACTAAGAAGAAGGCTAAGTCGGGAGGGAAGAAGGCTCAGGACCCGGTCCCAAGCTCTTCCTCAGGGACTAAGCCATCTCCTTCAGCCGGATCCACTTGCTTATATTGCAAGGCGGATGACCACTGGAAGAGGAACTGCAGCAAGTATTTGGCCGACAAAGCCAAGAGTGGAGATATGACTTCCTACTTAGGTACACTTGTTTGCAATGTTATAGACATTTATCTTGTTGATGCACCTAATAGTTCTTGGGTTTATGATACCAGATTAGTCATTCACATCTGCAACTCGTTGCAGGGACTGGTAAGAACTAGGAGCATAGCAAGAGGCGAGGATGATATTCGAGTCGGCAAGAAAGCAAGAGTTGCTGCATTGGAAGTCGGCACGATGCAACTTCATTTACCTTCCGGATTCATTATGGAACTGAATAATTGTTATTATGTTCCAGTGCTCAGCCGAAACATTATTTCAACTTCATGTTTGATGAGGCAAGGATATGAGTCGAATATCAAGAATAATGGTTGTTCTTTGTATTTGAATGATATGTTTCACGGCTTTGCACCCGTTCAGGACGGGTTATTTATTTTGAATCTTGATGGTGACTCGGTTTATAACATAAATGTTAAAAGGTTGAAACCAAATGATCTGAATATGACTTACTTTTGGCACTGTTGGCTTGGTCATATAAGTTGGAAACACAAGAAGAAGCTCCATGATAATGGACTCCTAACTTCGTTCGACTTGGAGTCATTCAAGACATGTGAATCTTGCCTACTCGGCAAAATGACCAAGACACCTTTTGCAAAGAGTTGTGAAAGGGCGTCCTACTTGTTGGGACTAGTACATAGTGATGTATGTGGACAAATGAGCACGACAGACAGGGGTGGTTATGAGTACTTCATTACCTTCACTAATAATTTGAGTAGGTATGGATATATATACTTGATGAAACATAAGTCGGAAGACTTTTGAAAAGTTCAAAGAATTCCAGAATGAAGCACAGAGTCAACACGGCAAGAAAATAAAGTTTCTTCGGTCGGACCGAGGAGGCGAGTACATGAGCCATGAGTTTGATGACCATCTGAAAAGTTGTGGAATAGTTCCTCAAATTACTCCGCCAGGAACGCCGCAAAGGAACGGTGTTTCGTAAAGGCGGAATCGGACCTTGTTAGACATGGTATGATCAATGATGAGTCGGACAGATCTGCCTTTATCATTTTTGGGTTATTGTCTAGAAACAGCGGCGTTCACACTAAACAGAGTACCATCAAAGTCGGTAGAGAATACACCGCATGAGATGTGGACAGGCAAAAAGCCGAGTTTGTCTTTTCTTAAGATTTGGGGTTGTGAAGCATTTGTCAAGCGACTTCAGTAAGAAAAGCTTACGACCAAGTTGAATAAGTGTATTTTCGTGGGGTATCCGAGGGAAACCTTGGGTTACTACTTCTACAACCGAGAAGAGGGAAAAGTGTTTGTCGCTCGGAACGGTGTCTTCCTTGACAAAGAGTTTCTCAGTCGGGGAGTCAGTGGGAGCACAGTGTAGCTCGAAGAAATTCGAGAGGAACCGGCTAGTAGAGAGTCGGCAAAAACCTTGGAGGTTGAGCCGGTCATGGTAGCTGAGCCGGCAGCAGCACCTGTACTACGAAGATCAGCAATATTATGAAGTGTTCGTGATGTATTACTGTTAGACTGTGATAAGCCGGTAAATTATTCGGAAGCGATGGTGGGATCTGATTCCGAGTCATGGCTTGGAGCCATGAGATCCGAGTTAAAGACCATGGATGAAAATAAAGTTTGGAACTTGGTTGATCTGCCAGACGGTGCAAGACCCGTCGAGTGCAAATGGGTCTTTAAGAAGAAAACTAATATGGATGGAAATGTTTCCGTCTATAAAGCACGTCTTGTCACGAAGGGGTTTCGACAAGTTCAAGGAGTTGATTACGACAAGACTTTCTCACCCGTAGTGATGCTTAAATCAGTTCGGATCATGTTAGCTATAGCAGCCTATTTCGACTATGAGATATGGCAGATGGATGTCAAAATGGCTTTCCTTAACGGAAATTTAACCGAGGACGTGTATATGATATATCCCGAGGGTTTTGTTGATCCGGCTAATGTTGACAAAGTGTGCAAACTTCAGAAATCCATTTATGGGTTGAAGCAAGCATCTCAGAGTTGGAATATTTGCTTTGATGAGGTAGTCAAATCGTTTGGCTTCATCAAGGGTGATCACGATTATTGTTTATACAAGAAGTTTAGTGGGATCAAAGTAAACTTTATAATCTTATATGTGGATGACATATTGTTGATTGGAAATGATGTCCAGATTTTGCAAGAAACCAAGGAATCATTGGAAAAGAGTTTCTCAATCATTGGCAACATACATCCTTGGAATCCGAATCTATAGAGATAGATCAAGGAGGCTAATTGGATTGAGTCAGAGTACTTATTTGGACAAAGTGTTGAAGAAGTTCAAAATGGAATCGTCTAAGAAGGGGTTCTTACCGATGTCCCATGGTGTAAAACTTAGCAAGACTCGGTGTCCTTCGACAACTGATGAGCGAAGTCGGATGAGTGCGATTCTGTATGCTTTTGCAGTCGGATCCATCATGTATGCCATGATTTGTACTAGGCCAGATGTTTCCTATGCTCTAAGTGTTGTGAGCAGATACCAGGCTGATCCTGGAGAAATCCACTAGACAGCGGCTAAAAATATCCTAAAGTACTTGAGAAGGACAAAGGATATGTTTTTGGTTTATGGTGGTGAAGATGAACTCAGTGTAAAGGATTACACGGATGCGAGTTATCTTACCGACTCTGATGATTCTCGTTCGCAATCTGGATACGTGTTTATTATAAACGGAGGTGCTGTGAGCTGGAAGAGTTCCAAGCAAGAGACTGTGTCTGCATCTACATAGAGGCTGAGTATATTGCCGCCTTAGAGGCAACAAAGGAAGCTGTTTGGATGAGGAATTTCCTCATGGATCTTGGTGTGGTTCAGGGCTCATCCAATCCATTAGACATGTATTGTGACAACATTGGTGCTATTGCACAAGCCAAGGAACCTAGACAACACCAGAAGAACAAGCACATACTCATGCGGAACCACCTGATTCGCCAGTTCGTGGATCAGGGTGATATCAAGTTATGCAAGGTACACATGGATGCAAATATTGCGGATCCGTTGACAAAACCGTTACAACAGCCAAAGCATAAGGCGCACCTGAGAGCCATGGGCATTAAATGCCTAGACATGTGATGTCGGAAGATTGATTCTAGTGCAAGTGGGAGACTGTTGGGATTATGCCCTAGAGGCAATCATGTATGGTGATATTTCCCATTGTATTCGTAAATTAATTAAATTATCCTTGTATGAGCATCTGATATATATCATTGAATATGTGATTCGGTTGTGGAACTATACATTCATGTTGTTTGTACTAAATGTCCTTGGTCATTGAGGTTGTGCTGGACACACAACTTAGACTAATGTGAAAGTCGGCTTGATGACTCAGTTATAGTTGTCATGGGCATGGAGATGCTATTCCGACTTACACAGATTTGGCTAAAGAGTTTAGCGAGTCGGGTTGACCCATATTGAGGTAAAACGAACAAGTTTTCATTTGTATATCTCAATCAATGTAATCCTTAGACCTGAGGTTATTGCATAGTCCGAGTTGAGGATCACCGACTTAGGTTCTGTCAAATGCTGATCCGTAACTGGGTAGTTAGAAAGGCAGAGTTCAGGTCAACTGAGAATCAAGCTGTGTGATGTGAATAACCAAGATGGGATTTTGCCCCTCAAGTTGGAGAGATATTCTCTGGGCCCTCTCGAATGATATGATTCAGAAAGCATCGCCATGCATGACTCGGTTTAGTGTTAACCGAGGCGATCGACTAAGAGTTGGTTGGGTGAATCACTTATCTCGGATCGAGAAGAGAGTCGGACTATTTAAGGGATGACAAATATTCGCCTATAGTCTGACAAGGTATATCGTGAGGCAAAAGGGACTCGGACGCAAGTCGCATTGGAAAGGCTAGTCGTCATGACTCTTTGGTACTTGGGAGTGGGCAAGTTCTGCTAGGAGACGCTACCGACTGATCTATTGATAGTCGGACTCTAATCGTGTTCAAGTAGCCATGAGCCTGCGGGGTCACACACTTAAGAGAGGGAGCAAGTTCGAATTGGATCTGAACCAGAAACCAGGTTGGGTTGGACCCGATCCGGATTTGGACTGAGTCAGTGAGTCGGACTCATGGTGACTAGTGTTATATGGGCTTTAGTGAAGGGGCCGCGTGAGTGGAGCCCATGTTCACTCCCTATATATAGTGGAGCACCATAACCCAGAAGGATGACGTGAATCTATCGTTGATCGGTTAGATCATTCCATGTGTTGTAAACCCTAGCTCCACAGTAGTCTTGTCGTCGTAACGAACCTAGAAGTTCGTCGTCGGTGCTCCTCCTTGTACGTGTGGATACCAGCAGAGGTGATGTACGATCAGCACCAGGACAATCGGATCGCAAAGGACTGCACTGCATCAACTAACGCGCTTCATCAGTAATCTGCAACTGCGTGTCTAGTGGTAAACCTCGTGGACTTCTACCTCATCTAGATCTTGGGATCACCACATTAGAGGGAAAAAGTTTTGTTTTATCTCTACATGGCCCAACAAATAAAGCAAAAATAAAACAGTCAGGTTAGGACATTCTTGAAAGAGCAGCTGATCGAGCCATACGCTTCATACTACTTACTCTTTGATAGTTTTCAAAATATGGCCAAATTTGGCAGCCTGCAAATTCTTGGATATGGGATCTGTAGGGTTCGCAGCATAGAAAACAAAAAAAATTCCTACGATGGGAACATCTATGTACCAAGATCTATCTACTAGATACAAGCAACGGGTGGATATACATCCATAGAATACATACCCTCGAAGACCGAATAGCGTTAACGAGGTTGTACTCGTGGATGATGTAGATGAACGCTTGCCGATCTCAAGATCGTGATGAAGTCCATCTGGTCCAGCCGGTCCAGCACGATCTAGTCCAGCACCTCAAAGCAGTGGTGCATCCGTGATCGCACACACGTACGGGTACCCCGACAACCTCCGCGCCCTCGCTCCAGCGAAGCAGCGGAAGCAACAAATCCTTCCAGAAAAAGCCACCGGGAACATGTATCTCGCTGATCCGAGACCATGGGAATTCTAAAGGGGGGAGAGAGATCCTTCGCGAGGAGGTGTGCTTTGAGAGGAGGAGAGGGGGGGCACCCAAGGGGCATGGCGCACAGCCATGGGGCTGCCCCCACCTCTTCCACATTCATGTGGGTGGAGCTCCCACTCAAAATAAAAAGCCTCCACTCCCATTAAAAAGCCTCCACTCAAAAATCCACTCACATGCATTACATTTCCACTAAATTTAATGCAAGCTCTCATTTAAATAAAACTCTTTTATTTATTTATTCAGAATTTTGTCAATTACTTTAATGTCAAACATTCACAAATAACCCCTTGCTAGTATTCCATTTCACATGCAGAACTAGTTTCAGCAATTTCAACCGAAACAGTTCCGGTGTCTAGTGAAATAAATTCCTGCGCATTCATTTTTCTTTTTCTGGCATATCATTTGCTCCGAATGGTGTCGGTATCCCTTAAGTGTGTCACCCTACGGTTCGCGAATAATGCGGACATGATCGAGACCCTTCTCCGATCAATAATCTGTAGCAGGACCTGGAGATCCATACTGACTCCCACACATTCAACGATGACTTCTGTGATCGTGTGAACCTTTTACGCTAGTATCTTAATCCCTTTGTTTCACGATATATTACATGTACGAGATTCGATCATCGGTATCTCCATACCTAGTTTGATCTCGTTACCGACATGCACTCTTTTCTCTTTCCCGTGATATAACATTCTAGTGATCAAATCACTTGCTTGCAAGCTAATCAATGTGATATCACCGAGAGGGCCCAGAGCATATCTATCCGTCATCGGGATGAACAAATTCCACTCTTGATCCATGGGTCTCAACATAACACTTTAGTAGTTCTGAAACCATCTTCATAATCACCCAGTTACGGTGTGACATTTGATGTCATCGAGAAACTCTTCCGGTGTTAGTGATTGACATGATCTCATGGTCTAAGGATTAGGATCACTTCGTAAGTTGTTATAGCAATATAAACTCAATGAATTTGATCGTAATGCTATACTTTGGATGAATGTTCATCACATCATTACACTAATGTTGTGACCTCGTTATTAATAACATCCAATGTCCATGATCAGGAAACTTTGATCATCTTGTTAATCAACAAGCTAGTTTATAAGAGAGGCATAACTAGGAACTTCCTTTTTGTTTATTAAACACACATGTATTAACGTTTCCGTATTAATACAATTATAGCATGTAAAATAAACATTTATCATAAATATGGAATACGATAATAACCACTTTATTATTGGCTCTCGGGCATATTCCCTTCAGTCTCCCACTTGCACTAGAGACAATAATCTAGTTTGAAAACTTTGCGTATTGAACACCTATGGCTTTCTGGTGTTCCAAATACGCAACTGGAAGTGGTTAACATAATCTATGGATCTGACACTTTCAGGTCCGTGTGTATTTGCATGTCTTTGCGTCTTCACGCATCACTCATTCTCCAATGAGATGGCATTGTATAAATTTGGTCTTTTGGTGAGACCTTTAGTTCCTTGGGGTTAAAACATGTCGATACTATTGTCATACAATATATCTTTAGTGTTAGCCCGTTGTGAACCACACCTTAGTTTGATAACAAACTACTCGACACAAATTCCCTCCTTTGCTTCTACTATAGCAGTCATATACTTAGCCTTTTGTTGTAGTATTCGTCACAATGTCTTAACTATGGATTTCATCCAAATCCATCATGGAATCTTCTTTCCATTACATTGTGCCACCATAGTTTAAATTGAGCTAAACTTAATTTGTATCTTGTGACAAACCTAGTATCAATGTAACGCTTTACAATGAACTATTTGTAATTGTTTGTCACCTCTACACAAATATATTCTTAGTTCTTTCAAAAAGATCATAAGAATATCCTCACTATCGTCCAATGATCATTTTATGATTCATTCTGGTATATACTCATAACACTTAGAGAATAGGACATATCTGGATGTGTACATATCATGGTATGATTGATCAAAACATTCTCGTGATTTCACTCATCAAGTGTCAAAGCACTTGAATCTTGTTTCACTTATCAAGTGTCGATACACTTGAATCTTGATTCAATTCCTTTCCATGCGACAAGAACCGTTTCTTATCGTTTCTATATTAAACTCCTTCAATATCTCATATATGTACGTTTGGCATAACCATATTAGCGTCACGGTCTATCCACTATAGACATTCATGCTAAATATTCGGGTTTTGCCTAAGTATTTCATCGAAATGAAATTCTTAACCTTTGTCAATAAAAGATACATCATTTCTAATCAACAAGATGTCATCCACATAATGTATTAGAAATATGTCTCAGCGCTCCCACTTAATTTCTTGCAAATGCAAGCATCTTCATCGTCTCCAGATGAAAACTCCTTTTCATTAAGGTGAATATTCCAACTCCGCGATGCTTACTTCAACCATTGAAGTTTGCATGCCCTTTTTAGCACCCTTTGAATTTTAACAAAACCCTTTGGACCGTGTCATGTACACGTCCTAGGTAACCATTCTATTAGAAGAATTTTGTTTTCTTTATTCATCTACCATATACCAAATTATATGTAGTGGTTGCTACTTTAATCCGTCCAGACTAAATATCGCTATGAAAGATCAAATCTTATCATAGTCAACTCCTAGAACATTCTCGTAAAATACTTTACGACATGTCGACTATTTCATAGATGTGAAACATCCATGTCTGTTTCCTTATAGATCCAAATACGACCGATAGGTTTTTACAAGTTCAAAACTTGATTTCTCGTGTATGGAACTATCACGGATTTTATGGCTTCAAGCCATTTGACGGAGTCAGGGCCCATCATCACTTCTTTGTATATAATCGGTTCATCATTATCAAACAATAATGATTTACTCTCAAATCTTAGTATTTGATCGTTTATCCGACCTACTTGGTTCAATAGGAACTTAGATCTCTGTGACCACAACCTTTGAGGCACATAAACCATGAGCATTATGGCTGCCTCCGGAACGATTTCCGGCGCTGCGCAACTCATCCATATAGCTAAGGTTCGTTAACCTTATCAAATTTCTATTGTCCTCCCACTTAACTTTTGTGAAAAATTCCTTTTTCAAGAAACTTCACATTTCAAGCGACAAAACCTTTTTGTCCTCGGTGTTATGGAGGAATACCCAATTGTTATTCGAAATAACCTACAAAGACATGCTGATCCGACTTCGGTTGTAAACATCTTACTTATGTTTAGCATACCAAAATTTAAGAAATGACAACTTGGGTTTTACCCCAAACCATAACTCATATGGTGTCATTTCAACGGATCAAGATGGAGCTCTTTTCAGTGTAAAAGCGATAGTCTCTAAAGCTTTAATATTTTTAAAACATAATGGCAGTTTTATCAATAACACCTTTGATCCAACCATGTCAAAAAAGGTTTCATTACAAATCTCAAACACTCCATATTCCTATGGTGTTTCGGGATATGTAAATCTAGGTGTTTTGCTAAACTTGCAACTCAAAAAAATCCCTTTATGATAAAATCATAATTCATTTATTTTCTTGTTACACTTGTAACTCAAATAAATCCCTTATGATAAAATCATAAACCATTTATTTTCTTGTCACAATGATTTTCACTTCATCTTGAAAGTCTTTGAACATTTTCAAATATTTCACACTTCTTTCTCATTAAGTGAATATTCACTCAAATTTCTGGAGAAAGTATATGAAGTTGAAACCCATCGCTTATGACTATACTTAATGGACTACATACATCGATATGTATAAATTCCAATAATTTAGTTGTTCGTTCTTCTTTGGCCTTTGAACGAAGTTTTAATTATCCGGAGGAAAGTCTCACAAGCTTCACTTGATCAAATCAAAGACTCCAAAAATCCATGAAAATGGAGTTTCTTCATGTTTTCTTTCTAATATAATTTAAACGGCGATGTCACTTTGTAAGTGATCTTCCAATCATTTGTCTTGCGACATTTTAGCATTAGGTTTTATGGATGTGATTTATCCAACTAGATTTGTAAATCATCCATCTTATATGGAACACGGTAATTATTTGAACAACCTTTGTTCTCATAATACCTGATTCAAATAACAATTATTAAAACAAATCTTGAAGTCAAGCCTTGATGTCAACGAGAAATACAAACAACGGTTTGTTTGTTTTTGATGAACATCATAACATATTCTCTTGCTAGTTACTTAGGCCATTGTGGTTCATGAATTGCGTCGTTCTATATGAAATTTCATACCAACCAATTCGGTATCCAATACCTAAGAACCACATTGTTTAACAAGCAAAGAATACAACCATAACATGTATATCATATATATACCTAAATTGGATATTTCCAATCTTTTCTTTTATGCCAAATATATTTTTATAGATCTCTTTCAGCATTTTGTTTTACTTTTTAAAAGAATCTATCAACATCAAAAGTGGCTCCATATACATGACACATAGTCCAAAGCATGTATATTCAAATAATAATACCTTTGGACTTGCACTTTGATGTAGATCACCATCATCAAATGATCGACGTTCTTTCAAAATCCATTCTTTAGTAATCTTTTAGTATAGTAAACACTTTACATACATCTTCTATTCATCCTTATCATGACAACTTTCATGATCAAGCTACTTGTAACATCCATAAAATCATGATTTCAAAGATTGCATATCATTCATGCATGCATATAGAATTGAGATCAAATTCAAACTCATTTCAAGAAAACAGAAGAACATAGTGCTATCGTTTTATGTGAGCAAACTTAAATCAAATGGCTATCCCCATTTGAAAGCTTGAATGTTTTAAACCAAGATTGTTTGTCTTCCTTGTTGATTGGTTTGAGTGTGGAGTTAGAACAAAAGTTTACAAAATAGAAATGGTTTAAAAAAACCATTTTCAAATATTTGCAAACCAAGTGCAATGACCCTGTTATTTTGTTTTTCCAAAAATGACCAAGCCAACTCAAAGTTACCACATGGTTTTATGCCAAGTTTTGTGACTGTTGCACACTACAAAAATCCCAAAAATATTTGAATTCAAATAGAGTTTGAATTCATTTGAAAACCAATCCAGAAAATCAAAACAGAAAAAGAAAAGGAATAAAGAAATGGAAAAGGGCCGGCGCCAGGAATTGAGCCCAGCAGCAGACTCAGCCCATTTAGCCCACCCGGCTCCCCTCTCTCTCTCTCGCACGCGCGGACACACCCAACGAGTCGCTGACGCTCGGACCCCACTCCCTCTCTGCTTATTTCGCTGACAAGCGGGCCCCGTCCACGTCGTCATCGTCTTCCCCAAAATTTCCACGCACGAACTCCGCCGCTGGCCGTTGCTGCGTTGATTTCGCGGTGTAATTGGCATTGAATCACTGAGCGTTTCTTGTCGAGCCTCCGCCTACTTAAGCACCTCCCCACTCCGCTCCATTCCCCTCACTCAATTTCATCTCCACGCCCCCAGGCTGCTCGCAACTCGCTCGACGCCGCCGCTGTTCCGACGACCGCGCCGACGAATTCCGGTGAGCACCGTGTCCCCCTCTGTCCCTGACTCATGCTATCAAGCTCAGCAACTCCTTGCGCATCTACTGACACACCCCGTTTGTTCTCGCATGGTCTGTAGCTTCGGCAACGACTTCGACCGAGCGCCGCCGCTCTCTGCACGAACTCCGGCGACCTCTCCCCGTAAGTACCAGCCGCCCCTTGCCCTCTGTCTGATACGCCTAGGAACCCCATCGTCTTGCGCATCTAATGGTGCCCTCCTTTTGACTTAGCGTGACGCAGAACCTCGCCAACATCGACAGCAGTCGTACCCGACGCGTCCACGAACTCCAGCGAGGAATCCCCGACGACTCCGAGCGCCCCTTGCCAAGCCACCTCCATGTTGAGCTTCGCCTCGACCCCGCGGTTCTGGTAAGCACACTCTTCCCTCCCCGGACGACCTAGAACGCCAGCGCCGCCGCTGACAGACGCGCCGCCGCCAGTCGCCGCCGCTAGCGCCGCTAGTCTATGGTCACGCGCTTAGCAGTCGTAGGATCTAGATCCAGCGCTCTAGATTAGATCTGCATCGAAGGGGTAAGTTACAATCTGAACCGTGCGCGTAAGTTAGATCTGACGGTCCACGCTAGTCGATCCACGTGAAGCGGTACCGACGAATTAGAGCGCGACGCGTGGCTAGGGTTTAGTTTAAAAACAGAATTTGAATCAGATTTGTAACCAAATTTTATTTAGCTATAACTTTTGATCCACACGTTAGAATTTGACAAATTTTATACCGTTGGAATCAGGAGAACAAGCCCTTTCTGTTTATGCACTGTGTCTAGTGTTTAGCTTCTGTTAAAATGACTTTGTTTGCAGAAACTTGTTTAGGACTATATTAATCATATGAATTGTTTAGGAAATGATTTTAGTGTCAAATAAACTTGGTTTGGCAAAGTTTTGACTTGTTTAGAATTCAGTTCTATGCACTTGCTTGTTTGAATTTTAAAAATCATCACTTAGCATCTTGCATGCATGCATATATATGTTTGCTTGTATATGACTTGTATGTGATTGTGGTTATATTCTTTGTGTAGACTTTGGTGCTAGTGATTGTGATTGTGAAGAGTTCTACTCTCCCAACTACCAAGGCAAGTGGTAATTCATGAATATTTCTATCCCTATATTTTTATACAAGCATTAGAAATATTTTGCTAAGTCTTGCATGTTACTATTTTGCCAAATGCCATGTTGGGAAATCCTAAGTAGTTGTAGAATTGCTAGGAAATTTCTAAGTTAGATTACTATCTATGCCATGCTTAGTCTAGCTAGTAGCAAACAAGGGTTGGTAAAATATACATGCTATGGTGAAAATATTTCTAAGTCTTTGGACTTATGTTTTTCTTAATAAAACAACTAAGTCAATGAATCACCTGGGTGGAAAGGGACTTGATTGGTGGTTTTTGGTTGAGTGGTTACACAAGGCCCATGGCTATGGTTTACCTTGTGTATCTCACTTGTGGAAAGCCACCCAGGAACAAAGGGATTTTAGAGGCCAAGTGTTGAGAAGCTTCTAGTGCAGCCACTTGGCAATATGGGCTCTGCCTGGATCACATAGGTTGCTAGAACTTAGCCATTTGGACAGTTGGTGGTAGTGGGAATGATAGGTTGGAGCGCGTCCATTTGGTCTAAGGAAAGGCTTCTGAAAGGTCCTGTCTTGGGAAACCAAGTCTGGTGGGGAAAGTGCACAACCTCTGCAGATGGAAAATCTAAGTACTCAGCCAAGTCCATGGCAATGGACAACTTGAGCATCAAGACATGGAAGCTATCAAGAATCTCATCACTCCAACTTCTAAGTAAAAACTTGTGGGTGAACAAGTGTGAAGGACCTCAATGTCTATTGGTGGTTCCTTGGGAAAAGTTTTTGACAAAGAAAAACTTAGTGATTTCAACTAATAGGAAAAACCTATTTTGAGCAAAGCAAGCCAAGCTACACTTAGCCAAATTTGCATATAGTATCTAGTCCACTTAAAATATACTAAGGTATCACTTGCCAATACTATTCCAAATTATTGACCCACTGTGGCTGTAACTTGTGATGTTGCAGGTTACTCTGATGAGGATTAGGTGTCATGAGTCTACACTCAACATGTTTGCCTGTGGCACATGAAGATGAAGACTTATAATTATTTACTTATTCCAAACTCTTCTATTAGGCATGTGGCCTTGAGTTGTAAAGACTATGTATAAACTATGGAATGGATGTAATAAATGACCTTTGTATCTGTGTACTTCATCTTAAACTGTGGATGCTAGCAATGATCCAGGGACTAGCATTGCAATCACAGGGATCCTTTTCCTTTACAAAGGAGGGATCTTACAGATGGTATCAGAGCACTGTGTTGCCTGTAGGATTATGACCCTAGGATTGGAAACCACTAAGGAAAATTTTTCAACTACTTCTACACTTGTCTATTCTTCTCGTAAACTTTTCTAATCTTCTTTCTCATCTCTACTTGTAGATGAATTCCATCAACGAAGCCGTAAGGAAAGGACCACTCATGACCATGACTTTGGAGTGTGAGACAGAGTTTCCCAAGGCTCTCAAGGACCTCATGGTGGAAATGGAAATACATGGTGCAGCTGTGTACAAAGGCTTTCCTGTGATGGATGAAGGAGTTGAGTACTGGTGGGTGCAACTTCACTTGTACAAAAACAAGGAAGACAACCACAAAGAAACAGGATTCTGCATGTACACCAACACTGTGGTGCACACCACATTCTTTGAGTCAGCAAGAGATGCAGCTTGGAGGACTATCAAAGAACTTAGTGCTAGAGTCTAGTTCAGAATGCTCAACCTCCAAAAAGACTTGAGGAAAGAAAAGGAACATACCCAAGAGTTGGAAGCTACCAACCAAACCTTAAGAGGAGACATTATAGACTTAGTGATGGAATCATGTGAGCAAGATAGGCTGATTGCTTCTAGAAACATTGTGTTAGCCAACAGATCCAGTGAGATAGGATTGTAAACGTACTTCGTTAGTGGACCACCACCTATCACCCTATTTTCCAAAACGTTGTCTTAAAATAAGATTGAACCTTGGTTGATGTAATGGATTCATGTGTGCATGACTTGTGTGTTTTGCTTTCCAAGGATACGTATGTGATGTTTTGACTTTTGTTTTATCTTGAATTGTGTTGTTCTAACTTTTCTATCTTATAAATAGATGCCTATTACCATCAACACTGTTGAGGAGTTCCAGGTTACCCGCTTTGGTCCTCGTATCGTTGAGCTTACTACTTTGCTCAATCTCCCTCTTCCCACAATCTTGGTGCATCCCCTCACCAAGTTCGAGAGGAACGACCTCTGGGGCTTCAAGGTGAACCAGCCCGGACGCCAGACAGAGCCTACTACGGAGGCCATCGTCTTCAAGCTTATGCACGATGACAGGGAGAGAGGCCTTGAGGTAGTGATGCAGGATCTAATAGGACGTCTTCTAGGACGACACTCCCGACAGGTTAGAGGCACCCACTTCCTCGTCTTTGGAAGACGTGATGAGGACAAAGAGTCCATGGACTTCGAGGACGACTCGAGGGACGCTTCAGAGCCGATACGCCTGTACCTCCAGGACTTAGAGTCTCTCATTAGGCACGTGGACACGGACAGGACCAATATCATGCTCAGCAATGACGAGCTCCATGTGCAGCTTCGTGAGAAGGACAAGCTCTTCGCGCAGCAGGACGAGATAGTCAAAGAAATGGAGGCGAAGTTCGAGACCCAGGATAGGAAGTTCAAGAGTCAGGAGAAGCGTGTCCAGGATAGGAACAAGAAGATCCGGGACATGACTGAAGAACTGCAGTCCAAGGACTTCGAGCTAGAGCAACAACAGACGGTGATTGAGAGGCTTCGTTCCCAGAAGAGGGCTCTCAAGGCCAAGATAGAGTCCTTGACCACTACCATTGAGGAGAACAAGACCGCGATGGAGAACACAGGTCTTACCTTTGTCGAGGAGGAGATTGATGCCGATGAGTAGACTTGACTACTCGTTTATCTTTTATTATCATACTTGTTAAACTTTGTGAACTTGTTATTGGACCATCCGACATGTGGATGGCTTGCTACTTGTGTGTTTTACTTTGTGAACTTGTTATCTGTTGTTGAACTTTTATCTTTGTGTTGCATGCTATGTGTTGCTTATGTGGTGTAATGTGCATGAAAGCATCTATGGGTATCTCATTCTTATCTCTATTTGAACAAAACACAGATGCCTCCCCGTCGTGCAAACCCCAACCCCAACAACAACAACAACAACAACAACATCACTCCAGAAATGCAGCAGATGATGACTGCCCAAACTCAGCTGATGCAGATGATGACAACGTTCATCCAGAACCAAAACAACAACAACAACAATAACAACAACAATAACAACAACAACAACAACCCTCCGGGTTTTGATATGCTCACCAGGTTCTTGAGATTGAGGCCAGCGAAGTTCCCGGGAACAACTGATCCCATGGTGGCCAATGACTGGCTACGCTCAGTAAACAAGGACTTGGTAACAGTAGGTTGTACTGATGCTGAAAAGGTCAGATTTGCAGCACATCTGCTGGAAAGGCCAGCCGCCACTTGGTGGGATAATTTCCGGATCACCACTCCCATAGATGAGGTGACTTGGGCTATCTTTGAGGATGGCTTTCGCACTGCTCATATCTCATCAGGAATAATGAGCCTGAAAAATAAAGAGTTCCACAATCTGAAGCAGCGCCACCGCAGAGTGGCTGAATACATTGAGGAGTTCAACAATCTGGCGCGTTATGCACCGGATGAGGTTGACACAGATGCCAAGAGAAAGGAAAAATTTCTTGAAGGCTTAAATGATGAGCTGAATCTGCAATTGGCTGTGGCATATGTTCCAACTTATCAGTCGCTCTGTGACAAGGCTACTATTTTGGAGAACAAAATAAAGCAAGTTGAGAGTAGAAAAAGAAAGCACCCCGAGAAGCACAACTCGGGATCGTCTCACAAACGATCTCATTATGATGACAGCGGAAGCTCAGGATCCCACAAGCATGGGAAATTCAACAAGCACCACAACCACAACCGTCATGACAACAAGCATCACCATAGTCATGACAACGACAAATACAAGAACCACAAGAGTGGACATAAGAGCCACCACAGTGGTAATGGAGGTGGAAGTGGAAGTCAACCTGTTAAGAGAGACATCAGTCAGGTGGAATGCTTCAAATGCAAGAAGATGGGGCATTATGCAAATGAGTGCCCTGAAAAGAAAGTTGAAGGACCTATCAAGCCCAATCCTTTCCAGAAAGGACAGGTGAACCACATCAGTGTGGAGGAGGTCTATGAGGAGCCTGATGCTGTTGCTTGTAAGTTCAGACTCAATTCTATTCCAGCATTTGTTCTTTTTGATACTGGAGCATCGCATTCATTCATATCAAAAGCATTTGTTGATAGAAATGGGTTTCCAACTGAAAACATTGGGTGTCCAATAAAAGTTAGTTCTCCGTGTGGAGATATGATAGTAAGTCTTGGATGCCGGGATCTAGTAATAGAGTTTGGAAAACATAAGTTTCCAGTGAGTCTGATAATCCTAGATTCCCAAGGACTGGACGTAATATTGGGAATGGATTGGATGGCTAAGTATGAGGGAGTATTGGATTGTGCTAATCGTACTGTTACACTCACAACCCCGGAAAGAAAGAGGATTAAATTCAAGTCCAATTTTGAATCTAAAGGAAGTAAGCTAAATTCTCTTAAGGGGGTTAGCATGGACAGTGTGCCAATTGTGAGTGAATATCCGGATGTGTTTCCGGAAGAATTGCCGGAAATGCCACCAGATAGAGATGTGGAATTTCTGATAGATTTGGTACCAGGGTCTGGACCAATAGCAAAGAGACCGTATAAAATGTCAGTTGATGACCTGAAAGAGCTCAAGAAACAACTAGGAGAACAGTTGCAGAAAGGATTTATTCAACCAAGTTCTTCATCTTGGGGAGCCCCAGTTTTGTTCGTGGAGAAGAAAGATAGAAGTCAAAGGTTATGCATAGATTACCTTTCACTCAACGAGGTAACTATCAAGAACAAATATCCTTTGCCTATAATAAATGACTTGTTTGATCAGCTAGAAGGAGCATGTGTGTTCTCAAAGATTGATCTCTGGTCAGGCTATTTTCAACTCAAGATAAGAGAACAAGACATACCAAAAACAGCATTCACCAGAAGGTATGGATTGTACGAGTATACCGTAATGCCTTTTGGCTTGACCAATGCTCCAGCATACTTCATGAACATGATGAACAAAGTGTTCATGGAATTCCTTGACAAGTTTGTTGTCGTTTTCATCGATGACATCTTAGTCTACTCCAAAAGCAAAGAAGAGCATGAAGGACATTTGCGTTTGATACTTGAGAAGTTAAGAGAGCATAAACTTTATGCCAAATTCAGCAAATGTGAGTTCTGGTTGGAGGAAGTTCGTTTTCTTGGTCATGTTATGACAAAGGATGGTGTAGCAGTTGATCCTGCTAAGGTTTCAGCTGTGACTGAATGGGAATCTCCCAAGTCCGTGAAAGAAATTCGTAGTTTCCTTGGCTTAGCAGGTTACTACAGAAGGTTCATTGAGAATTTCTCTAAGGTAGCTAAGCCCATGACTGAATTGTTAAAGAAAGACAAGAAGTTTGCTTGGTCTGAAAGTTGTGAACTGAGATTTCAGGAGTTGAAGAAGAGACTTGTGACAGCACCCGTCTTGTGTCTGCCAGATTTGGAAAAAGATTTCCAAGTATATTGTGATGCATCTCATCAAGGTTTGGGTGCAGTACTTATGCAAGACGGTAAAGTCGTGGCTTATGCCTCGATACAACTCAAAACTCATGAAGTGAACTATCCTACTCATGATTTAGAGTTAGCCTCTGTCGTCCATGCACTCAAAACATGGAGACACTATCTTTTGGGGAAGCGTTGTGAAGTGTTCACCAATCACAAAAGTTTGAAGTATATCTTCACCCAGAAGGAAATCAATATGAGACAAAGAAGATGGTTAGAGCTTATCAAGGACTATGACTTAAGTTTGCAATACCACCCCGGTAAAGCAAATGTGTAGCAGATGCTCTAAGTCGTAAGGTTTTTGTGAATGGCCTTACCAAAGGAGAATTGCCGGATGATCTGTGTACCCAATTTAGAAAACTCAGATTGGAGATTGTGCCTGAAGGACATATCATGTCTTTGGATGTTCAACCGACTTTGTTGGAAAAGATCAGAGAAGCCCAGAAGACTGATAAGGAAATTGAAGAGATTAAAGAAAAGATTGGCAGAGGAAAAGCCAAAGAATTTCATGAAGACGAACATGGTACTTTATGGCATGGGAAATGTATTTGTGTTCCACAAGACCCGGAGTTGCGGAAACTGATTTTGCAAGAAGCACACAACTCTCTGTATTCTATTCATTCGGGAAACACCAAAATGTACATGGACATGAAAGAAAGATTTTGGTGGAATAATCTCAAGAAGGACATCGCCGAACATATTGCTTTGTGTGAGTGTGTAGTAGAGTGAAAGCGGAGCACCAGAAACCAGCAGGTTTGCTTCAACCATTACCTATTCCTGATTGGAAGTGGGACAAAATTTGTATGGATTTCATTACTGGATTACCAAGGACCAGGTCAGGATATGATTCCATATGGGTAGTAGTGGATCGCCTAACAAAAGTGGCTCATTTTATACCCGTGAAGACAACTTATACAAGTGCTAAGTTGGCCAAGATCTACATGAGTAGAATTGCATGTCTACATGGAGTGCCCGAGAGTATTGTGTCGGATAGGGGAACTCAATTCACTTCCCATTTTTGGAGACAGTTACATGAGTCATTGGGAACAAGGTTGGAATTCAGTACTGCTTTTCATCCTCAAACCGATGGACAAACAGAAAGGACTAATCAAATTCTCGAAGACATGTTGAGGGCATGTGCCCTAGACTATGGAGCCAGTTGGGATGAAAGTCTGCCTTACGCAGAATTTTCTTATAACAACAGCTATCAAGACAGTATTGAGATGGCACCATTTGAGTTTCTCTACGGAAGAAAATGTACCACTCCATTGTTATGGAATGGTGTGGGAGAAAGAAGTTTATTTGGGCCAGATCTTATCAAAGAAGCCAAAGAGAAAGTCAAGTTGGTTAAGGACAGGTTGAAGATAGCACAGTCCCGACAGAAAAGCTACGCAGATCCTAAGCGTAGAGAAGTCACCTATGAAGTCGGTGATAGAGCCTATCTTAGAGTGTCACCACTTCGTGGAGTGAAAAGATTCGGAGCCAAAGGAAAATTGGCACCAAGATATGTTGGGCCATTCAAGATTTTGAGTCGCAAAGGAGAAGTTGCCTATGAAATAGAACTGCCAGAATCTCTGTCAGCTATCCATAATGTGTTTCATGTGAGTCAGCTTAAGAAATGCCACCCAGAAATGGAAGAAACTTCTTTGAAAGATACTATACCTTTGGAGGAAGTTCAACTAGAAAGTGATCTCACTTATGAAGAGAAACCTATCAAGATTCTTGAAACTGTAGAAAGAGTCACAAGGACTAAGACTATCAAGTTCTGCAAAGTGCAGTGGAATCATCATTCCGAAGAGGAAGCAACATGGGAAAGAGAAGATGATCTTCAGAAAGACCACCCTCACCTATTTGCTAGCCAATCCGAATCTCGAGGGCGAGATTCACCTTAAGGGGGTTAGATTTGTAACATCCCTAAAATCATGATTTCAAAGATTGCATATCATTCATGCATGCATATAGAATTGAGATCAAATTCAAACTCATTTCAAGAAAACAGAAGCACATAGTGCTATCATTTTATGTGAGCAAACTTAAATCAAATGGCTATCCCCATTTGAGAGCTTGAATGTTTTAAACCTAGATTGTTTGTCTTCCTTATTGATTGATTTGAGTGTGGACTTAGAACAAAATTTTACAAAATAGAAATGGTTTAAAAAAACCATTTTCAAACATTTGCAAACCAAGTGCAATGACCCTGTTATTTTGTTTTTCCAAAAATGACCAAGCCAACTCAAAGTGACCACATGGTTTTATGCCAAGTTTTGTGACTGTTGCACACTACAAAAATCCCAAAAAGATTTAAATTCAAATAGAGTTTGAATTCATTTGAAAACCAATCCAGAAAATCAAAACAGAAAAAGAAAAGGAATAAAGAAATGGAAAAGGGCTGGCGCCAGGAATTGAGCCCAGCAGCAGACTCAGCCCATTTAGCCCACCCGGCTCCCCTCTCTCTCTCTCGCACGCGCGGACACACCCAGCGAGTCGCTGACGCTCGGACCCCACTCCTTCGCTTATTTCACGACAAGCGGGCCCCGTCCACGTCGTCATCGTCTTCCCCAAAATTTCCGCGCACGAACTCCGCCGCTGGCCGTTGCTGCGTTGATTTCGCGGTGTAATTGGCATTGAATCACTGAGCGTTTCTTGTCGAGCCTCCGCCTACTTAAGCACCTCCCCACTCCGCTCCATTCCCCTCACTCAATTTTATCTCCACGCCCCCAGGCTGCTCGCAACTCGCTCGACGCCGCCGTAGTTCCGACGACCGCGCCGACGAATTCCGGTGAGCACCGTGTCCTCCTCTATCCCTGACTCATGCTATCAAGCTCAGCAACTCCTTGCGCATCTACTGACACACCCCGTTTGTTCTCGCATGGTCTATAGCTTCGGCAACGACTTCGACCGAGCGCCGCCGCTCTCTGCACGAAATCCGGCGACCTCTCCCCGTAAGTACTAGCCGCCCCTTGCCCTCTGTCTGATACGCCTAGGACACCCATCGTCTTGCGCATCTAACGGTGCCCTCCTTTTGACTTAGCGCCGCATCGAGCGTCCACGAACTCCGGCGAGGAATCCCCGATGACTCCGAGCGCCCCTTGCCAAGCCACCTCCACATTGAGCTTCGCCTCGACCCCGCGGTTCTGGTAAGCACACTCTTCCCTCCCCGGACGACCTAGAATGCCAGCGCCGCCGCTGACAGACGCGCCGCCGCCAGTCGCCGCCGCTAGCGCCTCTAGTCTATGGTCACGCGCTTAGCAGCCGTAGGATCTAGATCCAGCGCTCTAGATTAGATCTGCATCGAAGGGGTAAGTGACAATCTCAACCGTGTGCGTAAGTTAGATCTGACGGTCCACGCTAGTCGATCCACGCGAAGCGGTACCGACGAATCAGAGCGCGACGCGTGGCTAGGGTTTAGTTTAAAAACAGAATTTGAATCAGATTTGTAACCAAATTTGATTTAGCTATAACTTTTGATCCACACGTTAGAATTTGACAAATTTTATACCGTTGGAATCAGGAGAACAAGCCCTTTCTGTTTATGCAATGTGTTTAGTGTTTAGCTTCTGTTAAAATGACTTTGTTTGCAGAAACTTGTTTAGGACTATTTTAATCATATGAATTGTTTAGGAAATGATTTTAGTGTCAAATAAACTTGGTTTGGCAAAGTTTTGACTTGTTTAGAATTCAGTACTATGCACTTGCTTGGTTGAATTTTAAAAATCATCACTTAGCATCTTGCATGCATGCATATATATATTTTGCTTGTATATGACTTGTATGTGATTGTGGTTATATTCTTTGTGTAGACTTTGGTGCTAGTGATTGTGATTGTGAAGAGTGCTACTCTCCCAACTACCAAGGCAAGTGGTAATTCATGAATATTTCTATCCCTATATTTTTATACAAGCATTAGAAATATTCTGCTAAGTCTTGCATGTTACTATTTTGCCAAATGCCATCTTGGGAAATCCTAAGTAGTTGTAGAATTTCTAGGAAATTTCTAAGTTAGATTACTATCTATGCCATGCTTAGTCTAGCTAGTAGCAAACAAGGGTTGGTAAAATATACATGCTATGGTGAAAATATTTCTAAGTCTTTGGATTTATGTTTTTCTTAATAAAACAACTAAGTCAATGAATCACCTGGATGGAAAGGGACTTGACTGGTGGTTTTTGGTTGAGTGGTTACACAAGGCCCATGGCTATGGTTTACCTTGTGTATCTCACTTGTGGAAAGCCACCCAGGAACAAAGGGATTTTAGAGGCCAAGTGTTGAGAAGCTTCTAGTGCAGCCACTTGGCAATATGGGCTCTGCCTGGATCACATAGGTTGCTAGAACTTAGCCATTTGGACAGTTGGTGGTAGTGGGAATGATAGGTTGGAGCGCGTCCATTTGGTCTAAGGAAAGGCTTCTGAAAGGTCCTGTCTTGGGAAACCAAGTCTGGTGGGGAAAGTGCACAACCTCTGCAGATGGAAAATCTAAGTACTCAGCCAAGTCCATGGCAATGGACAACTTGAGCATCAAGACATGGAAGCTATCAATAATCTCATCACTCCAACTTCTAAGTAAAAACTTGTGGGTGAACAAGGGTGAAGGACCTCAATGTCTATTGGTGGTTCCTTGGGAAAAGTTTTTGACAAAGAAAAACTTAGTGATTTCAACTAATAGGAAAAAGCTATTTTGAGCAAAGCAATCCAAGCTACACTTAGCCAAATTTCCATATAGTATCTAGTCCACTTAAAATATACTAAGGTATCACTTGCCAATACTATTCCAAAGTATTGACCCACTGTGGCTATAACTTGTGATGTTGCAGGTTACTCTGATGAGGATTAGGTGTCATGAGTCTACACTCAACATGTTTGCCTGTGGCACATGAAGATGAAGACTTATAATTATTTAATTATTCCAAACTCTTCTATTAGGCCTGTGGCCTTGAGTTGTAAAGACTATGTATAAACTCTGGAATGGATGTAATAAATGACCTTTGTATCTGTGTACTTCATCTTAAACTGTGGATGCTAGCAATGATCCAGGGACTAGCATTGCAATCACAGGGATCCTTTTCCTTTACAAAGGAGGGATCTTACACTACTGTAGCTTATAAAGCCGAATCGTGATTATAACATTACTTTCCAAAACCCTTTTGGATGATTAGGATGTCTAGCATCTCCAACCTTTGCAAATTCTCATCCAATATGAGAACATATATTATACTCTATCATACTGCAACAAAAACATTGTTTCAGATATCGTTATATCTGCCACACATGAAGGTGTCTGAAACAATTCTTTTAGCTCCTAGATAACCTTGATATTTAAATCAAGAATCATGGAGGCAAACATGATACTTTAGATACTAACACTGGAATTGTTACTCTCGATTTAATACTAACTATTAAATTTCACGGAGTAAACAAAGTTTGCTGAAAGTTTGCAATAGGACTTTAACCTTTAGATTGACACTCAACACAATACGATACCAGTTCGTAAAGTATATATCCAGAATTCTATAGCTCTATTATCTCAATTACAACTATGCATAAGGTGGTGAACGAATGCCAATGACTACAACAAATTATGCAAATTCACTTTGATTTAATTTATGATAAATTGATTTCTACTAATCCAAATTAGAAATGAACTCCCACTCAAAAACGACATCCCTCGTGCCTTTTTGGTGATTACATGAACCAAATCCACTACACCAAGTCCGATCATCACGTGAGTCGGTGTAGCTTCAAAGCGAAACATCCATATGGTCATCATATCAAAACATATGACTCATGCTTAACCTTTTGGTCCATGTTAGGCCATGTATGTACATGCTAGGCTCGCCAAGTAAGAACCTTAGTATTCAAGTGTGTAATCATCTTACACCCGAGATATGCTCGTGGATTCAAGTACACCCGATCATCACGTGATGCCTTGAAGCGGCGATACATTATCGGTGCATACTTAAGGAAGAACACATTTTTATCTTGATATCTAAATGAGGGATCATCTTATTATGCTAATAAAACGCCAAACAAGCAATATAAGATGCAATCAAACATCACATGTTTATTAGTAAAATGATATGGTTCCCGCATATGATCTCTATCATGTGCACCGTGGTATGATCACTATCATACCTTTATGTGTAAGGCCAAGGTCTATGGAACTTACACGTTATGTGTGTTGTAAGAGTATCATCTCATACTTCTACTTACAACATCACCATATCATAACACTAGCCCAGCAACAATCTAAAATAGACGCCTCTAATTTATCCATTGCAAGTTTTACGTGGCTTAGGGCTTTCGAAGATAGAACCGTTTTTACCTACGAACATGAACCACAACGAGGATAACCAAATTGTTGACAACTCGTTGCAAATTAGATATTGACTATATTAGGAGAGACAGACACCCGCTAGCCACTTATGCAAAACTAGTTGCATGTCAAGCGTGGAACAGGTCTCATGTGCGAGGACATGTAAAGTTTGTCCAGTCCGCTTCATCCCACTATGCCACCAATATCCAAAGTACAACAAAGAAGCAATAAAATGATCATCATCGCCCACATACTCATATGTCTACTACCCGTGAAAAGTATCTACGCATAGATCCGACTCTGGTACCACCGTAGGGTTCGCAGCATAGAAAACAAAAAAAATTCCTACGATGGGAACATCTATGTACCAAGATCTATCTACTAGATACAAGCAACGGGTGGATATACATCCATAGAATACAAACCCTCGAAGACCGAATAGCGTTAATGAGGTTGTACTCGTGGATGATGTAGACGGACGCTTGCCGATCTCAAGATCGTGATGAAGTCCATCTGGTCCAGCCGGTCCAGCACGATCAAGTCCAGCACCTCAAAGCAGTGGTGCATCCGTGATCGCACACACGTACGGGTACCCCGACAACCTCCGCGCCCTCCCTCCAGCGAAGCAGCGGAAGCAACAAATCCTTCCAGAAAAAGCCACCAAGAACATGTATCTCGCTGATCTGAGACCATGGGAATTCTAAAGGGGGGAGAGAGATCCTTCGCGAGGAAGTGTGCTTTGAGAGGAGGAGAGGGGGGCCTTTTATAGGGGAGAGGGGGCCACCCAAGTGGCATGGCGCCCAGCCATGGGGATGCCCCCACCTCTTCCACATTCATGTGGGTGGAGCTCCCACTCAAAATGAAAAGCCTCCACTCCCATTAAAAAGCCTCCACTCAAAAATCCACTCACATGCATTAAATTTCCACTAAATTTAATGCAAGCTCTCATTTAAATAAAACTATTTTATTTATTTATTCAAAATTTTGTCAATTACTTTAATGACAAACATTCACAAATAACCCCTTGCTAGTATTCCATTTCACATGCAGAACCAATTTAAGCAATTTCAATCGAAATAGTTCCGGTGTCTAGTGAAATAAATTCCTGCGCTTTCCTTTTTCTTTTTCTGGCATATCATTTGCTCCGAATGGTGTCGGTATCCCTTAAGTGTGTCACCCTACGGTTCGCGAATAATGCGGACATGATCGAGACCCTTCTCCGATCAATAATCAGTAGCGGGACCTGGAGATCCATACTGACTCCCACACATTCAACGATGACTTCTGTGATCGTGTGAACCTTTTACGCTAGTATCTTAATCCCTTTGTTTCACGATATATTACATGTCCGAGATTCGATCATCGGTATCTCCATACATAGTTTGATCTCGTTACCGACATGCACTCTTTTCTCGTTCCCGTGATATAACATTCTCGTGATCAAATCACTTGCTTGCAAGCTAATCAATGTGATATCACCGAGAGGGCCCAGAGCATATCTATCCGTCATCGGGATGAAAAAATTCCACTCTTGATCCATGGGTCTCAACATAACACTTTAGTAGTTCTGAACCCATCTTTATAATCACCCAGTTACGGTGTGACGTTTGATGTCATCGAGAAACTCTTCCGGTGTTAGTGATTGACATGATCTCATGGTCTAAGGATTAGGATCACTTCGTAAGTTGTTATAGCAATATAAACTCAATGACTTTGATCGTAATGCTATACTTTGGATGAATGTTCATCACATCATTACACTAATGTTGTGACCTCGTTATTAACAACATCCAATGTCCATGATCAGGAAACTTTGATCATCTTGTTAATCAACGATCTAGTTTATAAGAGAGGCATAACTAGGAACTTCCTTTTTGTTTATTAAACACACATGTATTAACGTTTCTGTATTAATACAATTATAGCATGTAAAATAAACATTTATCATAAATATGGAATACGATAATAACCACTTTATTATTGCCTCTCGGGCATATTCCCTTCAGGATCGTCAACATAAAGTATAGTGTAGATAATGCTATGACCTTGGTTGTTCGTCTTGAAATCGAAGAATGTTCACACTCATTGTGAAAACTAAGCTGAAATTCGTTTAAAATTTACCACTTACTTTTAGGTCCAAATTTTACACGAACGATGGGAGTAAGTTTTACATCAAGGACCTAAAAAATGGAAAATCACATCGAGGTTGTACATTTAGCATGAAGCACCCTAAAATTAAGCAGGGCAAACCGTCGGGTTTGGCTCCTTCTCGAGAGAGTATGCAACTGTGATGACCAACAAGTATAGGGGATTGCAATAGTCTTCGGGGGTAGTATTACCCATATTATTGATTTGACACAAGGGGAGCCAAAGAATACTTGCAAGCCTTAACAACCGAGTTGTCAATTCTGCTACACCTGAAAATAGTTCTTGCTCACAAAAGTTTATCAGTAGCAACAGTTTGTAGTCGCAACATCAGCAGTAAAACAGGAGCAACAGTAACAGTAGTAGCAAACAGTAGGATATGAGCACGGTAGGCATAGGGATGGATGGACGAGCGTTGCATGGAAGAGTCTAAACATGTAACTTCAAGATCTATGGCAATTGCAGATAAATAAGAATAAGCATCCAAGTACTAAACAATCATAGGCATGTGCTCCATATATAGTCATGCGTGCTCGCAATGACAACTTGCACATCATCTTTTGTCCAGCCAGCCCGTTGCAGTGGGGCCTCAAGGGAACTACTAGCAATTAAGGTGCATGTGATCCTCACATCACAGCCATCCCCTCCGGTTGCCCCAATTTTTGTCACTTCGGGGCCTTTGGATCCGGACAATGATATGTGTACACAACTTCCAGATAAGATCACAAACAATACTATCATACTGATTCAATAATAAGTTCAGATCTGAGATCATGGCACTCAGGACCGAGTGACAAGCATTAAGCACAACAAGTTGCAAAAAGTCAAATATCACTAATAGAGATACTAGGTACTATGCCCTAAAACTCTTATTCAATTACATGATAGAACTCATCCAATCCCTACCATCCCCATATCCTATAGCGTGGGATTACTCACTCAAGGATGAGGGAAACATGGATGGTTGATGGAGAGGCGTTGGTGATGATGATGGCGATGATCCTCCCCAAATTCCATGTCCCGGCAGGGTGCCAGAACGGAGTTTTTGGTTCTAAATCTTGGTTTCTGGTGGTGGCGGCGCAGCAGAACTCTTTCTAGAAAAATGTCGAACCCCCCTCGGTTTTTAGGGTAAGAGGCTTCTTATAGGAGAAGAGGGAGGCCGAGGGGGTGTCTAGGGTGGCCGCACCCCCCTTGGCGCAGCCAGGCCTGGCCCGCACCTGGCAGGGGTGTGCCCTCCCCAGGCCTCCACTCTGTCTCATACTCTGGCTCCGTGGATCTTCTGGTGAAATAGGATTTTTGGCATATTTTCCGGGATTTTTCCTGATAGTTGATTTTATGCGCAAAAACTAAACACCAAGGTAATTCTGCAGAAAACAGCATCAGTCTGTGTTAGTTATCTCCAAATCACACAATTTAGAGGAGAAACAATAGCAAAAGTGTTCAAGAAAGTAGATACGTTTTGGACGTATCAACTCCCCACAAGCTTAGCTTATTGCTTGTCCTCATGCAATTCAGTTGAAATCTAAGTGCGATAAAAGAACTTTCACGAACACATCTGCTTCATATGATGTATATATTCTCAGCACAGGAGTAGATACTTAAATAATTCATAGTAAGAAGTATGCAACTAAGTCTACTCAATAGTCATTGCAAGCTATGAAGATAAACCAACTCAATAATAATAAGTAGCATGGAACATAAACATAAGCAACATTGCAATGCTCATAAAAAGGTATGATAGAGTTATATCTCGCTTTCCTTTTTTTGTAGAGCACAATATAAATAACAAGGCACCTCTGAAGTTCAAGTGAAGACTAGAAGTAAATATATCAGAGATACAAGCATCAAATTCATGACATAATTAACCAAGTTTTGAGACAAACACAAGAATGGCAACTATGCTCTCAAGAAGGTGCTCATAGAATAAGTGGTGACTCAACAAGGAAGTGAAAAGGTTTTGGAAAGTTTGAAAGGCTTCCAAATGCTGAAAGTAAGGTACTCATTAGCTTTGATCTCTCATTGCCCCCATCATAGGAATCTTTATATGGTTAAGGTGAAAGTGAGGTCCAATATGAGTTATATGCTTGACAGACCATAAACTAGAAATCCCATGTCCCTTGAGTACGAGGGCTGCTCCTCATGCTACTCAACTTTAGTTACATGTAAGTTCTTGTCATTGTAAATACATGCATATCATAGAGAACCGCCAACGGGGTACCCCTTGCCCCATGACATAGGAGCTATCCCATATCAAAATGACAAGGAAAGCAGACAATGAGCATCTCAGCGATCCTTTTATTTGCTATTTGCATAGGTTTTTATTGAAGATGCTTCATAGGTGCTCATTATGGTGATGCTGCAAGTTTCCACCATGATTAGGCATGGCTTAGGCTAGCGGCCCAGACGTTTCTCTAACACATATATACTCCATGAACTCACAAGCTCCCCTTTTATTTCACACCGACGACATCCACACACAAAAGATCAAGGTATGTATCAACTGGATATGAATCCATAAGTGTTGAAAGCGTTACCCATGACAGCACGATTCTGCTAACTCCCAGCCTATAATTTGCAAGCATATAACTTTCATGGACAGGCCTCAATTGTTCAGGTTTATTAAGTGCAAGGAATAAAGTGTGCCATCAAGTTTGTGAGAGCTTTACTAACTAACTTTCTCAAAACTGGCAAACATTTTATTTGGAAGAAAACAAGGCATAATGAATATGCACTGGAATAGCAAATGATGCTAATAGGTAGGTATGGTGGACACTGTTGGTAACATTGGTTTTGGGGAGTTGGATGCACAAGTAGAGCTCATACTCAGTGCAAGTGAAGGCTAGCAAGAGAGAGGGAGCGACAAATGAGAGAGCAATAATTGTCATAATCATGCTTGCAACAAAACATGACTAATTATGGCATGAAAGTGATACAAGAACTCTGAGGCAAAATAAATTATCAAGGCTTACTGACTATTGTTTACTCATATGCATGCGTGAGCATGTGCCAAGTCGATTCACATGAAACATTCATAGGAGAATACCACAATATCATACCAAATTATGAACAGAACAATGCAAGCAAACATTCATATGGCATGCTACAAAATATTAGCAAGCTAGAGCTAATCACAAGAAAGAAGAACTACTAAGCATCCATAAATAACATACACCTTACATGAACAGACTAAGCATGCTCACTATGATGAGTATATGTACAAAAATGAAAACAAATAGAGTTCGTTACTAGCCTCTTACCATACCTCAAGTTGTCTTAATCTTCATTATTGCCCTTCACTTCTGTGACTTGAATAATAACATGAAACCAAAATCCACTGAGGACGGCTGAACCCTGCAAAGAACTCACAAAACCAAAGAAGAACAACAAATATTTTTGGTGTTTTTGATTTTAAAGCAAGCCGAACAAAGAAAAAACAAAAAGTGCAAAATCTCTTTTGGATTTTCCTTTAAGGCAAACCAAAGCTAAAAAGGAAACAAACCAAGAGAAACAACAAAAATATTTTTGGTACTTTTGTGTTTTGGGAAAGCAGAAACAAGAACCAAAAATAAAGCGAAACAATGGATATACAAAGAACCGACGAAACATGATATATAGATGAGTGTGATGTTGGTATATCTCCCTCCAAGCTTAGGCTTTTGGCCTAAGTGGGGATGAACTCCATGGTGACCAAGTAGGTGCACCTCCGTAGTATGTCGAGGAGGCCCCTTCGTCCTGGTAAGAGCTCGAGGACTCCCATGTGTAGTGCACAGAAGGGTTGTATGAGGGCACGTCCCCCTGATAGTGTCCATGGGAGCCAAGAATGCGCAACTTCTCATCCCTCTCCTCCTTGGAGCGTGACAAAGGTTCCTGGGAAATACTGAACAAACTGGTTTGGGGTAGAGGGATCTGTCTCTTCCCCGTCAGTAAACAACATTCTATAAACCAAGCTCTCAAGGGTAGAGCAAGCAGTGACAAAGTGATGTGCTTTCATGGAAGCAAGATCAAGCCTCTGAGGAGCCAAAACTATATCATTTGGATCAACAGCAAGGTCCAAGGCAGCAACAACACGAGCAACAATAATTCCCCCATAAATGGGTCCCTTAGCGGCTAAGCGACGAGCAATGAGATAACCAAGATTGTACCTAGTTTCATTGTTGAGCGCAGCAGCTATGAAGGCCAAATGATAGTTGGAAATATTACTAGTGTTCTCCCTACGAAGAACACTAGTGGCAAGATAATAAGCAAAGTACCTGATAGCTGGGAGTTGAATATTTATTATCTTTCCCCGTTGGGATCTACGGTCATCATCATTAGTTATCCCGTGGTAGAGCTCCAACAAATCAGTGGGTTGAGCTGGAATCTTCTTCACCGACCCAGCTGTACCAAGACCCAGGGCCTCACAAAATTTCTTCAATGTCATAGTGTAAGGCCTGCCATAAATTTTGAAAGACACATTTAGCTTGAACAAGCTGTTAGAAAAAGAGAAGCTCTCCAGAAATGTTTTACCGAGCGTCGCATATTGCACGCTCCCATCCTGCATATAGCTTGCTAGTCCAACCCTCCGAACCAAGGTTAGAAAATCCTCAAGAATCCCAACAGCCCGCAAGAAGGTTGGGCAAGGAAAGGTGGAAGGGTGCGCATCCCCCTCATCTCCCTCGTCTCCAAATTGCGGTGTAATGAGATCCTCATCGTATGAGGGCCTAGCTCGGGAGGATAATCTTGAAGGCCTTTCCCTTCTAGGTGCATCACTCTCAAATATTTCACCAAATGTGTGGTTGTCCATGACCTCTTTTTTCTGAAATTTTTCGACAAACATCAAACCAAGTGATTTCCAAGTTGATAAACGATGAGCAACTACTATAGGAACTTGCTAGAGGGCTACACATGCATCAAAATGAAATCTCTCAGCATAGAACAAGCACGCAAGCTCACACAACGTGTCACCTATAGCAGCAAAATACTCAAGATACAATCTACCAATCACAAATCTAATTGGACAAGCGGAGGAGGCACATACCAAGGAGTAATCCCTCCAAAAATCAGCAGTAAAGATGGGCTGAGCAAGGAGATCGAAAATCGGGAGTAAGAACAACAATAACTCGAGCTTGAGAAAGTTTTCCTGTGTTTTTGGGAGAGAGAAAAAAGATGGCTGGGAGGAGGCATCTTAGAGGGACCTAGGTGGGCCACACCCCAGCCAGGAGCCACCTGGGGGCTAGCCACGCCGCCCAGGGGAGTGATGGCCTGGGGTGTCCCCTGGGTCACTCCAGGTGTCCCTCTGCCCCTTTTACCGAGGAAAAATTTATTTTGAATTTTCTGGAATTTTTCGGGAAACTTTATTTTTGGCCAATTTTCAGGGTATGAAAATTGATTTTCTCGCAGAAAAGAATTTTTTTAGAAGAAGCAAAAGCAAACAAAAACCAAAACTACAGAAGTTCTAAGACACTCTAACAAGCAAACAACTAACAAAACAAAATCTACCAAAAGAAAAGGCAAAGACTAGGAAGCTGAAAAGTAAAAGAAAGCAAGTATAACCACAATAAAAACATTATTTTGTTCATTAAAATCCTTTTGTTAACAAGGTTGATCAAGTCTTGTTACCAAAAAAATATTATATGAAACAAAACTTTGCATTCCACAAGGTGATTATGTTACCTCAAACTTGATAGCAATGGTCCCAATCATAATAGTTTCAAAATTTTCTTGTGGAATGGGACAATATATTTCTCCAACCTTGATACTCTCAATATTTTCAATGGAATTCAGGCAATAGATTTTAGCAACCTTCTTGGGGAAATAGACAGTATGCTCTTTGTCATTAATATTGAATGCTACTTTTCCTTGATTACAATTGATGACAGCACCTGCAGTATTAAGAAAAGGTCTCCGAAGAATAATAGACATATTATCATCTTCAGGCATCTCAAGCACAACAAAATCAGCTAAAACTAAGCAATTATGAGCCAATTGAAGAGGAACATCCTCACATATACCAACATGAATAGTAGTTGACTTATCAGCTATTTTCAAAGATATATCAGTTGGTATCAACTTTTCTAGCTGGAGTCTCTTATAGAGAGAAAAAGGCATAACACTAACTCTAGCTCCCAAATCACATAAAGAAGTTCTAACATAATTATTCTTAATAGAGAAAGGAATAGTTGGTATACCTGGATCACCAAGTTTCTTTGGAACCTTACCATTGAAGGAATAATTAGCAAGCAAAGTAAAAATTTCCTCATTAGGAATCTTACTTTTATTAGAGACAATATCCTTCATATACTTTGAATAAGGAGGCAACTTAATAGCATCAGTCAAAGGAATTTGCAAAAATAAAGGCTTCATCCACTCACAAAACTTGTTGTAGTGTTCTTCCTCCTTTGACTTATGTTTCTTACCTGGAAAAGGCATAGGTTTCTGCACCCAAGGTTCGCTCTCTTTACCATGTCTATTAGCAATAAAATCTTCCTTAGTGTACCTAGTATTCTTAGTGTGCTTCTCAGGTTCTTCCTCAACTTCCACCTTATGTAACATCCCAAAAATATTAATCTTGGATCATCAAACTCTAGTCATCAAAATTAGGGTTAACAAAAACTTTCACAATTAAAAATATGAAAGCATTCATATGTTTGTGTATTGGAATTTGGATTCTTTTGAATTTCCATGATTCTGTGTTTCCTTTGCTTGTAAAAGGATTCTTAGGTGAAATAAACATCATCTAGACAATCCCCAAACTTTCCCCAAAGACAAACAACTCAAAATAAACAAATGAAGTGAATGGTCATTTTGGCCAAATTAACTCTCATGCCTACTTTGGATATTCCAAGCACTCAAAATTTAATAGAAACAGTTATGGATCTTTGCACCCCTTGATAGTACTCATAATGAGATACCAAGGACCACTTTGTGATATTCCAAAAACATTCAAATGCCAAGTTTAAATGACAGTTTAAAATCAAATCTATCTCATAGGAGAAGATCCCACTATTTCAAAAACCATTCAAACCAACTCAATTTTCAAAACCCAAGCATCCATAGAATCCTCAGTACATGCCTAGCACACCCACTAAAAATCTTTACAAAATTCAAAAGTAAGTTTCTTGCGGCCATTTCATCAAACACCTTGCAGATTCAAATCAAACAAATCCTAAACACTATAGTGTGCAGTGATTTTGGCCTAACTTGTTCCCTCTCTGGTTGCAACTAGTCTTTACTAGATCATCTAGCTCAATTGTAAACATCTAGCACCACTGTGAGCTTGCCTTGCCATCAATGGTGAGCAGGACGAGCCTCACCATACCACCCAGTGTGGACAACAAGCTAGAGGAAGAACTAGTTGTGCCAACCTTTTCTAGGAGGTAGCCCATGCCTCACCGCCCCTCTCGACCAGCCCTAGCCCAAAGACAGAGACTAGAACCGCCAGGAATGTCGTGCCCACTCCTCTCTCGACCATGCCGACGCGCACCACCGTGCACGCACCGTTCCCACTCAACCTGACCACCTCGATCCCTTGCCGCCCGCCAGCATGAACCCCACTGTCCCAGGAGACCACCAAACATGATCGTTTCCTCGCCCGTACCCCGTAGCCACCGCTCGCCGTGGAGTTCGCCGCATCTGACTCGCAGAGCACCGCACGATCCCGACCTATTGCCACCGCCCCTACGCACGCATTTAAGTTCTAGAGCATCGCTAGGAGACCACCCGTGATCGCCAACCTTAGCCATGCCGCTAGCAGCCCGTAGCCATGTCTCCACCGTCGCTTGACCATCCCTCTCGGTCTCGCCATCGAGCCTATAAAAGGAGGCCACCCCAAGCCATTTGAAGCACACCATCCCACTCCCCTCACCTCACTGATCGTTCCACCCTCTAGCCGGAGCACGAGGAGCAGCAGCTCGCCAGAATTGTGCCAGAGCAAGCCGCCTCTGGAGAAGAAGGGGGTCATTGATTGCGACCACCCCCAGAGCTGCCTCGATCGTCCCTAAGCTCGCCATCGACCACTTGTTCGTTTTCCCGCCTCGCCGTCGTCACTGGAGCCCTGTTATGCCCCCTATGCATCCCCACCGAGCCGCTAGGGTTTGAGCTCGCCGGTGACATGGTCATCATCGACGATGACCCTCAGCCGTAGATCTTCCTTCTAATCCAACGCACCACACTGCCCCGTACCGCTTCGCATTTTATGAGACACTAACTGGTGGAACCCCCCTGTCAGCTGAGCCCCGCGCTGCGGAGTGACACTGGGCCGGCCCATTAACCTCTCCCACGCGACCCAACAGTTTGAATTTAGACTTTTTCTTTTTAATTCAAAACTAGTTATGTACCTAGTTTCAAAAATCAACCTAGCTCGATTTAATGAACCAAATTGCATGAAACAAATTTTGTTAGAAAGGTACTGAAAAGCTTAATCCAAGCCCGTTGGATTCAAATCATTTGGATCTGTAGATTAACCTTGGTAAAAATAACAAGGCAGAATCTTTTTTTGCATAGAAACATTTTTCAAATTTCAACCATAAGATGTTTAGAGTTGATTCCAACTCTCAAAAATCACATTTGAGCATACCTTTCAGAATATATAAAAAAAATATGGGTTTACTTACAGAAATAATGTTCAAGTAACAAAAGAATGCCACATAGGCATTTCTAGTCACTTTATTTATTAAAATAAAAAGGTTAAACCTTATTAAATTGTGACACCATGTTAGGTTCCCAACCTTTAATAAGGTAGAGATCCCTGTGTTTACAATGCTAGTCCCTGGATCAATAGCAAGCATCCACAGTTAAGATGTAATATCAAGATACATAGGTCATAATACAACTTTATAACCAGGAATAAAATAATTTATTACATCTTACATAGCTCTTTTGGCTACCTCATTACAATGCAGCAGAATATAACAATAGCATGGGGTCCTTCATCTTCAAAGTTCCACAGGCAGACATGTTGGTTGTAAACTTGTAATCCTAATCATTAAACTTCACTAATATCAAACAAACCTGCAACATAACAAGTTACAACCACAAGGGTCAATACATTTGAATTGTATTGGCAAGTGATACTATGGTAGTATAGTAGAGTCTATCATCTATATGCATTTGGCTAAGTGGAGATTAGGCTTGCTTTGCTCAAAATAGATTTTTCTTATCATTTGAAAACACTAAGTTTTTGCTTGTCAAAATCACCCAAGGAACCACCGATAGAAATTGGTGAACCTTAAACCCTTGTTCAACCACAAGTTTTTAACTTAGAAATTTGGATGATGAGATTCTTGATAGCTTCCATGTATTGATCCACAAGTGAGACGCCAAGTTTTCCCCAGCATGCTAGACTTGGTGAAGCCCAAGTTTCCCCCAGCATACTGGACTTGCATGACCACTCAACACAAACCATTCTTTCCATTCCACCCAGGTGATTCATTTACTTAGTTGTTTTATTAAACAAAACTCAAGTCCTCAGACTTAGAAATTTTCCATAGCATGAATATATATTCCACCCTTGTTTTCTACTAGCTAAGCTAAGCATGATAGTAGTAGGAATCTTAACTTAGGAAATTTCTACTAAGGTTTCATCTACTAGGATTTCCCATGGCATGGTTTATACTTAGCAAAATTCCATGCAAGTCTTACTTAGAAATATCACTAATGCATAGTGAAAATAATGGGACAAAAGTATGAAGCATCACTTGCCTTTTTAGTAGAGAGTATAGGTTCACTCCTTGATCTTTGCAATATTCACTCACTTCAAATCACTACAATTCAATCAAGCAAACAATATTTCAATCTACCATTCAAGCAATTCATCACATAAAATCATAGTAACAAAACAATGCTTCCAAGCATGCTAAAGATTGTTTTATTTATAAAAGTGGTTTCTAATGGTTCATAAACATTTTAAAACACCTAATGGTCATTTTATAAAGTGGCAAAGTCATTTGCAAAAGGTTTCACTTTATAAACCATTTTTAAAACAAGGTATCATTTTATGTGGTGTAGAAATGTTTTTAATAAGGCATTAATCTATAGGGTTCACAAAATATGTTTTCAAACCATAAAACCTTGTGTTTAGGGTCAGAGAGTTTATTGCCAAAACATTTTCTCAAAGGTTTTCTTCCAAAACCATTTTAATAAAATAGACCATATTTTTATTTGACTAGAATTGGCTTAAATCCAAGGTTCATTCTTTTTCTTCACCAAATACATTTTTGAAACCACAAAGTTATTCCTAAGGTCAGTAGGTTCAAAACACACCACTTTCGAAAGATTTTATCCTCGAAATCATTTTAGAATAATTTTTATAACCTAAACAAGCATACATAAGTTTTTGCAACAAAAACATTTTACCAGAAGCTTTTTACTAAAAAAAGTACATTGTTGGCTAGGGCTTGCTTTTCTGAATCTATTGATATAAAATTTGCAAAATTTGGACGTGTAGATTAAAAGTTATAGATTTTACAAAATCTTGTATCTAATAGATCAAATCTGTTTTAAATCAAACCAACAGGGACACGTGGCTAGATTCTATTCGCGCGTACCGTTTCGGTTGGATCGGCAATTCAGACCGTAGGATTTAACTGACATCGCACGGCGCAGATCGATCGATACCCCTTCGGCTAAGGTTCTATCGCGTCCTTTGGATCAAAATCCAACGGCGCGCAGCACGCTTGTCAACTAGTGGCGGCGCTGGCGGCGTGCAATTAAGCGATGGCGTGTCTGCCAAGGAAGCGAGGGAGAGAAAGGTGTGGCTCACCAGGTTCGTCGTGGTGTGGGGAAGCTCAACGTGCATTCTTCTTGTCGAGGGGCGCGTTGGTGTTGTGGGGACTCTTCGCCGGAGTAGCTTGCGGCTCGGGCACGTATGGTCGTGGTCGAAGGCAGGTCTCTGGGACGCAAACGAGAAAAATAACGCATCAGGAAGGTGCACACGAGTTCAAGGATCACGAGAATACTCACCAGTGAGTAAGGGGCGCACAAGGTCGTCGGCTATAGCTCGCCGGAGTCGAGTTCATCCTCGGTGGCGCTCAGACATGGATGGAACCGAGGCTGCGGGGCATGCGGGGGCGAGATGGTGCTACGAGGAGATGCGCCAGGAGGTGGGGAGTATGTGAGCTTGGTCTAGGAGGCAAGGGACAGCAGGGTTCGGTCGGAATTGTCGCCGGAGTGTTGTCGGACAGAGGAGCTTCGAGGAAGAAATTTGGGCAGCCTGGTGGCTCCTATGGGGTGTGGTCTAGGGGAGAAGGGATAGGGAAGCCTGGCGTTTATTACTGCGTGGTCACGTCGAGGGATTAACGCGGCATTAAGGCGTATTGACGTCGGCATTTAACGGCAGAAACGACGAGGAGGAAAGGGGGTGTGGTCACCACGGGGAGGAAGAAGGTGAGGTGGTAGTGGGGTCCGCCGTCAGCGAAAGAGTGAGTGGGAAGATGGGGCCATCTATCAGCGACGCTGCGGGTGTGTGTTTGAGTGAGAAGGAAAACGGTTCGGGAAAGGGAGATGGCTGTTGGGCCTTGTTGGGCTGGCCGGCTGGGCTAAGCCCTTTTCAATTGTTTTTCTTTTTCTCATTTGATTTTTCTATTTTGATTTTGAATAAGCAATTCAAGCATTCATTTGAATTCAATCCCTTGCCAAAATTTGTGTAGATTTGAATACTGATTAATATTATATTCTGAAGTCAATTTTGAAATAAAATTTTATTCTTTTTGGAGTCTTTTATTTATTCAAAATAGGCTCTAGTTTTTAATTTAGATAGGATTTAATAATGTTTTTAATTTCCATTTCATTTCTAATTTCTTCCAAAACTTTTCAGTAAGTTTTTATTTGTTTAGTTGGTTCAAATAATTCATCTTGAACTATTTGGAAAGTATTTAATATGATTTATTAATCATTTAAGATTGGGTATTTGTTTTAATTCCAATGGAATTTAATATAGATTTAATTCCCAAATTTTTATTTGGAGGTTTTATCTTGTTTAAGTTTATTAAACAACTTTTATTCCAATTGGGTAAATTCCAAATATCATTTTCTCATGTATTCTTATTTAGAGATTTGTCTTTATTAAGATAGGGATAGAATGGTTATTGCCATTTTATTTTATTTGGAATATTCTTTATCCTTTTATTTTATTTGGATTGGAATTATAATCATTCCATTTTCTTAATGGATTAGGCCAAGATTTGATTTGGTCTTTAAATTTTCTTCAATCAATAATTCTTATTTCATCTTATAAAATCCATATCTTTTTATTTAGAGATCCAAACTTGGTGATTCCAATTTATAAAATCTTATTTGATATTTTATTAGCCTTTTAAATCTTTTTAGGATTATTTGCTCACCATTTGGTATGGATTTTAGATATGTGCTTTATTAGCTTTGGAAAATACTTTTCCTTATTTTATTAAATTCATAAGGTTTTGTCCATGGTTCCAAATTAAGTGAAACCAATTTATATGGTCTTTTTATATTTATATTTGTCTTTCATGATCCTTTGTGAATGTTTGTTGAAAATTTTTTATATGGATCAAATCCATGGATTTGGAGATACTTGGAAATGATTTTTATTCCCTTAGGGTTTTTGGGTTTGGATTTATTTTCCAAGTGTTTAAATTTCCAGATACATTCATTGAGGAATGCATTTCTCTTTGATTTGTATTTTTGTTGGATTCAAACTTTTACCAAAGTTTGTTCAAGATGAGATTTTTAGTTCCCTGTTAGAAACAAAAGTTTCTTTTCACCCTGATTTTCAAAAAAAATTTATTTTGTTTATTTATTTTTTCACATTACAAGATTTGGAAAATCTTGGGATGTGACACACCACTTTAAATCACATTCCCACGTACTGAAATATGTGGTGATGACATGTGTCAACATGATCCCATGTGTTGTTTGGAGAATATTAAATCTTAATTAGTTTTTCAATGAGTATAAATTACTTTTCTCAAATTAAAATGAATAAGACAAATGCCTTAATCTTGTAATGTTATGTGATGATGCTAGATCATCTACAGTACACCTTTGTGTGATGATTGAAAGTAGTTAAGTGTTGTTTGGTGATTGTGTACCTCGTATTTATTTATAGACGCTAGTACCGACCAAGGATACGAGGAGGAAGGAGGATACTATGAGGAAGAAGTTGAGGAAAACTTCAACCACTGCTCTGCTCAAGGCAAGCCTAATACCACTGGTTGATTTAGCAAGCTAACACTTGCAAGTTAGCAAGTTTCTACCACTACCTTATCAGGCCAAACCATGCAAGTTTTACTTACAAGCTTACACCACTTGATACCTCATCCTAGTTTTAATTGCAAGCTGATCACCTTTTCTTTATCAAAGATTTCTATTAGAGTTCATTTAGAGAGTTGTATATACTAGAAATATATTTGAAGGTAGCATAAAGAGCATAAAATTTGGCCTAAGTTAGATAATCTGGATATCATCCTTAGGCATGAGATTGAACTTAGTTAATCTCCCCTTGTTTACCCCCCCCCCCCCTCATTAGTATTTACCACCACTTGTAGATGCTAGTGCTAAGCATAAAACTTGATCAACTTTAGATGACAATACTTGGTGAAAATGGTTATGAAAACCTTAGAATGATGATTCATTCTACTAAAATGTTTTGACATGTGTTATCGAACACCAGATGATTTTGATGATGAAAATGTTGAGGCATGAGCCTTAGCCCTTTTACAAACTGATGGGTGTCTGGATGCGATACCATTCCAATTTTACCGTACAACCACAATACCCAAAAATTGGGTAGGGCTTGACTAGAAACTTATATACCTTAGTATGGGTTCCCTCGTGACCAAGGTCTGAGCTGAGGCTACCTTGTGAAGATTGTCCACCTGTGCAGTAGCCAAGATGACAGTTGGTCATGGTTGGGAGGCCAAACTCACAAGAGAGGTGCCTATACTAAGGCATGTAATCGAAAGGTTAGGATTGATTATCTGCATACTGAGTATGGTGAATTCAGGATTTGCTTCTGATGGATGTATCGAATGTTGTGGTGAAAGTGTACAATCTCTGCAGAGTGTGAAACTATTCGAATAGCCGCGTCCGCGGTTATGGACAGTTGGAGTGTCCATACTGTTCCCCCGTCAGATGTTTTCAAATGACTTGTGAAATGGATTGAGACTTTGACTTGACCACAACAGGGTTGTGATATGAAATTCAAGTTCCCACTTAGGTATTATAAAACTTCATCTAGCTTTCTTGATTCTAAACTTAGTAGAGGTAAATTGTAACATCCCTAAATTCATATTCCAAAACTCATTCATGTCATCCTTGCATTCATCATCATTTAGGGATTTTCTCAAAATCATTTCAGAAAAACAGAAGCTTTGATGATGTGATTTTATGTGTGGACAGATTTGATTCAAAAGACCAACACCATTTTGAAACTTGAATGATTAGGAACTTGATTGCTTGCCTCCATTATTGGAAAGTTTAGGAGTAAAAGTTTGACCAAAGTTTTCAATTTGGAAATAAATTCAAAACCCTAATTTCAAAAACATTGCAAACCAGAGGCAATGTCTCTGATTGATTTAAGTCCAAACTTGACCAAAGCCCTTACAAGAGTAACCACATGGTCAAATAACTGATTTTGAAACCACAGTACCCTGCAAAAATCCCCAGAATCATTTGAATTCAAAAAGGATTTGAATTCATATCTAAATCTAACCAGAAAATCAAAATAGAAAAAGAAAAGAAATAAACAAAGGAAAAGGGCCGCGCGCCAGAAATCTGGCCCAGCAACGAACCCAGCCCAGCAAGCCCACCCGGGAAATTTCTTTCCTTCTCTCACGCTACGCACACCACCCGATCATTAACGGACCCCACCCCATTTTGCACATATGACGGCGGCCGGGCCACATCCTGTGTCATCGTCTTCCTCAAACCACGCTCGTGACCACGTCGCAGCTGCAGTCACTGCCGGTAATGGCGCGGCTTAATTGGGCATTAAACCTCGGGCGTTTCCTGTCGAGACACTGGCTATAAAATCCCCACCTCCTCGCAGTCATTTTCCCCCAGTCATTTCTACAATCACGCCACCAGGCTGCCCACGACTCGCTCAGAACGCCCGATACCGGCGACCGATTCCGTTGAGCCTCGACCACCCCCTTCTCTCTCGATCAAACAAGGATGCTCAGCACGTTCTTACGCACCTGCTGACACATTTCTTTTGCCTGCTCGTGACCCAGGTCATCGTCTCCGTCCACGACCGTAACCACCTGCGCCGCCGCTTGACTCCGGCGACCAATTCAGGTAAAACCCGAGCGCCCCTTGCCCCCTCTTCCACGCGAGTTTGTTCGCCTGCATTTTGCGCAACTCCTGATGCCTCTGGCTCGTGTTAGGGCGACACCAAATCTCGGCAAGCACCACGTCTGCAAGCGACCGACGCCGCCCGTTACTCCGACGAGCTCCTGAAGCCGTACCAGCACGCCCCTTCGCAAACCAACACCACCTCGAGCTTCAGCACGCCACCGCGGTTCTGGTAAGCACCTTCTTGTTTCCCCGGACGATCTAGAGCGCCGGCGCCACCATAGCTACCGCGCCACGGTCAACACCGCCAACGCCTGCTTCGTTGATAGATGATCGTAGTCAGATCTAGATCTCAGAAAACAGTTCACTTAACGAAGAGGTATGGACAGATCTGAGCCGCGCAACGTTAGTTAGATCCAACGGCTGCAGAGCTTGATCCGCGTGAACTGGTACGCGCCAGTGAGGTTGTGACGCGTGGCAAGGTTAAATTCAAAAACAGAATTTAAAACCTGATTTAGATCCAAACTTCAAACTGCTATAACTTTTGAATGCCACGTTAGAATTTTACAAACTTTATACCATTGGATTCAGTGAAACAAGACCTTTCTGAATATCCAATTTATTTATCAAATAGTAACAGTTAAAATGATTTTATTTGTAGAACATGTTTTAAGGCTATTTTAAGTAGAAATTTATTTTGGTAAATTGTATTGGAGCCAAATAAGTTTAGTTGGCAAATTTTGGACTTGTTAAGTTTCTGTAAACATGTGCATACTTGGTAGAATTTTCAAGATCACCACTTAGTAAAATTCTTGCATGCATGCATTCATGTTATTTTTTATTGTATATATTGTGTGTAATGGTATGCTATAATTTTGTGTAGATTTTGCTAGTGATTGTGATTGTGAAGAGTGCTACTCTCCCCACTACCAAGGCAAGTGATATTTTCATGAATACTTATATCCTATGTTTTGTACTAGAATTAGATATTTTTGCTAAGACTTGCATGCTATTTTTGCTTAATGACAAGATGGGAAATCCTAAATAGTGTAGAATAGTAGAATTGCTAGGGAATTTTTCCTAGGATAAGTTACCATAACATGCTTAGCCTAGATACTTAGCAAACAAGGGTGGTGAACATCTATACTTATGTAGGGGTCCCAATCTTAGATAAGATAGAGCCTCCTGTGTTTACAATGCTATTCCCTGGATCAATAGCTAGCATCCACAGTTTAGATGTAATATCAAGAAACAAGGGTCATAATATAACTTTATAACCAGGAATAACATAATTTTATTACATCAAACATAGCTCATTAGGCTATTACATTACATTGCAGCGGAATAGATATAGTCATGGTGAAGGGAATATGCCCTGAGAGGCAATAATAAAGTGTTTATTATGTGTATTCCAAGTATATGATAGATGTTTATTTTGCATGCTATAATTGTATTAATACGGAAACGTTAATACATGTGTGTTTAATAAACAAACAGAAAGTTCCTAGTTAAGCCTCTCTCATAAACTAGCTCGTTGATTAACAAGATGATCAAGGTTTCCTGATCATGGACATTGGATGTTGTTAATAACGGGATCACAACATTAGTGTAATGATGTGATGAACATTCATCCGAAGTATAGCATTACGATCAAAGTCATTGAGTTTATATTGCTATAACAACTTACGAAGTGATCCTAGTCCTTAGACCATGAGATCATGTCAATCACTAACACCGGAAGAGTTTCTTGATAACATCAAACGTCACACCGTAACAGGGTGATTATAAAGATGGATTCAGAACTAACAAAGTGTTATGTTGAGGCTCATGGATCAAGAGTGGAATTTGTTCATCCCGATGACGGATAGATATACTCTGGGCCCTCTCGGTGATATCACATTGATTAGCTTGCAAGCAAGTGATTTGATCACTAGAATGTTATATCACGAGGCGAGAAAAGAGTGCATGTCGATGCGAGATCAAACTAGGTATGGAGATACCGATGATCGAATCTCGGACATGTAATATATCGTGAAACAAAGGGATTAAGATACTAGCGTAAAAGGTTAACGATCACAAGAAAGTCATCGTTGAATGTGTGGGAGTCGTATGGGTCTCGGATCCGCTTCGATTATTGATCCGAGAGGGTCTCGATCATGTTCGCATTATTCACGAACCGTAGGGTGACACATAAGAGACACCGACATCCAATTGGAGCAAATGTTTCATGCGAAAAGAATGAACAAGCGCAGGAATTTATTTCACTAGATACCGAAACAGGTTTTTGGGTGAAATTGCATAAACTGGTTATGCATGTGAAATAGAATTCTAGCAAGGGGTTATTTGTGAATGTTTGTCATTAAAGTAATTGACAAAATTCTGAATAAAATAAAAGAGTTTTATTTAATGAGAGTTTGCATTAAATTTGGTGGAAATTTAATGGGATTTTTGAGTGGACTTTTGAGTGGAGGGAATGTGGAGGTTTTGTGAGTGGAGTGTCCACCCACATGAAGAGGGAGGGCAAGGGGCCCCCATGCGCTGCCACCCCTTGGGGTCCCCCCCCCTCCTCCTATAAAAGGAGCCCCTCCTCCTCACTTGTCTCTCACACCTCCTCGTGAAGGATCTCTCTCCCCCTCTAGAATTTATCCCCCATGGTCTCGGACTAGCGAGATACATGTTCCCGGTGGCTATTCGGCAAGAAAGAGTTGTGCTTCCTGCATCGCTGGAGGCGAGGAGGCGGAGGTTGCTCAGTGCCTCGAACGTGTGTGCGAGCACGGATCTGGCTGCTGATTTGCGGCGCTAGGACTTCCTCTCGATCTTGAGATCGGCAAGAGATCGTCTACATCAACCACGAGTTGAACTCGTTAAGCTTTGTCGGTCTTCAAAGGTATGTTCTCTACGGATATACATACGCCCGTTGTTTGTATCTAGTATACATAGATCTTGGTATATAGTTCACATCGTAGGAAAATTTTTGTTTTCTATGCTGCGAACCCTACAGTGGTATCAGAGCCGGATCTATGCGTAGATACTTTACACGGGTAGTACACATATGAGTATGTGGGCGATGATGATCATGTTGTTGCTCCTTTGTTGTGATTTTGGATATTGGTGGCATAGTGGGATGAAGCGGCCCGGACAAACTTTACATGTCCTCGCACATGAGACCTGTTCCACGCTTGACATGCAACTAGTTTGCATAAGTGGCTAGCGGGTGTCTGTCTCTCCTACTATAGTCAATATCTATTTTGCAAGCGAGTTGTCAACAATTTGATTATCCTCGTTGTGGTTCATGTTCGTAGGTAAGAACGGTTCTATCTCGAAAGCCCTAAGCCACGTAAAACTTGCAATGGATAAATTAGAGGCGTCTAGTTTAGATTGTTGCTGGGCTAGTGTTATGATATGGTAGTGTTGTAAGTAGAAGTATGAGATGATACTCTTACAACACACATAGCGTGTAAAATCTATAGACCTTGGATTTACACATATAGGTATGATAGTGATCATACCACGATGCACATGATAGAGATCATCTGCGGGAACCATATAATTTCACTAATAAACATATGATGTTTGATTACATCTTATATTGCTTGTTTAGCTCTTTGTCAAGCATAATAAGATGATCCCTCATTTAAATATTAAGATAAAAATGTGTTCTTCCTTTAGTATGCACCGATTATTTTTTCTTCGCTCCAAGACATCACGTGATGATCGGGTGTTCTTGGATCCACGACCATATTTCGGGTGTAAAACAGTTACACACGCAAATACTAAGGTTCTAACTTGGCGAGCCTAGCATGTACAGACATGGCCTCGGAACACAGACCGAAAGGTTAAGCATGAGTCATATAGTTGATATGATGCCCATTTGATGCTCGCCTTTGAAGCTATACCGACTCACGTGATGATCGGACTTGGTGTAGTGGATTTGGTTCATGTAATCACCAAAAGGACACGAGGGATGTCGCTTTTGAGTGGGAGTTCATTCGTAATATAGATTAGTTGAACTCAATCTATCATACACTTAGTCTAAACTTTACAAATTCTGTTGTAGATGGCACCACCTGCTTTTAATTTCAATGCGTTCATGGAGAAAGAGAAACTAGCAGCGGTAGCAACTTTACTGAATGGGCCATGAATTTGAGGATTCTCCTCTCTGCTGCACAAAAGCAATATGTGCTAGAAGCACCGTTAGGCCCCCCACCTTTTGATGATGCCCCTGACGAGGAGAAGAATGTCTATCTGACTCGTCAGGAGGACCACAACTTAGTTCATTGCGGCATATTGTATGGGCTAGAGCCGGAACTTCGAAAGCGTTTCGAAAACGGCAATGCATTTGATACAATGGGTGAGTTGAAAATGATTTTCGACACACATGCTGCTGTAGAGAGCTACAATGCTTCAGAAAAGTTCTTTAGCTGCATGATGGAAGAGCACAGCTCCGTTAGTGAGCATGTACTCAAGATGTCGTTCTGGATAAGCTTGTGTCCTTGGGAATAACGATTCCCATTGACTTAGGCATCCATCGTGTTCTGCGGTCTCGCCACCTAGCTATAAGAGCTTGTGATGAACTATAATATGCAAGGCATGAAGAAGTCTCTCCCGAGCTTACATCAATGCTTAAAAGCTGCAAGTGGAGATCAAAAGGAACATCAAGTGTTGATGATCAATAGGAACACTGGTTTCAAGAAAGACAAGAAGGAAAAGCGGAAGGAAGTAAGGCGGCAAGCACTGTTGCAGCGCTGAAAAAAACCCGAGTTGGACCTAAGTCGATTCCGAGTGCTACTATTGTAAGGGTAGCCCTTTGGGCGCAACTTCCCCAAGTATCTGGCAGACAAGAAGGCCGGCAAGGCAAATAAAGGTATATATGATATACATGTTATTGATGTGTACTTGACTAGTGCTCGCAGTAGCACCTGGGTATTTGATACCGATTCAGTTGCTAATATTTGTAACTCGAATCAGGGGCTGCGGAACAAGCGACCGCTAGCAAGGGGTGAGGTCAAGATGCGTGTCGGCAATGGATCAAACGTTGATGTAATCGCCGTCGGAACGCTGCCTCTCCACTTACCGTCGGGATTAGTCATAAACTTAAATAAATGTTATCTGGTGCCTGCACTGAGCATGAACATTGTATCTGGATCATGTTTGATGCAAAGTGGTTATTCATTTAAATCTGAGAACAATGGTTGTTCCATTTATATGAATGAAATCTTTTATGGTCATGCACCGATGATGAATGGTTTATTTCTGTTAGATCTCGATAATAATGTTACACATATTCATAATGTTGATGCTAAAAGGATTAAACTTAATGATGATATATCCGCATATATGTGGCACTGCCGTCTAGGTCATATTGGCGTTAAACGCATGAAGAAGCTCCATTCGGATGGACTTTTGGAATCACTTGATTATGAATCATTTGATACATGTGAGCCATGCCTTATGGGCAAGATGACTAGAACGCCCGTTTTCGGTTCAATGGAGCAGGCGTGATTTATTGGAAATCATACATTCTGATGTATGTGGTCCAATGAGTGTCGTAGCCGAGGTGGATATCGTTATTTTGTTACTTTCACGGATGATTTGAGTAGATACGGTTATATCTACTTGATGAAACACAAGTGAAACCTTTGAAAAGTTCAAGGAATTTCAGAATGAAGTGGAAAATCATCGTAATAGAAAGATCAAATTTCTATGGTCCGACCGTGGAGGTGAGTATCTAAATTCTGAGTTTAGCACTCACATGAAAGAGTGTGGAATTGTTTCACAACTCACGCCTGCCGGAACACCACAGCGAAATGGTGTGTCGGGACGTCGTAATCGTACTTTATTAGATATGGTTCGATCTATGATGTCTCTGACGGACTTGCCGTTGTCATTTTGGGGTTATGCACTAGAAAGCTGCATTCACTTTAAATCGGGCACCATCTAAATCCGTTGAAAAGACACCGTATGAATTATGGTTTGAAACAAACCTAAGCTGTCATTCTTAAAGTTTGGGGATGCGATGTTTATGTGAAGAAACTTCAACCGGATAAACTCGAACCCAAAGCGGAAAATGCGTCTTCATAGGATACCCTAAAGAAACTATTGGGTATTCCTTCTATCACGATCCGAGGGCAAGGTTTTTGTTGCCAAGAATGGATCCTTTCTAGAGAAAGAGTTTCGCGAAAGGTGTGAGTAGTCGGAAGGTAGAACTTCGAAGAGGTTGTGGAACCTTCTCTTCAAAGTATGGCGAGTAGCGCAGCGCGGAAGTTGTTCGGAGTTGGCTCCACCTGAAGAGGGAACTAATGATAATGATCATGAAACTCGAAAGAGAGTACTACCGAACCTCGCAGGTCAACAGACGCGTCAGCTCGAGCTGTCGGAAATCCTGTCATAAATTTCATGGTTGATGAAAACAATGACCTGCGACGTATGAAGAAGCGATGATGAGCCCGGTTCCAACAAATGGTTAGAAGCCATGAAATCCGAGATGGAATCCATGTATGAAAATCAAGTTTGGAACTTGGTGGAATTACCTCACCGAAAAGGCCGTGGAGAACAAATGGATTTTCAAAAGGAAAACTGATGATGGTAATGTGACCATCTATAAAGCTCGACTTATGCGCAAAGGGGTTTCGACAAATTCAAGGAGTTGACTACGATGAGACTTTCTCTCCGTAGCGATGCTAAAGTCAGTTAGGATTATGTTAGCAATTGCTGCATATTTCGATTACGAAATATGGCAGATGGATGTCAAAACCGCGTTTCTCAATGGTAATATTGAAGAAGAGTTGTATATAATACAACCAAAGGGTTTTGTCGATCCTAAGGATGCTAACAAGGTGTGCAAGCTTCAGCGATCCATCTATGGATTGAAGCAAGCATCACGAAGTTGGAATCTCCGCTTTGATGAGGTGATCAAAGAGTTTGGATTTGTCCAAACTTATGGAGAAGATTGTATTTACAAGAAAGTGAGTGGGAGCAATGTGGCATTTCTGATATTATATGTGGATGACATATTATTGATCGGAAATGATATAGAACTTTAAGCAGTGTTAAAAGTTATCTAAACAACAAATTTTCAATGAAGGACCTAGGTGAGCGTCATACATATTAGGCATAAAGATCTATAGAGATAGATCTAGGCGCCTAATAGGGCTATCATAAAGTACATACCTTGATAAGATTTTAAAGAAGTTTAAAATGGACGGAAGTAAGAAGGGTTCTTACCTATGTTGCAAGGCAAGACATTGAGTAAGACTCAAAGTCCGGCCAACGGAAGAAAGAGATTATGGACAAAGTCCCCTATGCTTCAGCCATAGGCTCTATAATGTACGCCATGCTATGTATAAGACCGGATGTGGCTACGCTATTAGTTTGACTAGTAGGTACCAATCGGATCCGAGTTGAACCTTTGGATAGCGGTAAAGATTATACTTAAGTAATTAAGAAGAAATAAGGATATGTTTCTTGTATCTGAGGTGAAGAAGAGCTTGTCGCTAAGTGTTATGTCGGCGCTAGCTTTGACACCGATCCGGATGACTCTAAGTCTCAATCCGGATCGTATTTCTCATGAATGGCGGGCGGTTAGTTGGAGGAGCTCCAAACAACTGTGGTAGCGGGATCAACAACGGAGGCGAATATGTTGCTGCTTGAAGCAGCTCGGGAAGCGATTTGGATGAAGGAGTTCATATCCGAACTAGGAGTTGTGGCAAGCGTTGGACCCAATGGTGATCTATTGTGACAACAATGGTGCCATTGCCAATGCCAAAGAGCCAAGGTCTCACAAGCATTCCAAGCATATTAAGCGCGGTTTCACTCCATCCATGAGCATGTCAAGGATGGAGATATAAAGATTTGTAAAGTACATACGGATCTCAATGTAGCAGATCCGTTGACTAAAACTCTCCCGAGAGCAAAACATGATCAACACCAGAACTCAATGGGTGTTAGATTTATCACTATGTAACTAGATTATTGTCTCTAGTGCAAGTGGGAGACTGAAGGGAATATGCCCTGAGAGGCAATAATAAAGTGTTTATTATGTGTATTCCAAGTATATGATAGATGTTTATTTTGCATGCTATAATTGTATTAATACGGAAACGTTAATACATGTGTGTTTAATAAACAAACAGAAAGTTCCTAGTTAAGCCTCTCTCATAAACTAGCTCGTTGATTAACAAGATGATCAAGGTTTCCTGATCATGGACATTGGATGTTGTTAATAACGGGATCACAACATTAGTGTAATGATGTGATGAACATTCATCCGAAGTATAGCATTACGATCAAAGTCATTGAGTTTATATTGCTATAACAACTTACGAAGTGATCCTAGTCCTTAGACCATGAGATCATGTCAATCACTAACACCGGAAGAGTTTCTTGATAACATCAAACGTCACACCGTAACAGGGTGATTATAAAGATGGATTCAGAACTAACAAAGTGTTATGTTGAGGCTCATGGATCAAGAGTGGAATTTGTTCATCCCGATGACGGATAGATATACTCTGGGCCCTCTCGGTGATATCACATTGATTAGCTTGCAAGCAAGTGATTTGATCACTAGAATGTTATATCACAGGAACGAGAAAAGAGTGCATGTCGATGCGAGATCAAACTAGGTATGGAGATACCGATGATCGAATCTCGGACATGTAATATATCGTGAAACAAAGGGATTAAGATACTAGTGTAAAGGTTAAGCGATCACAAGAAAGTCATCGTTGAATGTGTGAGTCGATATGGGTCTCAGATCCGCTTACGATTATTGATCCGAGAGGGTCTCGATCATGTCGCATTATTCACGAACCGTAGGGTGACACATAAGACACCGACATCCAATTGGAGCAAATGTTTCATGCGAAAGAATGAACAAGCGCGGAATTTATTTCACTAGATACCAACAGGTTTTGGGTGAAATTGCATAAACTGTTATGCATGTGAAATAGAATTCTAGCAAGGGGTTATTGTGAATGTTTGTCATTAAAGTAATTGACAAAATTCTGAATAAAATAAAAGAGTTTTATTTAATGAGAGTTTGCATTAAATTTGGTGGAAATTTAATGGGATTTTTGAGTGGACTTTTGAGTGGAGGGAATTTGGAGGAGTTTTGTGAGTGGAGTGTCCACCCACATGAAGAGGGGAGGGCAAGGGGGCAGCCCCCATGCGCCGGCCACCCCCTTGGGGTCCCCCCCCCGCCGCCTATAAAAGGAGCCCCTCCTCCTCACTTGTCTCTCACACCTCCTCGTGAAGGAGCTCGCTCCCCTCTAGAATTTATCCCCATGGTCTCGGACTAGCGAGATACATGTTCCAGTGGCTATTCGGCAAGAAAGAGTTGTGCTTCGCTGCATCGCTGGAGGCGAGGCGGAGGTTGCTCGGTGCCTCGAACGTGTGTGCGAGCACGGATGCGCTGCTGATTTGCGGCGCTAGGACTTCCTCTCGATCTTGAGATCGGCAAGAGATCGTCTACATCAACCACGAGTTGAACTCGTTAAGCTTTGTCGGTCTTCAAAGGTATGTTCTCTACGGATATACATCCGCCCGTTGTTTGTATCTAGTATACATAGATCTTGGTATATAGTTCACATCGTAGGAAAATTTTTGTTTTCTATGCTGCGAACCCTACACATGGGTCCTTCATCTTCAAAGTGCCACAGGCAGATGTTGGTTGTAGACTTTGTAATCCTAAACAATCAATCTTCACTAAAATCAATCAAACCTGCAACATACAAGTTACATCCACAAAGGGTCAATACATTTGAATTGTATTGGCAAGTGATACTATGGTAGTATTGTGGAGTCTATCAACTATATTCATTTGGCTAAGTGGAGTTGAGGCTTGCATTGCTCAAATAGATTTTTCTTATCATTTTGAAAATACTAAGTTTTTGCTTGACAAAATCATTTTCCTCAATCAAAGATTTCAAGATCCTTGTACCAAGCCATCTCTCCATCAATGATTGAAGAATTCAAACAACCCTTGTTCAAACCACAAGATTTTAATTTAGAAATTGGAATGATGAGATTCTTGATTGCTTCCATGTCTTGATGCTCAAATTGTCCTTTACCAGGGACATGGCTAAGTACTTAGGTTTTACACTCTACAGAGGTGGTGCACTTTCCCCACAAGACTTGGTTTCCCAAGACAAGATCTTTTAGAAGCTTTCCCTTAGACCAAAATGGACGCGCTCCAACCTATCAAACACTACCACCCATTGTCCATTTGGCTAAGTTCTTGCAACCTATATGATCATGGCAGAGCCCATATTGCCAAGTGGTTGCACTTGAAGCTTCTCAACATTTGACATCTCAAATCCCTTTGTTTCCTGGGTGGCATTCCACAAGTGAGATACACAACCCAAGTCCATGGCCTTGTGTAACCACTCAACATATCCCAATCCTTCCACTCCACCCAGGAGGTTCATTAACTTAGTTGTTTTATTAGACAAAATCACAAGTCCTCAGACTTAGAATATTTTTCCATAGTGTGAATATATATTCCACCCATGTTTTCTATTAGCTAGGCTAAGCTTGGTAGTAATAGGATACTTAACTTAGGAAATCCTACTAAGGATTCATCTACTAGGTTTTACTATAGCAAGGTCTTTACTTAGCAAAATCCATGCAATTTTTACTTAGCAAAATCACTAATGCATAGAGAAAGTAATGGGACAAAAAGTATGAAGCATCACTTGCCTTTTTGGAAGGTAATGGTGGTTCACTCCTTGATCTTCCTAGTCTCACACTTCACTACCAATCAATCAAGCAAACACAAATTCAATTCACCTTCCAAACCAAAGTCAAACAAACAATTCTTCACACACACAAAGTAATGGAATCTAAGTCATGCATGGGAGCATGCACAAGATAGTTTTATTTTGCAAAGAGGGCCTCTATTGGGTTTCTAAACTTTGTAAGTTCCAAGTTGGTCATTTACCAAAGTGGCAAAGTCATTGGTTAGAGGGTTTTGTCCAAAAACTATCTTTAAATCCATTCATCATTTTATGTGGTGAAAAATGTTTTTATTAAGGCAAAACTCTTAAGTTGTTCACCAAATGAGTTGCTATTGCAAAGTTTGGTGTTTTTGGGTCAGTAGGTTTGGTCCAAACTATCTTCTCAAAGTTTCTTTTCCATAAATATTTTTATAATAAAAACCATTCTTTTTATTTGGCTAGAAAATGGCTAAGTCAAGTAATCCAACCTAAATCTTTCAAAAATCATTTCTAACACCAAGGGTTGGTTCCTAGGGTCAGTAAGGTCACAAAAAATCAATTTGCAAAGGTTTTACTTCAAAATTATTTTCAATAAATAAATTACATTTCTATTTGACTAGAAATGGTTTTAAATTAAAGAATCATTTCTTAATTTCTCCAAATACATTTTTGTATCCACAAAGTGTTTGCTAGGGTCAGTAGGTTCAAATAAATCCAATTGCCAAAGATTTTAACCCTAAATTCAATTTTAAACAATTTTTACATTCATAATAAGCATACAAATGTTTCTGCAATTTCAAACAAGCTGATAGCTACTATTTGCTAAACTAAGGGCATGGTTGGCTAGGGTTTGTTCTCCTGAATCCATTGATATAAAATTTTCCCAATTTGGACGTGTGGATCAAAAGTTATAAGGGTTTGAAAATTACAAACAAATCTGTTTTCAATTTCTGTTTTTAAACAGACAGGTGACACGCGGCGCACCATGATTGGTCGGTACCGGTTCATGTGGATCGCACCGCTGCAGACCGTTGGATTAAAAGGAATCTATGCGGCTCTGATCAACGCATACCCCTTCGACCTAATCTAATCTCAGCCACTGGATGACAATCCAACGACGCATAGCCGCTTGACCAAGAATGGCGAAGCAACGCGGCGGCTGCTCGCTTTCATGGCGGTTCCGGTGATACAGGGAGCTAGATGAGGAGTGGGGTGGCTCACCGTGCTCGTAGACGCCTGGGGAAGCTCAACGTGGCAGTATCTCATCGAGGGGCGTACGGGAGCGAGGTGGATTGCTCGCCGGAGTTCCTGCTGGCATCGGTTGCGCGTGGCCGTGGTCGAGGGCGAGGCTGCAGTGCATGCCGAAGCAAGGTAGAGGGTGCGTTAGACGCGCATGGTAATAAGGAGCATGCGAGCATCACTGAATGTCATCGGGGAGGTCCGAGCTTACCAGGAAGACTCGCCGGAGTTGCAGTAGACGCGGTGGTGCTCGAGTGGTCGTGATGCGAGGCGCCCGCAGGTGAATGGGTGGTATGGGCAGATGCGCCTGTGAGTGGGGAATGTGCCTGCGTGCTTGGGAAGGCAAGGAGTGGCAGGACACGGCTGGAATTCTCGCCGGAGCGTCGTCGGAGTCAGTGACGGTTTTGGGGACGATTGGAGCAGCCTGGTGGCTCTCAGGTGGTTCTGGTTTGGGGGAAAGGAAGAGTAAAGCATGGCATTTAACACCGCATGGTTGCTGGACTGAATCAATGCGGCAGTTAAGCGAATTTAATCGGGAATTGACTGACAGGGAACGGCAGCGCTGTCTGAGGAAGAACAGGTCGCGGTGAAGACGATGGCTAGCGAAGTGGGACCGTTGCGTCAGTGGGAAAAGGAGAGGAAATGGGGTCCAGTGTCCAGTGACTGTGCGGGTTGTTTCTGCGGTAAAGAAAAGCGCTTGAGGCGTGGGAACAATGGGTAAATCGCTTGGGCCAGATTGTTGGGCTGGGTCTTTGCACTATTTTTTTCTGTCTGATTCTTTTTCCTTTTCTATTTCTATTTTCCTGTTTTGAAATTCAAACAACCAAACACATTCAAAATGATTCAAACAATTATCAAGCTTTTCAAATATGAATTTGGTTCAGTTTTATCAATAGAAACCAAATAAAATAATTTTTATTCTTTTTAAGACCATTCATTAATTAAATAAAATGGTTCATTAGTTTATTTAATAAAATAGGGTTTGTTTTAATTAATAAAATCTTCATTTAAAATCCAAATATTTTCAAAATAAAATCTGTAGGTTTTATTTGGAAATAAAGAATATTTGGGAAATTTGTTTAACACAAAATAGCATTTTATTTTAGAGTCCATTATTAATTAAATATAATAGACTTTCTTTATTAAAACAAATAGTATTTTTTTATTGAGATATTTATTTTGAAATCTATTATAAAGCCAAAACATTTTAGTAGGTATTATTTGTGAATATCAAATAATTGAGAAAACTTATTTTAAATAATTTAATAAGTTTTGATGTTTCAATTTAAATTGGTAAAACCTCTTATCTTCAAATAAGGTTGGATGTTAAATCCTTATTACTTTATTTAATATAAACTTTTATTATTTTAATCAAAGAAAACTCTTTTGTTTCAAAATCTTGTCCAAGTTTAATTTGGCTTTATAAAATAATCCTTATTTATAAATCCATCTTTTCTTTTGAATACCAAATCCTTTTAAAAGATCTAAAATAGTATTTCCAAAATATTTTATTTTCCTTTGTTATTTGTTTTATCTTTTTAAATCCTTTTGAGATTTAATTGTTCAAAATAGGTTTGAAGATTCCTTTTGGAATTCAAAAAGTTTCTTCTGGCCCTGAAAATCAAACAAGGTTTTATTTTATTCATTTATTTTCACATTACAAGATTTGGAAAATCTTGGGATGTGACAACTTATTATGATGAAAATATTTCTAAGTCAAGAGACTTATGTTTTCTTAATAAAACAACTAAGTCAAATGAACCTCCTGGGTGGAAAGGAAAGATTGGGTTATGTTGAGTGGTTACACAAGGCCATGGAGTTGGGTTGTGTATCTCACTTGTGGTATGCCACCCAGGCACAAAGGGATTTGGAGGCCAAGTGTTGAGAAAGCTTACAGTGCAACCACTTGGCAATATGGGCTCTGCCTTGATCATATAGGTTGCTAGAACTTAGTCACTTGGACAGTTGGTGGTAGTTGGGATGATAGGTTGGAGCGCGTCCATTTGACTAAGGAAAGGCTTCTGAAAGGTCCTGTCTTGGGAAACCAAGTCAGTGGGAAAGTGCACAACCTCTGCAGATGGAAAACCTAAGTACTTAGCCTAGTCCAAGGCAATGGACAATTTGAGCATCAAGACATGGAAGCTACAAGAATCTCATCACTCCAACTTCTAAGTAAAAATTTGTGGGTGAACAAGGCTGAAGGACCCCAATGTCTATTGGTGGTTTCTTGGGAATGTTTTGACAAAGAAAACTTAGTGATTTCAACTAATAGGAAAAACTTATTTTCAAGCAAAGCAAGCCAAGCTACACTTAGCCAAAATGCATATAGTAAAATAGTCCACTTAAAATGTACTAAGGTATCACTTGCCAATACTATTCCAAAGTATTGACCCTCTGTGGCTGTAACTTGTGATGTTGCAGGTTACTCCGATGATGAATAGGAGTCATGAGTCTACACTCAACATGCTTGCATGTGGCACATGAGGATGAAGACTTATGTTTATTTACTTATTGTTGGAGATATGCCCTAGAGGCAATAATAAATATAGTTATTATTATATCTTTGTGTTTATGATAAATGTTTACTTTCATGCTATAATAGTATTAACAAGGAAACATTGATACTTATGTGATTTGTAAACTTAATTTGAAGTCCCTAGTATAGCCTCTATACTTCACTAGCTTGTTGGTTGATAGATGATTGTGGTTTCCCTATCATGAACATTGAGATGTTATCAACAACAAGATCATATCATTAGGAGAATGATATGGTGGACATACTCCTATAGATAAGCGTAGCATAAAGATCAAGTCATTTCAATAGTTCAATTGCTATATGCTTTCTGATACATAGTAACCTAATTCCTTCGACCATGAGATCATGCATATCACCTTTACCGGATGGATGCTTTGATGACATCAAACACCACACCGTAACTGGGTGGTTATAAAGGTGGCATTGAGTGTTCGGAAAGTATTGGTTGAGACACATGGATCAAGAGTGGGATTTGTCCATCCACATGACGGATAGATATACTGGCCCTCTCGGTGGAATGTCATCCAATTAGCTTGCAAGCATGTGACTTGGTCACAAGGGATCACATATCACGGAATGAAAAGAGTACTTATCGATGTGAGGTTGAACTAGGTATGCGAGATACCGACGATCATAACCTCGGATAAGTAACATATCGTGAGACAAAGGGAAATTGGTATCGTATGTAAGTGGTTCATTCGATGCAAAGTAATCGTAGAAATATGTAGAATATGAATTTCCAGATTCCTCTATTGGTTATTGTTCGAGAAGTGTCTCGATCATGTCCGCATAATTCACGAACCGTAGGGAGACACATAAGGATTGACGTTGTTTGAGTAGTTATGGTATTATGAGAAAGAGACCGAATGTTGTTGAGTCTCGGATGGGATCCGGATATCACGAGGTGATCCGGAATGGTCCGGAGAATAAGATTCATATAAGGAAAGTCCGTTTGAGTTCGAGAATGATTCGGTGTTTTCATGGAATGTTCTAGAAGGTTCGGATTGTCCGGCACTCCGGAGGGAAGGGTACATGAATGTCATTACATATTGGAATGATTGCATCATGTACTAAGTGTTCTTGCTGTCCCAAATAAAGGATTAAATTGAATCCTAAAACAGAAAAGTCAAATGTCCGGTTTGAAAGTCAAGCAGCTAAAACAAGCGTGGGAAACAAGCAAGAGGAGTTGGAACCGACTTGGAGGAGGAGTTTCTCCTCCAAGCGGCGGCCAGCCCTAGGCCGAGTTGGGGAGGACTCCTCCCTCCCTGGCCTTGCCAGCCCCTCCCATCTATATAAGGAGGCAGGGCTCCCTCCTAGTACACACAACTTTCCTCTAATCTCCGGTTTAGAACGTTTTGGTTTAGAGCTTCTAATTTCTTTAGCCTGCGGTTTAGAGCCTTCTAATTGGTTTAGAGCCTTCTAATTGGTGTGTCTAATTACTAGACCACTAATAGCCTCTCTCATAACTCCACCATACTACTTTGGCTTAAGGCGAAGCCTGGGATTCCCTCTACTTTCGGTACCACGCCGTTGTCTTTGCCGGAATCGCGAGGAGAGTGCTACAACCTCCATTTTCTTTGGAACAAGGAGAGGAAGGTCTTCGTCAATCAGAGCGTGTGACCCGATTGAGGGGCGCTGCGGGCAGCGCCGGAAGGATCGTCTACGATCTTGAGATCGGAAGAAATCGACTACATCACCCACGAGAATCCGCTCTCGTTAACGCTTTGGAATCTTGAGGTAAGTTATTCCATCGACTCGTTGCTACAATCTAGTAGATAGATCTTGGCTTGTTTGTTTGTATGCGATAGAAATTTTTTGTTTTCCATGCTCTGAACCCCTACGATTAGTATCGAGCCGTGTCTATATGTAGATCTGTTGCACGAGTAGAACACAATGGTCATTGTGGGCGTTGATACTTTTATTGTCGATTTCTTCTTGTGTACTTTGCATCTTGCGGTATGTTGGGATGAAGCGGCACGGGCTAACCTTACATGACATCGTTCATGAGACTTGCTCCACGCTTGACATGCAACTTGTATTGCATAAGTGGCTTTGCGGGTGCCTGTTTCTCCTAGCATAGTATAGATCCTATACACAACAGGTGATTAACAATACTTGTGTCAACGTTGTGGTTCATGTTCGAAAGTTAGAACGACACTTATAGAAAGCCCCAAACCACATAAAACATGCAAAGAAAGTAGAGGCGTCTAACTTTGTTTTGCAGGGGTGTGCAGTGATGTGATATGGCCATGATTGTGATTATATTTGATGTATGCAATGTTCCTTATTGTAAGTTGGCAACGGCGAGAGCCATATGGTTGTCTTTAATTTATGTTAAGACCCGCGTGTCTATTCAAAGTAGTTGTAATAGTTGAAGCCGGTGGACGACAACCATGGAGAGGCGTCATTGACCTTGATGCAATGACGGTGATGATGGAGATCATGTTCGTGTTTGAAGATAGAGATCGGAAGCACAAAGAAGAAAGGCCATATCATATCACATATATATTGAATTGCATGTGATGTTAATCCTTTATGCATCTTGTATTGCTTAGTAGACGACGGTAGCATTATAAGATGATCCCTCATGCACATGAATTTCAAGTCATAAAGTGTTCACCCTTAGTTAGCACCGTTGCTAAAGCTTGTTGTTTCGAAGCACCACGTGATGATCGGGTGTGTTAGATTCCGCAAGTGTAGACAACGTGGGCAAGCCAGATTTGCTCATGCGGAAACTAAGGTTTGATCTTGACGAGCCTAGCATGTACAGACATGGTCTCGGAACACGGATCACCAAAAGGTAAAGCATGAATCATATAGTAGATATGATGAACATGACGATTGTTCGCCATTGAAACTATATCAACTCTCGTGATGATCGGTGTTGATGTGGTGGATTTGGTTAAATGTGATCACTAAAACAATGTGAGGGATATTGTTTTGAGTGGGAGTTCACCTAGTTCAATTACATTAATTAATTTGAACTCAATTTGTCATAAACTTAGTCTAAACTATTGCAAATATGTTGTAGATCAATGGCAGCCCCTACCATCAATTTTAATGCGTTCCTAGAGAAAGAAAAGTTGAAAAACAATGGAAGCAACCGGCGGATTGGTTCCAATTTGAGGATTGTCCTCAATTCTGGTAATTTGACATATGTGCTGGATGCACCCTGGGTGACCCACCTGCAGCTGATGCTCCCGATGAAGTAAAGAATGTTTACCTCGCTCGGAAGAATGAGTACTCCACAGTTCGATGCTATCTTGTATGGTTTGGAATCGGAGCTTGAGAAAAGGTTTGAGGATTCAGACCCATATGATATTGTCGAGGATCTCAAATTGATTTTGAGACTCATGCGGCAATTGAAAGCTATGAGGCTTGAAAAGTTCTTTAAGCGCAAGATGGAAGAGGGCAGCTCCGTCGGTGAGCATGTGCTTAAGATGTCCAGGCACGCAAACAAACTTCAAAGCTTGGGTATAGTGATTCCTAATGCTTTGGGGATTTACCGTGTCCTCAATCACTACCACCAAGTTACAAGAACTTTGTGATGAACTACAACATGCGAACATGAACAAGGCGTTGCTGAACTCTTTGCCATGTTGAAATCTGCAGTGGAGATCAAGAAGAGCACCAAGTGTTGCTGGTCAATAAGACCACCAAATTCAAGAAAGGCAAGTCTAAGCCAAAGGGACACTTCAAGAAGGGTGGTAATAAAGTTACCACGCCGACGAAGAAGACCAAGGCTGGACCTAAGCACGATCTTGGCGCTTTTACGCAAGGAGAAGGTCCTTTGAAGCGGAATTGCCCAAAGTACTTGGCGGATTTGAAGCGGCAACATCAAGAAGAAAGGTATATCAGATATACATGTTATTGATGTGTATCTCACTAGTACTAAATAGTAGTGCACAGGTATTTGATCTGGTTCGGTTGCTCATATTTGTAACTTCGAAGCAGTCTTTGCAGAATAAACGGAAGCTAGCGAAGAGCGAGGTGACGATGCGGCGTGGGAAGCGGATCAAAAGTTGATGTGATCATGATCGGCACGCTACCCTTCATCTACCATCGGGTTTAGTTTTATACTTAAATAATTGTTATTTGGTGCCTGCGTTGAGCATGAACATTATATCGGGATCTTGTTTATTGCGAGTTACTTGTTTAAATCCGAGAATAATGGTTGTTCTATTTATATGAGTAATATATTTTATGCACATGCACCTTTGATAGATGGTCTATTCTTATTGAATCTCGATAGTGGAAATACACATATCAACAACATTGAGGCTAAACGTTTGAAATCAAGCGATAATTCGACCTATATGTGGCACTGTCGTCTTGGTCACATCGGAGTGAAACGTATGAAGAAACTCCATACCGATGGACTTCTTGAATCACTTGATTTTGAATCACTTGTAAGATCTGAAGCATGTCGATGGGTAAAATGACTAAGACTCCATTTTACGGTATGATGGAGCGAGCTACGGACTTATTGGAAATCATACATACCGATGTGTGGTCCAATGAGTGTAGCATCGCGCGGTGGTTATCGTTATGTTCTTACCTTCACAGATGACTTGAGTAGATATGGGTATATCTATTTCATGAAACATAAGTCCGAAACTTTCGAGAAGTTTAAGGAGTTTCAAAGTGAGGTAGAGAATCAACGTAACAAGAAGATTAAATTTCTACGTTCTGATCGTGGAGGTGAATATCTAAGTTACGAGTTTGGCGAGCATTTGAAGAAATGCGGAATACTTTCACAATTGACACCGGGGAACACCACGTAATGGTGTGTCCGAGCGTCGTGTCGAACTCTTTAGATATGGTTCGTTCTATGATGTCACTTACAGATTTACCGCTATCATTTTGGGGTTATGCATTAGAAACAGCCGCATTCACTTTAAATAGGGCACCATCTAAATCCGTTGAAACGACACCGTATGAATTATGGGTTGGGAAGAAACCTAAATTGTCGTTCCTTAAAGTTTGGGGATGCGAAGCCTATGTAAAGAAGTTACAGCCGGACAAGCTTGAACCCAAAGCGGAAAAATGCGTCTTCATAGGATACCCGAAGGAAACTATTGGGTATACCTTCTATCATAGATCCGAAGGCAAAATCTTCGTTGCCAAGAATGGATCCTTTCTAGAGAAGGAATTTCTCTCGAAAGAAGCGATTGGAAGAAAAGTAGAACTCGACGAGGTTGTCGAACCTTCTCTCGAAATTGCGAGTAGCGCAGCACCGGAATAAGTTCCTGTGGTGCCTGCACTGATTAGAGAGGAAGCTAATGATGATGATCATGAAACTTCGGTTGTAGTTGCTACAGAGCCTCGGAGGTCAACGAGAACTCGTATCACTCCAGATTGGTACGATTCCGTTATGAATGTCATGGTGGTGGACAACACAGATGACCCCGAGACATATGAGGAAGCGATGATGAGCCCAGATTCCAATAAATGGCAAGAAGCCATGAAATCCGAGATTGGATCCATGTACGAAAACCAAGTATGGACTTTGGTGGACTTACCGGATGGCGAAAGGCATCGAGAACAAATGGATTTTCAAGAAGAAAGCAGATCTTGATGGTAATGTTCTGTCTATAAAGCTCGACTTGTCGCAAAAGGGTTTCGACAAATTCAAGGAGTTAACTACGATGAGACTTTCTCACCGTAGCGAAGCTAAAGTCATGAGGATTATGTTAGCAATCGCTGCATATTATGATTATGAGATATGGCAGATGGATGTCAAAACAGCATTCCTCAATGGAGACATTGATGAAGAGTTGTATATGATGCAACCCAAGGGTTTTGTCGATCCTAAAGATGCTAACAAGGTATGCAAACTTCAACGGTCCATTTATGGATTGAAGCAAGCATCCCGAAGTTGGAATCAATGTTTTGATAAGGTAATCAAAAGTTTTGGTTTTATACAAACTTATGGAGAAGCTTGTATTTACAAGAAAGTGAGTGGGAGCTCTGTAGCATTCTTAATACTATATGTGGATGACATAGATTTGATTGGGAATGATGTAGACCTTCTTAATGATGTCAAGGAATATTTGAATAATAGTTTTTCAATGAAGGATCTTGGCGAAGCAGCTTACATATTAGGCATAAAGATTTATAGAGATAGATCGAAACGCCAAATATCATTGTCACAGAGTACATATTTGGACAAAGTTCTAAAGAGGTTTGGAATGGAAGAAAGCAAGAAAGGGTTCTTGCCCATGTTTTTAATCGACCTTGAGTAAAACTCAAAGTCCGACATCGGCGAAGATAGAGAAAGGATGAGTAAGACTCTATGCCTCAGCCATAGGATCTCTAATGTATGCCATGCTATGTACTAGACCCGACATTGCATATGCTGTTAGTTTAACTAGCAGATATCAAAGTGATCCGAGTGGATCATTGGGACGATGTCAAAAACATCCTTAAGTACTTGAGAAGAACTAAGGATATGGTTCTTTCTTATGGAGGTGATGAACAGCTCGTTGTTAATGGTTACACCGATGCTAGTTGAAACACCGATCCAGATGATTCTAAATCACAATCCGGATACGTATTTATTTTGAATGGTGCAGCAGTTAGCTGGAGGAGTGCAAAGCAAAGCGTTGTGGCGAGATCTTCAACTGAATCGGAATACATGGCTGCTTCAGAGGCTTCACAAGAAGCGATATGGATGAAAGAGTTCATTATAGAGCTGGGTGTGGTTCCTAGTGCGCTGGACCCGATGTCTATCTACTGTGATAACATGGGTGCCATAGCCAATGCGCAAGAACCAAGGTCACACAAGAAGCTGAAGCACATCAAGCTACGTTTTCACGCTATTCGAGAACATATCCAAGACGGGGATATAAAGATTTGCAAAGTACACACAGATCTGAATGTGGCGGATCCGTTGACTAAACCTCTCCCGAGGGCAAAACATGACCAACACCAAACTGCCATGGGTGTTCGGTATATTACCATGTAATCTAGATTAGATGACTCCAGTTTAAGTGGGAGACTGTTGGAGATATGCCCTAGAGGCAATAATAAATATAGTTATTATTATATCTTTGTGTTTATGATAAATGTTTACTTTCATGCTATAATAGTATTAACAAGGAAACATTGATACTTGTGTGATTTGTAAACTTAATTTGAAGTCCCTAGTATAGCCTCTATACTTCACTAGCTTGTTGGTTGATAGATGATTGTGGTTTCCCTATCATGAACATTGAGATGTTATCAACAACAAGATCATATCATTAGGAGAATGATATGGTGGACATACTCCTATAGATAAGCGTAGCATAAAGATCAAGTCATTTCAATAGTTCAATTGCTATATGCTTTCTGATACATAGTAACCTAATTCCTTCGACCATGAGATCATGCATATCACCTTTACCGGATGGATGCTTTGATGACATCAAACACCACACCGTAACTGGGTGGTTATAAAGGTGGCATTGAGTGTTCGGAAAGTATTGGTTGAGACACATGGATCAAGAGTGGGATTTGTCCATCCACATGACGGATAGATATACTCTGGGCCCTCTCGGTGGAATGTCATCCAATTAGCTTGCAAGCATGTGACTTGGTCACAAGGGATCACATATCATGGGAACGAGAAAAGAGTACTTATCGATGTGAGGTTGAACTAGGTATGCGAGATCTTGTGATCATAACCTCGGATAAGTAACATATCGTGAGACAAAGGGAAATTGGTATCGTATGTAAGTGGTTCATTCGATCGCAAAGTAATCGTAGAAATATGTGGGAGCCATATGAATTTCCAGATTCCTCTATTGGTTATTGTTCGGAGAAGTGTCTCGATCATGTCCGCATAATTCACGAACCGTAGGGAGACACACTTAAGGATTCGACGTTGTTTAAGTAGTTATGGTATTATGAGAAAGAGACCGAATGTTGTTCGGAGTCTCGGATGGGATCCGGGATATCACGAGGTGATCCGGAATGGTCCGGAGAATAAGATTCATATAAGGAAAGTCCCGTTTCGGAGTTCGAGAATGATTCCGGTGTTTTCATCGGGAATGTTCTAGAAGGTTCCGGATTGTCCGGCACTCCGGGAGGGAAGGGGTACATGAATGTGTCATTACATATTGGAATGATTGCATCATGTACTAAGTGTTCTTGCTGTCCCAAATAAAGGATTAAATTGAATCCTAAAACAGAAAAGTCAAATGTCCAGTTTGAAAGTCAAACGGCTAAAACAAGAAACTGTGGGAAACAAGCAAGAGGAGTTGGAACCGACTTGGAGGAGGAGTTTCTCTCCTCCAAGCCGGCGGCCAGCCCTAGGCCGAGTTGGGGAGGGACTCCCTCCCTCCCCTGGCGCGCCAGCCCCCTCCCATCTATATAAGGAGGGGCAGGGCTCCCCTCCTAGTACACACAACTTTCTGCCTCTAATCTCCGGTTTAGAACCGTTTTGGTTTAGAGCTTCTAATTGCTTTAGCCTGCGGTTTAGAGCCTTCTAATTGGTTTAGAGCCTTCTAATTGGTGTGTCTAATTACTAGACCAGTAATAGCCTCTCTCATAACTCCACCATACTCGCACCGTCTTAAGGCGAAGCCCTGCGGGATTTCCCCTCTACTTCCGGTACCACGCCGTTGTCTTTGCGGAATCATGCGAGAGTGCTACAACCTCCGCTGCCTGCTGGAACAAGGAGAGGAAGGTCTTCGTCAGTACCGAGCGTGTGACCATTGCGGAACGCAGCGCCGGAAGGATCGTCTACACGATCTTGAGATCGGAAAGAGTACGACTACATCACCCACGAGAATCCGCTCTCGTTAAACGCTTTGGAATCTTCGAGGGTAAGTTATTCCATCGACTCGTTGCTACAATCTAGTAGATAGATCTTGGCTTGTTTGTTTGTATGCGATAGAAAATTTTTGTTTTCCATGCTACGAACCCCTACACTTATTCCATAGACTCTTGTATTAGGCCTTTGGCCCTGAGCTGTAAAAGACTATGTTTTATCTCTGGAATGAATGTAATAAACGACCTTTGTATCTGTGTACTTCATCTTAAACTGTGGATGCTAGCATTGATCCAGGGACTAGCATTGCAATCACAGGGATCCTTTCCTTTATAAAGGAGGGTCTAACGGATGGTATCGAAGCCTTTGTGTTGCCTGTAGGATTATGACCCTAGGATTGGAAAACCACTAAGGAAAAAGTTTTCAACTACTTCTACACTTGTCTATTCTTCTCGTAAAACTTTTCTAATCTCTTTCAACTTCGTTTGTAGATGAACTCCATCAACGAAGCCGTGAAGAAAGGACCACTCATGACCATGACCTTGGAGTGTGAAACTGAGTTTCCCAATATTCTCAAGGACCTCATGGTGGCAATGGAAGCACATGGTGCAGCTGTGTACAAGGGCTTTCCAGTGATGGATGAAGGAGTGGAGTATTGGTGGGTGCAACTTCACTTGTACAAAAACAAGGAAGACAACCACAAAGAAAGGGGATTCTGCATGTACACCAACACTACAATGCACACCACATTCTTTGAGTCAGCCAGAGATGCAGCTTGGAGGACTATCAAAGAACTAAGTGCTAGAGTCAAGTGCAGAATGCTCAACCTCCAAAAAGACTTAGAGAAAGAGAAGGAGCTTACTCAAGAGTTGGAAGCCACCAACCAAGAGATAAGGGGAGATGTTATAGACTTAGTGATAGTGTCAAGAGAACAAGATTGGTGGATTGCCTCTAGGAACATTGTGTTTGCTAATAGATCCCGTGAGATTGGATTGTAAGGGCACTTCGTTAGTTGGACCACCACTTATCACCTTATTTCCAAAAATGATGCTTTAAATAAGTATGGACCTTGATTGATGTAATGGACTTATGTATGCATGACTTGTGAGATGATTGTGTTCTATGGATATGTATGAATGTTGTCTTGATTTACCTTGAATTGTGTTGTTCTAACTTTTCATTCTTATAAATATATGCCTATTGCCATCAGCACTGTTGAGGAGTTTCAGGTTACTCGTTTTGGTCCCCGTATCATTGAGCTTACCACTTTACTCGATCTCTCTCTTCCCACCATCACGGTGTACCCACTTACCAAGTTTGAGAGGAAGGATCTCTGGGGCTTCAAGGTGAACCAGCCCGGACGCCAGACTGAGCCTACTACGGAGGCCATCGTCTTCAAGCTGATGCACGACGACAGGGAGAGAGGCATGGAGGTAGTCATGCAGGACCTGATAGGACGTCTGTTAGGCCGTCACTCCCGACAGGTTAGGGGCACCCACTTTCACGTCTTCGGAAGACGTGATGTTGATGGAGAGTCCATCGACTTTGAGGATGACTCGAGGGGCACTGCAGAGCCGATACGTCTTTACCTCCAGTACCTAGAGACTCTTCTCAGGCATGTAGACACGGACAAAACAAATGTCATGCTAGGAAATGATGAGCTTCAGGTGCAGCTTCGCGAGAAGGACAAACTTTTTGCGCAGCAAGATGAGATGATCAAGGAAATGGAGACAAAGTTCGAGGCACAGGACCGCAAGTTCAAGAGTCAGGAGAAACGCGTCCAGGACAGGAACAAGAAGATCCGGGACATGACCGAGGAACTGAAGTCCAAGGATTTCGAGCTAGAGCAGCAGCAGATGGTTATTGAGAGGCTTCGTTCCCAGAAGAGGGCTCTCAAGGCCAAGGTCAATTCCTTGACCACTACAATTGAGGAGAACAAGACCGCAATGGCGAACGCAGGTCTTACCTTCGTCGAGGAGGAGATTGTTATTGATGAGTAGAATCGACTACTCGTCCACCTTTTCATATTCATACTTGTTATTGTGAACTTGTTATTGGACCATCCGACATGTGGATGGCTTGCCACTTGTGTGTTTTATTTCATGAACTTATCATCTGGTTGTTGAGTTTTATTCTTATGTTTCATGTTATGTGAATTGCTTGTGATGTATTGTGCATAAAACATCTAAGGGTATCTCATACTTATCTATTTGAACAAACCACAGATGCCTCCCCGTCGCGCAAACCCCAACCCCAATAACATCACCCCGGAAATGCAACAAATGATGAATGCGCAAACACAGCTTATGCAAATGATGACGACATTCATTCAAAACCAGAATAACAACAACAATAACCCCAACAACAACAACAACCCCAATAACAACAACAACAACAACCCACCGGGTTTTGATATGCTCACCAGATTTCTGCGATTGAGGCCAGCAAAGTTTTCGGGAACAACTGGCCCCATGGTGGCCAATGACTGGCTACGTTCCGTGAACAAGGACTTAGTGACCGTGGGCTGCACGGATGCTGAAAAAGTCAGATTCGCAGCACATCTGTTGGAAGGACCAGCCGCCACATGGTGGGACAACTTCCAAATCACCACTCCTATTGATGAGGTGACTTGGGCTATCTTTGAAGATGGCTTTCGCACTGCTCATATCTCATCAGGGATGATGAGTCCGAAAAAGAAGGAGTTTCACAACCTGAAACAGCGCCACCGCAGCGTGGCAGAATACATAGAAGAGTTCAACAATCTGGCGCGCTATGCACCGGATGAGGTTGACACAGATGACAAAAGAAAGGAAAAAATTCTGGAAGGCTTGAATGATGAGCTGAATCTGCAGTTGTCTGTGGCATATGTTCCAACTTATCAGTCTTTGTGTGACAAGGCTGCTATTTTGGAAAGTAAAATGAAGCAAGTCAAGAGTAGAAAGAGGAAACACTCCGACAAACACAGCTCGGGATCATCTCACAAACGATCTCACTATGATGACAGTGACAACTCGGGATCCCATAAACATGGGAAATTTAGCAAGCACAACCACAACCGTCATGACAACAAGCATCACCGCAGTCATGACAAGGACAAGTACAAGAACCACAAGGGTGGACATAAGAGCCACTATGGTGGAAATGGTAGTGGAAGTGGAGGCCAACCTCCTAAAAAGGACATCAGTCAGGTTGAGTGCTTCAAATGTAAGAAGCTGGGGCATTATGCTAATGAGTGCCCTGAGAAGAAAGTTGAAGGACCTAACAAGCCAAATCCTTTTCAGAAAGGACAGGTTAACCACATCAATGTGGAGGAGGTCTATGAGGAGCCTGATGCCGTGGCTGGTAAGTTCAGACTCAATTCAATTTCAGCATTTGTACTCTTTGATACCGATGCATCTCATTCATTCATATCAAAGGCATTTGTTGATAGAAATGGGTTTGCATCAGAAAACATTGGGTGTCCAATAAAGGTTAGTTCTCCGGGGGGAGATATGATAGTAAGCCTTGGATGCCGGGATCTCGTCATAGAGTTTGGTAAGCATAAGTTTCCAGTAAGCCTGATAATCCTAGATTCCCAAGGACTAGACGTAATTTTGGGAATGGATTGGATGGCTAAGTATGAAGGAGTATTAGATTGTGCCAATCGTACAGTTACACTCACAACCCCCGAAGGAAAAAGAATAAAATTCAAGTCAAACTTTGAATCCAAAGGAAGTAAGCTGAATTCTCTTAAGGGGGTTAGCATGGACAGTGTGCCAATAGTATGTGAGTATCCGGATGTGTTTCCGGAAGAGTTACCAGGAATGCCACCGGATAGAGATGTGGAGTTTCTGATAGATTTGGTGCCAGGTTCAGGACCAATAGCTAAGAGACCGTACAAAATGTCAGTTGATGAACTGAAAGAGCTCAAGAAGCAGCTAGGAGAACAGTTGCAGAAAGGGTTTATTCAACCAAGTTCTTCATCTTGGGGAGCCCCAGTATTGTTCGTGGAGAAGAAGGATAGAACACAAAGATTATGTATTGACTACCGTTCTCTCAAAGAGGTTACCATCAAGAACAAATATCCTTTGCCAAGAATCAACGACTTGTTTGATCAGCTAGAAGGAGCATGTGTATTCTCGAAGATTGATCTCCGGTCAGGTTATTTTCAGATCAAAATAAGAGAACAAGACATACCAAAAACAGTATTCACCACAAGATATGGATTGTATGAGTATACTGTGATGCCTTTTGGTTTAACCAACGCTCCGTCATACTTTATGAATATGATGAACAAGGTGTTCATGGAATTTCTTGACAAGTTCGTTGTCATTTTCATCGATGACATCTTGGTCTACTCCAAGAGCAAGGAAGAACATGAAATACACTTACGCTTGATACTTGAGAAACTGAGGGAACATAAACTTTATGCCAAATTCAGCAAGTGTGAGTTCTGGTTAGAGAAAGTTGGTTTTCTTGGTCATGTGATGACGAAGGATGGTGTGGCAGTTGATCCTCCTAAGGTTTCAGCTGTGACAGAATGGGAATCACCCAAGAATGTGAAAGAAGTTCGTAGTTTCCTCGGCTTAGCAGGTTACTACAGAAGGTTCATTGAAAATTTCTCGAAGGTTGCTAAGCCAATGACGGAATTGCTAAAGAAGGACAAGAAATTTTCTTGGTCTGAAGGTTGCGAAGTCAGCTTCCAAGAATTGAAGAAGAGACTAGTGACAGCACCAGTTCTATGTCTGCCGGATTTGGAAAAGGATTTCCAAGTATAGTGTGATGCGTCTCATCAAGGTTTGGGTGCCGTACTAATGCAAGACGGTAAAGTCGTAGCCTATGCTTCGAGACAACTCAAAACTCATGAAGTAAACTACCCTACTCATGATTTGGAGTTGGCCTCTATCGTCCATGCACTCAAAACATGGAGACATTACCTTTTGGGAAAGCGTTGTGAAGTGTTCACCGATCACAAAAGTTTGAAGTATATATTCACCCAGAAGGAAATCAATATGAGACAAAGAAGATGGCTAGAACTTATCAAGGATTACGACTTAAGTTTTCAATACCATCCCGGTAAAGCAAATGTAGTATTGGATGCTCTAAGTCATAAGACGTTTGTAAATGGCCTTACCAAAGGTGATTTGCCAGAAGACTTGTGTAAGCAATTCAAAGAACTCAGATTGGAAATTGTGCCTGAAGGACATCTCATGTCTTTGGATGTTCAACCCACTCTATTGGACAAGATCCAAGAAGCCCAGAAGACCGATAAGGAAATTAAAAAGATTAAGGAAAATATTAGTCTAGGGAAAGCTAAGAGTTTCCATATAGACGAACAAGGTACCTTATGGCACGGGAAACGTATATGTGTTCCACAAGACCCGGAGTTGCGGAAACTGATCTTACAAGAAGGTCACAACTCTCCGTATTCTATTCACCTAGGAAACACCAAGATGTACATGGATATGAAAGAGAGATTTTGGTGGAACAATCTAAAAAGGGACATCGCCGAGCATATTGCTTTGTGTGATGTGTGTAGCAGAGTAAAAGCGGAGCATCAGAAACCAGCAGGTTTGCTTCAACCACTACCTATTCCTGAATGGAAGTGGGAAAATATTGGTATGGATTTCATTACCGGATTACCAAGGACCAGGTCAGGGTATGATTCCATATGGGTAGTATTGGATCGCCTAACTAAAGTGGCTCATTTTATACCCGTGAAGACAACCTATACAAGTGCCAAGTTAGCAAAAATCTACATGAGCAGAATCGTATGCCTTCACGGTGTGCCTAAGAGTATTGTATCAGATAGAGGAACTCAGTTCACTTCTCACTTTTGGAGACAGCTTCATGAATCCTTGGGAACGATATTGTAATTCAGCACTGCTTTTCGTCCTCAAACAGATGGACAAACAAAAAGGACTAACCAGATTCTTGAAGACATGTTGAGGGCATGTGCTTTAGATTATGGAGCAAGTTGGGATGAAAGCTTACCTTACGCAGAGTTCTCTTACAATAACAGTCATCAATCTAGCATTGGCATGGCACCGTTTGAGTTACTCTACGGAAGGAAGTGTACCACCCCATTGTTATGGAATGGTGTGGGAGAAAGAAGCTTATTTGGACCTGATCTTATCAAGGAAGCCGAAGAGAAAGTCAAATTGGTTAAAGACAGATTGAAGATAGCACAGTCCCGACAGAAAAGCTACGCGGATTCTAATCATAGAGAAGTCACCTACGAAGTTGGGGATAGAGCTTATCTTAGAGTATCACCACTTCGTGGAGTGAAAAGATTTGGAGTCAAAGGGAAGTTGGCACCAAGATATGTTGGGCCATTTAAGATTCTAGGTCGCAAGGGAGAGGTTGCATATGAAGTTGAATTTCCAGAATGTCTGTCAGCTGTCCATAATGTGTTTCATGTGAGTCAACTCAAGAAATGTCATCCAGAGATGGAAGAATCAGCTTTGAAGGATACCATACCTTTTAGAAGAAGTACAACTAGAAAGTGATCTCACCTATGAGGAAAAGCCTGTCAATATTCTTGAGATGGCAGAAAGGGTCACAAGGACAAAAACTATCAAGTTTTGCAAAGTGCAATGGAACCATCATTCCAAAGAAGAAGCAACATGGGAAAGAGAAGAGGATCTTCGGAAAGACCACCCTCACCTATTTGCTAGCCAAACCGAATCTCGAGGGCGAGATTCATCTTAAGGGGGTTAGATTTGTAACATCCCAAAATTCATATTCCAAAACTCATTCATGTCATCCTTGCGTTCATCATCATTTAGGGATTTTCTCAAAATCATTTCAGAAAAACAGAAGCTTTGATGATGTGATTTTATGTGTGGACAGATTTGATTCAAAAGACCAACACCATTTTGAAACTTGAATGATTAGGAACTGGATTGCTTGCCTCCATTATTGGAAAGTTTAGTAGTAAAAGTTTGACCAAAGTTTTCAATTTGGAAATAAATTCAAAACCCTAATTTCAAAAACATTGCAAACCAGAGGCAATGTCTCTGATTGATTTAAGTCCAAACTTGACCAAAGCCCTTACAAGAGTAACCACATGGTCAAATAACTGATTTTGAAACCACAGTACCCTACAAAAATCCCCAGAATCATTTGAATTCAAAAAGGATTTGAATTCATATCTAAATCTAACCAGAAAATCAAAATAGAAAAAGAAAAGAAATAAACAAAGGAAAAGGGCCGCGCGCCAGAAATCTGGCCCAGCAACGAACCCAGCCCAGCAAGCCCACCCGGGAAATTTCTTTCCTTCTCTCACGCTTACGCATTGACCAACAACATCATTTAACGGACCCCACCCCCATTTTGCACACATCGCTGACGAGCGGGCCCTGTCCACGCTGTCATCGTCTTCCTCAAACCACGCCCGCGACCACGTCGCAGCTGCAGTCACTGCCGGTAATGGCGCGGCTTAATTGGGCATTAAACCTCGGGCGTTTCCTGTCGAGACACTGGCTATAAAATCCCCACCTCCTCGCAGTCATTTTCCCCCAGTCATTTCTACAATCACGCCACCAGGCTGCCCACGACTCGCTCAGAACCGCCGCAGTATCGACGACTCCGGCGACCGATTCCGTTGAGCCTCGACCGCCCCCTTCTCTCTCGATCAAACAAGGATGCTCAGCACGTTCTTACGCACCTGCTGACACATTTCTTTTGCCTGCTCGTGACCCAGGTCATCGTCTCCGTCCACGACCGAAACCACCTGCGCCGCCGCTTGACTCCGGCGACCAATTCAGGTAAAACCCGAGCGCCCCTTGCCCCCTCTTCCACGCGAGTTTGTTCGCCTGCATTTTGCGCAACTCCTGATGCCTCTGGCTCATGTTAGGGCGACACCAAATCTCGGCAAGCACCACGCGTCACGGCGAAGCGCCGCCCGTTACTCCGACGAGCTCCTAAAGCCGTACCAGCACGCCCCTTCGCAAACCAACACCACCTCGAGCTTCAGCACGCCACCGCGGTTCTGGTAAGCACCTTCTTGTTTCCCCGGACGATCTAGAGCGCCGGCGCCACCGTAGCCAGACGCGCCGCCGCCGGTCAACACCGCCAGCGCCGCCCGTTTCTGGTTGATAGATCGTAGCCGTCAGATCTAGATCCTACGCGTAGAAACAGTTCACTTAACGAAGAAGTATGGACAGATCTGAGCCGCGCAACGTTAGTTAGATCCAACGGCTGCAGAGCTTGATCCGCGCGAACCGGTACGTGCCAGTGAGGTTGTGACGCGTGGCAAGGTTAAATTCAAAAACAGAATTTAAAACCTGATTTAGATCCAAACTTCAAACTGCTATAACTTTTGAATGCCACGTTAGAATTTTATAAACTTTATACCGTTGGATTCAGTGAAACAAGACCTTTCTGAATATCCAATTTATTTATCAAATAGTAACAGTTAAAATGATTTTATTTGTAGAACATATTTTAAGGCTATTTTAAGTAGAAATTTATTTTGGTAAATTGTATTGGAGCCAAATAAGTTTAGTTGGCAAATTTGGGACTTGTTAAGTTTCTGTAAACATGTGCATACTTGGTAGAATTTTCAAGATCACCACTTAGTAAAATTCTTGCATGCATGCATTCATGTTATTTTTGATTGTATATATTGTGTGTAATGGTATGCTATAATTTTGTGTAGATTTTGCTAGTGATTGTGATTGTGAAGAGTGCTACTCTCCCCACTACCAAGGCAAGTGATATTTTCATGAATACTTCTATCCTATGTTTTGTACTAGCATTAGATATTTTTGCTAAGACTTGCATGCTATTTTTGCTTAATGACAAGATGGGAAATCCTAAATAGTGTAGAATAGTAGAATTGCTAGGGAATTTTTCCTAGGATAAGTTACCATAACATGCTTAGCCTAGCTACTTAGCAAACAAGGGTGGTGAACATCTATACTTATTATGATGAAAATATTTCTAAGTCAAGAGGCTTATGTTTTCTTAATAAAACAACTAAGTCAAATGAACCTCCTGGGTGGAAAGGAAAGATTGGGTTATGTTGAGTGGTTACACAAGGCCATGGACTTGGGTTGTGTATCTCACTTGTGGTATGCCACCCAGGCACAAAGGGATTTGGAGGCCAAGTGTTGAGAAAGCTTACAGTGCAACCACTTGGCAATATGGGCTCTGCCTTGATCATATAGGTTGCTAGAACTTAGTCACTTGGACAGTTGGTGGTAGTTGGGATGATAGGTTGGAGCGCGTCCATTTGACTAAGGAAAGGCTTCTGAAAGGTCCTGTCTTGGGAAACCAAGTCTGGTGGGGAAAGTGCACAACCTCTGCAGATGGAAAACCTAAGTACTTAGCCTAGTCCAAGGCAATGGACAATTTGAGCATCAAGACATGGAAGCTACAAGAATCTCATCACTCCAACTTCTAAGTAAAAATTTGTGGGTGAACAAGGGTGAAGGACCCCAATGTCTATTGGTGGTTTCTTGGGAATATTTTGACAAAGAAAACTTAGTGATTTCAACTAATAGGAAAAACTTATTTTCAAGCAAAGCAAGCCAAGCTACACTTAGCCAAAATGCATATAGTAAAATAGTCCACTTAAAATGTACTAAGGTATCACTTGCCAATACTATTCCAAAGTATTGACCCTCTGTGGCTGTAACTTGTGATGTTGCAGGTTACTCCGATGATGAATAGGAGTCATGAGTCTACACTCAACATGCTTGCCTGTGGCACATGAAGATGAAGACTTATGTTTATTTACTTATTCCATAGACTCTTGTATTAGGCCTTTGGCCCTGAGCTGTAAAAGACTATGTTTTATCTCTGGAATGAATGTAATAAACGACCTTTGTATCTGTGTACTTCATCTTAAACTGTGGATGCTAGCATTGATCCAGGGACTAGCATTGCAATCACAGGGATCCTTTCCTTTATAAAGGAGGGGTCTAACATAAATCTGGCTTTTTGCAAAACATCCCTAGAGCTTAGTGTCCTACTATAAAAACCCCCTTAACTGTTAGTATTAGTTTGCGAGTACTTAAAGAGTACTCATGGATTTGTCCCTGGCTATTCCCGTGGCCAGACTATGAAGATGAGTATCAGGATGATGGACCGCATGAAGGTTACGACAACTAGGATCATCTCCCATCGTCAACATTGCCTATGACCCCGAAGATGGAGCTTCGCCTACACTATCGTTACTATTACGTTATTCCGCCGCTTGAGTTGTATTAAGAACTGGATCATGAGATCCTTATTTGTGTAAGACCTTATGTGTTGGTTTGTAATGGATGATGTACTGTGATATACAAATCTGTTATGTCTCGCAAAAATGGTAATCCTGGGATTGCGATGTATGGCATAATAGGCATCTGGGATTAAAAATCCGGGTGTTGACACCTTATCAGGAGCATCATTTTTATCGTTACCACTCTCAGTTTCAGCATTAGAGACAGATATACTATTAGGATCTACAATAGGTTCAAGTGGTTCCTCAACTATTTTATGTTTCTTTTTCTTTATCTTACGAGGGCTACCATTACTTTCACCTTGTTGAGAATCCTGCTCAATTCTTTTAGGGTGTCCTTCAGGATATAAAGGATCTTGAGTAACTATACCACTCCTAGTTCTAATTCCATAAGCTTGTTTATCTCCTGAGGCATTAATTAGCATATCTTCTTGCACCTTAGCAAGTTGATCAATTTGAGTTTGAACCATTTCAAAGTGTTTACACAGCATTTTAATGTCATTAGAAGTTCTTTCCATAATATCTTTCAACTCTTTAATAGCTCTATAGTTTTCCAATAAATGATTCTGAACTTGTTTATTAAATTACCTTGCTTAACAATAAATGTGTCAAGTTCCTCTAAGCATTGATCAGGAGGCTTACCATAGGCAATATCACCTTCATCAAAGTGGAGAGAGTGTACCTCAATAGTGGATGAGTGGGGAATTGGCTTACATAATTCTTCTATAGGAGGTAGATTCTTCACATCTTCAGCTCTAATACCTTTCTCCTTTAGACACTTCTTAGCTTCCTTCATCACTTCATCATTTAATGCAATAACTCCCCTCTTCTTTGGTGTTGGTATTGGAACTCGTTCAGGCACAACTGGTTCAGGAGTAATAGGCTCAGGTGTATTTAGCTCAGTTGAAGTACAATCATCATAATTCTTGCTTATTTTAGCCATTAATTCTTCACCATCTGTAGGAGTTCTTTTCTTGAAAACACAATCAGCAAAGCTATCTAGCCATGTCCTAGAATCATCAGTTAGTCCATTATAATAAATAACAAGAAGCTCATTTTTAGCTAATGGACATCTAAGATGTGCATGAATCAAGGCACGGAACCTTGTCCATGACTCAGGCAATTTCTCTTATTTTCCCTGTTTAAAATCAAAAAGCCTCTGCAAAAGCAGCATGTCTAGAACTAGGAGTAAAATATTTCTAGAAGAAAGAAGCAATCAAACAATCAGGGCTATCAATGGAACCAGGAGGTAATCTATTAAACCAATCCCTAGCTTCTCCTTTTAGTGAAAAAGGGAAGATCTTGGTAACAAAGTACTTGCGCATTTTAAAATCATCAGAGAATAAAGCACTCATAGTAGAAAGCTCATTCATATGAGCTACAACACTCTCACTCTCATTCCCAAAAAAGGTTCTTTCTCAACAATGTCTAAATAGGATAAATCAAGAGAGAAATTAGAATCTTTATCTTTAATATCTATAGGAGAGGTGGCAAACTTAGGACCAGAGGATAGTTTAGGAATAATGGTACGTCTCCCAAGGAGACACTTAATAGCACTAGAACCATGTGTGTTTTGGCACTCTTCAATAAATTCATCAGTAAACTCAGTGTAACCATCATTAATATCGTATCTCTCTCTACACTCAGGTGATCTAACAGGTGTAATAGTGTCTTCACTAGGAGTTTCAGTATTTCCTATACTAGCCATAGTAGCATCTAGGAAAGGACCTAATGAACCACTCGCATCAAGAACAGTAGAAGTAACATCATGAGTATCAAAAGCAGTTTCAGATTCAGCAGCAGTAGTAGTGTGTGTAGCATGAGTATGTGGTGGTGGTGTAACAAGCTTACTTATAACAGACGGTGAATCAAGTGCAGCAAAGGTGTTTAGGACTGTACCTCTTCTTGTAGTGGATGGTAAAATAGGAAACTTTCCATCACGAGACTTCCCCATGATGAAAGGAGTAGTAGTGAACAATAATAGATCCAAGTGAACTTACAAATAAAGCTATGCTCCCCGGCAATCGTGCCAAAAAATAGTCTTGATGAACCACAAGTATAGGGGATCGCAACAGTCTTCGAAGGTAGTATTACCCAATTTATTGATTCGACACAAGGGGAGCCAAAGAATACTTGCAAGCCTTAACAACTGAGTTGTCAATTTAGCTGCACCTGGAAATAGTTCTTGCTCACAGAAGTTTATCAGTAGCAACAATTTGTAGTAGCAACAACAAAGCAACAACAGCAGTAAAACATGAGCAATAGTAACAGTAGTAGCAAATAGTAGGATATGAGCGCGGTAGTCATAGGGATGGATGGACGGGCGTTGCATGGACGATTCTAAACATGTAACTTCAAGATCTAGGGCAATTTCAAATAAATAAGAATAAGCATCCAAGTACTAAACAATCATAGGCATGTGCTCCATATATAGTCATGCGTGATCGCAATGAGAACTTGCACAACATCTTTTGTACAGCCAACTCGTTGCAGCGGGGCCTCAAGGGAACTACTGGCAATTAAGGTGATCCTTTTAATAGAGCACCGGAGAAAAGCATTAACACTCCATGAACACATGTGATCCTCACATCACAACCATCCCCTCCGGTTGTCCCAATTTCTGTCACTTCGGGGCCTTTAGATCCGGACAATGATATGTGTACACAACTTGTAGATAAGATCACAAACAATACTATCATAATGAGTCAACAATAAGTTCAGATCTGAGATCATGGCACTCGGGACCTAATGACAAGCATTAAGCTAAACAAGTTGCAAAAAAGTCAAATAGAACTAATAGAGATATTAGGCACTATGCCCTAACAATCTTATTCGATTACATGATAGAACTCATCCAATCCCTACCATCCCCATAGCCTACAGCGGGGGATTACTCACTCATGGATGAGGGAAATATGGATGGTTGATGGAGAGGCGTTGGTGATGAATATGGCGAGATGATCCTTCCCAAATTCCCTGTCCCGGCAGGGTGCCAGAACGGAGTTTCTGGTTCCGAATCTTGGTTTCTGGTGGTGGCGGCGCAGCAGAACTCTTTCTGGAAAACGTCGAACCCCCCTCGGTTTTTAGGTCAAGAGGCTTGTTATAGGCAAAGAGGGAAGCCGGGGGGTGCCTGGAGTGGCCGCACCCTCCCTAGGCGCAGCCAGGCCTGGCCCGCGCCTGGCCCCCCAGGCCTCCAGTCCGTCTTGTATTCTGGCTCCGTGGATCTTCTGGTGAAATAGGATTTTTGGCATATTTTTCGGGATTTTTACTGATAGTTGATTTTCTGCACAAAAACTAGACACCAAGGTAATTCTACGGAAAACAACGTCAGTACGTGTTAGTTATCTCCAAATCACACAAGTTTAGAGGAGAAATAGTAGAAAAAGTGTTCGAGAAAGTAGATACGTTTTGGACATATCAAACTGATCGATCCATACTCTTCATACTACTTCCTCTTTGATTTTTTCAGCATATGGCAAAATTTAGCGGCATGCAAATTCTTGGATATGAGATCATCAACATAAAGCATATAATGTAGATATGACTTTCTTTAATTTAAAGAAAACATTAATTATTTTCATTTCTAAAATCCATTTTTTCATAAAACTTGGAAAATCCCATTATTTAGTAGCATTTTTGTTCACCATGCCAATATGCACCCACCTACAAAGTATGGGATCGAACATTACCACAGAGTATGGCCATTTACCCTTGTCATTAGGCCTAAAGCCTGATAATGTTCATACATGGCAAGACATATTTTGAAGGAATTTGTTTTTCTAAAGTTGTGAATTCTCATGATTATCATCTTTGACGGCAAGTTGTACAAGTCATAGGACGTCGTGCGATGTTTTTTCATTTGTTTTTATTGATTTTGAATCAAGATCAAATTTTTCTATATGCAAATTGAATTTTTTTACATTCGATTTTTCTGAAGCCTGAGTTTATCACTTAGTAAATTGAATATTTTCCTTATCCTATAAATTGAAAAACATTCTTGTCACTTATAAAATTGGTAATCTTAATAAATTGAGTAATTTAAGTGGGCGGGATTTCACTAATAATAAGAAGCTTGAAAACTCAAGGAACTTGTGAATCGCGAGTAAGAGCATGGTCGTCCACTCTGAATGAAACTAGAGTGTAGCATTTCGAGTCATAGACTTCATACATTCTTTACAGACAAAATAGTCATGTCACATGGAAAATTATGATAAACTTTTTCTTGATATTTGGGAACACCTTCTAGCAAAACGGATTAGTACAAAAAGATGCATCCAATATAGACAATGCCGAAACTCTATCCTAAATAAACATATGATATCGATAAGGGCATGACCTTCATTGTTTAGTTTGAGTTGAAACTAGAGAATAATTAATAAGAGAATGCCACACAAAAAAGATTGTGCTTTTTGTTCTTTATTTAAATGTTAACAAACCCATGTCAACTTTTTCTGGATGCGGATGCATAGCAAGAACTTCAATTTTTCAGAACTTTCGGTAGATTTTGATGTACTGAATTCCTGGTTAGCTTCAAAAGTTTTTTGAAAATTTTGAAGAAAAATCTATCAAGCTTACTTGTAGTAAAAAATTGACATGGTCGGTGGGAGTACAGTTTACATCAAAGACCTCAAATAATAGCAAATTACATAGAGGTCTAAAAATTTAGCACAATGCCCCCTAAAATTAAGCAAAGAAAACAGTTTGATCCCCTCCTTCTCCAGTGAGAAGCTGAGTCATACCGTACTAATGTACTTGCTTCACACACACAAAAAACATTCTTCACTTTTGAACCAGGGTGCTACAGGTCGTGTAGGGTGTGAAAGGAAAGGACAAGCCAAGTCGACGCACATGCGTAGCGCCACGTATTGGAAGAAGGAGAGATTGAAGGGAATATGCCCTGAGAGGCGATAATAAAGTTGTTATTATGTATATTCCAATTTTATGATAAATTTTTATTTTGCATGCTATAATTGTATTAATACGGAAACATTAATACAATGTGTTTAATAAACAAATAGAAAGTTCATAGTTATGCCTCTCTTATAAACTAGCTCATTGATTAACAAGATGATCAAAGGTTTCCTGATCATGGACATTGGATGTTGTTAATAACGAGGTCACAACATTATTGGAATGGTGTGATGAACATTCATCCAAAGTATAGCATTACAATCAAGGTCATTATGTTTATATTTATATAACATTATAAGAAGTAATGTTAGCCCTTAGACCATGAGATCATGTCAATCACTAACACCGGAAGAGTATCTTGATAACTTTCGTGGGAATAACCCCTGGTAGGGTCATTAGGGGTAAAACATTGCCCATCTCGGCTTATGCCGAGTCAAAGAATCCTCTGGCCGGGTATCAACGGCCGGGTACCAAGCGTAGGCGTGGCCGACATAAAACTATGTTGGCCCGCATAAGAAAAATTTGCTTACCTTGCAGGAAGCAACGAGCCGGGTCAAAGATGCCATGGGTAGGCCTCACTTTGAGACTCATGAGCCTCAGTAGTGGGGGAAGTGACCCGAACGGGGCTCTGCACGATGGAATCGGTACGAGGAGGGGAAGCAGGCCTTGACGGGGAAGAAACCATGCTAGGTGAAGCTTGGTTGGCGGACATAGCAGCGCTAAAAATAAAAATAGAAGTCTATAAGAGAACAGACACAGAGCAGAAGAAGAAAATGAAACATAACGGGTAGCTAAAGTTACCCGGAGATGGTCGGGTTGCGCGGAGTGCGCCGAATGACCCGGCACACAGTGGTTTTGCGAGTCTAGGACGACGTGGCTATAGGAGGAGCGGCAGGATCGAGTCGTCGCTTCTTCGAGGGTTTTAGTGCTGGAGGAACCCCGTGCCGTTTACTCGATTTAGCTGCTGGGATCTTGCCATACCATCCTACGGCAAGGGGAGGTTCCTCATGTACCTGGCCATCTGCATTAGTAAATTAAAAACTCAATGGGACAAGTCAGAAAATTGAGGTCAAAGGACAAGTACCTCCAAGACTTCATAGTACACATCGTCATCATCAGACCAATCTCGCAAGGGATTTTGAGTAGATGTCTTACCCGAAGCGGAAGCAGCGACAACGTGTGGGATTGGCATGAAGCACCCCAGGTCAAACTCAACCTTGTCAACATCAGAGCGATCGTCAAAGTAGGCTCCAGGAGGGACGGTACTGTCATCAACCTAGTGAACGAGATTCTACGAAAGACAAACAAAATGAAATCAATACGGAAACAGAACAGCGAGTAAACGCAAGGAAAGCTATGTCGACAGCGATGCAATGACTTGGATGCTTACCCATGGGACAGTCCTATCTCGGCTGAAAGGCGGAAGCTCTAGGCCTAGATTTCCGCTACGTTCAGCTTGAAGATCGTGCTGACTCGGTGGGCCATTAAATCATTGGTGAGCTCCAGAGTGGAATACCGAGTAGGATCTCGCTGGCCGCTCATGAAGCACATCTTGTGGCTTCTGCCTGGATGGGGCTGACTCGACATGCGTGAGCCTCGTTCACAGCTGGATTCTTGTCGCGCGGGTCAAGCTTCCATAGCTCCTTGCTAGGAACCTTGTACTTGAAGGGGGGAAGCCGGATGTAGTCATTGGACCCACTATTCTTGACATAGATAAAAGTTCTATGCCACTTCTTACAAGAATCAATGCCAGTGACCCGAGGAAAAATCGAATCCCTCCTGGGTGTGATGCTAACAGCACCACACCTGGTGGGCCTCTTCTCGGTGCGAGGAACGCCGGGATCAGGCACAACCTGGATCCGAAAGTTAAAATACTTGGCCCAAAGAAGAACAGTGGGCCAGATATCGAGATAGCCCTCACAAGTAGAGATGAAACAAGAAAGAGAGCTAATGACATTGGAAGGAAGATGATGGGTTTGTAGTTGGAAGGTGGAAAGAAAAGACATGAATAAATTGCTAACTAGAAGAGCGAAGCCACGATCAAAGTGCGAGAGGAAAACCACCCTCTCATTGGGATCAGGATTGGGAACAATCTCACCTAGGGGGAGGCGACAATCAACCTCGAGAGGAATGCTCCTGGTTGAGCGTAGCCACTCAAGTTCCTCCACCGTGACCTCTGTGCCCTCCCAGCCGTTGGGCTCGCGGACGGCCTCATGCTGCTCCACCTCATCACCGGCGTCGCGGGCATCCATAATGTCGCGAGATTCGGGCTCTTCCGCCGTTGGAAGAGGCTTGGAGACGCAAGGACCCGTCGGAAAATCGAAAGGAGGAGAAGAGAATCGCTGGAGAGGAGCGGAAGGAGAGAGGAACCGCAAGGAGGCAGTTTAGGATTGGGAGGCGCAAGGAAGAAGAAGAAGGCAAGGGGAAACTAAACATGCAAAGGCAGTTAAGTTCCTCGCACCCCTACTTAAGGAGAGTAAAAAACCCGCCGTGGGACCCCTTTGCGCCCTTTGGCCACTATGTTGCCGTGTATTTGGCCGAGTAAAGCGCATCAGCGAGCGCCACGTGTAGGCAACACGGAAAATCCATAGCCACGTCACGCTGCACAGGACACGAGGCGCTGAGCGATATGACTGCCACAGTGATGGGGAGTTACTGCGCCACCATCACTGCGCAGTCAGGATTTGAGACCAAATTTGTGGCAAGCAATCATGATTACAGCCTGTTAGTGACTAAGGCAAGCCCAAAATGACTCGGCAGCATCGAAAATGATTCGACACGAGGCAAAAATAATCCAGAAAGTCAAAGATGAGACTCGAAAAGAGCAAGACAAACTCGACAGAGATTAAAGTTGCGCCAAACAGTGTGACCAGAGTAGTAAATGCTGAGAGAAAAGAGAAGTTCCAAGTACATTAAAGGAACCTGGAGACGCCTATGTAGGGGTTCGTAGCATGGAAAACAAAAAATTTCTACCGCATGCAAACAAACAAGCCAAGATCTATCTACTAGATTGTAGCAACGAGTCGATAGAAGAACTCACCCTCGAAGATTCCAAAGCGGTTAACGAGAGCGGATTCTCGTGGGTGATGTAGTCGTACTCTTGCCGATCTCAAGATTGTGTAGACGATCCTTCCAGCGCCGCGTTCCGGCAGCGCTCCCGTAGTCGTTCACATGTTCGGTACTCGATGAAGATCTTCCTCTCCCTTGTTCCAGCAGGCAGGGGAGGTTGTAGCACTCTCCTTGCGATTCCGGGAGCACGACGGCGTGGTACCGGAAGTAGAGGGGAGATCTCGCAGGGCTTCACCTTAAGCCGGAGCGAGTATGGTGGACTATGAGAGAGCCCTTGGCGATCTAGGATTTAGAGGCACCAAGGAGAGAGGGCTAGGCCGGCGTATAGGGCAAGGGGAGAGCCCCAAGTCGGCGGCTAGGAGGACACCCTAGGGCGGCGGCTATGGTGGTGGCCGGCGGCTAGGGTTAGGGTTTGGTGGGGCAAGGTGTGTGTCTAGAGGGGCACCCTTGCCCCTCCTTTTATAGGTGGGAGGGCGCGGCCAAGGGGGAGGGAGTCCCCCCCCCCCCAAGTCGGCCTCCTTGGCCGGCGGTGGAGGGAGGAGGACTTCCTCCCCAAGTAGGTTTCCTACTCTCCCTCCAGCAAGCAAACTTGCCATTTGACTTTTCAAATTGTCGTTTGACTTTTCAAACTAGGATTTGATTTATTCCTTTATTTTGCTCAGCGATGACACCTAGTACATGATGCAATCATTCCAACTTGTTATGACACATTCATGTACCCTTCCCCTCCGGAGTGCCGGACCTTTCGGAACCTTCTAGAACATTCCCGATGAAAACACCGGAATCATTCCCTAACTCCGAAACAGGACTTTCCTTATATGAATCTTATTCTCCGGACCATTCTGGATCTCCTCGTGATATCCCGGATCCTATCCGAGACTCCGAACAACATTCGGTATCTTACTCATCATTCCATAACTACTCAACAACATCGAATCCTTAAGTGTGTCTCCCTACAGTTCGTGAATTATGCAGACATGATCGAGACACTTCTCCGAACAATAACCAATAGAGGAATCTGGAAATTCATATGGCTCCCACATATTTCTACGATTACTTTGCGATCGAATGAACCACTTACATACGATACCAATTTCCCTTTGTCTCATGATAGTTTACTTATCCATGGTTTTGATCGTCGGTATCTCTGCATACCTAGTTCAACCTCGTTACCGATAAGTACTCTTTTCTCGTTCCCGTGATATGTGATACCTTGTGAGACAGTCACATGCTTGCAAGCTAATTGGATGACATTCCACCAAGATGGCCCAGAGTATATCTATCCATCATATGGATGGACAAATCCCACTCTTGATTCATGTGTCTCAACCCATACTTTCCAAACACTCAATGCCACCGTTATAACCATCCAGTTACGGTGTGGTGTTTGATGTCATCAAAGCATCCTTTCGATGATGGTGATAATCATGATCTCATGGTCGAAGGAATTAGGTTACTATGTATCATAAAGCATATAGCAATTGAACTATTAAAATGACTTGATCTTTATGCTACGCTTATCTATAGGAGTATGTCCATCATACCATTCTCCGAATGATATGATCTTGTTGTTAATAACATCTCAATGTTCATGATAGGGAAACCATAATCATCTATTAACCAACAAGCTAGTATTATGAAGAGGCTTTACTAGGGACTCTAATTTAGTTTACAAATCACACAAGTATTAATGTTTCCTGGTTAATACTGTTATAGCATGAATGCAAACATTTATCATAAGCACAAATATATAATAATAACTATATTTATTACTGCCTCTAGGGCATATCTCCAACAGTCTCCGACTTGCACTAGAGTCAACTAATCTAGATTACATGGTAATATACCGAACACCCATGGCAGTTTGTTGTTTAGTCATGTTTTGTCCTCGGGAGAGGTTTAGTCAACGGATCCACTACATTCAGATCTGTGTGTACTTTGCAAATCTTTATGTCTCCATCTTGGACATGTTCTCGAATAGCATGAAAACGCAGCTTGATGTGCTTCAGCTTCTTGTGTGACCTTGGTTCTTGTGCATTGGCTATGGCGCCCATGTTATCACAGTAGATAGACATTGGGTCCAGTGCACTTGGAACCACACCGAGCTCTGTAATGAACACTTTCATCCATATCTCTTCTTGTGAAGCCTCCGAAGCAGCTATGTATTCCGATTCAGTTGAAGATCTCGCCACAACGCTTTGCTTTGCACTCCTCCAGCTAACTGCTGCACCATTCAAAATAAATATGTATCCAGATTGTGATTTAGAATCATCCGGATCGGTGTTCCAACTAGCATCGGTGTAACCATTAACAACGAGCTGTTCATCACCTCCATAAGAAAGAACCATATCCTTAGTTCTTCTCAAGTACTTAAGGATGTTTTTGACCGCTATCCAATGATCCACTCCTGGATCACTTTGATATCTGCTAGTTAAACTAACAGCATATGCAATGTCGGGTCTAGTACATAGCATGGCATACATTAGAGATCCTATGGCTGAGGTATAGGGAGTCTTACTCATCATTTCTCTATCTTTTGCCGTTGCTGGACTTTGAGTTTTACTCAAGGTCGTATTGGGCAACATGGGCAAGAACCCTTTCACCTCTTTAGAACTTTGTCCAAATATGTACTTTGTGACAATGATATTAGGCGTCTTGATCTATCTCTATAAATCTTTATGCCTAATATGTAAGCTGCTTCGCCAAGATCTTTCATTGAAAAACTATTATTCAAATATTCCTTGACACTATTAAGAAGGTCTACATCATTCCCAATCAACAATATGTCATCTACATATAGTATTAAGAATGCTACAGAGATCCCACTCACTTTCTTGTAAATACAAGCTTCTCCATAAGTTTGTATAAAACCAAAGCTTTTGATTACCTTATCAAAACGTTGATTCCAACTTCGGGATGCTTGCTTCAATCCATATATGGACCTTTGAAGTTTGCATACCTTGTCAGCATCTTTAGGATCGAGAAAACCTTTGGGTTGCATCATATACAACTCTTCATCAATGTCTCCATTGAGGAACGCTGTTTTGACATCCATCTGCCATATTTCATAATCGTAATATGCAGCGATTGCTAACATAATCCTCACAGACTTTAGCTTCGCTACTGGTGAGAAAGTCTCATCGTAGCCAACTCCTTGAATTTGTCGAAACCCTTTTGCGACAAGTCGATCTTTATAGACAGTAACATTACCATCAACATCTATTTTCTTCTTGAAAATCCATTTGTTCTCGACTGCCTTCCGGCAATCCGGTAAGTCCACCAAAGTCCATACTTGGTTTTCGTACATGGATCCAATCTTGGATTTCATGGCTTCTTGCCATTTATTGGAATCTAGGCTCATCATCGCTTCCTCATATGTCTCAGGGTCATCGGTGTTGTCCACCAACATGACACTCGTAACGGGATCATACCAATCATGAGTGGTATGAGTTCTCGTTGACCTGCAAGGCTCTGTAGCAACTTCAACCGAAGTTTCATGATCATCATCATTAGCTTCCTCTCTTATTGGTGTCGGCACCACAGGAACTTCTTTCGGTGCTGCGCTACTCGCAAGTTCGAGAGAAGGTTCAATAACCTCGTCGAGTTCTACTTTCCTTCTAGTCACTTCTTTCGAGAGAAATTCCTTCTCCAGAAAGGATCCATTCTTGGCAACGAAGATTTTGCCCTCGGATCTATGATAGAAGGTATACCCGATAGTTTCCTTCGGCTATCCTATGAAGACGCATTTTTCCGCTTTGGGTTCAAGCTTGTCCGGCTGTAACTTCTTTACATAGGCTTAACAACCCCAAACTTTAAGGAACGACAATTTAGGTTTCTTCCCAAACCATAATTCATACGGTGTCGTTTCAACGGATTTAGATGGTTCCCTATTTAAAGTGAATGCGGCTGTTTCTAATGCATAACCCCAAAACAATAGCGGTAAATCTGTAAGTGACATCATAGAACGAACCATATCTAAGAGAGTTTTATTACGATGTTCGGACACACCATTACGTTGTGGTGTTCCCGACAGTGTCAATTGTGAAAGTATTCCGCATTTCTTCAAATGCTCGCCAAACTCGTAACTTAGATATTCACCTCCACGATCAGAACGTAGAAATTTAATCTTCTTGTTACGTTGATTCTCTACCTCACTATGAAATTCCTTATACTTCTCGAAAGTTTCGGACTTATGTTTCATGAAATAGATATACCCATATCTACTCAAGTCATCCATGAAGGTAAGAACATAACGATAACGACCGCGTGATGCTACACTCATAGGTCCACACACATCGGTATGTATGATTTCCAATAAGTCTGTAGCTCGCTCCATCATACCAGAAAATGGAGTCTTAGTCATTTTATCCATCAGACATGCTTCGCATCTTTCAAGTGATTCAAAATCAAGTGATTCAAGAAGTCCATCGGAATGGAGTTTCTTCATAAGCTTCACTCCAATATGACCAAGACGACAGTGCCACATATAGGTTGAGTTACCGCTCAATTTCAAACGTTTAGCCTCAATGTTATTTATGTGTGTATTACTACAATTGAGATTCAATAAGAATAGACCATCTATCAAAGGTGCATGTGCATAAAACATATTACTCATATAAATCGAACAACCATTATTCTCGGACTTAAACAAGTAACCGTCTCGCAATAAACAATATCCCGATATAATGTTCATGCTCAACGCAGGCACCAAATAACAATTATTTAAGTATAAAACTAATCCCGATGGTAGATGAAGAGGTAGCATGCCGACCGAGATCACATCAACCTTTGATCCATTTCCAACGCGCATCGTTACCTCGTTCTTCGCTAGCTTCCGTTTATTCTGCAGCACCTGTTTCGAGTTACAAATATGAGCAACCGAACCAGTATCAAATACCCAGGCACTACTACGAGTACTAGTGAGATACACATTAATAACATGTATATCGGATATACCTTTCTTCTTGATGTTGCTGTTCTTCAAATCCGCCAAGTACTTTGGGAAATTCCGCTTCTAGTGACCCTCTTGCTTGTAGTAAAAGCATTCAGTATCAGGCTTAGGTCCAGCCCTGGTCTTCTTCGCCAGTGCGGCAACTTTCTTACCACCCTTCTTGAAGTTTCCCTTTTGCTTAGACTTGCATTTCTTGAATTTGGTGGTCTTATTGACCAACAACACTTGGTGCTCTTTCTTGATCTCCACTTCTGCAGATTTCAACATGGAGAAGAGTTCTGGCAACGTCTTGTCCATCTTTTGCATATTGTAGTTAATCACAAAGTTCTTGTAACTTGGTGGTAGTGATTGGAGGACATGATGTATCCCCAAAGAATTAGGAATCACTATACCCAAACTTTGGAGTTTGTTTGCGTGCCCAGACATCTTAAGCACATGCTCACTGATGGAGCTGCCCTCTTCCATCTTGCAGTTAAAGAACTTTTCAGAAGCCTCATAACTCTCAACAGCCGCGTGAGCCTCAAATATCATTTTGAGTTCACGGACAATATCATGTGGGTATGAATTCTCAAACCTTTTCTGATGCTCCGATTCCAAACCATACAAGTTAGCACACTAAACTGTGGAGTACTGATTCTTCCGAGCAAGGAAAACATTCTTTACCTCATCGGTAGCATCAGCTGCAGGCAGGTCACCCAGCGATGCATCCAGCACATAGGTCAAATTACCAGCATTGAGGACAATCCTCAAATTGCGGAACCAATCCGCGAAGTTGCTTCCATTGTTTTTCAACTTTTCTCTCTCTAGGAACGCATTAAAATTGATGGTAGGGGCCGCCATTGATCTACAACATATTTGCAATAGTTTAGACTAAGTTTATGACAAATTGAGTTCTAATTAATAGTTAAATTAATCTAGTTGAACTCCCACTCAAAACAATATCGCTCACATTGTTTTAGTGATCACACAAACCAAATCCACCACATCAAAACCGATCATCACGAGAGTTGATGTAGCTTCAATGGAGAACAATCGACATGTTCATCATATCTACTATATGATTCATGCTTTACCTTTCGGTGATCCGTGTTCCGAGGCCTTGTCTATACATGCTAGGCTCGTCAAGATCAAACCTTAGCTTCTGCATGAGCAAAACTGGCTTGCTCACGTTGTATACACTTGCAGAATCTAACACACCCGATCATCACGTGGTGCTTCGAAACAACAAGCTTTAGCAACGGTGCTAACTAAGGATGAACACTTTAAAAATTGAAATTTGTGTGCTTGAGGTATCATCTTATAATGCTACCGTCGTTAACTAAGCAATACAAGATGCATAAAGTATTAACATCACATGCAATTCATAATATGTGATATGATATGGCCTTTCTTCTTTGTGCTTCCGATCTCCATCTTCAAGCACTAACATGATCTCCATCATCACCGGCATTGCATCAAGGTCAATGACGCTGCTCCATGGTTGTCGTCCACCAGCTTCAACTATTACAACTACTTTTAATAGACACGCGGGTCTTAACAGAATTTAAAGACAACCATATGGCTCCTGCCGGTTGCCAAATTAGAATAAGGAACATTGCATACATCAAATATAATCACAATTATGGCCATATCACATCACAGCACACCCCTGCAAAACAAAGTTAGACGCCTCTAATTTTCTTTGCATATTTTACGTGGTTTGGGGTTTTCAATAAGTGTCGCTCTAACTTACGAACAAGAACCACAACGTTGATGCTAGAACTATCAAGTGCCAGTTGTAAATTGGATCTATACTATAATGGGAGAGACAGTCACCCGCAAAGCCACTTATGCAATACAAGTTGCATGTTTAGCGTGGATCAAGTCTCATGAACGATGTCATGTAAGGTTAGCCCAGGCCGCTTCATCCCATCATACCGCAAGATGCAAAGTACACCAGAAGCAATTGATAATAAAAGAACCACCGCCCACAATGACCATTGTGTTCTACTCGTGCAACAGATCTACATATAGACACGGATCTGATACCACTATAGGGGTTCGTAGCATGGAAAACAAAAAATTCTACCGCATGCAAACAAACAAGCCAAGATCTATCTACTAGATTGTAGCAACGAGTCGATAGAAGAATTCACCCTCAAAGATTCCAAAACGGTTAACGAGAGCGGATTCTCGTGGGTGATGTAGTTGTACTCTTGCCGATCTCAAGATCGTGTAGACGATCCTTCCGACGCCGCGTTCCGGCAGCGCTCCCGTAGTCGGTCACACGTTCAGTACTCGATGAAGACCTTCCTCTCCCTTGTTCCAGCAGGCAGCGGAGGTTGTAGCACTCTCCTCGCGATTCCGGCAGCACGACGGCGTGGTACCGGAAGTAGAGGGGAGATCTCGCAGGGCTTCGCCTTAAGCCGAAGCGAGTATGGTGGACTATGAGAGAGCCCTTCGCGATCTAGGGTTTAGAGGCACCAAGGAGAGAGGGCTAGGCCGGCGGCTAGGGCAAGGGGAGAGCCCCAAGTCGGCGACTAGGAGGAAACCCTAGGGCGGCGGCTATGGTGGTCGCCGACGGCTAGGGTTAGGGTTTGGTGGGGCAAGGTGTGTGTCTAGAGGGGCTGTCGGGGTCCCAACCTTACATAAGGTAGGTTCCTCCTGTGTTTTACAATGCTAGTCCCTGGATCAATAGCTAGCATCCACAGTTAAGATGTAATATCAAGATACAAAGGTCATATTATAAATCTATAACCAGGAATAACATAAGTTTATTACATCAAATATAGCTCATTTGGCTATTACATTACATTTGCAGCGGAATATCTATAAGTATGGGTCCATCATCTTCAAAGTGCCACAGGCAGATGTTGGTTGTAGATTTTGTAGTCCTAGTCAATCAAACAATCTTCATTTTAAAACAATCAATCTGCAACATTTCAAATTACAGCCACAAGGGTCAATACATTTTGAATTGTATTGGCAAGCTTCACTTTTATGTATAACAAGAGTGGATCCTATCATTATATGCATATTTGGCTAGGTAGAGTTTGAGGCTTCTTTGCATAAAGCAGTATTTTATCTTATCTTTTCAAAAGGGTTTTAAAGTCTTTTGTCAAATTTCTTTTCCAAGTTCCTTGAACTACTTGGTAGAAACTCAAGTGTTCAAACCCTTGTCAAATCTCTTGAGCACCTTGGTAACCCCAAGTGCAACAAGTTTTATCAAAACTCATGAGTTCCTTGGTAAAGCCCCAAGTACACCATGCTCTTGAGCACCTTGGTAACCCCAAGTGCAACAAGCTTTACAAAATCTCTTTGAATTCCTTGGTAGACACACAAGGGCATCAAGTTTTTATATTAGAAGTTGGAATGTCGAGATCTCCCATAGTTCAAACTTTAGTTGCTCAGTATTGTCCATAACCGGGGACACGGCTAAGTACTTAGATTTTTATTTACTTCTGCAGAAGGAGTACACTTTACCCACATGACACAATCCCATCTTGTTGCCACCAGTGGCCTACTGGATTAGTGCTCACCAAGATGGAGTACTGGCAGATTGAGAATGTGTCGAAGTCTTTCCAAAAGGTCCTCCCATACATCATTGCTAGCTTTGTCTTCAGCCCCATGAAGCATTCCAGATCCCCATGTCCAGAACTAAAGACAATGTATGGGTCTTCCTAATGTAATTGACTAAGCCAGAGCCATAATAGCATGTGGTTGTACATGGAAGCCACAATTGGAGAAACATGTTTGATCTCTAAGTTTCCTAGGTGGTTTTCTCTTGGAGCACAACACAAAGTGATTGCCATAGACATGGTTCCCTTTTGTTGCCACCTTCTCCAAAACTTTAAAGTATTCTCCACCTAGGTGGTTCATTGAGTCCTTGTTTTATTATGTAAAACACAAGTCCTTTTCTCATCCTTTGTAAAATCACAACATGTATCTCTTTTCAAAACATAGCATGGCTAAGCATGTACAACTTCAATATTTTCTCTAAGGAGTGTATAGGGAATCCTATTAGGATTTAGCATAGCACAAGTATAAAATATCTTTTCATGCATATTTTCAAAATCCACTAAGTATAGTAATAAAAATAGTAGGACTTTTGTATGATAGTGTAACTTGCCTTTTTGTTTAGGGAATGATAGTCACTTCTTGATCTTGCTAGTCTCACACTTTGCTAATTTCACTACAAACAAACAAGCAATCACCAAATAAACTAACATTCCAATCATTTAAACAAATAATTCACATACACAAAGCAATGGTTCCTAAGTCTTTTGTAAAAAGAGGGTTCTATTGCAAGGTTGATCTCTTTTAGGTTTATAAACTTTGTAAGGTCCACATTGGTCATTTACCAAATTTGGCAAAGTCACTTGTATTTGGGTTTTATCCTAAGACCATTTAAAATCATTCATCATTTTATGTGGTGAAAATTTATTCTCATCAAAGTAAAATCTTAGGTTTTTCACCAAGTGAGTTGTCCTTAGCATGATTTGGGGTTTTGGACTAGTAGGTTTGGTCTAAAACATTTTCCCAAAGTTTTCATTTTCATAAACATTTTTATACCAAAATCCATTCTCTTTATTTAGTTAGAAAATGGCTAAGTTAACTAATTCAACTTAAATTTCACCAAAATCATTTTTAACACTATGGGTTGGTTCCTAGGGTCAGTAAGGTCACTCAAATCCATTTTGCAAAAGATTTAATCCTAAAATAAAATTTTAAACAATTTTTATACTCTAAATAAGTACACAAATGTTTCTGTAATTTCCAACAAGCTAACATATACTATTTTCAAAACTAGGGCCATGATTGGCTAGAGCTTGTTCTCCTGATTTCATTGATATAAAATTTGTCAAATTTGGACGTGTGGATCAAAAGTTATAAAGGTTTAAAGTTTGCAAAACATTCTGTTTTCAAATCTGTTTTTAAACGAAACAGAGGACACGCGGCGCGTTGTAACTGGCTGGTACCGGTTCGGCCGGATCGTGGCTGTGGGGCGTTGGATCTAGTTTGATCGTACGGCACAGGGTGCGTACCTCTTCGCGGCTTAAGTCCTCTAATCCTGCTCGCTCACTCTGAATCGAACGGCTACAAACATTCAGACCGAAAACAGGCGGCGCTGTGCGGTGGTGCAGGGCGACGGCAATGACGAGATGCTCATGGTGGTTCTAGGAAGCGAGGATGATAGAGGGGGTGCTTACCGTGTTCGCGAGGACGCGGTGGTGCTCAAGGTACTGCTGGCTTGATAAGGGGCGCTCGGGGATAGTCGTAATTCCTCGCCGGAGTTGGAGCTGGCGTCGGACGACTCTGTTCGTGGTTGACGGTGATGCTGTAGTTCACGCGGGGCAAGACAGGAGTGTGGTCAGGTGCGTACGATGGTCGCGAGTAAAGGAGCATCAAAATGGGGTAAGGGAAAAGTCTGTGCTCACCGGGGAAGTTCGCCGGAGTCGAGGCCGACGGTGGTAGCGAGTAGAGCTTGTCTGCAGATCGCCCTAGGGCATGACAGGAGCACATTAGATGCGCGTGATCATGGCGATGTTGAGTGTGTGAACGAGAGTGATCGGGGCGGTCTGTTTCACCTGAGATTCGTCGCCGGAGTTGAAGACAGACGCGGCGGCGTCGGAAGCTTGACGTAGGCGACGTTCTGGGGCGCCCGCGTTTGAACGGTGGGTACGGGAGGAAACGTTTAAGAGTGGGGAAACTGCGTGCTTGGTCAATGGGGCAAGGGGAGGCAGTGTGTGGCCGGAATTGATAGAGGAAGCTCGTCGGAGCAGAGGGTGTTCGGGGTGGAATTGAGGGCGGTCTAAGGCGTGCGAGTGCGAGGCATCCAAGGGGAATTATAGAGGAGGCTTGGGCGTTTCTCTCTGCACAGTCAAGGCGAGGTAAAGGCTCGGCATTACTGCGAATTGATCGCGCGGAGTGAATGGCTGCAACGGCAGCGAGGTGAGGGGCGTGGTTTGCGCGAGGAAGAAGAAGGGTGAACAGGAAAATGGGTCCAGTCGTCAGTGGGGAAAAGAAACGAGGGGGGGGTCCACCTGTCATTCTCTGTGCGGGTTAGATAGTTGGTTCGAAGCGTTTTCCGCGGGGAGGAGAATTGGGCTGGCTTGCTGGGCCTGTGGGCTGCCTGGGTTGGGTTGGCCTTTTCCATTTTTTTTTACTCTGTCTGATTCTTTTTCCTTTTCTTTTTCTGATTTCTGTTTTGAATTTCAATTCAAATAAACATCAACCAAAACAACTCAAACAACACTCAAATTCGAAATTATGCAATTAGTTCTGTTTAGTGATAAGGTCAAAAGTCCAATTTTAAAATAATAATAACTTTATTAACCATACCTTAATTAAATAAAATGGAGTTTTTGTTTACTTAATCATGGTTTGATTTATTAAATAATAATTCTTATTTGAAAACACTTTCAAATCTAAAACAGTAGGTTTTAAAGAATGATTTGTTTTAAAACAGAATACTTCTTATTTCAAGGTCCATTAGTAATTAAATATATTAGACTTTCATTATTATTTCCAATAGGTTTTATTTTATTGAGATATTTATTTTGAAATCTAATTCAAAACATTTTAGTAGGTTTAATTAAGAAAACAAAATGCTTATTTAAAATAAATTAACAAGCTTTGATGTTTTAATTAAAAAGGTAAAACCTTTTATTAAATAAAGTTGGATATCAAATCCTTTATTATATTATCTACTTATCCTTTATTATTTTTATTTAAACCTTTGCTATTTAATTTAGATTAATATGCTTTAATTCACAAGTTTGGCCAAGGTTTAATTGGCTTTATAAAATATTCTTTATTTAGATCTACCTTTTCTTTTTGAATGCCAAATCTTTTATCTTAAAGATCCAAATATTATTTCTAAAAATATTTATTTTCCTTTATTAAAAATGTTTATCTTTTTATTTCCTTTTAGGATCTTATTTAATTCAAATGGATTTGAGGTTCCATTTAAATTCAAAAAGTTTCTTCTGGCTCTAAAATTCACACAAAAATTTTAATTTATTCATTTATTTTCACATTACAAGATTTAGAAAATCTTGGGATGTGACAGGCTACCACCCTAAAATAAATCTCGTCCCGAGATTTGGGGAAGGTAGGGTTGCAAACAAGTTCAATCAACTAGGGTACTACCACCCTTAAAATTTTCAAACAAAAATTACATATTGGCCTTCTTGGGTCCTGAAAAACTTTTCTAAGCAACTTTTGCTTTATTTCTACACTTGACTCATGGGCCAAGGTTGAGTTTCTCCATAGGCTTGTTCAACTTGTTTTTCATCCTATCTGGACAGTTGCTTGCATAATGTCCTGGATTCTTGCAGTTGAAACAATTAATGTCCATAAGTTCTTTGCGTTGCTCTTGTGGGCAAGTTGCTACATAGTGGCCTGGTTCTTTGCAGTTGTTGCACCACACTTGGTCAATCTCTTTATTCTTCTTGTTTTCTGGGCATCCACTGGAGTAGTGTCCCATTTCCTTACATTTACGACATTGCACAAGGCTCATGTCCTGCTTGGGCTTCTTGATTTTCCTTGATCCTTTGAATTGGGTCGTCTTGTTTGGATGCAGGAGTGGTCCTTTTCCTTTGGTAGATTTGGATCCTTCTTGTAGCCTTTGTTCCACCATGGCATAGATAGGGCATAGACCTGGAGTATGGTCACTTCCTTCACAAAGGTAGCAAGTGGCTTGAGAGGTAGGACATTGTCCAACAGGATGATCTTCTTCACAATTGGGGCATTGTCCTTCATGTTCCTTGGCAGTATGATCCTTGTCTCCACAAATAGTGCAAGCTGGGGCTCCATCTAGGACAATATTCTTTTCATCCCTGTTATCATACTTACTCCTAGGATAGTTTTCTTCCATGCTAATCATTTGATTAGTCACCTTAAGCATCAGTTGAGACTGTTCTTCCAAAAATCTTTGGAGTGCTGGATCCTTATCACTGTTGTTGATTAAGAATCGAGCTGTTAGTTGGTTCAACTGGTGTTGGGTTGCTATGAGCTCTCTTAGGCTTTCAGCTTGGTTGGTGTTGGTGTCATCAACCTTGGAGTCCTTTGGAGAAGTCATCTGTTTGGGTTGAAGAGAATTTAGAATAGGCAAGACATTTCTAAGGAATTATTTCTAAACACACATTACAATTTACACAAACAATGTTCATGCAATCAAACAAATATTTCACTCAAACAAGGTTCAAGCACATACTTAGGCAACAAAAATATTTTCGTTACACCACATAAATGGGTGTGTTTGACTTATCTATAAATGGTGGTCCATCTACATGGTTCACTTGTGATCTTTCCTTCCTTCATGATTCTTCTTGTATGAGATCTTGGTTTCCTTGAGGAAAACTCTTGGTCTCAATGCTTCAAACTTGTTGATGGCTTCTTCTTATTTTGCATTCCCTCAGTCTCCATATCTTGAGCAAAATTCCCTTGTCTCACTTGTAGTCCTTAGTGGTTTCCAAGTTGGAAGTCCTTGGTGAATATGCTGAAGATGTTGAAGTCATTAGAGTTGAAGTAGCTGGAGAAATCCTTTGCATATGATGAAGTCTTTGGTCATGGTTAGGGTTTTCCATCATGTTGAAGTAGAAGAGGTGTAGAGTTGAAACCAAAATGGTTGAGGAAAGAGTATACAAGTTTGTTTGTAAATAAGTTTTGGATCAAAATACAACTCCTATTTTCTAAGGGTTTTTGTCCAATCCTAGGTTTACAAATCCTACAGGCAACACAATGCTCTGATACCATCTGTCGGGGTCCCAACCTTACATAAGGTAGGTTCCTCCTGTGTTTTACAATGCTAGTCCCTGGATCAATAGCTAGCATCCACAGTTAAGATGTAATATCAAGATACAAAGGTCATATTATAAATCTATAACCAGGAATAACATAAGTTTATTACATCAAATATAGCTCATTTGGCTATTACATTACATTTGCAGCGGAATATCTATAAGTATGGGTCCATCATCTTCAAAGTGCCACAGGCAGATGTTGGTTGTAGATTTTGTAGTCCTAGTCAATCAAACAATCTTCATTTTAAAACAATCAATCTGCAACATTTCAAATTACAGCCACAAGGGTCAATACATTTTGAATTGTATTGGCAAGCTTCACTTTTATGTATAACAAGAGTGGATCCTATCATTATATGCATATTTGGCTAGGTAGAGTTTGAGGCTTCTTTGCATAAAGCAGTATTTTATCTTATCTTTTCAAAAGGGTTTTAAAGTCTTTTGTCAAATTTCTTTTCCAAGTTCCTTGAACTACTTGGTAGAAACTCAAGTGTTCAAACCCTTGTCAAATCTCTTGAGCACCTTGGTAACCCCAAGTGCAACAAGTTTTATCAAAACTCATGAGTTCCTTGGTAAAGCCCCAAGTACACCATGCTCTTGAGCACCTTGGTAACCCCAAGTGCAACAAGCTTTACAAAATCTCTTTGAATTCCTTGGTAGACACACAAGGGCATCAAGTTTTTATATTAGAAGTTGGAATGTCGAGATCTCCCATAGTTCAAACTTTAGTTGCTCAGTATTGTCCATAACCGGGGACACGGCTAAGTACTTAGATTTTTATTTACTTCTGCAGAAGGAGTACACTTTACCCACATGACACAATCCCATCTTGTTGCCACCAGTGGCCTACTGGATTAGTGCTCACCAAGATGGAGTACTGGCAGATTGAGAATGTGTCGAAGTCTTTCCAAAAGGTCCTCCCATACATCATTGCTAGCTTTGTCTTCAGCCCCCATGAAGCATTCCAGATCCCCATGTCCAGTAACTAAAGACAATGTATGGGTCTTCCTAATGTAATTGACTAAGCCAGAGCCATAATAGCATGTGGTTGTACATGGAAGCCACAATTGGAGAAACATGTTTGATCTCTAAGTTTCCTAGGTGGTTTTCTCTTGGAGCACAACACAAAGTGATTGCCATAGACATGGTTCCCTTTTGTTGCCACCTTCTCCAAAACTTTAAAGTATTCTCCACCTAGGTGGTTCATTGAGTCCTTGTTTTATTATGTAAAACACAAGTCCTTTTCTCATCCTTTGTAAAATCACAACATGTATCTCTTTTCAAAACATAGCATGGCTAAGCATGTACAACTTCAATATTTTCTCTAAGGAGTGTATAGGGAATCCTATTAGGATTTAGCATAGCACAAGTATAAAATATCTTTTCATGCATATTTTCAAAATCCACTAAGTATAGTAATAAAAATAGTAGGACTTTTGTATGATAGTGTAACTTGCCTTTTTGTTTAGGGAATGATAGTCACTTCTTGATCTTGCTAGTCTCACACTTTGCTAATTTCACTACAAACAAACAAGCAATCACCAAATAAACTAACATTCCAATCATTTAAACAAATAATTCACATACACAAAGCAATGGTTCCTAAGTCTTTTGTAAAAAGAGGGTTCTATTGCAAGGTTGATCTCTTTTAGGTTTATAAACTTTGTAAGGTCCACATTGGTCATTTACCAAATTTGGCAAAGTCACTTGTATTTGGGTTTTATCCTAAGACCATTTAAAATCATTCATCATTTTATGTGGTGAAAATTTATTCTCATCAAAGTAAAATCTTAGGTTTTTCACCAAGTGAGTTGTCCTTAGCATGATTTGGGGTTTTGGACTAGTAGGTTTGGTCTAAAACATTTTCCCAAAGTTTTCATTTTCATAAACATTTTTATACCAAAATCCATTCTCTTTATTTAGTTAGAAAATGGCTAAGTTAACTAATTCAGCTTAAATTTCACCAAAATCATTTTTAACACTATGGGTTGGTTCCTAGGGTCAGTAAGGTCACTCAAATCCATTTTGCAAAAGATTTAATCCTAAAATAAAATTTTAAACAATTTTTATACTCTAAATAAGTACACAAATGTTTCTGTAATTTCCAACAAGCTAACATATACTATTTTCAAAACTAGGGCCATGGTTGGCTAGAGCTTGTTCTCCTGATTTCATTGATATAAAATTTGTCAAATTTGGACGTGTGGATCAAAAGTTATAAAGGTTTAAAGTTTGCAAAACATTCTGTTTTCAAATCTGTTTTTAAACGAAACAGAGGACACGCGGCGCGTTGTAACTGGCTGGTACCGGTTCGGCCGGATCGTGGCTGTGGGGCGTTGGATCTAGTTTGATCGTACGGCACAGGGTGCGTACCTCTTCGCGGCTTAAGTCCTCTAATCCTGCTCGCTCACTCTGAATCGAACGGCTACAAACATTCAGACCGAAAACAGGCGGCGCTGTGCGGTGGTGCACGGCGGCGACGGCCGGACGAGATGCTCGCGGTGGTTCTAGGAAGCGAGGATGATAGAGGGGGTGCTTACCGTGTTCGCGAGGACGCGGTGGTGCTCAAGGTACTGCTGGCTTGATAAGGGGCGCTCGGGGATAGTCGTAATTCCTCGCCGGAGTTGGAGCTGGCGTCGGACGGCTCTGTTCGTGGTTGACGGCGATGCTGTAGTTCACGCGGGGCAAGACAGGAGTGTGGTCAGGTGCGTACGATGGTCGCGAGTAAAGGAGCATCAAAATGGGGTAAGGGAAAAGTCTGTGCTCACCGGGGAAGTTCGCCGGAGTCGAGGCCGACGGTGGTAGCGAGTAGAGCTTGTCTGCAGATCGCCCTAGGGCATGACAGGAGCACATTAGATGCGCGTGATCATGGCGATGTTGAGTGTGTGAACGAGAGTGATCGGGGCGGTCTGTTTCACCTGAGATTCGTCGCCGGAGTTGAAGACAGACGCGGCGGCGTCGGAAGCTTGACATAGGCGACGTTCTGGGGCGCCCGCGTTTGAACGGTGGGTACGGGAGGAAACGTTTAAGAGTGGGGAAACTGCGTGCTTGGTCAATGGGGCAAGGGGAGGCAGTGTGTGGCCGGAATTGATAGAGGAAGCTCGTCGGAGCAGAGGGTGTTCGGGGTGGAATTGAGGGCGGTCTAAGGCGTGCGAGTGCGAGGCATCCAAGGGGAATTATAGAGGAGGCTTGGGCGTTTCTCTCTGCACAGTCAAGGCGAGGTAAAGGCTCGGCATTACTGCGAATTGATCGCGCGGAGTGAATGGCTGCAGCGGCAGCGAGGTGAGGGGCGTGGTTTGCGCGAGGAAGAAGAAGGGTGAACAGGAAAATGGGTCCAGTCGTCTGGGGGCAAAACAAACGAGGGGGGGGTCCACCTGTCATTCTCTGTGCGGGTTAGATAGTTGGTTGAGCGTTTTCCATGGGAGGAGAATTAAATTTTCTTCTTTGGGCACGTCTGGGTTGGGTTGGCCTTTTCCATTTTTTTTTACTCTGTCTGATTCTTTTTCCTTTTCTTTTTCTGATTTCTGTTTTGAATTTCAATTCAAATAAACATCAACCAAAACAACTCAAACAACACTCAAATTCGAAATTATGCAATTAGTTCTGTTTAGTGATAAGGTCAAAAGTCCAATTTTAAAATAATAATAACTTTATTAACCATACCTTAATTAAATAAAATGGAGTTTTTGTTTACTTAATCATGGTTTGATTTATTAAATAATAATTCTTATTTGAAAACACTTTCAAATCTAAAACAGTAGGTTTTAAAGAATGATTTGTTTTAAAACAGAATACTTCTTATTTCAAGGTCCATTAGTAATTAAATATATTAGACTTTCATTATTATTTCCAATAGGTTTTATTTTATTGAGATATTTATTTTGAAATCTAATTCAAAACATTTTAGTAGGTTTAATTAAGAAAACAAAATGCTTATTTAAAATAAATTAACAAGCTTTGATGTTTTAATTAAAAAGGTAAAACCTTTTATTAAATAAAGTTGGATATCAAATCCTTTATTATATTATCTACTTATCCTTTATTATTTTTATTTAAACCTTTGCTATTTAATTTAGATTAATATGCTTTAATTCACAAGTTTGGCCAAGGTTTAATTGGCTTTATAAAATATTCTTTATTTAGATCTACCTTTTCTTTTTGAATGCCAAATCTTTTATCTTAAAGATCCAAATATTATTTCTAAAAATATTTATTTTCCTTTATTAAAAATGTTTATCTTTTTATTTCCTTTTAGGATCTTATTTAATTCAAATGGATTTGAGGTTCCATTTAAATTCAAAAAGTTTCTTCTGGCTCTGAAATTCACACAAAAATTTTAATTTATTCATTTATTTTCACATTACAAGATTTAGAAAATCTTGGGATGTGACAGGGGCACTCTTGCCCCTCCTTTTATAGGTGGGAGAGCGCGGCCAAGGGGGAGGGAGTCCCCCCCCCAAGTCGGCCTCCTTGGCCGGCGGTGGAGGGAGGAGGACTTCCTCCCGAAGTAGGTTTCCTACTCTCCCTCCACCAAGCAAACTTGCCGTTTGACTTTTCAAACTAGGATTTGATTTATTCCTTTATTTTGCTCAGCAATGACACCTAGTACATGATGCAATCATTCCAACTTGTTATGACACATTCATGTACCCTTCCCCTCCGGAGTGTCGGACCTTCCGGAACCTTCTAGAACATTCTCGATGAAAACACCGGAATCATTCCCCAACTCCGAAATAGGACTTTCCTTATATGAATCTGATTCTCCGGACCATTCCGGATCTCCTCGTGATATCCTGGATCCTATCCGAGACTCCGAACATTCTGTCTCTTACTCATCATTCCATAACTACTCAATAACATTGAATCCTTAAGTGTGTCTCCCTACGGTTCGTGAATTATGCGGACGTGATCGAGACACTTCTCCGAACAATAACCAATAGAGGAATCTGGAAATTCATATGGCTCCCACATATTTCTACGATTACTTTGCGATCGAATGAACCACTTACATACGATACCAATTTCCCTTTGTCTCAGGATAGTTTACTTATCCGAGGTTTTGATCGTCGGTATCTCTGCATACCTAGTTCAACCTCGTTACCGATAAGTACTCTTTTCTCGTTCCCGTGATATGTGATCCCTTGTGAGCCAGTCACATTCTTGCAACCTAATTGGATGACATTCCACCGAGAGGGCCTAGAGTATATCTATCCGTCATATGGATGGACAAATCCCACTCTTGATTCATGTGTCTCAACCCATACTTTCCAAACACTCAATGCCACCTTTATAGCCACCCAGTTACGGTGTGGTGTTTGATGTCATCAAAGCATCCTTCCGGTGATGGTGATAAGCATGATCTCATGGTCGAAGGAATTAGGTTACTATGTATCATAAAGCATATATCAATTGAACTATTAAAATTACTTGATCTTTATGCTATGCTTATCTATAGGAGTATGTCCATCATACCATTCTCCTAATGATATGATCTTGTTGTTAATAACATCTCAATTTTCATGATAGGGAAACCACAATCATCTATTAGCCAACAAGCTAGTATTATGAAGAGGCTTTACTAGGGACTCTAATTTAGTTTACAAATCACACAAGTATTAATGTTTCCTGGTTAATACTGTTATAGCATGAATGCAATCATTTATCATAAACACAAAGATATAATAAAACTATATTTATTACTGCCTCTAGGGCATATCTCCAATAGCCTAACAGCCAAAAACTGCTAGGCCTCACTAGCTTCGGAGACTAATGTTGGGGGAATAACCCCCGGTAGGGTCATTAGGGGTAAAATATTACCCAGCTTGGCTTATGCCGAGTCAAAGAATCCTCTGGCCGGGTATCAACGGCCGGGTACCAAGCGTAGGCATGTCTGACATAAAACTATGTCGGCCCGCATAAGACAAATTTGTTTACCTTGCAGGAAGCAATGAGCCGGGTCTCACGAGGGAGGGATGAGTCAGGGAGGACGCGTGGAAGCTTTCCGAGTGAGATTCAGGAGGAACCAAGGTAAAGCATGGTCAAAAGAGAAGGGTCACGCCGGGTGACACAAAAGGAGCGGGGTGACGTCCAAAGCAAGGGCTGACGTACAAAGTCACGATATGACGCCAAAAGAGTTGGAGGCTACGTACGAGAAGACCGTTAGCTGTATGGCTTTGTGGACTGGGTGAAGGGCTCAGGGCAAGCCCATGACCCGGCCCGCACAGTAAGGACCAAGACCAAAACAGTAACCCTAGGACCCAAAGGGTTGTAACCTAGCTGGCCATCGCCTATATAAGGAGGGGCATTGCTAGGGTTTAAGGAGGTTGGACCAAGTAGGAAACTAGTGCCCTGAGGCTATTCTCAAACAGCTCTAGGAGCACTTGTAAACTTCTTGGATCAATAAAAATCCTAAGTGTGGATAGTTCATATTGTTCTTCGTGCGTGGCTGGACCGTGCACTCCCTCCCAAGTTACCACAAGCGTCCATTCAGCCCCCAACTTAAGCCTACCCGTGGCATCTATCATGACACCACCACGACAATAACATCAAACGTCACACCGTAATAGGGTGACTATAAAGATGGGTTCAGTGCTACAAAGGTGTTATGTTGAGGCTCATGGATCAAAAGTGAAATTTTTCCATCCCGATGATGTATAGATATAATCTGGGCCCTCTCGATGATATCACATTAGTTATCTTGCAAGCAAGTGATTTGATCACTAGAATGTTATATCACGGGAACAAGAAAAGAGTACATATCGGTAACGAGACCAAACTAGGTGTGAAGATACCAATGATCGAATCTCAGACATGTAATATATCGCGAGACAAAGGGATTGAGTTACATGTGTATAAGGTTATCACAGAAGTCATCATTGAATGTGTGGGAGTCAGTACGGATCTCCAGGTCCCGCTACTGATTATTGATCGGAGAGGGGTCTAGATCATGTCTACATTACTCGCAAACCATAGGGTGACATGCTTAAGGGATACCGACACCATTCGGCTCAAATAATATGCTAGAGAAAGAAAAAGAAAGCGCATGAATTTATTTCACAAGACACCGGAAGTGTTTCGGTTGAAATTGCTGAAACTGGTTCTGCATGTGAAATTGAAATGTTGTAAGGGGTTTTATGTGAATGTTTGTTAATTAAAGTAATTAACAAAATTCTAAATAAATAAATAAAAGAGTTTTATTTAAATGAGAGCTTGCATTAAATTAATTTGGTGGAAATTTAATGCATGTGAGTGGATTTTTGAGTGGAGGCATGTTTATGTGAGTGGAGGCTTTTCATTTTGAGTGGGAGCTCCACCCACATGAATGTGGAAGAGGTCGGGGAAGCCACCATGGCTAGGCGCCATGCCACTTGGGTGCCCCCTCTCCCTATAAAAGTCCTCCCTCTCCTCCTCTCATATCACAGCTCCTCGTGAAGGATCTCTCTCCCCCCTTTAGAATTTCCCCATGGTCTCTGATCAGCGAGATACATGTTCCCAGTGGCTTTTTATGGAAGGATTTGTTTTGTAGAGGGAGTGTCCCAACCTTTAAACAATATAAGGTGGAGTCCCCTGTGTTTACAATGCTAGTCCCTGGATCAATAGCTAGCATCCACAGTTGATATGTAATGTCAAGAAACAAAGGTCATAATATAACTTTATAACCAGGAATAACATAGTTTTATTACATCTTACATAGCTCATTTGGCTATTACATTACATTGCAGCGGAATAACTATAAGCATGTGGTCCTTCATCTTCAAAGTGCCACAGGCAGATGTTGGTTGTAGACTTTGTAATCCTAATCAATCAATCTTCACTAAAAATCAATCAAACCTGCAACATTACAAGTTACAGCCACAAGGGTCAATATATTTGAATTGTATTGGCAAGTTTCACTACTAAGTATAATATGAGTGGATCATATCATTACATGCATTTTTGGATAAGTAGGGTTTAAGGCTTATTTGCATAAAGCAATACTTTACCCTATCTTTTCAAAATGGTTTTGGTCCTTTGTCAAATCTCCTTTTCAAAATTCCTTGAACTCCTTGGTAGAAACTCAAGTGTTGAAGTCTTTGTCAAAATCCCTTGAGCTCCTTGGTAACCCCAAGTGCATCAAGTTTTATCAAAAATCTCATGAGTTCCTTGATAACCCCAAGTGTTCATGTTTTCATCAAAATCTCTTGAGTTCCTTGGTAACCCCAAGTACATCAAGTTTTATCAAAGTCTCTTGAGCTCCTTGGTACCCCCAAGTGCATCAAGTCTTTAAAAGTTTTCTTTTAGAAATTAGAATGTCGAGATTTCCCATAGCTTCAAACTTTAGTTGCTCAGTATTGTCCATAACCGGGGACACGGCTAAGTACTTAGATTTTATTATCTTCTGCAGAAGTAGTACACTTTACCCACATGTCACAATCCCATCCTTTTGCCACCAGTGGCCACTAGATTAGTGCTCACCAAGATGGAGTACCGGCATATTGAGAATGTGACGAAGTCTTTCCAGAGGGTCCTCCCATACACCATTGCTAGCTTGTCTTCAGCACCCATGTAGGATTCTAGGTCCCCATGTCCAGTAAACTAAAGACAATGTATGGGTCTTCCCAATGTAGTTGACTAAGCCAGAGCCATAATAGCATGTGGTTGCACACGAAAGCCACAATTGGAGAAACATGTTCAATCTCTAAGTTTCCTGGGTGGTTTCCTTTGTAGCACAACACAAAGAGATTGCCATAGACATGGTCCCTTTTGTTGCCACCTTCTCCAATACTCAAAGTATCCTTGGCCACCCAGGTGGTTCATTGAGTCCTTGTTTTATTATATAAAAACACAAGTCCTTTTCTCAACTTCATAAAATCTCAACATGTATCTCTTTTCAAAATATAGCATGGCTAAGCATGTAACAACTACAATGTTTTCACTAAGGAATGTATAGGGAATCCTATTAGGATTTAGCATAGCATAAGTATAGAAATTCTTTTCATGCATGTTTCAAAATCCACTAAGTATAATGAAAATAGTAGGACTTTAGATGATAGTGTAACTTGCCTTTTTGGTAGGGAATGTTGGTTCACTCCTTGATCTTGCTAGTCTCACACTTATCTAACTTCACTACAATCAATCAAGCAAACACAATATCAACTAGCATTCCAAACCAATAATCAATCAAACAATTCACTCACATAAAACAATGGGATCTAAGTCATGCATGAGCATGCAAGAGATAGGTTTATTTGCAAAGGTGGTGTCCACTAGGTTTCTAAACTTTGTAAGGTTCAAGTTGGACATTTTTCCAAAGTAGCAAAGTCATTTGCAAAAGGGTTTTGTCCATAAACCATTTTTAAATCCAATCATCATTTTATGTGGTGGAAAATATTTTTATCAAAGCAACAACCTTAAGTTGTTCACAAAATAAGTTGTTGTTTCTCAAAACTTGGTGTTTAGGGTCAGTAGGTTTGATCCAAAACATTTTCCCAAAGTTTTTACTCCAAAAGCATTTTCATAACAAAACCATTAATTTTATTTGGCTAGAAATGGGCTAAATCCATTAGTCCATTCTAAACTTTACCAAATTCGTTTTCAAAACCATGGGTTGGTTCCTAGGGTCAGTAAGTTCACAACAATCCAATTTGCCAAGGTTTCAAACTTAAAAACATTTTTGAATCATTTTTCTAATCTAAACAAGCATACAAATGTTTCTGCATAAACAAACAATCTAACAGATACTATTTGCTAAAAAATTCCAGGGTTTGCTAGGGCTTGTTCCACTGATTCCAACGATATAAAGTTTGCAACTTTTGGACGTGTGGATCAAAAGTTATAGGAGTTTCAAATCTTCATCTAATTCAGATTCAAATCTGTTTTTAAATCTAATACTGGCCACGCGTCGCTTTCCTATTCACTGGTACCGGTTCGGCCGGATCGGCTCTGCGGCGCGTTGGATCTAAATAGATCGCACGGTCCTGATCGCGTACCCCTTTGGTGCTAAGTGGATCTATCGTGTTCGTCAGATCACGATCCTACGGCGCTGGTTTGCTTGACCAAACGCGAGCGGCGCCGACGGTGGCTAGCGGCGGCGCACGGCCAGGTGGTGGCGCTACGGCAGTTACAGGAAGCAAAGAGGGGAGGGAAAGTGCTCACCAAGGTCGCAAGAACGTGGTGATGCTCGAGGTATAGTCGGCTTGGCAAGGGGCGCTCAGGGTTGCGGTGGATTGCTCGCTGGAGTAGGGTCTGGCGACGGGTGGTTCTGTTCGCGGTCGAAGGCGACGCTGTCGATCACGAGGAGGCAAACATAGGGTGTGGTCAGATGCAGGAGATCACATAGAAGACACGTGCATGAAGGATAAAGCTTGGGGCGGTCTGGACTCACCAGGAAACGTCGCCGGAGTGGAAGACAGACGCGGCGGTGCTCGGAGGCTTGTCGTGGTCGACGCTCTGGGGCGCCCGCGGTTGAACGGAGGGCACAGGGAGGAGCGTCTGGGAGTGGTGAGTGTGCTCGTGTGCTCGGGGAGGCAGGAGGTGGCGAGGCTTAGCCGGAATTGGTCGGAGACGGTGGTCGGAACAGAGGGAGTTCTAGCTCGATTCGTGGCAGCCTGGGGGCGTGCTGGTTATGGTGACAGGGGGAAAACGGAGAGGGAGAGTGGGCGCTTATGTACACGTGGTCAGGGGCGAGATTAACGCGGCCATTACTCGTGAATTTATGCGCGGATTGAATGACAGAGAACGGCAGCGAGGTTTGGGGAGAAGGGGTCGCGCGGGTGAGGAGGATGAACAGGAGAGTGGGGTTAGCTGGTCAGTGAGAAAAGGAGTGAGGGGAGGGTCCACTAGTCATTCACTGCACGGGCTCGATAATGAGTGTGAATCGTTTTCTTTCTGGAGGGAGAGAGGGGCTGGTACTGGGCCTTGTTGGGCTTTGCCGACTGGGCTGGTCCAGATTCCATTTTTTTCTGTCTGAAACCTTTTTCTTTTTCCATTTCTAATTTCTGTTTTGAAATTCAAACAAACAAACAATACTCAAATCAATTCAAACAATCACCATACTTTGTAACTTTGAATTTGGTTCTGTTCAGTAACATAAACCAAAATTCCAAAACCAAAATAATAATTTTATTTAGGGTCCATTATTAATAAAATAGACCATTGTTATTAAATCAAATAGGATTTGTTTTATTTAAATACTCCTTTTGAAACCTAATTATTTTCAAAACCAAATCAGTAGGTTTTATTTGGGAAAATAAAATACTTAGAAAACTTATTTGAAATAAATAAATAAGTTTTGATGGTTAATTAAAATGGTAAAATCTTTATTTATAAAACTTGGATATTAAATCCTCATTATTTTATTTTAAATCAACCTTTACTATTTTTATCAAAACAAAACATTTTATTTCAAAAGCTTGGCCAAGGTTTAATTTGGCTCTATAAAATAATCTTTATTTATAAAACTTCTATTTCTTTTAAAAACCAAATCCTTTATTTAAAAGATCCAAAATAATAATTCCAAAATATTTTATTTTCCTTTCTCAAAAGTTTATCTTTTTAAATCCCTTTAGGATTTATTTGATCCAAATTGGTTTGAAGTTTCCAATTGGATTCAAAAAATTTCTTCTCACTCTGAAAATCAAACAAAGTTTTATTTTATTCATTTATTTTTCACATTACAAGATTTGGAAAATCATGGGATTTGACAGGCTACCACCCTTAAAATAAATCTCGTCCCGAGATTTGGGAAAGCTAGGTTTACAAGTAGGCTCAAAACAACTTGGGTACTACCACCCTTAAAATTTTCAAACCAAAATTACAAGTTGGCCTTCTTGGGATCTTGGGAAAACTTCTCTGGGCAAACATTTGCATTGTGTCCTTTGTTTCCATACTTGACTCATGGGCCAAGGTTGAGTTTCTCCATAGGTTTGTTCAACTTGTTCTTCATCTTTTCTGGACAGTTGCTTGCATAATGTCCTGGGTTCTTGCAATTGAAACAGTTGATATCCTTGAGTTCTTTACGTAGCTCTTGTGGACAAGTTGCTACATAGTGGCCTAGCTCTTTGCAGTTGTTGCACACCACTTGGCTAATCTCTTTATTCTTCTGGTTCTCTGGGCATTCACTGTAATAGTGTCCCATTTCTTTACACTTATGACATTGCACATGGCTTTTGTCCTTCTTTTGCTTCTTCGGTTTCTTTGGTCCTTTGAATTGGGTTGTTTTGTTTGGAGGTATAAGTGGTCCTTTTCCTTTGTCATCAACCTTCTGGGTTGACTTGGATCCACCTTGTCTCCTTTGTTCCACAATGGAATAGATGGTGCATTGGATAGGAACATGGTTGTTTCCTTCACATAGATAGCAAGTAGCTTGAGAAGTGGGACATTGTCCAACAGGATGTTTCTCTTCACAGTTGGGGCATTGATCTCCATGCTCCTTGGAAGTATGATCCTTGTCTCCACAAATAATGCAAGCTGGGGCTCCATCTAGAATAACATTTCTGTCATACCTGTTGTCACTAACTCTTTTGGGATAGCTTTCTTCCATTTTGATCATTTGATCAGTCACTTTAAGCATCAATAGGCCTTGAGTTTCCAAAAATCCTTGCAGGGTTGGATCTTCTCCACTAGTGTTGGCTATGAATTGAGCTGTCACTTGGTTCAACTGATTCTGGGTTGCTATGAGCGCTTTCATGCTGTCTTCTTGGTTGGTGTTGGTGTCATCAACCTTGATGTTGGAGTCTCTTGGAGTAGTCATCTGTTTGGGTTGAAGAGAGTTTAGAATAGGCAAGATATTTCTAAGGTATCAATTCTAATCACACACATCACAATTCACACAAGCAATGTGCATGCAATCACAAACCAAACATTTCACTCAAACACAAAGTTCAAGCACATACTTAGGCAACAAAATATTTTTGTTACACCACATAAGTTGGTGAGTTTGTCTTAACTAAAATATGGTGGTCCATCTATATGGTTCACTTGTGATCTTTCCATCTTTCTTGGTTGCTTCTTCTTACTCGAGATCATGGTTTCCTTGAGAAAAACTCTTGGTTACAATACTTCAAGTGTAGTGAACTCCTTCTTATTTTGCATTCCCTTAGTCTCTAAATCTTGAGCAAGATTTCCTTGTCCCACTTGTAGTCCTTAGTGATATCCAAGTTGGAAGTCCTTGGTGAACATGCTGAAGATGTTGAACTCATTAGAGTTGAAGAAGTTGAAGTCATTAGAGTTGAAGAAGTCCTTTGCACATGGTGTAGTCTTTGGTCATGGGGTAGGTTTTCCATCAAGTTTGAAATAGAAGAGATGTAGAGTTGAAACCAAAGTGGGTGAGGAAAGAGTTTACAAGTGTTTTTGTAAATAAGTTTTGGATCAAAATATAACTCCTATTCTTCTAAGGGTTTTTGTCCAATCCTAGGGTTTACAAATCCTACAGGCAACACAATGCTCTGATACCATCTGTAGAGGGAGTTTCCCAACCTTTAAACAATATAAGGTAGAGTCCCCTGTGTTTACAATGCTAGTCCCTGGATCAATAGCTAGCATCCACAGTTGAGATGTAATATCAAGAAACAAAGGTCATAATATAACTTTATAACCAGGAATAACATAGTTTTATTACATCTTACAAGCTCATTTGGCTATTACATTACATTGCAGCGGAATAACTATAAGCATGGGGTCCTTCATCTTCAAACTGCCACAGGCAGATGTTAGACTTTGTAATCCTAATAAATAAATCTTCACAAAAAATCAATCAAACCTGCAACATTACAAGTTACAGCCACAAGGGTCAATACATTTGAATTGTATTGGCAAGTTTCACTACTAAGTATAATATGAGTGGATCATATCATTACATGCATTTTTGGCTAAGTAGGGTTTAAGGCTTATTTGCATAAAGCAATACTTTACCCTATCTTTTCAAAATATTTTTGGTCCTTTGTCAAATGTCCTTTTCAAAATTCCTTGAACTCCTTGGTAGAAACTCAAGTGTTCAAGTCTTTGTCAAAATCCCTTGAGCTCCTTGGTAACCCCAAGTGCATCAAGTTTTATCAAAAATCTCATGAGTTCCTTGGTAACCCCAAGTGTTCATGTTTTCATCAAAATCTCTTGAGTTCCTTAGTAACCCCAAGTACATCAAGTTTTATCAAAGTCTCTTGAGCTCCTTGGTACCCCCAAGTGCATCAAGTCTTTAAAAATTTTCTTTTAGAAATTAGAATGTCGAGATTTCCCATAGCTTAAAACTTTAGTTGCTCAGTATTGTCCATAACCGGGGACACGGCTAAGTACTTAGATTTTATTATCTTCTGCAGAAGTAGTACACTTTACCCACATGTCACAATCCCATCCTTTTGCCACCAGTGGCCACTGGATTAGTGCTCACCAAGATGGAGTACCGGCAGATTGAGAATGTGACGAAGTCTTTCCAGAGGGTCCTCCCATACACCATTGCTAGCTTGTCTTCAGCACCCATGTAGGATTCCAGGTCCCCATGTCCAATAAACTAAAGACAATGTATGGGTCTTCCCAATGTAGTTGACTAAGCCAGAGCCATAATAGCATGTGGTTGCACACGAAAGCCACAATTGGAGAAACATGTTCAATCTGTAAGTTTCCTGGGTGGTTTCCTTTGGAGCACAACACAAAGAGATTGCCATAGACATGGTCCCTTTTGTTGCCACCTTCTCCAATACTCAAAGTATCCTTGGCCACCCAGGTGGTTCATTGAGTCCTTGTTTTATTATATAAAAACACAAGTCCTTTTCTCAACTTCATAAAATCTCAACATGTATCTCTTTTCAAAATATAGCATGGCTAAGCATGTAACAACTACAATGTTTTCACTAAGGAATGTATAGGGAATCCTATTAGGATTTAGCATAGCATAAGTATAGAAATTTTTTTCATGCATGTTTCAAAATCCACTAAGTATAATGAAAATAGTAGGACTTTAGATGATAGTGTAACTTGCCTTTTTGGTAGGGAATGTTGGTTCACTCCTTGATCTTGCTAGTCTCACACTTTTCTAACTTCACTACAATCAATCAAGCAAACACAATATCAACTAGCATTTCAAACCAATAATCAATCAAAAATTCACTCACATAAAACAATGGGATCTAAGTCATGCATGTAAGCATGCAAGAGATAGGTTTATTTGCAAAGGTGGTCTCCACTAGGTTTCTAAACTTTGTAAGGTTCAAGTTGGACATTTTTCCAAAGTGGCAAAGTCTTTGCAAAAGGGTTTTGTCCATAAACCATTTTTAAATCCAATCATCATTTTATGTGGTGGAAAATATTTTTATCAAAGCAACAACCTTAAGTTGTTCACAAAATAAGTTGTTGTTTCTCAAAACTTGGTGTTTCGGGTCAGTAGGTTTGATCCAAAACATTTTCCCAAAGTTTTTACTCCAAAAGCATTTTCATAACAAAACCATTAATTTTATTTGGCTAGAAATGGGCTAAATCCATTATTCCATTCTAAACTTTACCAAATTCGTTTTCAAAACCATGGGTTGGTTCCTAGGGTCAGTAAGTTCACAACAATCCAATTTGCCAAGGTTTCAAACTTAAAAACATTTTTGAATCATTTTTCTAATCTAAACAAGCATACAAATGTTTCTGCATAAACAAACAATCTAACAGATACTATTTGCTAAACAAATTCAAGGGTTGGCTAGGTCTTGTTCCACTGATTCCAACGATATAAAGTTTGCAACTTTTGGACTTGTGGATCAAAAGTTATAGGAGTTTCAAATCTGCATCTAATTCAGATTCAAATCTGTTTTTAAATCTAATACTGGCCACGCGTCGTTTTCCTATTCGCTGGTACTGGTTCGGCCGGATCGGCTCTGCGGCGCGTTGGATCTAAATAGATCGCATGGTCCCGATCGCGTACCCCTTCGGTGCTAAGTGGATCTATCGTGTTCGTCAGATCACGATCCTACGGCGCTGGTTTGCTTGACCAAACGCGAGCAGCGCCGACGGTGGCTAGCGGCGGCGCACGGGCAGGCGGTGGCGCTATGGCGGTTACAGGAAGCAAAGAGGGGAGGGAAAGTGCTCACCGAGGTCGCAAGGTCGTGGTGATGCTCGAGGTACAGCCGGCTTGGAAAGGGGCTCTCAGGGTTACGGTGGATTGCTCGCCGGAGTAGGGTCTGGCGACGGGTGGTTCTGTTCGCGGTCGAAGGAGACGCTGTCGATCACGAGGAGGCAAACAGAGGGTGTGGTCAGATGCAGGAGATCACAGAGAAGACGCGTGCATGAAGGAGAAAGCTTGGGGCGGTCTGGACTTACCAGGAAACGTCGCCGGAGTGGAAGACAGACGCGGCGGCGCTCGGAGGCTTGTCGTGGTCGACGCTCTGGGGCGCCCGCGGTTGAACGGAGGGCATAGGGAGGAGCGTCTGGGAGTGGTGAGTGTGCTCGTGTGCTCGGGGAGGCAGGAGGTGGCGAGGCTTGGCCGGAATTTGTCGGAGACGGTGGTCGGAACAGAGGGAGTGCTAGCTCGATTCGTGGCAGCCTGGGGGCGTGCTGGTTATGGTGACAGGGGAAAGGGAGAGTGGGCGCTTATGTACGCGTGGTCAGGGGCGAGATTAACGCGGCCATTACTCGTGAATTTACGCGCGGATTGAATGACAGAGAACGGCAGCGAGGTTTGGGGAGAAGGGGTCGCGCGGGTGAGGAGGATGAACAGGAGAGTGGGGTCAGCTGGTCAGTGAGAAAAGGAGTGAGGGGAGGGTCCACTAGTCATTCACTGCACGGGCTCGATAATGAGTGTGAATTGTTTTCTTTCTTGAGGGAGAGAGGGGCTGGTACTGGGCCTTGTTGGGCTTTGCCGACTGGGCTGGTCCAGATTCTATTTTTTTTCTGTCTGAAACCTTTTTCTTTTTCCATTTCTAATTTCTGTTTTGAAATTCAAACAAACAAACAATACTCAAATCAATTCAAACAATCACCATACTTTGTAACTTTGAATTTGGTTCTGTTCAGTAACATAAACCAAAATTCCAAAACCAAAATAATAATTTTATTTAGGGTCCATTATTAAGAAAATAGACCATTGTTATTAAATCAAATAGGATTTGTTTTATTTAAATACTCCTTTTGAAACCTAATTATTTTCAAAACCAAATCAGTAGGTTTTATTTGGGAAAATAAAATACTTAGAAAACATATTTGAAATAAATAAATAAGTTTTGATGGTTAATTAAAATGGTAAAATCTTTATTTATAAAACTTGGATATTAAATCCTTATTATTTTATTTTAAATCAACCTTTACTATTTTTATCAAAACAAAACATTTTATTTCAAAAGCTTGGCCAAGGTTTAATTTGGCTCTATAAAATAATCTTTATTTATAAAACTTCTATTTCTTTTGAAAACCAAATCCTTTATTTAAAAGATCCAAAATAATAATTCCAAAATATTTTATTTTCCTTTCTCAAAAGTTTATCTTTTTAAATCCCTTTAGGATTTATTTGATCCAAATTGGTTTGAAGTTTCCAATTGGATTCAAAAAATTTCTTCTCACTCTGAAAATCAAACAAAGTTTTATTTTATTCATTTATTTTTCACATTACAAGATTTGGAAAATCTTGGGATGTGACATGTTTCTTCTGCTGCTTAGCTGGAGGGAGGGTGCGGAGGTTGTCGGGGTACCGGAATGTGTGTGTGATCACGGATGCACCACTACTTTTCGGTGCTGGACCTGCTGGACCGGATGGACTTCTTCTCGATCTTGAGATCGGCAAGCGTTTGACTACATCATCCACGAGTACAACCTCGTTAATGCTATTAGGTCTTCGAGGGTATGTATTCTATGGATGCATATCCACCTGTTGCTTGTATCTAGTAGATAAATCTTGGTACTTAGTTGTTCCCATCGTAGGATTTTTTTTCTATGTTGCGAACCCTTCAGTGGTATCAGAGCCGGATCTATGCGTAGATGCTTTGCACGGGTAGTACACATATGCGTATGTGGGTGCTGATGGTCATGTTATCGCTTCTTCCTTGTACTTTGGATATTGGTGGCATAGTGGGATGAAGGAGCCCAGGCATACTTTACATGTCCTCGCACATGAGACCTATTCCACGCTTGACATATAACTAGTTTTGCATACGTGGATTGTGGGTATCTGTCTCTCCTACTATAGTCAATATCTGATTTTGAATAACCATTATGTATTACTCCATAACACCGAAGACAAAAGAGTTTGTCGCTTAGAATGTCAAGTTTCTTGAAAAAGGAATTTTTTGCCAAAGTTAAGTGGAAGGACAATAGAACTTTAATAAGGTTAACGAACCTTAGCTATATGTGCTGAGTTGTGCAACGCCGGAAAATGTTCCAGAGGCAGCCACAATGCTTATGGCTCACGTGCATCAAAGGTTGTGGTCATAGAGAACTAAGTTCCAATTAAACCAAGTAGGTTGGGTAAACAATCAAATGCTAATATTTGAGAGTAAATCATTATTGTTTGACAATGACGAACCGGCTACATGCAAAGAAGCGATGGTGGGCCCTGTCTCTATCAAATGGCTTGAAGCCATAAAATCCATGATAGTTCAATACACGAGAAATCACGTTTTTTGAACTTGGAAGACCCTCCGGAAAGGTGTAAAAACCTATCAGTCGTATATGGATCTATAAAGAAACAGACATGGATGTCTCACATCTATGAAATGGTCGACATGTCGATAAAGTTTTTACGACAATATTCAAGGAGTTGACTACGTAAGATCTGATCTTTCATATCCATATTTAGTCTAGACGGATTAATGTAGCAACCACTACATATTATTTGGTATATGGTAGTTGAACAAACAAAACAACGTTCTTTTAATAGAATGGTTACCTAGGATGTGTGCATGACACAATCCAAAGGGTTTTGTTAATTCAAAGGATGCTAAAAAGGGCATGCAAACTTCAATGGTTGAAGTAAGCATCGCGGAGTTGGAATCTTCACCGTGACGAAACTGTTAAAGAAGTTTAATTTCATCATGAGACGATGAAGATGCTTGCATTTGCAAGAAATTAAGTGGGAGAGCTGAGACATATTTCTAATACATTATGTGGAGGACATCTTGTTGATTGGAAATGATGTATCTTTTATTGACAAAGGTTAAGAATTTCATTTCGATGAAAGACTTAGGCAAAACCCAAATATTTAGCATGAATGTCTACATGGATAGACTGCGACGCTAATATGGTTGTGCCAAACATACATATATGAGATATTGAAGGAGTTCAGTATAGAAACAGCGAGAAAAGGATCTTGTCGCATGGAAAATAATTGAATCAAGATTCAAGTGTATCGATATTTGATAAGTGAAACAAGATTCAAGTGCTTTAACACTTGATGTGTGAAATCACAAGAATGTTTTGATCAATCATACCATGATATGTACACATCTAGATATGTCCTATGCTCTAAGTGTTATGAGCATATACCAGAATGAATTATAAAATGATTATTGGATGATAGTAAGGATATTCTTATAATCTTTTGGAAGAATTAAGAATATATTTTATTTGTATAAGAGACAAATAGTTCATTTAAAAATGATATTATTTTTGTCATAAGATACAAATTAAGTTTATCTCAATTTAAACTATGGGTGGCACAATGAAATGGAAAGAAGTTCCCATGAAGGATTTGGATGAATTCTAAAGTTAAGGCATTGTGACGGAAACTACAACAGAAGTCTAAGTATATGACTGCTATAGTAGCAGCAAAGGAGGGCATTTGTGTCAAGTAGTTTGTTATCAAACTAAGGTGTAGTTCACAATGAGCTAACACTAAAGATATATTGTATGACAATAGTATTGGCATGATTTAACCCCAAGGAACTAAAGGTCTCACCAAAAGACCAAATTTATACAATGTCATCTCATTAGAGAATGACTGATGCGTGAAGACGCAAAGACATGCAAATACACACGAACCTGAAAGCGTCACATCCGTAGATTATGTTTAAGACGTGCAATAACGTATATGGAACACCAGAAATCCATAGGTGTTCAATATGCAAATTTTCAAACTAGATTATTGTCTCTAGTGCAAGTGGTAGACTGAAGGGAATATGCCCTGAGAGGCAATAATAAAGTTGTTATTATGTGTATTCCAATTTTTGTAGGGGTTCGTAGCATGGAAAACAAAGAATTTCTATCGTATGCACACAAACAAGCCAAGATCTATCTACTAGATTGTAGCAACGAGTCGATAAAGGAACTCACCCTCAAAGATTCCAAAGCGGTTAACGAGAGCAGATTCTCGTGGGTGATGTAGTCGTACACTTGCCGATCTCAAGATCGCGTAGACGATCCTTCTGGCGCTGCGTTAAAGCGGCGCTCCCAATGGGTCACACGTTAGGTACTGATGAAGACCTTCCTCTCCTTGTTCCAAAGGCTGGAGGTTGTAGCACTCTCCTCGCGATTTCGGCAGACGACGCAGTACCGAAGTAGAGGGAGATCTCATGAGCTTCGCCTTAAGCCGGAGCGAGTATGGTAGACTATGAGAGAGCCTCGGTGATCTAGCGTTTAGACACACCAAGGAAAGGGAGCTAGGCCGGCGGCTAGGGCAAGAGGAGAGCCCCAACTCGGCGACTTGGCAAACCCTTGGAGGCGGTGGCGACTTTTATGGAGGCCGGCGGCTAGGGTTTAGGTTTAGAGGAGAGAGGTGTAGTTCTAGGAGGGGCAGTCCTGCCCCTCCTTATATAGGTGGGAGGGCGCTGCCAAGGGGAGGGGAGTCCCTCCCCAACCCGGCCTCCTTGGTCGGCGGTGGAGGGAGAGGGACTTCCTCCCCAAGTAGGTTTCCTACTCTCCCTCCACCAAGCAAACTTGCCGTTTGACTTTTCAAATTGGCGTTTGACTTTTCAAACTAGGATTTGATTTATCCCTTTATTTTGCTCAGCGATGACACCTAGTACATGATGCAACCATTCCAACTTGTAATGACACATTCATGTACCCTTCCCCTCCGGAGTTCCGGACATTCCGGAACCTTCTAGAACATTCCCAATGAAAACACCGGAACCATTCTCCAACCCCGAAACAAGACTTTCCTTATATGAATCTTATTCTCCGGACCATTCGGGATCTCCTCGTGATATCCCGGATCCCATCCGAGACTCCGAACAACATTCGGTCTCTTACTCATCATTCCATAACTACTCAACAACATCAAATCCTTAAGTGTGTCTCCCTATGATTCGTGAATTATGCGGACATGATCGAGACACTTCTCCGAACAATAACCAATAGAGGAATCTGGAAATTCATATGGCTCCCACATATTTCTACGATTACTTTGCGATCGAATGAACCACTTACATACGATACCAATTTCCCTTTGTCTCAGGATAGTTTACTTATCCGAGGTTTTGATCGTCGGTATCTCTGCATACCTAGTTCAACCTTGTTACCGATAAGTACTCTTTTCTAGTTCCCGTGATATGTGATCCCTTGTGAGCCAGTCACATGCTTGCAAGCTATTTGGATGACATTCCACCGAGAGGGCCCAAAGTATATCTATCCGTCATATGGATGGCCAAATCCCACTCTTGATCCATGTGTATCAACCCATACTTTCCGAACACTCAATGCCATCTTTATAGACACCCAGTTACGGTGTGGTGTTTGAAGTCATCAAAGGATCCTTCCGGTGATGGTGATAAGCATGATCTCATGGTCGAAGGAATTAGGTTACTATGTATCAGAAAGCTTATAGAAAATGAACTATATTAAATGACTTGATCTTTATGCTACGCTTAACTATAGGAGTATGTCCATCACATCATTCTCCTAATGATATGACCCTGTTGTTAATAACATCTCTATGTTCATGATCAGGAAACCATGATCATATATTAACCAACAAGCTAGTTTAACAAGAGGCTTTACTAGGGACTCTTTTATGTTTACAAATCACACAAGTATTAATGTTTCCTGTTAATACACTTATAGCATGGTATGTAAACATTTATCATAAGTATGAAGATGTGATAATAACCACTTTATTATTGCCTCTTGGGCATATCTCCAACAGTCTCCCACTTGCACTAGAGTCAATAATCTAGTTTCAAACCTTTGTGTATTCAACACCTATGGCTTTCCGGTGTTGTATGTACACGATTGCTAGTGGTCAATGATCTCCGGATCGACACTTCCGGTCCGTGTGTAATTGCATGTCTTTATGCGTCTCGCATCACTCATTCTCTAATGAGATGGCTTTGTATAATTTTGGTCCTTTGGTGAGACCTTTAGTTCTTTGGGGTTAAAACATGTTGATAATATTGTCGCATACAATATATCTTCATAGTATTATCCTGCCAGAACTACACCTAGTTTGATAACAAACTACTTGACACAAATGCCCTCTTTAGTTGCTATTATAGCAGTCATATACTTAGCCTTTTGTTGTAGTATCTGTCACAATGTCTTAACTTTGGAACCCATCCAAATCCATTATGGAACTTACTTTCCATTATATTGTGCCACCCTTAGTTTAGATTGAGATAAACTTAATTTGTACCTTGTGACAAAATTAGTATCAATGTAATACTTTTACAATGAACTAACCATCTATTTGCCACTTCTACAAAATAATATACTCTTAGTTCGTCCAAAAGATCATAAGAATATCTTTACTATCGTCCAATGATCATCTTATGAATCATTTTGGTATATGCTCATAACATTTAGAGCATAGGACATATCTGGATTTGTACATATCACAGTATGATTGATATAAATACCTTTTGTGATTTCATACATCAAGTATCAATCTATACTTGAATCTTTGTTTCACTTACCAAGTGTCAATACACTTTAATATATCATCAATATTGAACTCATTCAATCCTTTCTGTGTGACAAGAACCTTTCTTGTAATTTCTATATTTAACTCATTCAATACATCATCTATGTACTTTCGGCACAACCATATTAGCGTCTATTGATGCCAAATATTTGGGTTTTGCCTAAGTCTTTCATCAGGATGAAATTCTTAATATGTGTTAATGAAAGATACATCATTTCCAATCAACAATATGTCTTCCACATAATGTATTAGAAACATGTCTTAGATCTGCCACTTAATTTCTTGCAAATGCAATCATCTTCATTGTCTCTGATGAAATTAAACTATTTTAACAGTTTCATCATAGTAAAGATTCCAACTCCGCGATGCTTACTTCAACCATTGAAATTTGCATATGCTTTTAGCATCCTTTTAATTAACAAAACCCTTCGGACCGTGTCATGCACACGTACTTGGTAACCATTCTATTAGAAGAACTTGTTTTGTTTATTCAACACATAACAAAATTATATGTCGTGGTTGCTACATTAATCCGTTTAGACTAAATATCGCTATGAAAGATCAGATCTTGTCATAGTCAACCTTTGAACATTGTTGTGAACTCTTTCCTAACATGTCGACTATTTCATAGATGTGAAACATCCATGTCTATTTGTTTATAGATCCAAATACGACTGTAAGGTCTTATACCTTTCCATAGGGTCTTTCAAGTTCAAAGCTTGATCTCTCATATATGGAACTATCACGGATTTTATGGCTTCAAGCCATTTGAAGAAGTCAGGGCCCATCATCGTTTCTTTGCATGTAGTCAGATCATTATTGTCAAATAATGATTTAACTCTCAAATCTTGGTATTTGATTGTTTACCCGACCTACTTGTTTCAATAGGAACTTAGATCTCTGTGACCACAACCTTTGAGGCACGTGAGCCATGAGCATTGTTGCTACCTCCGGAACACTTTTCGGCGCTGCGCAACTTTGCACATCTAGCTAAGGTTCTTTTAACCTTATCAAAGTTCTATTGTGCTCCCATTTAACTTTTCATGAAAAATTCCTTCTCTAAGAAACTTGACGTTTTAAGCGACAAACATTTTTGTCTCTGATTGTCACATCCCAAGATTTTCCAAATCTTGTAATGTGAAAAATAAATGAATAAAATAAAACTTGTTTGATTTTCAGGGCCAGAAGAAACTTTTTGAATTCAATTCGAACTTCAAACCCATTTGAATTAAATAAAATCCTAAAGGGATTTAAAAAGATAAACATTTTAAATAAAGGAAATTAAAATATTTTGGAATTACTATTTTGGATCTTTTAATAAAAGATTTGGTTTTCAAAAGAAAGGGTGGATTCATAAATAAAGATTATTTTAGAAAGCCAAATTAAACCTTGGCCAAGCTTTGGAATTAAAATATTTTGTTTTGAATAAAAATAACAAAGGTTTATTTAAATAAATTAATAAGGATTTAATATCCAATATTGTATAAATAAAAGGTTTTACCATTTTAAATGAAACATCAAAACTTATTAAAATATTTTAAATAAGTTTTCCAAATATTTTATATTCTCAAATAAAACCTACCGATTTGGTTTTGAAGATATTTAGATTTCAAATGGAGATTTTAATTAAATTAAACCCATTTTATTTAATAACTAATGTCCATTTTAATTAATTATAAATGGACTCTAAAATAAAAATATTATGTTACTTTGGGATTTGAATTATGTTGTTAGTCAGAACCAAATTAAATTGCAAAGTATGGTGAATGTTTGAATTAATTTGGATGCTTGATTGTTTGTTTGAAATTTAAAACAGAAATTTGAAATGGAAAAACACAAAACATTCAGAAAGGAAAAAAAATGAAACAGACACACAGCCCAGCAACCAGGCCCAGCAGCCCAACTCGCAGCCCAACTTTTTCCCTCTCAGTGAACCGTTTTTCACTCAGAAAAAGACCCACAGAGACGCTGACGAGTGGCCCTTCCTTCTCTCTCTCTTTCTCGCTGGCAAGCAGGCCCCACATCCACAGCCATCGTCTTCAACGAGACCTCGTCGCCTGCCGTTGCAGAGAGATTACTCCGGCGTTGATTACACATGAAGGAGGCTTTGATTTCTCGTAATGACCACGCCCCTTTAAACGCCAGTGACTCCTCTCCGTTTCCCCTCTGTCGCCCCTCCTCGACACGCCCCCAGGCCGTCGAATTTTACTCGAACACCGCCTCTGTTCCGACGACCCTCCTCGCCAATTCCGGCAGCACCGCAACACCCCGTGCCTCCTCGACCTAGCACACACCTTCCCCACCTCGGCCTTTTGCTGCCTTTCATTCGATCGCGGCGTCCCTGCGTCGCCGCCATCAAGCTTCGAAGCGCCGTGTCTGGTTCTTCTCCGACGAGCCTCACAGGTAGTTTCCGACTGCCCCACGCCTCCTCGTTCACGCTCCCTCACTTGTCTCTACCATGCGCGTCTAACCACGTCTTCGTCTTGTCTTGGGGTGAACCACAGCACCGTCCCCGAGCACAACCAGAGCCGCCTGACGCCAGGAGCAACTCCGGCGAGGAATTACGACTGCCCCTGAGCGCCCCTTGTCAAGCCAGCAGTACCTTGAGCATCACCACAGCCCTGCGATTCTGGTGAGCTACCTCTCTGCTTCCCTCTCCTCCTAAATCACCGGCGACCACACGTGCGCCGCCGCCAACCGCTGCCGCCAATACCGATCTTTGGCAAGCGTGCTAGCAGCCGTAGGATCGTGATCTAACGGATACGATAGAACGTAGGTGAAAGGTAAGTGGCATCTGCGCACCGCACGATCTGACTTGATCCAAAGCACCAGAACGACCGATCCGTGCGAACCGGTACTGGCGAATAGGAGCAAGCCACGTGGCCAGGTTCTGATTAAAACAGATTTTGAAACCAGATTTAAATACCATTTTGAAACCCTTGTAACTTTCAAACCACACGTCCAAAAATTACAAATTTTATATCAATGGATTCAGGAGAGCAAGCCCTAGCCAACCATACCCTTGGTTTAGTAAATAGTAAATGTTAGGTTGGTTGAATATGCAGAAGCATTTGAGTGCTTGTTTAGATTAGAAAAATTGTTTAAAAATGATTTTTGGATTAAAACTTTTGCAAAATGGTTTGTTGTGACCATACTGACTCTAGGAACCAACCCTTGGTGTTGAAAATGATTTTGGTAAAGTTTAGGTTGGATTAATTGACTTAGCCATTTTCTAGCCAAATAAAATTATTGATTTTTATTATGAAAATGTTTTTTGTAAAGAAAACTTTGGGAAAATGTTTTGGACCAAAACTACTGACCCAAAACACCAAGTTTTGCAATAGCAACTCATTTGGTGAAAAACATAAAGTTTTGCTTTGATAAAAACATTTTTCACCACATAAAATGATGTATGGATTTTAAAATGGTTTATGGACTAAAACCCTTTTGCAAATGACTTTGCCACTTTGGAAAATGACCAATTTGGAACTTACAAAGTTTGGAAGCCTAGTGCAGACCATGTTTACAAATAGGACCATCTTTTGCATGCTTGCATGCATGATTAAATTCCATAGTTTTATGTGTGTGTGAAATGTTGTTTGATTGATTATTGGAATGCTGGTTGATTTGGGGTTTACTTGATTGATTGTAGTGAAATTAGCAAAGTGTGAGACTAGCAAGATCAAGGAGTGAACCACCATTCCCTTCCTAAAAGGCAAGTTACACTATCATAGAAAAGTCCTACTATTTTCATTATACTTAGTGGATTTTGAAAACATGCATGAAAAGAATTTCTATACTTATGCTATGCTAAATCCTAATAGGATACCCTATACATTCCTTAGTGAAAACAATGTAGTTGATACATGCTTAGCCATGCTTTATTTTGAAAAGAGATACATGTTGAGATTTTATGAGATTGAGAAAAGACTTATGTTTTATATAATAAAACAAGGACTCAATGAACCACCTGGGTGGACAAGGATACTTTGAGTTTTGGAGAAGGTGGCAACAAAAGGAACCATGTCTATGGCAATCTCTTTGTGTTGTGCTCCAAAGGAAAACCACCCAGGAAACTTAGAGATTGAACATGTTTCTCGTACAATGACTTCCGTGTACAGCCACATGCTAAATGGGCTCTGGCTTAGTCAACTACATAGTGGAAGCCCATGCATTGGCATCTTCAGGTTAACTAGATTTGTGTAAGGGAGCAACCCTACATTTGTGCCTGGTAGACAAGCTAGCATTTTGTATTGGGAGGACTCCTATGGAAAGACTTTGTCACATTCTCGATCTGCCGGTACTCCATTTTGGTGAGTACTTATCCAGCGGCCACTGGTGGCGTCAAGACGATATTGTGTCATGTGGGTAAAGTGTACAACTTCTGCAGAAGATCAAATTCTATGTACTTAGCCGTGTCCCCGGTTATGGACAATACTGAGCAACTAAGGCCTGAAGCTATGGAAGATCTCGACATTCTAATTTCTAAAAGAAAACTTTTAAAAACTTGATGCACTTGGAGTTACCAAGGAGCTCAAGAGATTTTAATAAAACTTGATGCACTTGGGGTTACCAAGGTGCTCAAGAGATTTTGACAAGGACTTGAACACTTGAGTTTTTACCAAGGAGTTCAAGAGATTTTTGAAAGGAGATTTGACAAAGGACCAAAACCATTTTGAAAAGATAGGATAAATATTGCTTTATGCAAATAAGCCTTAAACTCTACTTAGCCAAATATGCATGTAAGGATAGGATCCACTCATAATATACAAAGTAGTGAAACTTGCCAATACAATTCAAATGTATTGACCTTTGTGGCTGTAACTTGTAATGTTGCAGGTTTGATTGTCTTTAGTGAAGATTGATTGATTAGGATTACAAAGTCTACAACCAACATCTGCCTGTGGCACTTTGAAGATGAAGGACCCATGACTATAGTTATTCCGCTGCAATGTAATGTAATAGCCAAATGAGCTATGTAAGATGTAATAAAAATTATGTTATTCCTGGTTATAAAGTTATGTTATGACCTTTGTATCTTGATATTACATCTTAACTGTGGATGCTAGCTATTGATCCAGGGACTAGCATTGTAAAACACAGGAGGAATCTACCTTATTAGGTTGAGACCTCTATAGATGGTATCAGAGCATTGTGTTGCGTGTAGGATTTGTAAACCCTAGGATTGGACAAAAACCCTTAGAAGAATAGGAGTTGTTTTGTTCCAAAACTTATTCACAAACAATCTTGTAAACGCTCTCCTCAACCATTTTGGTTTCAACTCTACATCTCTTCTACTTAAATTTGATAGAAAAACCTACCCATGGCCAAAGACTACACCTTGTGCAAAGGACTTCTTCAACATCTTCAACTCTAATGACTTCAACATCTTCAACTCTAATGACTTCAACATCTTCAACCCTAATGACTTCAACATCTTCAGCATATTCATCAAGGACCTCCAACTTGGATATCACTAAGGACTACTAGTGAAAAACCAAGAGACATTAGATTGCCTACCAAAGACATTGTTATCATGTTAGAGTATGGATCATATTGACCTATGAGGTATGACTATACTAGGTTGATTATTCCAAGAAAACTTGTTGTTTCCTTCAACTCATGAGTTAAGCTCATAAGTTGTTAAGTGGATAGTTGCTTGTTGATTGTTAGATGGTTTGATTGTTCGATTGAACTTGATTGTTTTGAGTTGTGTGTTAGGACTTTTCTTAAAAACCTATCCACGAATACTTATCCCTATCAAACCAACAGATGCCTCCCCGTCGTGCCAACCCCAACCAAAACAACAACAACAACAACATCACCCTGAGATGCAACAGATGATGGCAGCTCAGACACAATTGATGCAGCAGATGACCACATTCATACAGAATTTGAATAACAACAACAACAACAACAAAAATCAGAATAATCCTCCAGCACTTGACATGCTCACCAAGTTTCTGAAACTTAGGCCTGCAAGGTTCTCTGGAACAACTGATCCAATGGAAGCTGATGACTGGTTACGTTCAGTAAACAAAGAGTTAGTGACTGTTGGTTGCACCGATGAAGAAAAAGTAAGGTTTGCAGCATTTCTTCTTGAAGGACCAGCAGCAACATGGTGGGACAACTTTCAAATCACCACTCCCCTTGAAGATGTGACTTGGGCTATTTTTGAAGAAGGATTCAGAACCACTCACATCTCACCTGGAGTAATGTACTTGAAGAAAAAGGAGTTTCACAATCTGAAACAACGTCACCTCAGTGTGGCTGAGTATATTGAAGAATTCAACAATCTGGCACGTTATGCACCGGATGAAGTTGATACAGACGCTAAGAGAAAGGATAAATTTCTTGAAGGACTTAATGATGAGTTGAATCTGCAGCTAGCTGTTGCCTATGTCCCAACTTATCAATCACTCTGTGACAAAGCCACAATATTGGAAAACAAGATGAATCAAGTGGAGAACAGAAAGAGGAAACATAAACTCAAGAACTATTCAGGATCATCAAAGAAGAAGCATTCATACAGAAAGAGCAATGAAGATTCTGAACCACATCAGTATCACCACAACAACAATGAAAGTGAGAATAATGGAAATGATACTGACAATGGAGATGACCTTGGTCAGAACCAACATGACACATACAGGAAATACGACATTAGCCAGTTGCAATGCTATAATTGTAAGGAACTTGGACACTATGCATCAGACTGTCCAGAGAAGAAAAAGAAAAAGGATGCCAGGAGAGCCAATGGAAATGACTCCAATGTGACCCAGAAAGGACATGTGAACCACATTGACCTGAATGGAAACTTTGAAGAGATAGAAGAAGTGGATGTCAGGATTTAGAAAACTCAGAAGAGTCAAATAAGGATTCCTTGTCTGATTATTGAGTTGAACTTTTAGCCAAAGGATCCATCAATGTAACCCTAAGAGACTTTATTTTAAGGGTGGTAGTACCCTAGTTATTTTAAGCCTACTTGTAACCCCAGCCTTCCCAAATCTCGGGACGAGATTTATTTTAAGGGTGGTAGCCTGTCACATCCCAAGATTTTCCAAATCTTGTAATGTGAAAAATAAATGAATAAAATAAAACTTGTTTGATTTTTAGGGCCAGAAGAAACTTTTTGAATTCAATTGGAACTTCAAACCCATTTGAATTAAATAAAATCCTAAAGGGATTTAAAAAGATAAACATTTTAAATAAAGGAAATTAAAATATTTTGGAATTACTATTTTGGATCTTTTAATAAAAGATTTGGTTTTCAAAAGAAAGGGTGGATTCATAAATAAAGATTATTTTAGAAAGCCAAATTAAACCTTGGCCAAGCTTTGGAATTAAAATATTTTGTTTTGAATAAAAATAACAAAGGTTTATTTAAATAAATTAATAAGGATTTAATATCCAATATTGTATAAATAAAAGGTTTTACCATTTTAAATGAAACATCAAAACTTAACTAAATATTTTAAATAAGTTTTCCAAATATTTTATAATCTCAAATAAAACCTACTGATTTGGTTTTGAAGATATTTAGATTTCAAATGGAGATTTTAATTAAATTAAACCCATTTTATTTAATAACTAATGTCCATTTTAATTAATTATAAATGGACTCTAAAATAAAAATATTATGTTACTTTGGGATTTGAATTATGTTGTTAATCAGAACCAAATTCAATTGCAAAGTATGGTGAATGTTTGAATGAATTTGGATGCTTGATTGTTTGTTTGAAATTTAAAACAGAAATTTGAAATGGAAAAAGACAAAACATTCAGAAAGGAAAAAATGAAACAGACACACAGCCCAGCAGCCCAACTCGCAGCCCAACTTTTTCCCTCTCAGTGAACCGTTTTTCACTCAGAAAAAGACCCACAGAGACGCTGACGAGTGGCCCTTCCTTCTCTCTCTCTTTCTCGCCGGCAAGCAGGCCCCACATCCCCAGCCATCGTCTTCAACGAGACCTCGTCGCCTGCCGTTGCAGAGAGATTACTCCGGCGTTGATTACACATGAAGGAGGCTTTGATTTCTCGTAATGACCACGCCCCTTTAAACGCTAGTGACTCCTCTCCGTTTCCCCTCTGTCGCCCCTCCTCGACAAGCCCCCAGACCGTAGAATTTTACTTGAACACCGCCTCTGTTCCGACGACCCTCCTCGCCAATTCGAGCAGCACCGCAACACCCCGTGCCTCCTCGACCTAGCACACACCTTCCCCACCTCCTGACGCACCTGCCGGTGCCTTTCATTCGACTGTGAGCGTCCCAGAACGTCGCCTTCGTCAAGCTTCGAGCGCCGCCGTGTCTGGTTCTTCTCCGACGAGCCTCACAAGTAGTTTCCGACCGCCCCGCGCCTCCTCGTTCACGCTCCCTCACTTGTCTCGACCATGCGCATCTAACCACGTCTTCGTCTTGTCTTGGGGTGAACCACAGCACCGTCCACGAGCACAACCAGAGCCGCCTGACGCCAGGAGAAACTCCGGCGAGGAATTACGACTGCCCCTGAGCGCCCCTTGTCAAGCAAGCAGTACCTTGAGCATCACCACAGCCCTGCGATTCTGGTGAGCTACCTCTCTGCTTCCCTCTCCTCCTAAATCACCGGCGACCACACTGTCTGAGCGCGCCGCCGCCAACCGCCGCCGCCAGCGCCGCCGATCTTTGGCAAGCGTGCTAGCAGCCGTAGGATCGTGATCTAACGGATACAATAGAACGTAGGTGAAAGGGTAAGTGGCATCTGCGCACCGCACGATCTGACTTGATCCAACGCACCAGAACGACCGATACGTGCGAACCGGTACTGGCGAATAGGAGCAATCCACGTGGCCAGGTTCTGATTAAAATAGATTTTGAAACCAGATTTAAATACCATTTTGAAACCCTTGTAACTTTCAAACCACACGTCCAAAAATTACAAATTTTATATCAATGGATTCAGGAGAGCAAGCCCTAGCCAACCATACCCTTGGTTTAGTAAATAGTAAATGTTAGGTTGGTTGAATATGCAGAAGCATTTGAGTGCTTGTTTAGATTAGAAAAATTGTTTAAAAATGATTTTTGTATTAAAACTTTTGCAAAATGGTTTGTTGTGACCATACTGACTCTAGGAACCAACCCTTGGTGTTGAAAATGATTTTGGTAAAGTTTAGGTTGGATTAATTGACTTAGCCATTTTCTAGCCAAATAAAATTATTGATTTTTATTATGAAAATGTTTTTTGTAAAGAAAACTTTGGGAAAATGTTTTGGACCAAACCTACGGACCCAAAACACCAAGTTTTGCAATAGCAACTCATTTGGTGAAAAACATAAAGTTTTTCTTTGATAAAAACATTTTTCACCACATAAAATGATGAATGGATTTTAAAATGGTTTATGGACTAAAACCCTTTTGCAAATGACTTTGCCACTTTGGAAAATGACCAATTTGGAACTTACAAAGTTTGGAAGCCTAGTGCAGACCATGTTTACAAATAGGACCATCTTTTGCATGCTTGCATGCATGATTAAATTCCATAGTTTTATGTGTGTGTGAAATGTTGTTTGATTGATTATTGGAATGCTGGTTGATTTGGGGTTTACTTGATTGATTGTAGTGAAATTAGCAAAGTGTGAGACTAGCAAGATCAAGGAGTGAACCACCATTCCCTTCCTAAAAGGCAAGTTACACTATCATAGAAAAGTCCTACTATTTTCATTATACTTAGTGGATTTTGAAAACATGCATGAAAAGAATTTCTATACTTATGCTATGCTAAATCCTAATAGGATACCCTATACATTCCTTAGTGAAAACAATGTAGTTGATACATGCTTAGCCATGCTTTATTTTGAAAAGAGATACATGTTGAGATTTTATGAGATTGAGAAAAGACTTATGTTTTATATAATAAAACAAGGACTCAATGAACCACCTGGGTGGACAAGGATACTTTGAGTTTTGGAGAAGGTGGCAACAAAAGGAACCATGTCTATGGCAATCTCTTTGTGTTGTGCTCCAAAGGAAAACCACCCAGGAAACTTAGAGATTGAACATGTTTCTCGTACAATGGCTTCCGTGTACAGCCACATGCTAAATGGGCTCTGGCTTAGTCAACTACATAGTGGAAGTCCCATGCATTGGCATCTTCAGGTTAACTAGATTTGTGTAAGGGAGAAACCCTACATTTGTGCCTGGTAGACAAGCTAGCATTTTGTATTGGGAGGACTCCTATGGAAAGACTTTGTCACATTCTCGATCTGCCGGTACTCCATTTTGGTGAGTACTTATCCAGCGGCCACTGGTGGCGTCAAGACGAGATTGTGTCATGTGGGTAAAGTGTACAACTTCTGCAGAAGATCAAATTCTAAGTACTTAGCCGTGTCCCCGGTTATGGACAATACTGAGAAACTAAGGCCTGAAGCTATGGAAGATCTCGACATTCTAATTTCTAAAAGAAAACTTTTAAAAACTTGATGCACTTGGAGTTACCAAGGAGCTCAAGAGATTTTAATAAAACTTGATGCACTTGGGGTTGCCAAGGTTCTCAAGAGATTTTGACAAGGACTTGAACACTTGAGTTTTTACCAAGGAGTTCAAGAGATTTTTGAAAGGAGATTTGACAAAGGACCAAAACCATTTTGAAAACATAGGATAAATATTGCTTTATGCAAATAAGCCTTAAACTCTACTTAGCCAAATATGCATGTAAGGATAGGATCCACTCATAATATACAAAGTAGTGAAACTTGCCAATACAATTCAAATGTATTGACCTTTGTGGCTGTAACTTGTAATGTTGCAGGTTTGATTGTCTTTAGTGAAGATTGATTGATTAGGATTACAAAGTCTACAACCAACATCTGCCTGTGGCACTTTGAAGATGAAGGACGCATGACTATAATTATTCCGCTGCAATGTAATGTAATAGCCAAATGAGCTATGTAAGATGTAATAAAAATTATGTTATTCCTGGTTATAAAGTTATGTTATGACCTTTGTATCTTGATATTACATCTTAACTGTGGATGCTAGTTATTGATCCAGGGACTATCATTGTAAAACACAGGAGGAATCAACCTTATTAGGTTGAGACCTCTACACTGATGTTATGGAGGAACAGTTATTCGAAATAACATACAAAGACAGGTTCATCCGACTTTGGTTGCAAACATATTTCTTATGCATAGCATACCAATGTTTAAGAAAGGACAACTTGGGTTTATCCCAAACCATAACTTTATATGGTGTCAATTCAACGGATTATGATGGAGCTATTTTCAGTGGGAAAACGGTAGTCTCTAAAGCTTTTAATCTTTAAAATATAATGGCAGTTTTATGAATTACACCTTTGATCTTACCATGTCAAACAAGGTTTAATTACATATCTCGAATGCTCCATACTCTTATGGTGTTTCGGGAAATGCAAATCCATGGAACGATTCCTTAAATATTATGTATTATGCTAAACTTGTAACTCAAATATCTTCCTTTATGATCTTATCATAAACTATTTATATTCTTGTTACAATGATTTTGCACTTTATCTTGAAAATCTTTGAACTTTTCAAATGTTTCATACTTCATCCTTATTAAGTAAATATTCATATATTCACTCAAATTTTCGGAGAAAGCATATGAAGTTGAAATCCATCGCTCTTGACTACACATAATGGACTTCGTACAACAATACGTACAAGTTCCAATAAGCTAGTCATTCGTTCCCCTTTGGCCTATGAACGAAGTTTTAATTATCTCTAGGAAAGTTTCACAAGCGTCATTTGATCAAAAATCAAAAGACTCCAAAATTCCATACACATGGAGTTTCTTCATGTTTTCTTTCCAATATAATTTAAACGGCGATGTCACTTCCTAAGTGATCTTTCAATCAATTTGTCTTTCGACATTTTTAGCACTAGTTTTATGGATGTGATTTCTCCAACGAGATTTGTGAATCATCCATCTTTTATGGATTACGGCAATTATTTGAACAACCCTTTTGTTCTCATAATACCTGATAAAACAAATCTTGAAGGCAAGCTTTGATGTTTAACGAGCAACACAATAAACCTTTATTTGTTCTCGATGAACATCATCACATATTCTTTTGCTAGTTACTTAGGCCATTGTAGTTCATGAATTATGTTGTTTCGTATGAAGATTCATACCAACAAATTCAATATCAAATACTTAAGAACCACTTTGTTTAATAATCAAAGAATATAGCCATAACACGTATATCCTTTATATACCTAAACTGAACAATTCTAGTCTTTTCTTTTCTGCCATATATTTATGAGATTCTCTTTCAGTATTTCTTTTCTGTTTGAAAGAATCTATCAACATCAATAGTGGAGCCATACACATGACACATAGTCCAAAGCATGTATAGTTAAATACCAATGTCTTTGGACTTGCACTTTGAAGTAGATCACCATTATCAAATGTTTGGTGTTCTTTCAAATTCCTTTCTTTAGTAATCTCTTGGTGTAGTAAACATTTTACCTACATCAAATATTCACCCTTATTATGGAATTATCCATGATCAAGCTAATTTTAGCTTATAATGGTGAATTGCGAGTATAATGTTGCTCTCCAAAACCTTTTGGAGGATTAGGACAACTAGTGTCTCCAACCTTTTGCAAATTCTCATCAAATATGAGAACATGACTTTTGCCATATTATACTCTATCATGTTGTAACCAAAACTTTGTTTCAGATATCACAATATCTTCCACACATCATGGTTTCTGAAACAACTATTTCAGATCCTAGATAACCTTGATATTAAGACAATCCTTTGAATATCAAGAATCATGAAGATAAACATGATACTTATATACTAACACTGGAATTGTTACTCTTGATTTAATACCAACTAATAAATTTCACGGAGTAATCGAAACTTACTGAAAGTTTGCAATAGGACTTTTTTAACTTTAGATTAACACTTCAAAAACAATACGATACCAGTTCGTAAAGTAACTAACCAGATTTCTATAGTTCTGTCATCTCAATTAAAACTAAGCACAAGGTGGTAAACGGATGCCAATGACTACAACAGCTATGCAAATTCACTTTGATTTAATTTATGATAAATAGTGTTCAACTTTTAATCATATTGCCGTTGAACTCCCACTCAAAACAATATCCCTCACGTTGTTTTAGTGATCACACGAACCAAATCCACCACATCAAAACTGATCATCACGAGAGTTAATGTAGCTTCAATGGCGAACAATCAACATGTTCATCATATCTACTATATGACTCATTCTTTACCTTTCGATGATCCGTGTTCCGAGACCATGTCTGTACATGCTAGGCTCGTCAAGATCAAACCTTAGCTGCCACATGAGCAAATCTGGCTTACTCATGTTGTATACACTCGCAGAATCTAACACACCCGATCATCACGTGGTGCTTCGAAACAACAAGCTTTAGCAACGGTGCTTACTAAGGATGAACACTTTAAAACTTGAAATTGTGTGCTTGAGGGATCATCTTATAATGCTACCATCGTTAACTAAGCAATACAAGATGCATAAAAGGGTTAACATCACATGCAATTCATAATATGTGATATGATATGGCCTTTCTTCTTTGTGCTTCTGATCTCCATCTTCAAGCACGAACATGATCTCCATCATTACCGGCATTGCATCAAGGTCAATGACGCCGCTCCATGGTTGTCGTTGTCACATCCCAAGATTTTCCAAATCTTGTAATGTGAAAATAAATTAATAAAATAAAACTTTGTTTTATTTTCAGAGCCAGAAGAAAATTTTTGATTGCAATTGGAACTTCAAACCCATTTGAATTAAATAAAATCCTAAAGGGATTCATAATGATAAACATTTAATAAAAGAAATTAAAATGTTTTGGAATTACTATTTTTAATCTTTAAACAAAAATATTTGGTTTTCAAAAGAAAAGGTGGATTCATAAATAAGGATTATTTTATAAAGCCAAATTAAACCTTGACCAAACTTTTGAAATCAAAACATTTTGTTTTGAATAAAAATAGAAAAGGATTATTTAAATAAAATAATAGGGAATTAATATCCAAATTTTATTTAAATAAAAAGGTTTTGCCATTTTGAATAAAACATCAAAACTTATTTAATTAATAATTTTTTCCCAATATTTGATATTCACAAATAAAACCTATTAAAGAGTTTTGACCTATTTTAGATTTCAAAATAAATATCTCAATAAAACAAATCCTATTAATAATGATAATCTATTAAATATAAATAATGGACTCTAAAATAAAATGTTATTTTGTTTTAAAACAAATTTCCAAGTATCTTATAATTTCAAATAAAAACTACTGATTTGGATTTGAAAATATTTGGAATTTAAATAAGGATTTTATTGAATAAATCAAATCATGTTAAATAAATAAAGGTCCATTTTATTTAATTAAAGAATGGATCAATAAAATTATTATTTTATTTTATTTTATTTTGGGCTTTTGTCCATGTTACTGAACAGAACTAATTTCAATATTACAAAGTTTGGGTGTTGTTTGAATTGATTTAAACATTGTTTGATTTGTTTGAATGTTTGAATAATTGATTTGAATTTCAAAACAGAAATAGTTTTGGAAAATAGAAAAGTGTTTAGACAGAAAAAATAGTGCAGCAGGCCCAGCCCACTAAGGCCCAGCAAAACCAGCCCAGACTTCTCCTCGAATAAAACAATTGGCACCAACTTTCTTACCCACTCAGTCACAGACAAACGGGGCCCACTTCTCCCTCTCACTCACTCGCTGACAACAGACCCCACCTCCTCTTAATTTTTCCCCGAACCGTTTTTCCTCACCGCCGAAACAACCCACAGAGACACTGACCAGTGGACCTCCTCCTCTCTCCTTTTCCCACTGACTGGTAGGCCCGCTATCACTGTTCATCGTCTCCTTCACCCATTCTGCAGCGACCAGTTCTTCTCCCCCGTTCTGCCATTGATTTCTCCAGATTAATTCGCTTTAACGAGACCGACGTTACCAGCCTTCATCACGCAGATGGAAACGCCAGGGCATCCTCTATATTTCCCCTCTGACACCTCGCGCTCGCACGCTCCAGACCGCCTCTAATTTCTTCCCGAGCACCCTCTGCTCCGACGAGGTCCGGTACCGATTCCGACCAAGTCACACCGCCTCCTGCCTCCCCGAACACACGATCTCGCTCACCGCATCCTAGCGCAACTTTCTGTGCCATTCATTCACCCGCGGGCACTCCAGAGCCTCGACAACGACGACCACAACATCACACCGCCGTCTTCCGTTTCTCCGGCGAACTTTCCAGGTGAACTCCGACCGCCCCAACACCTCCTATTGATGCTCACATCACCCCCAGATCATCCCGCGTCTAATAGTGTACTTATTTTGCTTCGGCACGAATCGCAGCCTCGCCTTCGACCGTGGACAGAGCCGTCCGACGCCAGCCCTAACTCCGGCGAGCAATCTAGGACAGCCTCGTGCGCCCCTTCGACCGAAGCGAGCATGTTGAGCATCCCCGTGCCTCGGCGACCACTGTGAGCCACTCCTCCCTCTCTCTCGCTTCCTGTGTTAGCCGGAACTCCACCGCCAGAGCATCGCCGCCGTCTGCCGCCGCGCAGCGCCGCCCATCTGTGACCAGGCAGTAGTAGCCGTTAGATCTGGATCGAACGAATCGGATAGATTACTTAAACACCGAAGGGGTATGTTCTCTGGACCACTCGATCTAACTAGATCCAACGTCCCATAGCCGCGATCCAACCGAACTGGTATGGACCAATAGGAACACGACGCGTGGCACTAGATCTGTTTAAAAGAAATTGAAAACGGATTTATTTGCAAATTTCAAACCCTTGTATCTTTTGATCCACACATCCAAATTTTATAAATTTTATATCAATGAACTCAGGAGAACAAGCCCTAGCCAACTGTGGCCTTAGTTTAGAAAATAGTATATGTTCGTTTGCTTGATTTTGCAGATTCATTTGTGAGCTTGTTTAGAGTATAAAAATTGTTTAAAATTGAATTTAAGGATAAAAACTTTGCAAAATGGTTGTGGTTACCATACTGACCCTAGGAACCAACCCTTGGTGTTAAAAAAGATTTTGGTAAAATTTAGGTTAAATTATTTAACTTAGCCATTTTCTAGCCAAATAAAATTATTGATTTTATTATGGAAATGTTTTTGCAAGCTTTGGGAAAATGTTTTGGACCAAACTTACTGACCCAAAACACCAAGCTTTGCCAAGATCAACTCACTTGGTGAAAAACATAAAGTTTTGCTTTGATAAAAATAATTTTCACCACATAAAATGATGAATGGATTTTAAAATGGTCTTGAGATAAAACCTATTTGCAAATGACTTTGCCATTTTGGTAAATGACCAATTTGGAACCTTACAAAGTTATAAACCTAGTAGAGACCATCCTTGCAATAGAACCAACCTTTGCATACTTATGCATGACATAGATTCCATTACCTAGTGTGTGTGAAAAATTGTTTGTTTGACTTTGGTTAGAATGTTAGTTGATTTTGTGTTTTGCTTGATTGACTTGTAGTGAATATAGCAAAGTGTGAGATTAGCAAGATCAAGGAGTGAACCACCATTCCCTACCAAAAAGGCAAGTTACCCTATCATACAAAATTCCTACTATTTTCATTATACTTAGTGGATTTTGAAAACATGCATGAAAATATTTTATACTTATGCTATGCTAAATCCTAATAGGATTCCCTATACTCTCCTTAGTGAAAATATTGAAGTTGTACATGCTTAGCCATGCTATGTTTTGAAAAGAGATACATGTTGAGATTTTACAAAGGTTGAGAAAAGAACTTGTGTTTTACATAATAAAACAAGGACTCAATGAACCACCTAGGTGGAGGATGAAGTTTTGGAGAAGGTGGCAACAAAAGGAACCATGTCTATGGCAATCAATTTGTGTTGTGCTCCAAATGAAAACCACCTAGGAAACTTAGAGATTGAACATGTTTCTCCAATTGTGATACCATCTGTAGAGGTCTCAACCTAATAAGGTAGATTCCTCCTGTGTTTTACAATGCTAGTCCCTGGATCAATAGCTAGCATCCACAGTTAAGATGTAATATCAAGAAACAAAGGTCATAACAAAACTTTATAACCAGGAATAACATAATTTTATTACATCATACATAGCTCATTTGGCTAATACATTACATTGCAGCGGAATAACTATAGTCATGGGGTCCTTCATCTTCAAAGCGCCACAGGCAGATGTTGGTTGTAGACTTTGTAATCCTAATCAAACAATCTTCACTAAAATCAATCAAACCTGCAACATACGAGTTACAGCCACAAAGGTCAATACATTTGAATTGTATTGGCAAGTTTCACTACTTTGTATATTATGAGTGGATCCTATCATTAGATGCATATTTGGCTAGGTAGAGTTTAAGGCTTATTTGCATAAAGCAATATTTATCCTATCTTTTCAAAATGGTTTTGGTCCTTTGTCAAATCTCTTTTCCAAGTTCCTTGAACTCCTTGGTAGAAACTCAAGTGTTCAAGTCCTTGTCAAAAATCTCTTGAGCTACTTGGTAACTCCAAGTGCAACAAGTTTTATCAAATCTCATGAGTTCCTTGGTAACCCCAAGTACATCATGCTCTTGAGCACCTTGGTAACCCCAAGTGCAACAAGCTTAAAAAAATCTCTTTGAATTCCTTGGTACCCCCAAGTGCATCAAGTTTTTATATTAGAAATTGGAATGTCGAGATCTCCCATGGTTCAAACTTTAGTTGCTCAATATTGTCCATAACCGGGGACACGGCTAAGTACTTAGATTTTATTAACTTCTGCAGAAGGAGTACACTTTACCCACATGACACAATCCCATCTTGTTGCCACCAATGGCCTACTAGATTAGTGCTCACCAAGATGGAGAATCTTGTGGCTGAGAATGTGTGAAGTCTTTCCAAAAGGTCCTCCCATACATCATTGCTAGCTTGTCTTTAGCCCCCATGAAGCATTCCAGATCCCCATGTCCGGTAACTAAAGACAATGTATGGGTCTTCCTAATGTAATTGACTAAGCCAGAGCCATAATAGCATGTGGTTGTACACGAAAGCCACAATTGGAGAAACATGTTCAATCTCTAAGTTTCCTAGGTGGTTTTCATTTGGAGCACAACACAAAGTGACTGCCATAGACATGGTTCCTTTTGTTGCCACCTTCTCCAAAACATAAAGTGTCCACCACCTAGGTGGTTCATTGAGTCCTTGTTTTATTATGTAAAACACAAGTCCTTTTCTCAACCTTTGTAAAATCTCAACATGTATCTCTTTTCAAACACAGCATGGCTAAGCATGTACAACTTCAATATTTTCACTAAGGTGTGTTTAGGGAATCCTATTAGGATTTAGCATAGCATAAGTATAAAATATTTTCATGCATGTTTACAAAATCCACTAAGTATAATGAAAATAGTAGGACTTTTGTATGATAGTGTAACTTTCCTTTTTGGTAGGGAATGGTGGTTCACTCCTTGATCTTGCTAATCTCACACTTTGCTATATTCACTACAAGTCAATCAAGCAAAACACAAAATCAACTAACATTCTAACCAAAGTCAAACAAACAATTTTTCACACACACTAGGTAATGGAATCTATGTCATGCATAAGTATGCAAATGTTGGTTCTATTGCAAGGATGGTCTCTACTAGGTTTATAACTTTGTAAGGTTCCAAATTGGTCATTTACCAAAATGGCAAAGTCATTTGCAAATAGGTTTTATCTCAAGACCATTTTAAAATCCATTCATCATTTTATGTGGTGAAAATTATTTTTATCAAAGCAAAACTTTATGTTTTTCACCAAGTGAGTTGCTCTTGGCAAAGCTTGGTGTTTTTGGTCAGTAAGTTTGGTCCAAAACATTTTCCCAAAGTTTTCCTTGCAAAAACATTTCCATAATAAAATCAATAATTTTATTTGGCTAGAAAATGGCTAAGTTAAATAATTCAACCTAAATTTTACCAAAATATTTTTTAACACCAAGGGTTGGTTACTAGGGTCAGTATGGTCACTACAACCATTTTGCAAAGGTTTTATCCTTAAATTCAATTTTAAACAATTTTTATACTCTAAACAAGCTCACAAATGAATCTGCAAAATCAAGCAAACTAACATATACTATTTTCTAAACTAAGGCCACAGTTGGCTAGGGCTTGTTCTCCTGAATTCAACGATATAAAGTTTGCAAAATTTGGACGTGTGGTTTGAAAGTTACAGGGGTTTGAAGTTTGCAAATAATTATGTTTTCAAATTTTTTTTTAAACAGACTACTGGACGATACCGGTTCGCTTGGATCACGCGATGACAGCCGTTGGATTTCAGTTAAATCGTGCAGCACAGGATCACTACTTACCCCTTCGCTAACGATCTATCGTATCCGTCAGATTCAGATCCTGCGGTTGCTACTGCCTGGCCAAAAACGGGCGGCGCTCAACAGTGGCGCGCGGCGGCGCGGCTCAGATGATGATGGTGCCGGTGATGCGGAAAGCTAGAGGAACAGAGGGGTGGTTTACCAGATTCGCCGAAGCTCGCTGATGCTCAACGTGGTACTGGTTGGTGAAGGGGCGCTCGGGGCTGTCCTTGATTGCTCGCCGGAGTTGGTTACGGCGGCAGACCTTGTGCCGAGGTCGAGGATGACGCTTCTGAGATCACGCCGAGGCAAGCGAAGGAAAGGTTAGCGCAAGGTCGGCGGTGGCAGCGTGCGTGAAAGAGAAGAGGAGGGGCGGTCGGATACAACCTGTGGGCGTCGTCGGAGAAGAGGCAGACGGCGGCGGTACTGGAAGTTATCGTTGGCGAGGCTCAGGGGCGTCCGCGGTCGAACGGGTGGTACGGGGAGGAGTGTCTTGGAGTGGAGAAGCTGCTAGGGTGCTCTAGAAGGCAGGGGTGGCGTGTACTGGCCTGAATTGGCCGAAGACGGTGGTCGGAACAGAGGAGCTCAAGGAGGAATCGGGGCGACCTGGGGGCGAGTCGAGGCGTGGTGACAGAGGGGAACGGAGGGGAAGTCGCAGGCGCTTTATCGAGCATGGTCAAGGCGAGTAATGGTGGCTACATTATGGCGAATTAAGGTCGCGAAATCTGCGAGGAAGCAGCGTGAGGAGGGAGAAGGGGTCGTGCGGGTGAGGAGGAAGAACAGTAGAGATGGGGTCCACCGGTCAGTGAGAAAAGAAACGAGGGGGGAGGTCCACCAGTCATTGGTTCTGTGTGTAAGAAAATTGGTGCCAAACGTTTTCTTCGGGGAAAGAAGTTGGGTTGTTGCTGGGCCTATTGGGCTGCCTGGGTTGGGTCGGCCATGTCTTATTTTTTTCTGTTTTCTTAATCCTTTTCTATTTCTATTTTCTGAATTCTGTTTTGAAATTCCCAAACATTCAAACATCAATCAAACAATTCAAACAACACCAAACTTTGTAATATTGAATTTAGTTCTGTTCAGTTACATGGACAAAAGCCCAAAATAAAATAAAATAAAATAATAATTTTATTGATCCATTCTTTAATTAAATAAAATGGACCTTTATTTATTTAACATGATTTGATTTATTCAATAAAATCCTTATTTAAATTCCAAATATTTTCAAATCCAAATCAGTAGTTTTTATTTGAAATTATAAAATACTTGGAAATTTGTTTTAAAACAAAATAACATTTTATTTTAGAGTCCATTATTTATATTTAATAGATTATCATTATTAATAGGATTTGTTTTATTGAGATATTTATTTTGAAATCTAAAATAGGTCAAAACTCTTTAATAGGTTTTATTTGTGAATATCAAATATTGGGAAAAACTTATTAATTAAATAAGTTTTGATGTTTTATTCAAAATGGCAAAACCTTTTTATTTAAATAAAATTTGGATATTAATTCCCTATTATTTTATTTAAATAATCCTTTACTATTTTTATTCAAAACAAAATGTTTTGATTTCAAAAGTTTGGTCAAGGTTTAATTTGGCTTTATAAAATAATCCTTATTTATGAATCCACCTTTTCTTTTGAAAACCAAATCTTTTTGTTTAAAGATTCAAAATAGTAATTCCAAAACATTTTAATTTCTTTTATTAAATGTTTATCATTATGAATCCCTTTAGGATTTTATTTAATTCAAATGGGTTTGAAGTTCCAATTGCATTCAAAAAGTTTCTTCTGGCTCTGAAAATAAAACAAAGTTTTATTTTATTAATTTATTTTCACATTACAAGATTTGGAAAATCTTGGGATGTGACAGGCTACCACCCTTAAAATAAATCTCGTCCCGAGATTTGGGAAGGTTGGGGTTACAAGCAAGTTCAAAACAACTAGGGTACTACCACCCTTAAAAAATTTCAAACAAAAATTACATATTGTCCTTCTTGGGACTTTGGGGAAACCTTCTCTAAGCAAATATTTGCATTGAGTCCTTTGTTCCATACTTGACTCATGGGCCAAGGTTGAGTTTCTCCATAGGCTTGTTCAACTTGTTTTTCATCCTTTCTGGACAGTTGCTTGCATAATGTCCTGGATTCTTGCAGTTGAAACAATGAATGTCCTTGAGTTCTTTGCGTTGTTCTTGTGGACAAGTGGCTACATAATGGCCTGGTTCTTTGCAGTTGTTGCACCACACTTGGTCAATCTCTTTATTTTTCTTGTTCTCTGGGCATCCACTGGAGTAGTGTCCCATTTCCTTACATTTACGACATTGTGCAAGGCTCATGTCTTGCTTTTGTTTCTTAAACTTCTTTAGTCCTTTGAATTGGGTTGTCTTGTTTGGAGGTATAAGTGGTCCTTTTCCTTTGGTAGACTTGGATCCTTCTTGTTTCCTTTGCTCCACCATGGAGTAGATAGGACATTGGTTAGGAACATGGTCATTTCCTTCACAAAGGTAACAGGTAGCTTGAGAGGTAGGACATTGTCCAACAGGATGTTCTTCTTCATTGTCCTTCATGCTCCTTGGAAGTATGATCCTTGTCTCCACAAATAGTGCAAGCTGGGGCTCCATCTAGAATAACATTCTTGTCAGCCTTGTTATCATAAACTCCTTTGGGATAGTTTTCTTCCATGCTGATCATTTGATTGGTCATCTTAAGCATCAGTTGGGATTGTTCCTCCAAAAACCTTTGTAGTGCTGGATCTTTATCACTATTGTTGGCTACGAACTGAGCTGTCAGTTGGTTCAACTGGTGTTGGGTTGCTATGAGCTCTTTCATGCTGTCAGCTTGATTGGTGTTGGTGTCATCAACCTTGGAGTCTTTTGGAGTAGTTATCTGTTTGGGTTGAAGGGAGATTAGAATAGACAAGATAGTCTAAGGAAATATTTCTAATCACACACATTACAATTTACACAAGCAATGTACATGCAATCACAAACCAAACACTTCACTCAATCAAAGTTCAAGCATACACTTAGTCAACAAAATATTTTTTTTGTTACACCTCATAAGTTGGTGGTTTTGTCTTAGCTAAATATGGTGGTCTATCTATATGGTTCACTTGTGATCTTCCCATCCTTCTTTGGTTGATTCTTCTTGTATGAGATCATGGTTTCCTTGGGAAAAACTCTTGGTCACAATACTTCAAAGTTGTTGATGGCTCCTTCTTATTTTGCATTCCTTCAGTCTCTAAATATTAAGCAAGATTTCCTTGTTTCACTTGTAGTCCTTGATGATATCCTTGTTGGAAGTCCTTGGGTGAATATGCTAAAGATGTTGAAGTCATTAGAGCTGAAGATGTTGAAGTCATTAGAGTTGAAGAAATTGAAGCAGTCCTTTACACATGGTGTAGTTTTTGGTCATGGGTAGGTTTTTCCATCAGTTGAGATAGAATAGAAGTAGAGTTGAAACCAAAATGGTTGAGGAAAGAGTTTACAAGTGTTTTTGTAAATAAGTTTTGGAACAAATACAACTCCTATTTTTCTAAGGGGTTTTGTCCAATCCTAGGTTTACAAATCCTATAGGCAACACAATGCTCTGATACCATCTGTAGAGGTCTCAACCTAATAAGGTAGATTCCTCCTGTGTTTTACAATGCTAGTCCCTGGATCAATAGCTAGCATCCACAGTTAAGATGTAATATCAAGAAACAAAGGTCATAACATAACTTTATAACCAGGAATAACATAATTTTATTACATCATACATAGCTCATTTGGCTAATACATTACATTGTAGCGGAATAACTATAGTCATGGGATCCTTCATCTTCAAAGCTCCACAGGCAGATGTTGGTTGTAGACTTTGTAATCCTAATCAAACAATCTTCACTAAAATAAATCAAACCTGCAACATACGAGTTACAGCCACAAAGGTCAATACATTTGAATTGTATTGGCAAGTTTCACTACTTTGTATATTATGAGTGGATCCTATCATTACATGCATATTTGGCTAGGTAGAGTTTAAGGCTTATTTGCATAAAGCAATATTTATCCTATCTTTTCAAAATGGTTTTGGTCCTTTGTCAAATCTCTTTTCCAAGTTCCTTGAACTCCTTGGTAGAAAATCAAGTGTTCAAGTCCTTGTCAAAAATCTCTTGAGCTACTTGGTAACTCCAAGTGGAACAAGTTTTATCAAATCTCATGAGTTCCTTGGTAACCCCAAGTACATCATGCTCTTTAGCACCTTGGTAACCCCAAGTGCAACATGCTTAACAAAATCTCTTTGAATTCCTTGGTACCCCCAAGTGCATCAAGTTTTTATATTAGAAATTGGAATGTCGAGATCTCCCATGGTTCAAACTTTAGTTGCTCAGTATTGTCCATAACCGGGGACACGGCTAAGTACTTAGATTTTATTAACTTTTGCAGAAGGAGTACACTTTACCCACATGACACAATCCCATCTTGTTGCCACCAGTGGCCTACTGGATTAGTGCTCACCAAGATGGAGTAATCGGGACCGAGAATGTGTGAAGTCTTTCCAAAAGGTCCTCCCATATCATTGCTAGCTTGTCTTCAGCCCCCATGAAGCATTCCATATCCCCATGTCCGGTAACTAAAGACAATGTATGGGTCTTCCTAATGTAATTGACTAAGCCAGAGCCATAATAGCATGTGGTTGTACACGAAAGCCACAATTGGAGAAACATGTTCAATCTCTAAGTTTCCTAGGTGGTTTTCATTTGGAGCACAACACAAAGTGACTGCCATAGACATGGTTCCTTTTGTTGCCACCTTCTCCAAAACATAAAGTGTCCACCACCTAGGTGGTTCATTGAGTCCTTGTTTTATTATGTAAAACACAAGTCCTTTTCTCAACCTTTGTAAAATCTCAACATGTATCTCTTTTCAAACACAGCATGGCTAAGCATGTACAACTTCAATATTTTCACTAAGGAGTGTTTAGGGAATCCTATTAGGATTTAGCATAGCATAAGTATAAAATATTTTCATGCATGTTTACAAAATCCACTAAGTATAATGAAAATAGTAGGACTTTTGTAAGATAGTGTAACTTGCCTTTTTGGTAGGGAATGGTGGTTCACTCCTTGATCTTGCTAATCTCACACTTTGCTATATTCACTACAAGTCAATCAAGCAAAACACAAAATCAACTAACATTCTAACCAAAGTCAAACAAACAATTTTTCACACACACTAGGTAATGGAATCTATGTCATGCATAAGTATGCAAAGGTTGGTTCTATTGCAAGGATGGTCTCTACTAGGTTTATAACTTTGTAAGATTCCAAATTGGTCATTTACCAAAATGGCAAAGTCATTTGCAAATAGGTTTTATCTCAAGACCATTTTAAAATCCATTCATCATTTTATGTGGTGAAAATTATTTTTATCAAAGCAAAACTTTATGTTTTTCACCAAGTGAGTTGCTCTTGGCAAATCTTGGTGTTTTGGGTCAGTAAGTTTGGTCCAAAACATTTTCCCAAAGTTTTCCTTGCAAAAACATTTCCATAATAAAATCAATAATTTTATTTGGCTAGAAAATGGCTAAGTTAAATAATTCAACCTAAATTTTACCAAAATATTTTTTAACACCAAGGGTTGGTTCCTAGGGTCAGTATGGTCACTACAACCATTTTGCAAAGGTTTTATCCTTAAATTCAATTTTAAACAATTTTTATACTCTAAACAAGCTCACAAATGAATCTGCAAAATCAAGCAAACTAACATATACTATTTTCTAAACTAAGGCCACAGTTGGCTAGGGCTTGTTCTCCTGAATTCAACGATATAAAGTTTGCAAAATTTGGACATGTGGTTTGAAAGTTACAGGGGTTTGAAGTTTGCAAATAATTCTGTTTTCAAATTTGTTTTTAAACAGACTAGTGACACGCGGCAGCATCTTACTGGACGATACCGGTTCGGTTGGATCACGCGACGACAGCCGTTGGATTTCAGTTAAATAGTGCGGCACGGGATCACTACTTACCCCTTCGCTAACGATCTATCGTATCCGTCAGATTCAGATCCTGCGGTTGCTCTTTTGCCAAAACGGCGCGGCGCTAAAGATGGTGGCGCTTAGATGATGATGGTGCCGGTGATGCGGAAAGCTAGAGGAACAGAGGGGTGGTTTACCAGATTCGCCGAAGCTCGCTAATGCTCAACGTGGTATGGTTGGTGAAGGGGCGCTCGGGGCTGTCCTTGATTGCTCGCCGGAGTTGGTTCTGGCGACGGACGCGCGCGGTCGAGGTCGAGGATGACGCTACAGATCACGCCGAGGCAAGCAGAAGGAAAGGTTAGCTGCGCAAGGTCGAGGCGGTGACGCGTGCGTGAAAGAGAAGAGGAGGGGCGGTCGGATACAACCTGTGGGCGTCGTTGGAGAAGAGGTAGACGGCGGCGGTACTGGAAGTTGTCGTTGACGAGGCTCAGGGGCGTCCGCGGTCGAACGGGTGGTACGGGGAGGAGTGTCTGGGAGTGGAGAAGCTGCTAGGGTGCTCTAGAAGGCAGGGGGTGGCGTGTACTGGCCTGAATTGGCCGAAGACGATGGTCGGAACAGAGGAGCTCGAGGAGGAATCGGGGCGACCTGGGGGCGAGTCGAGGCGTGGTGATAGAGGGGAACGGAGGGGAAGTCGCAGGTGTTTTATCGAGCATGGTCAAGGCGAGTAATGGTGGCTGCATTATGGCGAATTAAGGTCGCGGAATCTCTGCAGGAAACGGCGACGAGGAGGGGAGAAGGGGTCGTGCGGGTGAGGAGGAAGAACAGTAGAGATGGGGTCCACCGGTCAGTGGGAAAATAAACGAGGGGGGAGGTCCACCAGTCATTGGTTCTGTGGGTAAGAAAATTGGTGCCAAACGTTTTCTTCGGGGAAAGAAGCTGGGCTGTTGCTGGGCCTATTGGGCTGCTTGGTTGGGTCGGCCATGTCTTATTTTTTTCTGTTTTCTTAATCCTTTTCTATTTCTATTTTCTGAATTCTGTTTTGAAATTCCCAAACATTCAAACATCAATCAAACAATTCAAACAACACCAAACTTTGTAATATTGAATTTAGTTCTATTCAGTAACATGGACAAAAGCCCAAAATAAAATAAAATAAAATAATAATTTTATTGATCCATTCTTTAATTAAATAAAATGGACCTTTATTTATTTAACATGATTTGATTTATTCAATAAAATCCTTATTTAAATTCCAAATATTTTCAAATCCAAATCAGTAGTTTTTATTTGAAATTATAAGATACTTGGAAATTTGTTTTAAAACAAAATAACATTTTATTTTAGAGTCCATTATTTATATTTAATAGATTATCATTATTAATAGGATTTGTTTTATTGAGATATTTATTTTGAAATCTAAAATAGGTCAAAACTCTTTAATAGGTTTTATTTGTGAATATCAAATATTGGGAAAAACTTATTAATTAAATAAGTTTTGATGTTTTATTCAAAATGGCAAAACCTTTTTAATTAAATAAAATTTGGATATTAATTCCCTATTATTTTATTTAAATAATCCTTTACTATTTTTATTCAAAACAAAATGTTTTGATTTCAAAATTTTGGTCAAGGTTTAATTTGGCTTTATAAAATAATCCTTATTTATGAACCTTTTCTTTTGAAAACCAAATCTTTTTGTTTAAAGATTCAAAATAGTAATTCCAAAACATTTTAATTTCTTTTATTAAATGTTTATCATTATGAATCCCTTTAGGATTTTATTTAATTCAAATGGGTTTGAAGTTCCAATTGCATTCAAAAAGTTTCTTCTGGCTCTGAAAATAAAACAAAGTTTTATTTTATTAATTTATTTTCACATTACAAGATTTGGAAATTCTTGGGATGTGACAGGTCGTCCACCAGCTTCAACTATTACAACTACTTTGAATAGACACGCGGGTCTTAACAGAATTTAAAGACAACCATATGGCTCCTGCCGGTTGCCAACTTACAATAAGGAACATTGCATACATCAAATATAATCACAATCATGGCCATAACACATCACAACACACCCCTGCAAAACAAAGTTAGACACCTCTAATTTTCTTTCCATGTTTTACGTGGTTTGGGGCTTTCAATAAGTGTCGTTCTAACTTACGAACAAGAACCGCAACATTGATACTAGTATTGTCAATCACCCGTTGTAAATTGAATCTTAACTATGTTGGGAGAAAGAGGCACCCGCAAAGCCACTTATGCAATACAAGTTGCATGTCAAGCGTGGAGCAAGTCTCATGAACAATGTCATGTAAGGTTAGCCCGGGCCGCTTCATCCCACCATCCCGCAAGATGCAAAGTACACAAGAAGCAATCGACAACAAAAGCATCAACGCCCACAATGACCATTGTGTTCTACTCGTGCAACAGATCTACATATAGACACGGCTCTAATACCACTGTAGGGGTTCGTAGCATGGAAAACAAAAAATTTATACCGTATGCACACAAACAAGCCAAGATCTATCTACTAGATTGTAGCAACGAGTCGATAGAGGAACTCACCCTCGAAGATTCCAAAGCGGTTAACGAGAGCACATTCTCGTGGGTGATGTAGTCGTACACTTGCCGATCTCAAGATCGCGTAGACCATCCTTCCGACGCTGCGTTCCGGCAGCGCTCCCGCAGTCGGTCACACGTTCGGTACTCGATGAAGACCTTCCTCTCCCTTGTTCCAGTAGGAAGCGGAGGTTGCAGCACTCTCCTCGTGATTTCGGCAGCACGACGGCGTGGTACCGGAAGTAGAGGGGAGATCTCGCAGGGCTTAGCCTTAAGCCGGAGCGAGTATGGTGGACTATGAGAGAGCCTCGGTGATCTAGGGTTTAGACACACCAAGGAGAGGGAGCTAGGCCGGCGGCTAGGGAAAGAGGAGAGCCCCAACTTGGCGACTTGGCAAACCCTAGGAGGTGGCGGCGACTTTTCTGGAGCCCGGCAGCTAGGGTTTAGGTTTAGAGGAGAGAGGTGTAGTTCTAGGAGGGGCAGCCCTGCCCCTCCTTATATAGGTCGGAGGGCGTGGCCAAGGGGAGGGGAGTCCCTCCCCAACTCGGCCTCCTTGGACGGCGGTGGAGGGAGAGGGACTTCCTGCCCAAGTAGGTTTCCTACTCTCCCTCCACCAAGCAAACTTGCCGTTTGACTTTTCAAATTGGCGTTTGACTTTTCAAACTAGGATTTGATTTATCCCTTTATTTTTCTCAGCGATGACACCTAGTACATGATGCAACCATTCCAACTTGTAATGACACATTCATGTACCCTTCCCCTCAGGAGTGCCGGACATTCCGGAACCTTCTAGAACATTCCTGATGAAAACACCGGAACCATTCTCCAACCCCGAAACAGGACTTTCCTTATATGAATCTTATTCTCCGGACCATTCCGGATCGCCTCGTGATATCCCGGATCCCATACAGGACTCCGAACAACATTTGGTCTCTTACTCATCATTCCATAACTACTCAACAACATCGAATCCTCCTCCCTACGGTTTGTGAATTATGCGGACATGATCGAGACACTTCTCCGAACAATAACCAATAGAGGAATCTGGAAATTCATATGGCTCCCACATATTTCTACGATTACTTTGCGATCGAATGAACCACTTACATATGATACCAATTTCCCTTTGTCTCACGATAGTTTACTTATCCGAGGTTTTGATCGTCGGTATCTCTGCATACCTAGTTTAACCTTGTTACCGATAATTACTCTTTTCTAGTTCCCGTGATATGTGATCCCTTGTGAGCCAGTCACATGCTTGCAAGCTAATTGGATGACATTCCACCGAGAGGGCCCAGAGTATATCTATCCGTCATATGGATGGACAAATACCACTCTTGATCCATGTGTCTCAACCCATACTTTCCAAACACTCAATGCCATCTTTATAGCCACCCAGTTACGGTGTGGTGTTTGATGTCATCAAAGCATCCTTCCAGTGATGGTGATAAGCATGATCTCATGGTCGAAGGAATTAGGTTACTATGTATCAGAAAGCTTATAGAAAATGAACTATATTAAATGACTTGATCTTTATGCTACGCTTAACTATAGGAGTATGTCCATCACATCATTCTCTTAATGATATGACCCTTTTGTTAATAACATCTCTATGTTCATGATCAGGAAACCACGATCATATATTAATCAACAAGCTAGTTTAACAAGAGGCTTTACTAGGGACTCTTTTATGTTTACAAATCACACAAGTATTAATGTTTCCTGTTAATACAATTATAGCATGGTATGTAAACATTTATCATAAGTATGAAGATATGATAATAACCACTTTATTATTGCCTCTTGGGCATATCTCCAACAGTTTTATGATAAATGTTTATTTTGCATGCTATAATTGTATTAATACGGAAACATTAATAGATGTGTGTTTAATAAACAAATAGAAAGTTCCTATCTATGCCTCTCTTATAAACTAGATCGTTGATTAACAAGATGATCAAAGGTTTCCTGATCATGGACATTAGATGTTGTTAATAACGAGGTCACAACATTATTGGAATGGTGTGATGAACATTCATCCTAAGTATAGAATTACGATCAAGTTCATTGTGTTTATATTTCTATAACATCATATGAAGTAAATTTAGTCCTTAGACCATGAGATCATGTCAATCACTAACACCGGAAGAGTATCTTGATAACATCAAACATCACACCGTAACAGGGTGACAATAAAGATGGGTTCAATGCTACAAAGGTGTTATGTTTAGGCTCATGGATCAATAGTGGAATTTGTCCATCCCGATGACGGATAGATATACTCTGGGCCCTCTCGGTGATATCACATTAGTTAGCTTGCAAGCAGGTGATTTGATCACTAGAATGTTATATGACGAGAACGAGAAAAGATTACATGTCGGTAACAAGATCAAACTAGGTATGAAGATATCGATGATCGAATCTCGGGCATGTAATATATCTTGAGACAAAGGGATTGAGTTACATGGGTATAAGGTTCACACGATCACAGAAGTCATCGTTGAATGTGTGGGAGTCAGTACAGATCTCTGGGTCCCACTGCTGATTATTGATCAGAGAGGGGTCTCGATCATGTCTACATTATTCGTGAACCGTAGGGTGACACTCTTAAGAGATTCTGACACCATTCGGAGCAAATAATACGCGAGAGAAAGAAAAAGAAAGCGCAGGAATTTATTTCACTGGACACCGGAAGTGTTTCGGTTGAAATTGCTGAAACTGGTTCTACATGTGAATTTGAAATGTTGTAAGGGGTTTTATGTGAATGTTTTTTAGTTAAAGTAAATAAAAAAATTCTTAATAAATAAATAAAAGAGTTTTATTTAAACGAGAGCTTGCATTAAATTTGGTGGAAATTTAATGCATGCGAGTGGATTTTTGAGTGGAGGCATGTTTATGTGAGTGAAGGCTTTTCATTTTGAGTGGGAGCTCCACCCACATGAATGTGGAAGAGGTGGTGGCAGCCACCATGTCTGGGAGTCATGCCCCTTGGGTGCCCCCCTATAACACCCTCGCCTGATAAGGGTGAGTTCATGTGTATAGTGCCAATCCCTGGATCGGTTCACTGGCACACATAGTACAAAATGATACCAAATATAACTGTGCATCATAAATACAATGAATATGATCCAGAATTTTACACTATGTTACAGCAAAAAGCTATTACAAGGTAGATCTTCATCCTTCAAATGTGCCACATGCGAACAATTGTTGAGTGGAGTCTCGCGACCTATGAACGATCACTCAGATACGATATAACCTGCAACATAAAACATAGTAGCCCCGAAGGGTCAATACATGGAATGTATGGCTAGTAGGCTAAAGTGGTTAACAACAGATCTATCAACTACATGCTTATTTGGCCACGTGGAGTTCAGGCACATTTGCATAAAGCAACAGTTTTATCCTAACATTTGTAACAAAGTAGTTTTCCAATACGATAAACAGGACACTCTAGTTCACTCCCAGGTGCTCCTACCAAGTTATGTGAAGGGAATATGCCCGAGAGGCAATAATAAAGTGGTTATTATCGTATTCCTTATTTATGATAAATGTTTATTTTACATGCTATAATTGTATTAATAAGGAAACGTTAATACATGTGTGTTTAATAAACAAAAAGGAAGTTCCTAGTTATGCCTCTCTTATAAACTAGCTCGTTGATTAACAAGATGATCAAAGGTTTCCTGATCATGGACATTGGTTGTTGTTAATAACGAGGTAACAACATTAGTTTAATGATGTGATGAACATTCATCCGAAGTATAGCATTACGATCAAGTTAATTGTGTTTATATTGCTACAACATCATACGAAGTAAATTTAGTCCTTAGACCATGAGATAATGTCAATCACTAACACCAGAAGAGTATCTTGATAACATCAAACGTCACACCGTAACAGGGTGACTATAAAGATGGGTTCAGTGCTACGAAGGTGTTATGTTGAGGCTCATGGATCAAGAGTGGAATTTTTCCATCCCGATGACGGATAGATATACTCTAGGCCCTCTTGGTGATATCACATTAGTTAGCTTGCAAGCAAGTGATTTGATCACTAGAATGTTATATCACGGGAACAAGAAAAGAGTACATGTCAGTAACGAGATCAAACTAGGTATGAAGATACCAATGATCGAATCTCGGACATGTAATATATCGCGAGACAAAGGGATTGAGTTACATGTGTATAAGGTTCACACGATCACAGAAGTCATCGTTGAGTATGTGGGAGTCAGTACGGATCTCCAGGTCCCGCTGCTGATTATTGATCAGAGAGGGGTCTCGATCATGTCTATATTATTCGCAAACCGTAGGGTGACACACTTAAGGGATACCGACACCATTTGGAGAAAATAATATGCCAGAGAAAGAAAAAGGAAAGCGCAGAAATTTATTTCACTAGACACCGAAACTGTTTCGGTTGGAATTGCTGAAACTGGTTCTGCATGTGAAATTGAAATGTTGTAAGGGGTTTTATGTGAATGTTTGTTAATTAAAGTAATTAACAAAATTCTGAATAAATAAATAAAAGAGTTTTATTTAAATGAGAGATTGCATTAAATTTGGTGGAAATTTAATGCATGTGAGTGGATTTTTGAGTGGAGGCTTTTTAATGGGAGTGGAGGCTTTTCATTTTGAGTGGGAGCTCCACCCACATGAATGTGAAAGAGGTGGGGGCAGCCACCATGGCTGGGATCCATGCCCCTTGCCCCCCTCTCCCTATAAAAGGACCCTCTCCTCCTCTCAAAGCACACCTCCTCACGAAGGATCTCTCTCCCCCCTTTAGAATTTCCCCATGGTCTCGGATCAGCGAGATACATGTTCCCGGTGGCTTTTTCTGGAAGGATTTGTTGCTTCCACTACTTCGCTGGAGCGAGGGCACGGAGGTTGTCGGGGTACCCGGACGTGTGTGCGATCACGGATGCACCACTGCTTTGCGGTGCTGGACTTGATGGTGCTGGACCGGCTGGACCATATGGACTTCATCACGATCTTGAGATCGCCAAGCGTTCGTCTACATCATCCACGAGTACAACCTCGTTAACGCTATTCGGTCTTCGAGGGTATGTATTCTATGGATGTATATCCACCCGTTTCTTGTATCTAATATATATATCTTGGTACATAGTTGTTCCCATCGTAGGAAATTTTTTGTTTTCTATGCTGCGAACCCAACAGTGGTATCAGAGCCGCATCTATGCGTAGATGCTTTGCACGGGTAGTACACATATGAGTATGTGGGCGATGATGATCATTTTATTGCTTCTTAGTTGTACTTTGGATATTGGTGGCATAGTGGGATGAAGCGGCCTGGACAAACTTTACATGTCCTCGCACATGAGACCTGTTCCACGCTTGACATGCAACTAGTTTTGCATACATGGCTAGCGGGTGTTTGTCTCTCCTACTATAGTCAATATCGAATTTGCAACGAGTTGTCAACAATTTTATTATCCTCTTTGTGGTTCATGTTCGTAGGTAAGAATGGTTCTATCTTCGAAAGCCCCAAGCCACGCAAAACTTGCAGCGGATAAATTAGAGGCGTCTAGTTTAGATTGTTGCTGGGCTAGTGTCATGATATGGTGATGTTGTAAGTAGAAGTATAAGTTGATACTCTTACAACACACATAACGTGTAAGTTCCATAGAACTTGGCCTTGCACATAGAGGTATGATAGTGATCATACCAAGATGCACATGATGGAGATCAAGTGCGGAAACCATATCATTTCACTTATAAACATGTGATGTTTGATTGCATCTTATATTTCTTTTTTGGCGTTTTATTAGCATAATAAGATGATCCCTCATTTAAATATCAAGATAAGAATGTGTTCTTCCTTTAGTATGCACCGATTATGTTTTCGTCGGGTGTTCTTGGATCCACGACCATATTTTGGGTGTAAGACAGTAACACACGCGAATACTAAGGTTCTAACTTGGCGAGCCTAGCATGTACAGACATCTCCTCGGAACACGGACCGAAAGGTTAAGCATGAGTCATATAGTAGATATGATGCCCATTTGATGCTCGCCTTTGAAGCTATACCGACTCACGTGATGATCGAACTTGGTGTAGTGGATTTGGTTCATGTAATCACCAAAAAAGCACGAGGGATGTCGTTTTTGAGTGGGAGTTCATTTCTAATTTGGATTAGAAGAACTAAATTTATCATAAATTAAATCAAAGTGAATTTGCATAATTTGTTGTAGTCATTGGCATTCGTTCACCACCTTATGCATAGTTTTAATTGAGATAATAGAACTATAGAATTATGGATATTTACTTTTCGAATTGGTATCATATTGTGTTGAGTGTCAATCTAAAGTTTAAAGTCCTATTGAAACTTTTAGCAAACTCTGTCTACTCTGTGAAATTTAATAATTGGTATTAAATCGAGAGTAACAATTCCTGTGTTAGTATCTTAAGTATCATGTTTGCCTCCATGATTCTTGATTGTTTTAAAATATCAAGTTTATCTAGGAGCTGAAAGAATTGTTTTCAGAAACCATCATACGTGGCAGATATAACAATATACGAAATAATGTTTTGGTTGCAATATGATAGAGTATAATATATATTCTCATATTGGATGAGAATTTACAAAGGTTGGAGATGTTGGACATCCTAATCATCCAAAAGGGTTTTGGAAAGCAACATTATACTCACGATTCTCCTTATAAGCTACATTAGCTTGATCATGAAAGTCGTCATGATAAGGATGAATAGAATATGTATGTAAAGTGTTTACTACACTAAAATATTACTAAAGAATGGATTTTAAAAGAATACCAATCATTTTGATGATGGTGATCTACTTCAAAGTGCCAGTCCAAAGGTATTATTATTTGAATATACACGCTTTGGACTATGTGTCATGTATATGGCACCACTGTTGATGTTGATAGATTCTTTTAAAAGGTAAAAGGAAATGCTGAAAGAGAATCTATAAAAATATATTTGGCAGAAAAGAAAAGATTGGAAATATCAAATTTAGGTATATGGATGATATACATGTTATGGTTATATTGTTTGCTTGTTAGACAATATGGTTCTTGGGTATTGGATACCGAATTGGTTGGTATGAAATTTCATACAAAACGACGCAATTCATGAACCACAATGGCCTAAGTAACTAACAAGAGAATATGTGATGATGTTCATCAAAAACAAACAAACCGTTGTTTGTATTTCTCGTTGACATCAAAGCTTGACTTCAAGATTTGTTTTAATAATTGTTATTTAAATCAGGCACTATGAGAACAAAGGTTGTTCAAATAACTACCGTATTCCATATAAGATGGATGATTTACAAATCTAGTTGGAGAAATCACATCCATAAAACCTAATTCTAAAATGTCGCTAAACAAATGATTGAAAGATCACTTACAAAGTGACATCGCTGTTTAAATTATATTGGAAATAAAACATGAAGAAACTCCAATTTCATGGATTTTTGGAGTCTTTGATTTGATCAAGTGACGCTTGTGAGACTTTCCTAGGGATAATTAAAACTTCGTTCAAAGGCCAAAGAAGAACGAACAACTATAATATTGGAATTTATACATATCAATGTATGTAGTCCATTATGTATAGTCGTAAGCGATGGACTTCAACTTCATATTCTTTCCCCGAAAATTTGATTGAATGTTCACTTAATGAGAAAGAAGTATGAAATATTTGAAAATGTTTCGAAGACTTTCAAGATGAAGTCAAAAATCATTGTAACAAGAAAATAAAATGGCTTATGATTTTATCATAAGGGATTTATTTGAGTTACAAGTGTAACAAGAAAAATAAATGAATTATGATTTATCATAAAGGGATTTATTTGAGTTACAAGTTTAGCAAAACACCTAGATTTACATCTCCCGTAACACCATAGGAGTATGGAGTGTTTGAGATTTGTAATGAAACCTTGTTTGACATGGTTGGATCAAAGGTGTTATTTATAAAACTACCATTATATTTTAAAAGATTAAAGCTTTAGAGACTACCGCTTTTACACTGAAAAGAGCTTCATCTTGATCCGTTGAAATGACACCATGGAAGTTATGGTTTGCGGTAAAACCCAAGTTGTCATTTCTTAAATTTTGGTATGCTAAACATAAGTAAGATGTTTACAACCGAAATTGTATGAGCATGTCTTTGTAGGTTATTTTTAATAAAATTGGTTATTCCTCCATAACACCAAGGACAAAAGGGTTTGTCGCTTGAAACGTAAGTTTCTTGAAGAAGGAATTTTTCATAAATGTTAAGTGGGAGGACAATAGAACTTTGATAAGGTTAACGAACCTTAGCTATATGTGCTGAGTTGCGCAGCACCGAAAAATGTTCCGGAGGCATCCAAAATGCTCATCACTCACGTGTCTCAAAGGTTGCGGTCACGGAGGTCTAAGTTCCTATTGAACCAAGTAGGTCGGATAAACAATCAAATGCTGAGATTTGAGAGTAAATCATTATTGTTTGACAATGATAAACCGACTACATGCAAAGAAGCGATGATGGTCCCTGACTCCGTCAAATGGCTTGAAGCCATAAAATCCGTGATAGTTCCATACACGAGAAATCAAGTTTTGAACTTGGAAGACCCATCGTAAAGGTGTAAAAACTTATCGGTCGTATTTGGATCTATAAAGAAACAGACATGAATGTTTCACATCTATGAAATAGTCGAATATCATAAAGTATTTTATGACAAATGTTCAAGGAGTTGACTATGACAAGATTTGATCTTTCATAGCGATATTTAGTCTGGATGGATTAAAGTAGCAACCACTACATATAATTTGGCATATGGTAGATGAATAAACAAAACAAAGTTCTTCTAAAAGAATGGTACCTAGGATGTGTACATGACACGATCCAAAGGGTTTTGTTAATTCAAAGGATGCTAAAAAGGGCATGCAAACTTCAATGGTTGAAGTAAGCATCGCAGAGTTTGTATCTTCACCGTGATGAAAAAGGAGTTTTTCACCAGGAGCCGATGAAGATGCTTGCATTTGTAAGAAATTAAGTGGGAGCGCTGAGACATATTTCTAATACATTATGTGGAGGACATCTTGTTGATTAGAAATGATGTATATTTTGTTGACAAAGGTTAAGAATTTCATTTCGATGAAAGACTTATGCAAAACCCGAATATTTAGCATAAATGTCTATAGTGGATAGTCTGTGATGCTAATATGGTTCTGCCAAACGTACATATATGAGATATTGAAGGAGTTCAATATAAAAACGATAAGAAACGGTTCTTGTCTCATGGAAAGGAATTGAATCAAGATTCAAGTGTATCAACACTTGATAAGTAAAACAAGATTCAAGTGCTTTGACACTTGATGAGTAAAATCACAAGAATTATTTGATCAATCATGCCATGATATGTACTGTAAGATCCCTCCTTTATAAAGGAAAAGGATCCCTGTGATTGCAATGCTAGTCCCTGGATCAATGCTAGCATCCACAGTTTAAGATGAAGTACACAGATACAAAGGTCATTATTACATCCATTCCAGAGATAAATATAGTCTTTACAACTCCAAGGCCACAGGCCTAATACAAGGGTTTGAATAAGTAAATATATAAAAGACTTCATCTTCATGTGCCACAGGCAAACATGTTGAGTGTAGACTCATGACACCTAATCCTCATCAGAATAACCTGCAACATCACAAGTTACAGCCATAGTGGGTCAATACTTTGGAATAGTATTGGAAAGTGATACCTTAGTATAATTTAGGTGGACTAGATACTATATGCAAATTTGGCTAAGTGTAGATTGGATTGATTTTCTAAAAATAGGTTTTGCCTATTAGTGAAATCACTAAGTTTTTCTTTGTCAAAACTTTTCCCAAGGAACCACCAATAGACATTGAGGTCCTTCACCCTTGTTCACCCACAAGTTTTTACTTAGAAATTGGGATGATGAGATTCTTGATAGCTTCCATGTCTTGATGCTCAAGTTGTCCATTACCATGGACCTGGCTAAGTACTTAGATTTTTCCATCTACAGAGGTTGTGCACTTTCCCCACTAGACTTGGTTTCACCAAGACAGGACCTTTCAGAAGCCTTCCCTTAGACCAAATGGACGCGTTCCAACCTATCATCCTACTACCACCAACTGTCCAAATGGCTAAGTTCTAGCAACCTATGTGATCCAGGCAGAGCCCATATTGCCAAGTGGCTGCACTAGAAGCTTCTTAACACTTGGCCTCTAAAATCCCTTTGTTCCTGGGTGGCTTGCCACAAGTGAGATACACAAGGTAAACCATAGCCATGGGCCTTGTGTAACCACTCAACCAAAACCACCAATCAAGTCCCTTTCCACCCAGGTGATTCATTGACTTAGTTGTTTTACTAAGCAAAACAAAAGTCCAAAGACTTAGAAATATTTTCATCATAGCATGTATATTTCACCAACCCTTGTTTGCTACTAGCTAGGCTAAGCATGGCATAGATAGTAACTTAACTTAGAAATTTCCTAGCAATTCTACAACTACTTAGGATTTCCCATCATGGCATAAGCAAAATAATAACATGCAAGACTTAGCAAAATATTTCTAATGCTTAGTATAAAACATAGGGATATAATTATTCATGAAGTACCACTTGCCTTGGTGGTTTAGAGAGTATCACTCCTCACAATCACAATCACTAGCACCAAAATCTACACAAAGATTTGTAGCAACAATTACACACCAAACATATACAATCAAAAATATATACATGTATGCAAAATTCTAAGTGATGATTTTCAAAACTCAACAAGCAAGTAAACAATAATGAATCATAAACAAGTCAAAAACTTGCCACACAATAATTATTTAAACCCTAAATTATTTCCTAAACATTTCATATACTCAAATAAGCCCTACACATGTTTCTGCAAATAAAACCATTTTAACAGAGGCAAAACATTAAACACATTGGATAATTATAAAGGTCTTGTCTTCCTGATTCCAACGGTATAAAATTTGTCAAATTCTAACGTGGGGATCAAAAGTTATAGCCAAATCAAATTCAAACAATAATCAGATTCCAATTCTGTTTTAAATCTAAACCCTAGCCACGCGTCTGTTTCTGATTGGCCCGTACCGGTTCGGGCGGATCGATCTCTGTGAGCCGTAGGATTTAAGTTAGATCTAGTGGCTCAGATGCGCTCATACCTCTTCGTTTAAGTTCTAATATTAGCCGTAAGATCTACATCTAACATTCCTGAATGATTTGACCAGAGATGAGCGGCGGCGACTGGCGGCGGCGCGCTCTGACAGTGGCGGTGCCGGCGTTCTAGGTCGCGCGGGGAGGGGAGAGGATGCTCACCAGAATCGCAGTGACGAGGTGAAGCTCCACGTGTCCCTGGTTGGCGAAGGGGCGCTCGGAGTCGTCGCGGATTGCTCGTCGGAGTAGTCCCTGGCGGCTGTGGCTTCGGTTCGTCGACGTTGGCGGTGTTCTAAGACGTGCTAAGACAAGGAGAGGGCACCGTTAGATGCGCAAGACGCTGAGGATCCTATGCGTATCAAACAGAGGGCAAGGGGCGGCTGGCACTTACAGGTAAAGGTCGCCGGAGTTCGAGCAGAAGGCGGCGACGCTCAGTCGTTGACGTTGCCGAGGCTACAGGCCATGCGCGAGTAAATGGGAGGTGTCAGTAGATGCCCACGGAGCTGCAGAGCATGATAGCATGAACCATGGACAGAGGGGGGTGCGGTGCTCACCGGAATTCGTCGACGAGGCCGTCGGAACAGCGGGGTTGCGGCGAGGAATACTCGCAGCCTGGGGGTGCTCTGTGGTTGGTGAGTGAGGGGAAATGGCCGCGAGGGGGAGGGGTTTAAGTAGGCAGGGGCTCGACAGGAAACGCCTGGAGAATCAATGGCAATTACGCCGTGGAATCAATGCCAGCAACGGCCAGCGGCGACGTGTTCTTCGTGAAATTTGGGGAAGACGACGGTGACGTGGACGGGGCCCAGTTGTCTGCGAGAGAAACGGAGTGGGGGTGGGGTCCCAAGGCTACCACTTGTCAAAAGGCGTCTGCGAGTGAGAGAAGGAGAGAGGGAACCCGGATGGGCTAGCTGGGCTGGATCTGTTGATGGGCTCAAACCCTGGCGCTGGCCTTTTTCCTTTTCTTTATTCCTTTTCTATTTCTGATTTGATTTTCTGGAATGATTTTCAAATGATTTCAAATTCTATTTGAATTCAAATCTTTTCAGGAATTTTGCAGCGTGCAATAGTTACAAAACTGGGCATACAACCAAGTGGTCACTTTGAATTGGCTTGGTCATTTGGAATAAAATATAATATACAGTGACATAGCACTTGTTTTATATTGGTTTTGAAATTGGTTTTCAAATTGTATTTGCTTTGAAATCTTAGTTTAAAACCTTAGCAAACTAGCAACACATTCTGAAAGCAATAAGGCAAATAGTTTGGTTTCATGAACAACAATCTCTCATAGAAGATTAGCATTTGTTTCAAATGCTGATCACATAAAATAATGAGCTCATATGCTCCTGTTTGTGAATTTATTTGTTTGAAATGAACTCTATATGATCAAGGATGCATGGATGATATGCATGAGTTTGAAACATGATTTTAGGGATGTTACAAATCTAACCCCCTTAAGGTGAATCTCGCCCTCGAGATTCAGATTGGCTAGCAAATAGGTGCGGGTGGTCTTTCCGAAGATCGTCTTCTTTTTCCCATGTTGCTTCCTCTTCGGAATGATGGTTCCACTGAACTTTGCAGAATTTGATAGTCTTAGTCCATGTAACTCTTTCTGCCGTCTCAAGTATCTTGATAGGTTTCTCTTCATAAGTGAGATCATTTTCCAACTGAACTTCTTCCAAAGGTATTGTATCTTTCAAAGAAGTCTCTTCCATTTCGGGATGACATTTCTTAAGCTGACTCACATGAAACACATTATGAACGGCTGACAAAGACTCTGGTAGTTCAATTTCATAAGCTACTTCTCCTTTACGACTCAGAATCTTGAATGGTCCAACATATCTTGGGGCCAACTTTCCTTTGACTCCAAACCTCTTCACTCCACGAAGTGGTGACACTCTAAGATAAGATCTATCACCAACTTCGTAGGTGACTTCTCTACGCTTAGGATCTGCATAGCTTTTCTGTCGGGACTGTGCTATCTTCAATCTGTCCTTAACCAACTTGACTTTCTCTTCGGATTCTTTGATAGGATCTGGTCCGAATAAACTTCTTTCTCCCACACCATTCCATAACAATGGGGTGGTACACTTTCTTCCGTAGAGAAACTCAAATGGTGACATCTCAATGCTGGCTTGATAGCAGTTGTTATAGGAAAATTCTGCGTAAGACAGACTTTCATCCCAACTGGCTCCGTAGTCTAGAGCACATGCCCTCAACATGTCTTCAAGAATCTGGTTAGTTCTTTCTATCTGTCCATTGGTTTGAGGATGAAAAGCAGTGCTGAATTCCAACCTCGTTCCCAATGATTCATGTAGCTGTCTCCAAAAATGGGAAGTGAATTGAGTTCCTCTATCTGACACAATACTCTTGGGAACTCCATGTAAACATACAATTCTACTCATATAGATTTTGGCCAACTTAGCACTTGTGTAGGTTGTCTTCACGGGTATGAAATGAGCCACTTTAGTTAGGCGATCCACTACCACCCAAATTGAATCATATCCTGACCTGGTCCTTGGTAATCCGGTGATGAAATCCATACCAATCTTGTCCCACTTCCAATCAGGAATAGGTAGTGGTTGAAGCAAACCTGCTGGTTTCTGGTGTTCCGCTTTCACTCTACTACACACATCACACAAAGCAATATGTTCGGCAATGTCCTTCTTGAGATTATTCCACCAAAATCTTTCCTTCATATCCATATACACTTTGGTGTTACCCGGATGAATGGAATACAGTGAGTTGTGTGCTTCTTGCAAAATCAGTTTCCGAAGCTCCGGATCTTGTGGAACACAGATACGTTTCCCATGCCATAAAGTACCCTGTTCGTCTTCATGGAATCCTTTGGCTTTTCCTTTGCCAATCTTTTCTTTAATATCTTTGATTTCCTTATCAATCTTCTGGGCTTCTTTGATCTTGTCCAACAAAATGGGTTGAACATACAAAGACATGAGATGTCCTTCAGGCACAATCTCCAACCTGAGTTTTCTGAATTGGGCACACAAATCATCTGGCAATTCTCCTTTGGTAAGGCCATTCACAAAAACCTTATGACTTAGAGCATCTGCTACAACATTCGCTTTACCGGGGTGGTATTGCAAACTTAAGTCATAGTCCTTGATGAGTTATATCCATCTTCTTCGTCTCATATTAATTTCCTTCTGGGTGAAGATATACTTCAAACTCTTGTGATCTGTGAACACTTCACAATGCTTTCCTAAAAGATAGTGTCTCCATGTTTTTAGTGCATGGACAACAGAGGCTAACTCTAAATCATGAGTAGGATAGTTCACTTCATGAGTTTTGAGTTGTCTTGAGGCATAAGCCACTACTTTACCGTCTTGCATAAGTACTGCACCCAAACCTTGATGAGATGCTTCACAATATACTTGGAAATCTTTTTCCAAATCTGGCAGACACAAGACTGGTGCTGTCACAAGTCTCTTCTTCAATTCCTGAAAGCTAAGTTCACAACCTTCAGACCAAGCAAACTTCTTGTCTTTCTTTAGCAATTCCGTCATGGGCTTAGCTACCTTAGAGAAATTTTCAATGAACCTTCGGTAGTAACCTGCTAAGCCAAGGAAACTACGAACCTCTTTCACTGACTTGGGAGATTCCCATTCTGCCACAAAAAACCTTAGCAGGATCAACTGCTACACAATCCTTTGTCATAACATGTCCAAGAAAACCAACTTCATTCAACCAGAATTCACACTTGCTGAATTTGGCATAAAGTTTATGCTCTCTTAACTTCACAAGTATCAAACACAAATGTCCTTCATGCTCTTCTTTTCTCTTGGAGTAGACTAAAATGTCATCGATGAAAACGACAACAAACTTGTCAAGGAATTCCATGAACACTTTGTTCATCATATTCATGAAGTATGCTGGAGCATTGGTCAAGCCAAAAGGCATTACGGTATACTCATACAATCCATACCTTGTAGTGAAAGCCGTTTTAGGTATGTCTTGTTCTCTTATCTTGAGTTGGAAATAACCTGACCGGAGATCAATCTTTGAGAACACACAAGCTTCTTCTAGCTGATCAAACAAATCATTGATTCTAGGCAAAGGGTATTTGTTCTTGATAGTCACCTCGTTGAGTGAACGGTAATCTATGCATAACTTTTGAGTTCTATCTTTCTTCTCCACGAACAAAACTGGGGCTCCCCAAGATGAAGAACTTGGTTGAATAAATCCTTTCTGTAACTGTTCTCCAAGTTGTTTCTTGAGTTCTTTCAGTTCATCCACTGACATCTTATATGGTCTCTTTGCTATTGGTCCAGATCCTGGTACCAAATCTATAAGAAACTCCACATCTCTATCTGGTGGCATTCCCGGCAATTCTTCCGGAAACACATCCGGATATTCACTCACAATTGGCACACTGTCTATGATAACCCCCTTAAGAGAATTAAGCATACTCCTTTTTTGCTTCAAAGTTGGTCTTGAATCTGATCCTTTTATTTTTTGGAGTTGTGAGTGAGACAGTATGGTTGGCACAATCTATCACTCCTTTGTACTTAGTCATCTAGTCCATTCCCAGAATGACATCCAATCCTTGGGAGTTTAGAATTATCAAGTTAACGGGAAACTTATACTTCCCAAATTCTATGACTAGATCATGACATCCTGAATTCACTATCATTTCTCCACCTGGAGAACTTAATTTTATAGGACACCCAATAGTTTCTACCGGTAGTTCATTTCTTTCAACAAATGCTCTTGATATGAATGAATGAGATGCACCAGTATCAAAGAGTACAAATGCTGGAATAGAATTGAGTCTGAACTTACCAGCAACAGCATCAGGCACCTCATAGACCTCCTCCACATTGATGTGGTTTACTTGTCCCTTCTGAAAAGGGTTGGGCTTGTTGGGTCCTTCAACTTTCTTTTCTGGGCATTCATTTGCATAATGCCCCATCTTCTTGCATTTGAAGCATTCAACCTGACTGATGTCTCTCTTAACAGGCTGACTACCACTTCCACTTCCATTACCATTGTGGTGGCTCTTATATCCACCCTTGTGGTTCTTGTACTTGTCATTGTCATGACTACGGTGATGCTTGTTGTCATGACGGTTGTGGTTGTGGTGCTTGTTGAATTTCCCATGTTTGTGGGATCCTGAGCTTCCGCTGTCATCATAATGAGATCGTTTGTGAGACGATCCCGAGCTGTGCTTGTCGGAGTGCTTTCTCTTCCTACTCTCAACTTGCTTCATTTTGTTTTCCAAAATAGCAGCCTTATCACAAAGAGACTGATAAGTGGGAACATAGGCCACTGATAGCTGCAGATTCAGTTCATCATTCAGGCCTTCAAGGAATTTCTCCCTTCTCTTAGCATCGGTGTCAACTTCATCCGGTGCATAACACGCAAGATTGTTGAACTCCTCAATATACTCTGCCACGCTGCGGTGGCGTTGCTTCAAGTTGTGGAACTCCTTCTTTTTCAGACTCATCACTCTGTATGAGATGTGAGAAGTACGAAAGGCATATTCAAAGATTGCCCATGTCACATCTTCTATGGGAGTGGTGATCTGGAAGTTGTCCCACCAAGTGGCGGCTGGTCCTTCCAGCAAATGTGCTGCAAATCTGACCTTTTCAGCATCAGTACAACCCACAGTTACCAAGTCCTTGTTCATAGAGCGTAGCCAGTCATTGTCCACCATGGGATCAGTTGTTCCTGAGAACTTTGCTGGCCTCAATCTCAAGAATCTGGTAAGCATGTCAAAGCCCGGTGGGTTGTTGTTGTTGTTGTTGTTGTTGTTGTTTTTGTTCTGGATGAACGTCGTCATCATCTGCATCAGCTGAGTTTGAGCGGTCATCATTTGTTGCAATTCTGGAGTGATGTTGTTGTTGTTGGGGTTGGGGTTTGCACGACGGGGAGGCATCTGTGGTTTGTCCAATAGAGATAAGAATGAGATACCCATAGATGCTTTCATGCACAATACATCACATAACAATCACAAAGCATGCAACAAAAGGATAATAGTTCAACAACAAGATAACAAGTTCGTAAAGTAAAACACACACAAATAACAAGCCATCCACATGTCGGATGGTCAACAACAAGTTCTCAAACAACAAGTACGATAATATAAGATAAACGAGTAGTCAAATCTACTCCTCGGCATCAACCTCCTCCTCGACAAAGGTAAGACCTGCATTCTCCATTGCGGTCTTGTATTCCTCGACATTGGTGGTCAAGGTCTCTATCTTGGCTTTGAGAGCCCTCTTCTGGGAACGAAGCCTCTCAATCACCATCTGCTGATGCTCGATCTCGAAGTGCTTGGCCTGCAGTTCTTCAGTCATGTCCCGGATCTTCTTGTTTCTATCCTGGACTCGCTTCTCCTGACTCTTGAACTTTCTGTCCTAGCTCTCGAACTTCGTCTCCATCTCCTTGACTATCTCATCTTGCTCTACGAAGAGCTTGTCCTTCTCGCGAAGCTGCACCTGGAGTTCGTCATTGCTAAGCATGACGTTCGTCCTATCAGTGTCCACGTGCCTAATGAGAGACTCTAAGTCCTGGAGGTATAGACGAATTGGCTCTACTGTGTCCCTCGAATCGTCCTCGAAGTCAATGGACTCTCCATCCTCATCACGTCTACCGAATACGTGGAAGTGAGTACCTCTAACCTGTCGAGAGTGTCTCCCTAACAGACGTACTATCAGATACTGCATGACTACCTCAAGGCCTCTCTCCTTGTCATCGTGCATGAGCTTGAAGATGATGGCCTCCGTGGTAGGCTCTGTCTGACGTCCAGGCTGATTGACCTTGAAGCCCCAAAGGTCTTTCCTCTCAAACTTGGTGAGGGGAAGCACCATGATGGTAGGAAGAGGGAGATTGAGCAAGGTGGTAAGCTCAACAATACGAGGACCAAAGCGAGTTCCCTGGAACTCCTCAACAGTGCTGATGGTAACATTAGGCATCTATTTATAAGATAGAAAAAGTTAGAACAACACAATCTAAAATGAAACACAAGGCAAAGCATAAAACACATAAGTCAAGGTATACATGGATCCATTACAACAATCAAGGTTCAACTTATTTTTAAAGCAACATTTTGGAAAATAAGGTGGTAAGTGGTGGTCTAACTAACGAAGTATGTTTACAATCCTATCTCACTGGATCTGTTGGCTAACACAATATTTCTAGAAGCAATTAGCCTATCTTGCTCACATGACTCCATCACTAAGTCTATAATGTCTCCTCTTAAGGTTTGGTTGGTATCCTCCAACTCTTGGGTATGTTTCTTCTCTTCCTTTAGGTCATTTTGGAGGTTGAGCATTATGCACTTGATTCTAGCACTAAGTTCTTTGATAGTCCTCCAAGCTGCTTCCCTTGCTGACTCAAAGAATGTGGTGTGCACCACAGTGTTGGTGTACATGCAGAATCATGTTTCCTTGTGGTTGTCTTCCTTGTTTTTGTACAAGTGAAGTTGCACCCACCAGTACTCAACTCCTTCATCCATCATAGGAAAGCCTTTGTACACAGCTGCACCATCTATTTCCATTGCCACCATGAGGTCCTTGAGAGCTTTGGGGAATTCTGTCTCACACTCCAAAGTCATGGTCATGAGTGGTCCTTTCCTTACGGCTTCGTTGATGGAGTTCATCTACAAATAGAGATGAGAAAGAAGATTAGAAAAGTTTACGAGAAGGATAGACAAGTGTAGAAGTTGTTGAAATTTTTTCCTTAGTGGTTTCCAATCCTAGGGTCATAATCCTACAGGCAACACAGTGCTCTGATACCATCTGTAAGATCCCTCCTTTATAAAGGAAAAGGATCCCTGTGATTGCAATGCTAGTCCCTGGATCAATGCTAGCATCCACAGTTTAAGATGAAGTACACAGATACAAAGGTAATTATCACATCCATTCCAGAGATAAACATAGTCTTTACAACTCCAAGGCCACAGGCCTAATACAAGGGTTTTAATAAGTAAATATATAAAAGTCTTCATCTTCATGTGCCACAGGCAAACATGTTGAGTGTAGACTCATGACACCTAATCCTCATCAGAATAACCTGCAACATCACAAGTTACAGCCATAGTGGGTCAATACTTTGGAATAGTATTGGCAAGTGATACCTTAGTATAATTTAGGTGGACTAGATACTATATGCAAATTTGGCTAAGTGTAGCTTGGCTTGCTTTGCTAAAAATAGGTTTTGCCTATTAGTTGAAATCACTAAGTTTTTCTTTGTCAAAACTTTTCCCAAGGAACCACCAATAGACATTGAGGTCCATCACCCTTGTTCACCCACAAGTTTTTACTTAGAAATTGGGATGATGAGATTCTTGATAGCTTCCATGTCTTGATGCTCAAGTTGTCCATTACCATGGACCTATGGCATCCCGCAAAACCAATACTAGAAAATCGCGTTGAATTTGTGCATTGCATCGTCATGATCATGCATTGTTTGCCTAAAACTATTTTTCGCAAAGCTTGTTTTGTTTTCTAAAACGCCCCGTCTTGTTTTCAAATCCAAACCCGGGTCTCCGGAATATTTTGTTTAGTCTAAACACAGATTGCAAACGCCCCGTTTTAATTAAATAAAATGTTTAATTGTTTTAGCGGGGGCAGTCGAACGGGCCGATTCGACCCGAACGACCACCCCCAGGATTTTACAAACGGTCCACCCTTTAATCCCTAGTCTACCCTGTCCTAATCTACCCACCCTCTGGCCACCTCACCCCGGCCAATCCGCATCCGACACGTCACCTGGCCCTATTCCCCCACCCAACCAACTTCTGCCACCTAGACCTACCCTCACCCACCCAAACAAAACCAACACACCCAACCCACACCCAGCACACACACAGACACACGCACGCCACGCACGCTGCACCACCACCTGCGCCCCCGAGCCCCACGCCTGGCCCACACACGGCCATCCCGCGTGCCTCTCTCCCATCCGCTCAGCCCCTGCCCCCTGGGCCCCGCACGTGCCCTGGCCCACCGGACCACCCCTGCCCCGCGTGCCCCGCACTCTCCCTCTCCCTTCTCTTCTTCCCCGCACGCACGGCACGCCCCGCAGCCCCCTTCTCCTCCCCTTCCCTGCCTCGCCCCTACCCCTCTCTGAGCTCGCCGCCGCGGCCTGCCTCACCTCCGCCTCTCACCTGGGTGCTGTCGAGCATCCAGCGCCGCCCTCCGCGTTTCTGGCCCCTGCCCCACTAACGGTCAAGCCGTCTCCGGCCCCGCGCCGCCGTGCCCGTCCCCTGCTACCTCCCACCGTCGCCAGCGCCCCCGCTCGCCTGAGCGCCTCCGCGACCCCGCCGCAACCCCGGCGCCCTTCCGCCGCCTCGGTCCGGCCGCGCGACCTCGCCAGGTCGCCGCGCCGCCGCGGGCGCTCTCGCCAGCGCCTCCCCTTCTCCGGCGAGCGCGCCGCCCGCGCGACCCCGCATCCGGCCATCCTCTAGCGCCCCACGGCCGAGCCCCTCCCCGCCACCGCCGTCCTCGACCACCGCGGCCCCGCCTCCGCCGTGCTCGGCTCCGGCGCAGCCGCCGCGTCGCAACCTCTGCCGGCCGTGTCCGTCCCCGTCGAGCCGCCGTCCTCCCAACCCCGAGCCCTCGCCGCTCCTCTCGCCCAGCTCCGGCGAGCTCCGCCCCTCCGCCTCGCCGTCAACGCGCCGAGCGACACCGACCGCAGCAGCTGCCCTTTTGTCAGCCCGAGCCTCCCCGCCTCGCCTCTGTCCGTGGCAGCGCCATGGTGGAAGCCCCTCCGTCCTGCATGCCCAGGTGGTGTTCGGCCGTCAGAAACCGCGTGGAGATACCTTGCTGCGCATCGGCATGTCTCCACCTGCAGGTCTAGGTGCTCCATCTGTGGTGTTTGGCAGACCAAGTCTCGACGCTCCCCGTCTCCAGGTGGCCAGGACACCAACAAGTGCGCAATCACCGAAGCCGTTCAAGTTCGCCTCTTGATCACTCGTTGAAGCGTCCAAAACGAGGACCAAGTCCGTAACGCCAAGATCTTCCAAGAAGCCCTGTACCTTGTGCCGACGTCTGACCAAGCTCGCCCACGAGACTGTTGTCGTCGAGGACTCGCAACCCTCGGTGGACCCCCAAGATCTACGCCGCGGAACAACAAGGCCTTCGAGGTGGAACCGGCAAGATCTGCAATCACGGACGCGGGAAACACCCCCGGAACTCCAAGATCGCCATGGGACGATAAGCACTTCACCCCGAACACCGAGACCCCGATGCGACAAGATCTACCCGTTACCGAGAACGTTCCCGCGAGACCGCTTCCGTCGAACCCCGAACCCCAGATCCGTCGAACCCTGAGACCGGCCCCGAACCCCGGAACCCCAAGATCTGCCGACCCCTCGATGTGTGAACCCCTTTCCAAAAACCCTATTTTATGATATATACAAATTGTTGCATATTCAATTGACTTCTCGCATGCATATCATTGGTTTGGGGGCCTTATGCCGATTCACCTAATAATTAAATATGGGGCTCATATGCGGGCAAATCTAGTCTCATATTGGCCTCATTTAATCTGTATAGCGAACCCGGTACTATCTTCTGCCTTGTTAAACCACATTTAAATTGCGGGGGTTCTAATTAACTTGAACCATCTAATTATTGTCGGGACCCCGGTTCCGCTTAATATGACCTAATCACATTGCACCCTTGCCATGTCATGCATCATACATGCATCATGCCGATCTTCTGCCGTTGTATTAAGTATTGCATCCGGTGTTTATTCTAGTGTTTTGCTTCTTCGCGGATAAGGCCGTTGAGTTGATGAGAGTGTCGACCCGATCTCCGGTTGAACCTTTCGGCAATGTTTTCAGGCGAGCATCTCCCCCTTTCTACCTATCTTACTTTTATAGTCTTTATTCCCTCCTGTTGATCTATTGCTATCTGTGTTGCGATGCTCTAGTTTTCCGTACCCGTGATATCCCTTGCAGCCCTATATTGCCTCGGACACATCCTATTACCTATTGTTTGGTAGATAGTTGGACTTGCGCGTCGTAGTCGCTTGCTCAAGTGCTGTTGCGTGTCGTCAAGTGCCACAGTTGTTGATGTATTGCCGCATGTTGATGTTGGAGATGATCATAGTTTTACTTATCGTTCACTTTAATTCCTGTTTAACAACTAAAATGGAAGTAAGCAGAGGCATCGGTGGGTGATAGAAAATATTTGGTTTCCGAACGCCCACTTGTGTCCCGTAGGACCCCGAGTACTTGATACCTGTTCCTTGATTTATCGCGCTATCCACATATGGGGAGTATGGGCCCCCCTTAGCCAGAGCTTGATTCCGTCTTATTTCTTGGGGCCACAAACTAGTTTGAGGTTTTATTTACTATCCTGTACTTATGCCATGCTACTGCTTTATTTACGATTGTGCGAGGAGCACACTATACTATTTAGGTAAGCGGAATGTTTTCGCGGTATCGACAAGCCCAGCCACACTTTCGGGTTCCCAGTCGTTTACAGCCATTGACGCAAACCTTGAGTCCGTCTCGGAGCTTGCTTACTTCGTTGCGGGTCTACTCAATGGGGTGGCCCCCTGAAATATTTCTGAATCTTGTGATTGCTTTGTCGTGAAGACCTCGTTGGGTTTTGATTTGGTTTTTCCGAGGTTGATCGTGTGTGTGTTGCTATTTGTGCACCCCGGCCGGGTTAAAACTTTCTGAAAGCCGTGTCCGCGTTTATGGACGACTTGGAGCACAGTATCTCGACCATAGACAGGCATAACTAAAGTTTATTGCTGTAAATTTGACTTTATAATGACTAGTAATCAGCTTCACTATAATGGAATGGCTAAATAATACTGCCCACAATTTCTTGTTTGGATTGTCGCTTGCGACCATTGTACCTGACTAGTAAGTATGGCAACTACAACGGAATGACTGATTAAAAGTACCAACAACTGCTGGGTTTTGGGTTTACATCATGCTATCTGTATCTGATTAGTAATTGCTTCAAATATAACGGAATGGTTAACTAAAAGTGCCCACTGCTTAATTTAACAGGATGATTATCTATACTTGACTAGTAATTGCTGCAACGATAACCGAATAAATAAAAATGCCAACTGTGTGAGTTCCTCGGTTGACTTCCTCGTTTGGTTTCGAGGGGGAACTCCAGGATGGGTTTGTTTGGTGTTAGTTTCAGGTTGGAACCGGATAGGTCATTCTTGTCCCTCTCTGATAACCGCCAGATGTATCGAGTCTCTATAGGTTGTTCAGTGCATGCTGCCGCTGCCGCTCAGTCAACCATACCTATGTAGGCGAGGACCGCCGAATTCTAGTCTCGCTGTCTTGGCCTCGATCGACGCTCCTCTTTTTCCTTTGCCCTTTGTCGGCACCCCTTTTTGTTTAAGCAGGTTTTGAGATCGACGTCGTTAGCAGGGTTAACCTTCCGTCTTGGCCTGGGCAGGGTTATGGACGCCATTGGTTATTCTTCAGGGCTCTTAGCCCCATTTGCATCTTGTCCGTAGTCGGACGCTCTACCATTTTCAAGGTGATTTGGATCTTTGTATATTATATCTGTATTCTTGACTCTTGGAGTCGCTGTTATATATATCTGTTCTGTGGGTCCCATCGAGGACTGTTGTGTAATGTTATTACTTCGTTTTCCACCGCATTTAAAGTGCTCGGTGGCACCTTTGAATCGTTTCTATGCGGGTTTGGCGGGTTTCGCTAAAACTTGCATAGGGCCGATTCTGAGGGTGTTACAGAGTGGTATCAGAGATCAGCAGTTACGATACCCCACAAGTCCAGCCTGTAGGATAACCTAGCTAACGGCCGAAGTAGAGTGTCAAAACTATTTTGAAAAATCGGTTGGATAGTTCTGACTAGGTCTGATTTTACTCCTTACCCCTCTGCTATTCTCCTCTTACCTCTACGTGTTTTGAATCCGCTCTCTTCTCTCTCTTCGAGTCCAGGACTTCTCGTGGTTGGGTTTCCGTCGTACCTTCAGGGTTTCGCTTTCTTCCTTTTGCAACGGAGGTGCTACGATCATCAATCTGCAACTTGTCTGTTGTACCCTTCATCCAATCTTTTGTTCTTGAGCTCTTTTCCATATGTGTTCCTTGCTGGGTATCCGTGTCGTTGAAAAACATATGAGAGGGACGAGCATTGGTGAAGTTGGAGTATACCTTGAGCATGTGTTGTTCATGCCAATGGGACCATCGCGAAACCTAATCATTGTGTCTTTCATACGATTTCTGTTGTATCTTCCGGTGTTTCCCGATGTGACGACATCATCTACGCCAGATCCGATGCAGAGTCTGCATCACTCCTTTGTTCCGAACCTCTTTATCGAGATCTTCAGTCTGATTCCGAGAGTTGGTCGCATAATCCGCCTATTCGTGTGCGGAGTAATGTTTTGAGTGCGGGATGGAGTAGCTACCATACCACTACTCTTATCATTCGCTCTTGTACATTGAATCAGTGGATCCAGCAGTTTTACTCCGTCCATGGAAGTTAAAGGTGGCCATATCGTCTGATATCTCTACCTTCGTCCTTTGGTTCTCCGGGGTGTTCTCTCGACGACCAGGAACAACGACCCTTTGTTGGTGGTGTCGCCGTTTTCCATATGAAGAAGGAACCCTCGTTAGTGGTGTCGCGAGGATCTACACAAAGCGCGAAGGAGCAGATCGCCGACCTTCTTTCTGGTACCATGAGGCGGATCTCGAGGGCGAGATCCATTGTTAGTGGTGTCGAATTGTGGCATCCCGCAAAACCACTACTAGAAAATCGCGTTGAATTTGTGCATTGCATCGTCATCATCATGCATTGTTTGCCTAAAACTATTTTTCGCAAAGCTTGTTTTGTTTTCTAAAACGCCCCGTCTTGTTTTCAAATCCAAACCCGGGTCTCCGGAATATTTTGTTTTGTCTAAACACAGATTGCAAACGCCCCGTTTTAATTAAATAAAATGTTTAATTGTTTTAGCGGGGGCAGTCGAACGGGCCGATTCGACCCGAACGACCACCCCCAGGATTTTACAAACGGTCCACCCTTTAATCCCTAGTCTACCCTGTCCTAATCTACGCACCCTCTGGCCACCTCACCCCGGCCAATCCGCACCCGACACGTCACCTGGCCCTATTCCCCCATCCAAACAACTTCTGCCACCTAGACCTACCCTCACCCACCCAAACAAAACCAACACACCCAACCCACACCCAGCACACACACAGACACACGCACGCCATGCACGCTGCACCACCACCTGCGCCCCCGAGCCCCACGCCTGGCCCACACGCGGCCATCCCGCGTGCCTCTCTCCCATCCGCTCAGCCCCTGCCCCCTGGGCCCCGCACGCGCCCTGGCCCACCGGACCACCCCTGCCCCGCGTGCCCCGCACTCTCCCTCTCCCTTATCTTCTTCCCTTACGCCACGCCGCCTCACCTCGCTGACTCGCCCAGGCGCTCGCCAGCGCCTCCCTTCTCCGGCCGCGCGACCTCAAGATCCGGCCATCCTCTAGCGCCCCACGGCCGAGCCCCTCCCCGCCACCGCCGTCCTCGACCACCGCGGCCCCGCCTCGCTGTTTCGCTCGGCGCAGCCGCGCGTCGCAACCTTCGCTGCCGTGTCCGTCCCTGCCGAGCCGCCGTCCTCCCAACCCCGAGCCTCGCTTCTCGCCCAGCTCCGCGAAGCCCGCCTCCGCCGGCTAACGCGCCGAGCGACACCGACCGCAGCAGCTGCCCTTTCGTCGGCCCGAGCCTCCCCGCCTCGCCTCTGTCCGTGGCAGCGCCATGGTGGAAGCCCCTCCGTCCTGCATGCCCAGGTGGTGTTCGGCCGTAAAACCGCCAGGGAGATACCTTGCTGCGCATCGGCATGTCTCCACCTGCAGGTCTAGGTGCTCCATCTGTGGTGTTTGGCGGACCAAGTCTCGACGCTCCCCGTCTCCAGGTGGCCAGGACACCAACAAGTGCGCAATCACCGAAGCCGTTCAAGTTCGCCTCTCGATCACTCGTTGAAGCGTCCAAAACGAGGACCAAGTTCGTAACGCCAAGATCTTCCGAGAAGCACTGTACCTTGTGCCGACGTCTGACCAAGCTCGCCCACGAGACTGTTGTTGTCGAGGACTTGCAACCCTCGGTGGACCCCCAAGATCTACGCCGCGGAAGAACAAGGCCTTCGAGGTGGAACCGACAAGATCTGCAATCACGGACGCGGGAAACACCCCCGGAACTCCAAGATCGCCATGGGACGATAAGCACTTCACCCCAGACACCGAGACCCCGATGCGACAAGATCTACCCGTTACCGAGAACGTTCCCGCGAGACCGCTTCCGTCGAACCCCGAACCCCAGATCCGTCGAACCCTGAGACCGGCCCCGAACCCCGGAACCCCAAGATCTGCCGACCCCTCGATGTGTGAACCCCTTTCCAAAAACCCTATTTTATGATATATACAAATTGTTGCATATTCAATTGACTTCTCGCATGCATATCATTGGTTTGGGGGCCTTATGCCGATTCACCTAATAATTAAATATGGGGCTCATATGCGGGCAAATCTAGTCTCATATTGGCCTCATTTAATCTGTATAGCGAACCCGGTACTATCTTCTGCCTTGTTAAACCACATTTAAATTGCGGGGGTTCTAATTAACTTGAACCATCTAATTATTGTCGGGACCCCGGTTCCGCTTAATATGACCTAATCACATTGCACCCTTACCATGTCATGCATCATACATGCATCATGCCGATCTTCTGCCGTTGTATTAAGTATTGCATCCGGTGTTTATTCTAGTGTTTTGCTTCTTCGCGGATAAGGCCGTTGAGTTGATGCGAGTGTCGACCCGATCTCCGGTTGAACCTTTCGGCAATGTTTTCAGGCGAGCATCTCCCCCTTTCTACCTATCTTACTTTTATAGTCTTTATTCCCTCCTGTTGATCTATTGCTATCTGTGTTGCGATGCTCTAGTTTTCCGTACCCGTGATATCCCTTGCAGCCCTATATTGCCTCGGACACATCCTATTACCTATTGTTTGGTAGATAGTTGGACTTGCGCGTCATAGTCGCTTGCTCAAGTGCTGTTGCGTGTCGTCAAGTGCCACAGTTGTTGATGTATTGCCGCATGTTGATGTTGGAGATGATCATAGTTTTACTTATCGTTCACTTTAATTCCTGTTTAACAACTAAAATGGAAGTAAGCAGAGGCATCGGTGGGTGATAGAAAATATTTGGTTTCCGAACGCCCACTTGTGTCCCGTAGGACCCCGAGTACTTGATACCTGTTCCTTGATTTATCGCGCTATCCACATATGGGGAGTATGGGCCCCCCTTAGCCAGAGCTTGATTCCGTCTTATTTCTTGGGGCCACAAACTAGTTTGAGGTTTTATTTACTATCCTGTACTTATGCCATGCTACTGCTTTATTTACGATTGTGCGAGGAGCACACTGTACTGTTTAGGTAAGCGGAATGTTTTTGTGGTATCGACAAGCCCAGCCACACTTTCGGGTTCCCAGTCGTTTACAGCCATTGACGCAAACCTTGAGTCCGTCTCGGAGCTTGCTTACTTCGTTGCGGGTCTACTCAATGGGTTGGCCCCCTGAAATATTTCTGAATCTTGTGATTGCTCTGTCGTGAAGACCTCGTTGGGTTTTGATTTGGTTTTTCCGAGGTTGATCGTGTGTGTGTTGCTATTTGTGCACCCCGGCCGGGTTAAAACTTTCTGAAAGCCGTGTCCGCGGTTATGGACAACTTGGAGCACAGTATCTCGACCATAGACAAGCATAACTAAAGTTTATTGCTGTAAATTTGACTTTATAATGACTAGTAATCAGCTTCACTATAATGGAATGGCTAAATAATACTGCCCACAATTGCTTGTTTGGATTGTCACTTGCGACCATTGTACCTGACTAGTAAGTATGGCAACTACAACGGAATGAATGATTAAAAGTACCAACAACTGCTGGGTTTTGGGTTTACATCATGCTATCTGTATCTGATTAGTAATTGCTTCAAATATAACGGAATGGTTAACTAAAAGTGCCCACTGCTTAATTTAACAGGATGATTATCTATACTTGACTAGTAATTGCTGCAACGATAACCGAATAAATAAAAATGCCAACTGTGTGAGTTCCTCGGTTGACTTCCTCGTTTGGTTTCGAGGGGGAACTCCAGGATGGGTTTGTTTGGTATTAGTTTCAGGTTGGAACCGGATAGGTCATTCTTGTCCCTCTCTGATAACCGCCAGATGTATCGAGTCTCTATAGGTTGTTCAGTGCATGCTGCCGCTGCCGCTCAGTCCACCATACCTATGTAGGAGAGGACCGCCGAATTCTAGTCTCGCCGTGTACTGGCCTCAGTACTGACGCTCCTCTTTTTCCTTTGCCCTTTGTCGGCACCCCTTTTTGTTTAAGCAGGTTTTGAGATCGACGTCGTTAGCAGGGTTAACCTTCCGGCTTGGCCTGGGCAGGGTTATGGACGCCATTGGTTATTCTTCAGGGCTCTTAGCCCCATTTGCATCTTGTCCGTAGTCGGACGCTCTACCATTTTCAAGGTGATTTGGATCTTTGTATATTATATCTGTATTCTTGACTCTTGGAGTCACTGTTATATATATCTGTTCTGTGGGTCCCATCGAGGACTGTTGTGTAATGTTATTACTTCGTTTTCCACCCGCACGAAAGTGCCTGGTGGGCACCTTTGAATCGTTTCTATGCGGGTTTGGCGGGTTTCGCTAAAACTTGCATAGGGCCGATTCTGAGGGTGTTACAGGACCTGGCTAAGTACTTAGATTTTTCCATCTGCAGAGGTTGTGCACTTTCCCCACTAGACTTGGTTTCACCAAGACAGGACCTTTCAGAAGCCTTCCCTTAGACCAAATGGACGCGTTCCAACCTATCATCCCACTACCACCAACTGTCCAAATGGCTAAGTTCTAGCAACCTATGTGATCCAGGAAGAGCCCATATTGCCAAGTGGCTGCACTAGAAGCTTCTTAACACTTGGCCTCTAAAATCCCTTTGTTCCTGGGTGGCTTGCCACAAGTGAGATACACAAGGTAAACCATAGCCATGGGCCTTGTGTAACCACTCAACCAAAACCACCAATCAAGTCCCTTTCCACCCAGGTGATTCATTGACTTAGTTGTTTTATTAAGCAAAACAAAAGTCCAAAGACTTAGAAATATTTTCATCATAGCATGTATATTTCACCAACCCTTGTTTGCTACTAGCTAGGCTAAGCATGGCATAGATAGTAACTTAACTTAGAAATTTCCTAGCAATTCTACAACTACTTAGGATTTCCCATCATGGCATAAGCAAAATAATAACATGCAAGACTTAGCAAAATATTTCTAATGCTTAGTATAAAACATAGGGATATAATTATTCATGAAGTACCACTTGCCTTGGTGGTTTGGAGAGTAGCACTCCTCACAATCACAATCACTAGCACCAAAATCTACACAAAGATTTGTAGCAACAATTACACACCAAACATATACAATCAAAAATATATACATGTATGCAAAATGCTAAGTGATGATTTTCAAAACTAACAAGCAAGAAAACAATACTGAATCATAAACAAGTCAAAAACTTGCCACACAACAATTATTTAAACCCTAAATATTTCCTAAACATTTCATATACTCAAATAAGCCCTACACATGTTTCTACAAATAAAACCATTTTAACAGAGGCAAAAAATTTAACACATTGGATAATTAGAAAGGGCTTGTCTTCCTGATTCCAACGGTATAAAATTTGTCAAATTCTAACATGGGGATCAAAAGTTATAGCCAAATCAAATTCAAACAATAATCAGATTCAAATTCTATTTTAAATCTAAACCCTAGCCACGCGTCTGTTTCTGATTGGCCCGTACCGGTTCGGGCGGATCGATCTCTGCGAGCTGTAGGATTTAAGTCAGATCTAGTGGCTCAGATGCGCTCATACCTCTTCGTTTAAGTTCTAATCTTAGCCGTAAGATCTACATCTAAAGTTCCTGAATGATTTGACCAGAGATGAGCGGCGCTAGCGGCGGCGACTGGCGGCGGCGCGCTCTGACAGTGGCGGTGCCGGCGTTCTAGGTCGCACGGGGAGGGGAGAGGATGCTCACCAGAATCGCAGTGATGAGGTGAAGCTCCACGTGTCCCTGGTTGGCGAAGGGGCGCTCGGAGTCGTCGCGGATTGCTCGTCGGAGTAGTCCCTGGCGGCTGTGGCTTCGGTTCGTCGACGTTGGCGGTGTTCTAAGCCGTGCTAAGACAAGGAGAGGGCACCGTTAGATGTGCAAGACGCTGAGGATCCTATGCGTATCAAACAGAGGGCAAGGGGCAGCTGGCACTTACAGGTAAAGGTCGCCGGAGTTCGAGCAGAAGGCGGCGACGCTCAGTCGTTGACGTTGCCGAGGCTACAGGCCATGCGCGAGTAAATGGGAGGTGTTCGTAGATGCCCACGGAGCTGCAGAGCATGATAGCATGAACCATGGACAGAGGGGGGGTGCGGTGCTCACCGGAATTCGTCGGCGAGGTCGTCGGAACAGCGGGGTTGCGGCGAGGAATACTCGCAGCCTGGGGGTGCTCTATGGTTGGTGAGTGAGGGGAAATGGCCGCGAGGGGAGGGGTTTAAGTAGGCAGGGGCTCGACAGGAAATGCCTGGAGAATCAATGGCAATTACGTCGCGGAATCAACGCCAGTGGCGACATGTTCTTCGCGAAATTTGGGGAAGACGACAGTGACGTGGACGGGGCCTAGTTGTCTGCGAGAGAAACGGAGTTGGGGTGGGATCCTAGCGTCAGTCACTTGCTGGGTGCGTCTGCGAGTGAGAGAAGGAGAGAGGGAACCCGGGTGGGCTAGCTGGGCTGGATCTGTTGATGGTCTCAAACCCTGGCGCTGGCCTTTTTCCTTTTCTTTATTCCTTTTCTATTTTTGATTTGATTTTCTGGAATGATTTTCAAATGATTTCAAACACTATTTGAATTAAAATATTTTCAGGAATTTTGAAGTGTGCAATAGTTACAAAACTGGGCATACAACCAAGTTGTCACTTTGAATTGGCTTGGTCATTTGGAATAAAATATAATATACAGTGACATAGCACTTGTTTTATATTGGTTTTGAAATTGGTTTTCAAATTGTATTTGCTTTGAAATCTTGGTTTAAAACCTTAGCAAACTAGCAACACATTCTGAAAGAAATAAGGCAAATAGTTTGGTTTCGTGAACAACAATCTCTCATAGAAGAGTAGCATTTGTTTCAAATGCTGATCACATAAAATAATGAGCTCATATGCTCCTGTTTGTGAATTTATTTGTTTGAAATGAACTCTATATGATCAAGGATGCATGGATGATATGCATGAGTTTGAAACATGATTTTAGGGATGTTACATGTACACATCCAGATATGTCCTATGCTCTAAGTGTTATGAGCATATACCAGAATGAATCATAAAATGATCAATGGAAAATAGTAAGTAAATTCTTATGATCTTTTGGAAGAAATAAGAATATATTTGTGTAGAGGTGACAAACAATTACAAATACTTCATTGTAAAGCGTTACATTGATACTAGTTTTGTCACAAGATACAAATTAAGTTTATCTCAATTTAAACTATGGGTGGCACAATGTAATGGAAAGGAGATTCCATGATGGATTTGGATGAAATCCATAGTTAAGACATTATGACGAATACTACAACAAAAGGGCTAAGTATATGACTGCTATAGTAGCAGCAAAGGAGGGAATTTGTGTCAAGTAGTTTGTTATCAAAGTAAGGTGTGGTTCATCCCGATGACGGATAGATATACTTTGGGCCCTCTCGGTGATATCACATTAGTTACCTTGCAAGCAAGTATTTTGATCACTAGAATGTTATATCACGGGAACGAGAAAAGAGTAAATGTTGGTAACGAGATCAAACAAGGTATGGAGATACCAATGATCGAATCTCGTACATGTAATATATCGCGATACAAAGGGATTGAGTTACATGCGTATAAGGTTCACACGATCACAGAAGTCATCGTTGAATATGTGGGAGTCAGTACGGATCTCCAGGTCCCGCTGCTGATTATTGATCGGAGATGGGTCTCGATCATTTCTATATTATTCGCGAACTGTAGGGTGACACACTTAAGGGACACTGACACCATTTTGAGCAAATAATATGCCAGAGAAAGAAAAAGGAAAGAGCAGGAATTTATTTCACTAGACACCGAAACTATTTCGGTCGAAATTTCTGAAACTGGTTCTGCATGTGAAATTCAAATGTTGTAAGGGGTTTTATGTGAATGTTTCTTAATTAAAGTAATTAACAAAATTCTGAATAAATAAATAAAAGAGTTTTATTTAAATGATAGCTTGCATTAAATTGGGTGGAAATTTAATGCATGTGAGTGGATTTTTGAGTGGAGGATTTTTAATGGGAGTGGAGGCTTTTCATTTTGAGTGGGAGCTCCACCCACATGAATGTGGAAGAGGTGGGGGCAGCCACCATGGCTGGGCGCCATGCCCCTTGAGGTTCCCCCCCTCTCCCTATAAAAGGCCCCCCTCTCCTCCTCTCAAAGCACACCTCCTCGCGAAGGATCTCCCTCCCCCCTTTAGAATTTCCCCATGGCTTTTTCTGGAAGGATTTGTTTCTTCCGCTGCTTCGCTAGAGCAAGGGCGCGGAGGTTGTCTGGGTACCCGGACGTGTGTGCGATCATGGATGCACCACTACTTTGCGGTGCTGTACTTGATGGTGCTGGACCGGCTGGACCAGATGGAATTCATCACGATATTGAGATCGGAAAGCGTTCGTCTACATGATCCATGAGTATAACCTCGTTAACGTTATTCGGTCTTCGAGGGTATGTATTCTATGAATGTATATCCACCCATTGCTTGTATCTAGTAGAGAGATCTTGGTACATAGTTGTTCCCATCATAGGAAATTTTTTGTTTTCTATGCTACGAACCCAACATTATGTTCACTCAACAAGTTTTAAGTAATTAAGAAATAAGGATGAGTGAGAAATATGTCATAGCATCAGTATCAGGTCGCTCAAATTGTCCATAACCGGGGACACGGCTAAGTATTTAGTTTAGACACCATGCATGTGTTTGTACACTTTACCCATGTGACTTGGCCAACCCAGATCGGACCACCACACTCATATTGTGTGATGATAGGGAGAAGTCCAAGACGAGAGAATTCGGAAAGAGCTTCCTAAACCCATCCATGCACCGTACCAACCTACACTATTATACATCTCTGGCTATGTAGGATTCGGGTCGCCACAACCTACTAAGTCCAGCCAACCGCCCATTTCATTATTGGCACATGGTTGCACACGAAAGCTACCAAACAAAGAAACCAATCCTTTCTTAGTGTCCTGGGCAGCATTCCCCACCATAATCCACACTCGATGACCCAATCAATGTCATTCCGCCCAGTTGGTTCATTAAAATCATGTTGGTTTTTCATTTAGAAAAATATAATCGTTTCAAAACACATAACTTTTCACGGTGTGATTCCCTTCCTCGTCTAAATAGCTTAGCTAAGAAATTTACCAATACGATTGCTCATAAACAAGGAATTCTAGGGAATAATATAGGACATAGCATAGCATGTACACATCAATTCCTACATATGCAATTCTACAAAAACATCTATAATGCATAGGAAAACACTAGGACATTTATGACCAAGATAACACCACTTGCCTTTGTTGTAGATGTAGTCAATTAGATAATCCTCACAATCCTCGTAGTTTTAATGATTGAACTCATCATAACCACAATACTTGCAATCATTGTAGTTGCTATCCTCGTAATCTATCGAGCAAATAATTGCATACAACATAAACAAAATCACATAGATATCAAACAAATGCAACAAATGCATGTATGACAATTTAATAAGCCACAATGGTTGTTATTTTAGTTATCTAAACAATACTGAAGTATATGATGCATGCAAGAGACCAATTAATGCAATGGAGTACTTGTTATTAATAATTACTTGGCAATATAGGGTTTTTAATAGTTCTGTTGTAACGCGTGTTCTAACTGTCGAATTAAATTTATTTCTTGGGTTTAGTGGATAGAGGATGTTAATACGAACCAGTAGGCGTTGGATTCACCCTAATTCGAGTTATAGATATTTTTGTATGATCTAAATAGTCTTTAATGCGTTTTAAATCATTTATATAGTTTCTGTTGCCTAAAAATCAAATTAAAATAAGATCTGCAATCTCCACAGGATTGTGGTTCCAGGGGCATATTATTTGTAATTTTTTGAACGTTATTTATTTTATTATGAATTTATTACTCTAAATATGACACTAAACCATTTAAATCTTCACGGAAAAACCTTACAGTCAAATCCTGAACTAATTGCATATTGGTCATCTAGTTGGAACCAGCTTTCCATCGGTATATTATTTATATTTTTGTGATATGCAAATAATTTACTATGAATTTAATGATTTCTAAAGGCATTAATACTAATTAAATTGCGACGGGGTAAATAATCCGGAAAATCTGGTCCAACCAGATATTATTAATCAACATTATATTAGCTTCAATTTGATATATTGTTTATATTTTTTGGAGTTACAGATAATTTCCTATGAATTTATTAATCTAAAAGACCATTAAAACTAATTAAATTACTACAGTAAATGAATACTGTAAAGGTTGGATCTAATGCCATATTAATGTTCTACACATTTTTTATGAATCCATTTATATATTATTTGTTATTTTTGGATCTACGGATCTTTTTATATGATTTTTGCAAGTTTACACAATTTTCTAAAAATTAAATTCAATTTCAAATCTCTAGGGTCTATGCTGACTGGGACGCGGGGCTGACCTGGCTTGACACGTGGCAAGATCTGGTTGGCTCATACCTCTTTGTTGATAAGCTCTAATCTTGACCGTCGGGATGCGATCCAGTGGCTAGAAAAGAAGATCGGCTCGATTTTGGATCATAATAGATAAGAAAGATATCTGTGTTAGAGAGATAAATCCATAGATCAAATTACAAACTTGCAACATGAAAGTTGTAGGGAATCATTAGTGCTACCTTTACACCAAAGGAATTTGGATTTGAAGAAACGAGCGTGAGTACATCTTGGATTTACACCGTCATATCTGAAATATTGCGGTACGAAATTCTCCGGCTGTGGTGGATGAAAAGAGGTAAGGTTTGTCGCGATCAAAAGATATCGACGAGATCTACAACTTTCGTGTTTTGGCCGAAGGCAGACGACGAAGTCTAGATGGGTGAATAAACGAAATAAGATTCGGATATGTGTAGATTCGAGATTTCGAGAAGGGAAACTCATACAGCTATGGCTCCACGTGTTTATATGAAGGTTTAGGATGATAGAGAGATAGGTCTTGAAGTAGAGAACAAGTAGAAACAGATGAAAGTTGATTTGGAGTTGTAGATAAAAAGTTATAAGAGTTTGAATAGAGATAGGTTTGAAAAAGACAGATTTTGCACGCAAATTAAAGCAACCAGGGGATCGATCGTTGTTCTTGTAAGCGTGGCTGGTCCGGTCGGCTGCTAGCTGGGCCCGCCCGTTAGTTTTTTTATTCTTTTTCTATTTATGTATTTCTTCTATATCTTTTGCATACGAACTCCAAATGACACGATTCTTGTTTCTAAATTTTTCTAAAATTCAGTAGATTATTATAGGATTATATTTTTAATATTCTCACTTGTTTGAAGATGGTGGTTTCACAAATCTCTTTATATTCCTTATAGAATCATTTGGGCAAATCAACTATAGGATTTAGATAATAGGATTTGGATTCAGTTTGTGAGAACTTTGCATGGATGTAATGAAATTCTTATGAATTCTTCATGATTTTCATTTTTTTAGAAACATTCACTCAAATAGTAAAACTAAAACTCAATCCACCCTCTTTTGCCTATATGGCTACTTAGGTCATAACAAAAGAATATAAGGTTTTAAATTTAAGGCCGAGAGGATTTTCAGTTCAAAAAGTTTGTTTTCTTTGAGAACTTTCAACAAAGTCAAACAATCAATCAAACTTATTTTATTTATTTCGCATTACAAAATTAGGAAAATTTCGGGATGTGACAGACTACCACCTTTAAAAGAAATCTCATCCCGAGATTTGGGAAGGATAGAAAGAAAGAAAGGTTCGGGATCCATTATGGCGCTACCACCCTTAAAAGAAAATTGACTAGATTGCTTCTGGAGGATTCACTTGGCTTCAAAATGATTCTCCTTTAGAAATTTATTGACACAATGTCTCTTGCACATTCTAAACTTCACGATTGGTGGTTTCTGAGAAAGCACTTCTTGAACTAGCGAACACTCATGGTGGTAAATTAGGGGATGTTTACTTCATGATACCCATTAAACATGGTTGGAATTCATGCTTACCGTATATTCCTACGCTTAGCAATGAATGCTTCTGTATAGGTGGGACATCATACCGTTCTAAGATATAGGCTCAACGCCGACTCTCTTATAGGGTTCAAAAAGGCACTCAAGATTCGCAAAGCCAACAATACAAGAGCGAATAATAAGAGTAGTAGGAATGGTGATCAATCCATCCTGTAACCAAATCATTACCCTGCATGAGGATAGGTGAATCGCGTAACTTATCACTCGGGCATCCTCACTTTCCTTGAAGAATATTTCCATGGGCACGAACTAATGCTCGATGTAGACTCCCATGTATTCAATCAACAAAGCTACTACTAAAACTGAACTATCGATACATCAACTTTTAGGTTGCGTAATCTACTACATAACATCATTGCAACACTTCGTACTTCCACATCTTTCAGTTCATTACATGAACTATTCTCCTTTGTCGATGCATTATGTTGTAAAACTTTACACTTAATCCTTCTCGGTGTATTCAACATAACATTCTATCTCCAAGGTTTTCGATAGGAAATAATAGATTGTAGAGAAAAGAAACTACTAAGGAAGTAATGCTACCCATGACTATATGAAGTAATCAATGTCACAAACAAGCAAACAATCGTAAGATATCAACACACAAACAAACACTTACATAAAACATTACAGGGGTCTAAACTTGGCAGTATATAACCACAAAATAGTTTGAAAGCATTGGCAATAATACTAGAGTAAAATAGAGCAACATATAAGCAACAAACAAAATCTGTCAAAACAGTACAACAGATTTTACGAATTTTTATAACCGACCTAAACTCGTCAGGAATTTTAGCCAATTTTTATGCATGTACTAAAGGTAATTACGCTCCAGATGCTGTTGTTTCAGATTTTTCTATGTTAGCAATAAAATATGAAAAATCGCGCGGTACAACAGGTCAGGCAGAAAACTGCAGCAGTAATCTCACGAATTTCAGTCAAATTACACCATTAAAATAATTTTAAAACCACACAAAAACTCCAGCAACTTTAGAGTTTCAAAATAACAGATCCTAAACAAGGCATCACATAATATGGTTCAGTACAAACAAGCAATCAACCTATATTGTCCTACCACATAAGTTGGTAAGAACAATATGCTAACACGATAGCGATGATCTCCTAAAGAGATAAAATATGGTGGTCCAGACCTACCAAAACTTGGTGAGATTTTCATTTATGTCATGTTATTTGTTCTTTTACTTATCTATATCTCATATAGGTATCAAAAGAATGGACAACTATAAATGTTTGAATAGGAAGAGGTTCTAGAAAAGATAGACAAGGAATATAAGAACTCTAATAAGTAGAAAATATGATTGTTCTCCTAATAGAGGTCTCCTATTGCTAATCCATTTCTAAGGGGTCACGATCCTATAGTCAACACACAGCTCTGATACCATCTTGTAACACCCTCGCCCGATAAGGCTGAGTTCATGTGTATAGTGCCAATCCCTGGATCGGTCACTGGCACACACGGTACAAAATGATACCAAATATAAGTGTGCATCATAAATACAATGAATATGATCCAGAATTTTACATTATGTTACAGCGAAAAGCAATTACAAGGTAGATCTCGATCCTTCAAATGTGCCACAGGCGAACAATTATTGAGTGTAGTCTCACGACCTATGAACGATCACTCGGATACGATATAACCTGCAACATAAAACGTCGCAGCTCCGAAGGGTCAATACATGGAATGAATGTCAAGTAGGCTAAAGTGGTTAACAACAGATCTATCAACTACATGCTTATTTGGCCAAGTAGAGTTCAGGCTCATTTGCATAAAGAAACAGTTTTATCCTAACATTTGTAACAAAGTAGTTTTCCAATATGATAAATAGGACACTCTGGTTCACTCCCAGGTGCTCCTACCCAGTTATGTTCACCCAACAAGTTTTAAGTAATTAAGAAATAAGGATGAGTGAGAAATATGTCATAGCATCAGTATCAGGTCGCTCAAATTGTCCATAATCGGGGACACGGCTAAGTACTTAGTTTAGACACCCTGCAGGGGTTTGTACACTTTACAGATGTGACTTGGCCAACCCAGCTCAGACCACCACACTCATATTGTGTGATGATAGGGAGAAGTCCAAGACGAGACAATTCGGGAAGAGCTTCCCAAACCCATCCACGCACCGTACCAACCTACACTATTCTACATCTCTGTGTCAACACCCAGATTTTTAATCACAGATGCCTGTTATGCCATACATCGCAATCCCATGATCTCATCATCCATTACAAACCATACATAAGGTATTACACAAATAAGGATCTCATGATGCAGTTCTTAATACAACTCAAGCAACGGAAATACGTAATAATAAAGGTAGCGTAGGCGAAGCTCCATCTTCGGGGTCACAGGCAATGCTAACGATGGGAGATGATCCTAATTGTCGTAACCTTCCTGGAGTCCATCCTCCTGGTACTCCTCTTCATAGTATGGCCACAGGAATAGCCAGGGACAAAGCCATGAGTACTCTTTAAGTACTAGCAAACTAATACTAACAAGGCAGATTTAGGGTTGTTTTGCGAAAAGGCAGATTTACCTCTACTCAGTTTAGACACGAAGAAAGCTAGTTGAAGTTTTATAACACCTAAGTGGGAACTTGAATTTCATATCACAACTCTGTTGTGGTCAAGTCAAAGTCTCAATTCATTTCACAAGTCATTTTGAAAACATCTGACGGGGAACAAGATGGCCATCTAATCTGTACATAATCATGACGCGGCTATTCAAATAGTTTGACACTCTGCAGAGATTGTACACTTTCACCACTACATTCCATACATCCGTCAGGAACAAATCCTGAATTCACCATACTCAGTATGCGGATAATCTATCCTAACCTTTCAATTGCTCGCCCTAGTATAAGCACCTCTCTTGTGAGTTTGGCCTCCCAACCATGACCAACTGTCATCTTGGGTACTGCACAGGTGGAAAATCTTCACAAGGTAGACTCAGCTCATACCTTGGCCATGAGGGAACCAATACTAAGGTATATAAGTTTCCAGTCAAGCCCTACCCAAATCTCGGGTATTGTGGTTGTACGGTAAAATTGGAATGGATCGCAACCAGAAAACCATCATTTTTATAAAGGGCTAAGGCTGATGCCTCAACATTTTCATCATACAAATCATCTGGTGTTCGTAAACACATGTTAAAACATCTCAATAGAATGATCCATCATTCCAAGGTTTTCATAAACATTTTTCCACCAATTATTCCCATCTAAAGTTGATCAAGTTTTATGCTTAGCACTAGCATCTACAAGTGTGGGTAAGTACTAATGAGGGGTGGTAAACTATTGGAGTTTTACTAGGTTCAGTCTCATGCCTTAGGATGATATAAAGATTATCTAGCTTAGGCCAAGTTTTATGCTCTTTATGCAACCTTCGATTATCTTTCTAATATCTACAATTCACTTAAGTAATATCTAAGTAATAACTTTGATAAATAAATAAAGTATAAAGCTTGTAAGTAAAACTAGGAATGGGGTTATGAAGTGGGTATGATCACATATGCTTAAGGCATATAGTTGGCATGGTAACAAGCAAGTATTTGCTTGCATAATTGCAAGTATAAGCCTTCTAAATTGCAAGTGTTAGCTTGCATAGGTCAACTTGATTAGTAAGGCTTGCATAGGTAAAGTATCTTGCAAGTGTTAGCTTGCACAATCAACTAGTAGTATTAGGCTTGCATCAGTATCAGTATAAGCTTGCAAGTAGTATCTTGCTAGGTTGCAAGTGTTAGCTTGCATTGGTGCACTTGGTTAGTAAGGCTTGCATCATTATCAGTATAAGCTTGATAATGTAGGGTATCTTTCAAGTGTTAGCTTGCCTTGTGAAGAGCAGTGGTTGAAGTTCTCCTCAGCTTCTTCTTCGTAGTATCCTCCTTCCTCCTCGTATCCTTGGTCGGTACTAGCGTCTATGAATAAATACGAGGTACACAATCACCAAACAATACTTAACTACTTTCCATCATCACAAACAAGGGTTCTATAGATGATCTAGCATCATCACTAATATCACAAGAATAAAGCATTTGTCTTAGTTATTTATTTTTAGAAAACAAATTTCTACTCATTGAAAAACTACTTAAGATTTAATATTCTCCAAACCAAACATGGAATCATGTTGACACATGTCATCACCACATATTTCAGTACATGGGAATGTGATTTAAAGTGGTGTCACAATTTAATAATATTTAACCTTTTATTTTAAATAAAAATAAATGACTAGAAATGCCTATGTGGCATTCTTTTATTACTTGAACAATATTTCTGTAAGTAAACCCAAATGTTTTTATATATTCTGAAAGGTATGATCAAATGTGATTTTTGAGAGTTGGAATCAACTCAAAAGCTATTATGGTTTAAATTTGAAAAATGTTTGAATGCAGAAAAGGTTCTGCCTTGTTATTTTTACCAAGGTGGATCTATAGATTCAAATGATTTGAATCCAACGGGCTTGGATTAAGCATTTCAATATATTTCTAACAAAATTGGTTTCATTCAATTTGGTTCATTAATCGAGCTGGGTTGATTTTTGAATATAGGTACAGAACTATGTTTGAACTTAAAATGGAAAAAGTTAAATTCAACTGAATGGGCTGCGTGGGAAGGGTTATTGGGCCGGCCCAGTGTCACTCCGTGGCGCGGGGCGTGACTGACAGGGCGGGTCTACTAGTCATTGACTCTTTAAACGCGAAGCGGTACGGGGTGATGTGGTGCGTTGGATTAGAAGTAAGATCAACGGTTGAGGGTCGTCGTCGATGATGAACTAGTCACCGGCGAGTTCGAACCCTAGCTGTCGTGGGAATGGTCACGGCAGATGCTGCAATCGGCAGCGAGTAGTAGAACGAGGGGCAAGGGCGGCCAGCCATCTGCGGTGCGAGATGAGGGCAAAGACACAGGGTTTTACCCAGGTTCGGCCCCCCGGAGGGTAAAGACCTACTCCTGCTAGATTGTATTATGGAGGTGTTACAATGGGCGAGCTCGGCGGCTAGGCGGCGAGTCGCTTGGGTGTATGAGGGAACGTGTCTCTACTCACCCTATAGGGAGGTTTATATAGGCTCACCTCCCCTAGAGTTTACATATCTCAACCGATTAGGTTACAGCTTCAGTAGTCGTTTAACCTAGCCCGATTGGGCCTATCTACTCGCCTGGGCCTTCAGCTTCCAGTCGCTCGGTACCTTGCTGGGCTTCAATCCACTCGCCGTTCTGCAGGCCCACTCGCCAGCTCACGGGCCAGTCGGAAACGCCCTGCTGGGTATACCCCAGTAGGCATATCCCCATCAGTAGTCCCCGAGGCCGTCGTCGATTGGGCGTAAGTGGCTGCTGACAGTCAGAGTATACGGCTTCAGAGTAGGCATCCAGTCGAATCTTCGGCGGGCTCCTGTATAAAGGAGACGACCAATGATCCAGGTCGCAGCTTTGGCGAGTCGAGTCGGCGAAAACACTGTCTTAGTGATTGGGTCGGCGAGCCGAGTGGCCGTAGTTGGACCGTCAGGCGTGGTCAAACTAGCCGTTGGGGTAATCCAACGGTAACTTTTGGCGTAATCACCGCGTGGTAACGGCTCCCTGATTTGGCGGGTAACTCCCTCTATATAAGAGGAATGGCAGGCAATCGTAAAGCCAACTCCTCACCACTTATTCCGAGTGTGCGCATTTTCCTTCCTTTGCTCCGTGATCCAGTCGACCCGAAATCATCCGATCTCCAACCAATTTCTCGGCCATGGCCCTTTCCACCGAGTCATGGGGCAGATCCAAGTGCACGAGGGCGCAGCTGGCCTCCTTCGAGGAGGCCGGGATCCTGCGAGCCGGCTGTTGGCGTATCCCCGCAGCCGGAGAAACGACCCCAAACCTGCGAGAGAGGGAATTCGTCTGTTTCACCAGTCATCTCGAGCGAGGGCTAGGGTTTCCCACATCCCTATTCTTCCGGCGCTTCTGCGCCTACTACGGGATCCAGCCTTCAGATCTGGGTCCCCACAGCATCGAGCAGCTCGCCATCTTCGTGGCGTTCTGCGAATGCTACTTGGGCTGCCGGCCCTATTTCCCCTTGTGGCAAGATCTGTTCCACAGACGGATCAGCCGCGAGGAGGCAGGTGGCCCAATGCTAGCCGCGGGCGGCTTGACGTTTCAGCTCAAGTCCAAAGCTTCTTTCTTTGATCTGATGCTACCCGCCAAGGCAGCAAGCGACTGGAAGAAGTCGTGGTTCTACGTGGCCGAGGCGACCCCGGAAGACGAGGTAGCGATCCCGCGGTACTCGGCCAATCGTTCCGAGCCGCGCCATCTCCAAGTCGGCAAGCTCCCCGACGACCAGCGGATGGTTGTTGACGAGATGCTCCAGACCATCCGTGGTCTAAAAAAGAAGGGCCTTCAGACGATAAACTTGTACAATTGCTGGCTTGGGCGACGGCTCGTTCCACTCGCCCAGCGCGAGCACTACATGTACCAGTACACGGGCCGGGGAGACTCGACGAAGGCCTGCCTCGACGAGTGGAAGCTGGAGGATTACCTCCCAGCGTTGAAGAAGATTACCCAGGCGGTGTACCTGGACGCGCAGGCTGGGGTCGCCCCCTACACCGCGAAGCGTCCGGCTCCAACGGTAATTTCTTTACCTTGCTCGCAGTCGCAGTATATGCAGTCGCAGTAATTCTGATTCTGTTTTGTATTCATTGCAGCTATTCCAAGTGGTGGAAGGGTGGCTCCCACCCTCGGATGATGAGAGCCCGGGCCCATCCGCCCAGGACATAGGCGACTCGCCACCCGCGAGGGGCAACGAGGACGACGAGGACGAGTCCGAAGAGGAGATCGCCCCGCTGGTCCGAAAGACCCGTGGGCAACGTCAGCGCGAGATCGAGGCGAGCAGAATCCTCGAGCGTCATGATGACGACGACGAGCTCCCAGAGACCACCTAGCGCCGTCAAGCCACTCCATCGAAGAAGAAGAAGAAGGAGAGGGAGGCGAGGGCCCCCCCGAAGAAGAAAACGAAGCCGTCGAGGACGGCCTCACCGCCGCACTCGGCGAGCAGCTCCGATGCTCCCAGCCCAGCTAGTGATGGCGCGCCACCAGCGACAACCGCGCTGGACACGGCGACCGTGGAAGTGCCGCTGGCCTCAATGCCTCCGCCATTCGCCCCAGTCTCTGGGCTGGGGGAGGCTCCGGCTGCGGCGACTTCGCCTCGCAAGGAGACTCCGGCTGCGGCGGCTTCGCCCCGCAAGGAGGCTCCGGCTGTAGCGGCACCAACTCGCGAGGAAGCTCCCACCGAGGATGTCCCGGAGGCGCCAGCTGCGGACTCAACGACGAAGAAGCCGTCCGTGTCTTGGGCACGCGACGTCCTGGAACTGGGGCTCAGTCGCCGTCTAGGCCCTGAGCTGGAAAAACCGGCCGGCCTCCGTACGGGACTGCATTTCATCCCAGTCGCCAAGTGAGTTCGCTCACCTTTCCTTATTTTTCATAACTATTTCGATTGTTTTCGTTGTTTCGATTGGTGCGCAGGATCGGGGTGAAGAGGATGGGCCACCCGACCGTGGCCAAGGTACCCTCCGCCGCTAGCGAGGAAGATCCTTCCCGCAAGAGGAAGGCGGACGAGGTCGTCGCCTCAGCGGATGGCAGTAAGAAGGCCAAGGGCGACGACATCGTCACTATCTCTGACGACACGGCGGCCGCGCCGGCCGGGCCCGTGGTGGAGGTAGCTGCATCTACGAAGGAGGGCTCTTCCTTGCCTGGAACGGCGGAGGCGACTTCCCTTGGAGCGGGTGCCTCTATCGCTACCTACCCCCGCTTCGTGACCAAGGCGGCCACGGCAAGTGGGGCCGCGCCCTCGAGCCACGCTCCGGGGACCGCCGATGCTGAAGTCGACCAGCGTCGTGGGCACACGCCAGCGTTACTCGCGTCCGTGGACGCGATACAACTCCATGGCATGCTTGGCGCAGCCATCCAGGTACATCCAGTCCCCGAGGATCAGGTCGGTGCTTTGCAGCGGCTTGATTCTTAGAATTTCTCGTTTTTTATTTTCGTATCCAGTCCCCGAGTGCGCACGCGCTAAATTTTAGCGGGTGGGCACTTAGGAATTTCTTGATCGCCAGTCCCCGAGTGCGCACTCGCTGAATTTCAGCGGGTGGGCACTTAGGAATTTCCTGATCGCCAGTCCCCGAGTGCGCACTCGCTGAATTTCAGCGGGTGGGCACTTAGGAAGTTCGTTTTAACTAACTTTTTCGGTGATGTGTCGGGTATGCAGCTGGAGTCGGCGGACCGATTGGCCGCGAAGCAGCGCGCGGAGAAGGAGCTGGCCATCGTCCAGGAGGCGAACAAGGGGCTTCAGGCTGCTGCTATGAAGGCAGAGGAAGCTCGCCAGGGTCTTGTCCCCGCTGGTGAGTTGGTGGCGGCACGATCTGCTCTAGGTGCCGCTGAACAACGGATCGCCGACGTTGAGCGCGAACTGCGGGAAGCAAGAGAAGAAGCGAGCTCGGCAAATGGGCGAGCTAAAGCCGCCATTGCGGCTGCTGAGGGGGATCGCAAGGTGTCGGAAGCCCTTATTGCTGGGCTTCAGGACGACCACACGTCGCTTCAGTGCTTCATCACGGGACTCGCCCGCCCGTTGCTTGGTGAGTGCATCTTCCCTTTCTAATAGTTGTGATTTTTGTGGTGTCCGTCGTACTCATCATTGTCTTCTTCTCGCAGGTCGCATCATTGATAGCGAAGAAGAAGCGAGCTCGCTCGACGCGAGGCAGTGCGTAAGCATGCTCGTCGACTCGGCGACGCTGTCGGCGACGTGCATCCGCGCCTACCTCCAAGAAATATCGCCCACGGAGGTGATTCCCAGCGACCTCGTTGAGGTGTGGAAATATTTGGAGAAGGCGCCCGCGGTCGTTGAGTTCATGACGCGGTCGGCGTTTCGGCGTGGAGCGTCGACAGCACTGAGCCTTGGACTCACCCACTTTCCCGAAGATTTCGACGTTGACGATGTGACGAGTGGGTATCCATCGTCGACTGGCGCGGTGGAGATGTCCGAGGTCCTCAAGTTGCAAGAACGTGCCGCCACGTACTCGGAACGTGTCTGGGCAATGGGCGACCTCCTGCCGTACCAGGAGACGGTTGTCGCGCCGAACGACCCCGAGCCACCGCATCGTGACTTCAAGTTCGAGCAGCCTTTTCGCGCGGCGATGGCGGGTGAACTGACGACGTATCCATCAAACCCGTACACGGCGTTCATCCGTAATCGCCGGGATGCTGGCGAGTCGTCATCGAAGCCTGCAGAGTAGGGTAGTTTGCCTTGAAGCGTTAGCAGCAGTTCTGCCACGCGGGCATATTTTGTAACATAAAACAATGCAATATGCGATTGAATGAGACGTCGTGTCTATTTTGGTATTTGTTTGTGTGCTTTGGATTGATTTTGGACGAGTCCCCGAGCGCGTCCGCCCTTTTGTGGGGTTTACCTCGTATATGATGTATGTGTTTATGTGTTTTGATGTTTTAGTCGACTCGCCCGAGCTCGAAGAGCCAGTCGCTAGGCGACTCCCTTGAGTGCTCTATACTTTACCGTTTTCCCGTGCGCGAACGAGGTCGGGTGGCCGAGTCCCCGAGCGTGGTACTTGGTAGTTCTAGGCGCGACTCGAGGGTGGTTGAGGACTTAGCACGTTGGTGTGAGCGCGTCACTCCTGCCTGGCCCGTGGAGTCAGTCGCGTGGCGAGTCCTGGTCATGCTCTCTTACTTGGCGTTTTCCCGGACCGCTCGGGACGAACTGGTCTTCAGTCCCCGAGCGTGGTACTTAGCCGTTCGAGTCGCTATGCCGAGGATGCGGAGGACCAAGGTCGCTGTGAGAAGCGAGGGCAGTTGTCTTGGCTCGTAGAACCAGTCGGGCTAGGCGACTCCAGTGGGGCTCCGGGTTGGCATTATTCGTGGACGATGCAAGACCTGAAGTGATTCAGTGCTCTTACACCGCACTACTTAGCCGTGCCGATCGCTGTACCAAAGGTTGACTTCTGCATTTAGCATAACGCTGTTTTTACGAGTGCGAGTGGCACAAGTCATGGAGAGTAGGCGCAATTTGCGGTAACCGTTTCTTTTTATTTCATAGAGACTGGAGAGTACATTTGTGGGGTTCTAGGAGTAGAACTTCCGGAGGAGGTTTACGTTCCATGGTCGCTTGACGTCGAGTTCGCCGTCCCCGCGGACGTCGATGAGGTAGTAGGCGTCGTTGCCGAGTACGCGCCCGATAGCGAATGGGCCTTCCCACAGAGGGGAAAGCTTGTGCATGCCCTTCTTGTCCTGGATGAGGCGTAACACCAGGTCGCCTTCCTGGAAGGTGCGAGCTTTCACCCGCCGGCTGTGGTAGCGGCGGAGTCCTTGCTGGTAGATGGCGGTGCGTGACCGAGCGAGGTCGCGTGCTTCGTCGAGCTGGTCGACTCCATCTTGGCGGGCCAGCTCGTTTGCAGCCTCTGTATAGTGGACGACTCGTGGCGAGTCGTGTTCGAGGTCGGTGGGCATGACTGCTTCGGCACCGTAGACCATGAAGAAGGGAGTGAATCCCGTCGATCTGTTGACGGAGGTGCGGATCCCCCAGATGACAGAGGGCAACTCCTCGACCCAGCACACGGCGGTGCGCTCGAGTGGTACTTGGAGTCCCGGCTTCAGGCCGTGGAGGATGCTTTGGTTGGCCCGTTCCGCCTGGCCGTTGGATTCCGGGTGGGCGACTGACGCGAGGTCGAGCCGGATATGGTGCTCTTCGCAGAATTCGGCCATGGCTCCCTTGGCGAAGTTGGTGACGTTGTCCGTGATGATGCTGTTGGGGAACACGTAGCGATATATGAGCTCGCGTAAGAATTTACTGGCGGTCTTCCCGTCGCATTTCCGGACTGGCTTGGCCTCCACCCACTTCGTGAATTTGTCGACGGCGACTAGCAGGTGGGTGTAGCCAGAGGGGGCCTTCTTGAAGGGGCCTACCATGTCCATGCCCCACACAGCGAATGGCCAGGTGATGGGGATGGTTTTGAGCGCCGAGCTCGGTATGTGCGTCTGATTGGCGTACTTCTGGCACCCGGCGCATCGTTGGACGATGTCGACAGCGTCGGCGTGTGCGGTGGGCCAGTAGAAGCCGTGTCGCATAGCCTTGGCGACCAGGGAGCGAGCGGCGGCGTGGTGGCCGCAGTCACCTGAGTGAATGTCGTGGAGGATTTTGCGTCCTTCAGCTGGTTGGACGCAGCGTTGGAACACGCCGGTGACGCTGCGTTTGTGGAGCTCACCGTCGATGATGGTGTAGGACTTGCATCGACGAGCGATCATTCGAGCGTCTGTCTCGTCTGCTGGCAGGGTGCCGGCTTCCAGGTAGGCGGTGTAGGCCTTGGTCCAGTCGTCTGGCTCGGTGACGAGTGCGACCAAGGCTGCCTCTGGTTGGAGTGGGACTCCGATGTCGATCTCCCTCGGGGGAGAGACTGATGGCTTCGAGATAGTGTCGAGGAAAACACCGGCGGGTGGCGCGAGTCGAGCCGACCCGATGCGAGAGAGGGCGTCGGCCTCCTCGTTTTTCCGCCTGTCGATCCACTCGACGGAGTAGCCGGTGAAGTGGCCACCCAGCTTGTCCACCGCTTGGCGGTACGCCGCCATGGTAGGGGAGACGGCGTCGCAGGTGCCGGCGACTTGCCCCGGGACAAGGTCGGAATCTCCGTAGCAGCGGAGGCGATTAACGTTCATCTCCTTGGCGGCTCGCATGCCGTGGAGTAGGGCCTCGTATTCAGCCATGTTGTTGGTGCAGGGCGTGAAGTCGAGGCAGAGGATGTAGCGGAGCTTGTCGCCCTTTGGTGAAGTCAACACTATCCCTGCGCTTGCACCGTCCGCGTTCTTGGAGCCGTCGAAGTGCAGGCTCCAGTAGTGGAGGTACGGCAGCTTCTCTGGCTGCTGGGCCTCCTCCCAGTCGGCGATGAAGTCTGCCAGTGCCTGCGACTTGATCGCCTTTCGTGGCTCGTATTTGATGTTGTGGAAGTAGTGCGGCAGTCGCCGCTGAGCTCTGAAGACCGCGTATACTAGCTTTTGGTACTGTGGGTACCGCTGGCGCGACTCGGTGAGAACCTCGCTGATGTAGTACACCGGCCGCTGAACCGGGCGCTCCTTTCCTTCCTCTGGTCGCTCTACGACCATCACAGCGCTGACGACGCGCTCGGACGCCGCGACGTAAACCAGCATGGGTTCTTTGTCGGCGGGGGCGGCGAGTAGTGGTGTGGCGAGTAGCACCTTTTTGAGGTCGTGGAGCGCGTCGTCCGCCTCCTTGTCCCACTGGAAGGTGGGGTTCTTGCGCATCAGGCGGTATAGGGGCATCGCCTTTTCGCCCATGCGGGGGATGAAGGGACTGAGAGCCGCTACTCGCCCGGCCAGCTTCTGGATGTCGCGCAGGCACTCGGGTTTGCCGAGCCGGGCGATCGTGTCGATCTTTGTTGGGTTCGCCTCGATCCCTCGTTTGGAGACGACGTACCCCAGTAGTTGTCCGGCGGGTACACCGAAGGTGCACTTGCCTGGGTTGAGCTTTATCTTGTATCTTCGCACGTTGGCGAAAGTTTCCGCCAGGTCGGCGAGTAGGTCGCCTTGGCGAGCGGACTTCACGACCACGTCGTCGATGTAGACGTGGATGTTGCGGCCAATTTGGCTCGCGAGGCATTCTTGCATGCACCGCTGGTAGGTCGCCCCGGCGTTCTTGAGGCCGAAGGTCATGGCAGTGTAGCAGAAGGCTCCGAATGGCGTGATGAACGCCGTCTTCTCCTCGTCTTCGACAGCCATTTTGATCTGTTTATACCCAGAGTAGGCGTCGAGGAAACATAGCGACTCCGAGCCCGTGGTTGAATCGATTATCTGGTCGTTCCGCGGGAGGACGAACTGCTCCTTTGGGCAGGCGCTGTTCAGGTTTGTGTAGTCGATACACATTCTCCAGGTCCCATTTTCTTCTCGACCAGGACTGGGTTTGCCAGCCACTTGGAGTACTTGATTGGCCGGATGAAGCTGGCAGCGAGTAGACGCTGCACTTCCTCGGCGATTGCTCAACGGCGTTCTTCATTGAAGGGCCGTAGCGACTGCTTGACAGGTCGCGCTTTGGGGTCGGCGTTCAGCTTGTGCTCAGCGAGCTCCCTAGGGACACCGGGCATGTCAGAGGGTTTCCATGCGAAGATGTCCCTGTTCTCACGGAGGAACTCAATGAGCGCGCCTTCCTATGCTGGGCTCATGCCTGTCCCGATCGTCACCGTCTGGCTGGAGTCGCCTGGTACCAGCTCGACGGTGCGGGTGTGCGTCGTGGCCGCAAAGGTTGAGGTGTTTGCGCTCTCTGAGTTGGGCTTCTTGAGTATGGTGGGGTCGTCGTTGTTGACCCCGCTTGCGTACTTGGCGAGCTCATCGGCGTGGTTGGTCTCCGCCGCGATGACGGTGTCGGCGAGCTCGGCTCCTTTGGCCTCGCACTCGGCGGCCATGTCGGGGTTGCCGTTGATGGTGATGACGCCGCACGGCCCGGGGAGCTTCATCGCGTTCTACGCGTAGTGGGGCGCTGCCATGAATTTGGCGAACGCCTAGCGCCCCAGGACACAGTGGTAGGGGATGTCGAAGGGCACCAGCTCGAAGACGATCCGCTCGGTGCAGAAGTTTGCCGGTGTGCCGAAGGTGACTGGCAGCGTGACCTTGCCGATCGGGTACGCCTTCCGACCGGGGACGATGCCGTGGAATGTGGTGTGGGTCGTCTCGATCATCGACTGCGGGAGCCGCAGCCGCCTGAAGGTGTCGAGGTAGAGGATGTTGATGGAGCTGCCGCCGTCCATCAGTGTCTTGGGGAGCCAGTAGTCGCCAACCTTGGGCTTGACCACCAAGGCGACTCGTCCTGGGTACTCGATGCGCGGCGAGTGGTCTTGCCGGCTCCAGGTGATGGGCTGCTCCAACCAGTTCAGGAACTGGGGGACGTCTATTTGGTCCACCGCGTTGACGGCGACGGCGCGGGCGATGACCTTCTTCTCGCGCTTCGTGTTGAAGCCTGTGAAGGTGTGAAGCGAGCCGGCTACTTTGCCGAATTTTCCGCCGTTTGGCGGGTCGTTGTCGGGGTCCTCCCGCCCTTCCGTGCCTTCTCGATTTCCCTGAGGGTGTGGTAGTCGGCGGTGGTGTGCGTTGCGGGCTTTCCTTCCCTGCTATGGAACGCACAGGGTTGGTTAAGGAGGGCCGCGGGATCGAACCTTGGCTTGTTCTTGTAGTTGCCGCCGTCGCAGCGTTGCCCTCCGTCGCGACGGTAGCTCTTGGGCTCGCGCTGCGCGTGCCCGGCGTTGGCGACGAAGTCGACTCGCCCGTCACTGCGGCGCTTGCCAGTGAGGCGAGTGCCGCTGTAGCGTAGGTCGGTTCGGCGTCCGCCGTCGTTGCCGCCCGTGCGGCGTTGACCTCCTGACTCGTCGTCAGTTTCCTGGTTTGGATCTTCCTCGGCGTACCGTTTGGCGATCTCGAGGAGGTCGGGGATGTTGTCGAGTGTGCGGGAGTGTCGCTTGAGCTTGGCGACTAGAGGCTCGTAGCGGCACGAGGTCTTGAAGCAATGGATCGCGGTGTCCGGGTGGATGCCGACCGCGTTGTACCAAAGCTCTTGCCACCGTTGGACCCAGTTGCGGGTCGACTCGCGGGGTCCCTGGACGCACCGTTCCAGGTCCTCAATAGTGGTGGCGCGGGTGTAGGAGCACTCGAAGTGCCTGACGAAGGCGTCGCGCATTTCCTCCCAGGAGTCGATACTGTCCTGGGGGAGAGTGTTGATCCACTGCCTGCACGTCCCCTCCATCATCAGGGGGAGGTAACGGGCGGCGAGCAGGTCAGTGTGACCCGCGATCCCCATCGCCATGAGGTATGTGTCGAGCCAGACGGCGGGGTCGTACGAGGAGTCGTACTTTTCTATCTCTTTTGGCGCCTTGAAGTTTGGCGGGTACTTCTCACCTCGGATCATTGGTCCGAAGCACTTGGGTCCGAGTCGACTGAGCGACCCCATAGGCTCGCCGTCGCGGCGATTAGTTAGGGTGTGCCGCAAGTCATCGGGCTGGCGTGCGCGCCAGCTTTGGTTGTTGATGATGTGGGTGCGGGTGTCGATGGGTTGCCCGTTGGCGGCGACAAGGTTGGTTGCCGGCCTGGGGTCGTTGGTGGAGAGTGCCGCGTTCGCGGGTCGGTGTTGGAGCTGCAGTGGCTCTGGTGGCGGCCAGTTAAGGGTGTTTGCCGCTGCTGGGCGGCCGCTGGAGGCCGCTCTGCTTCCCGAGGAACGCGAGTATACTCGACCTGCCGAGTCGGCGCCCGCTTTTTGCTGCTCGACGGCCTTCGCGAGCAGGGCCCTGACGTATTGGATTTGTAGGGCGCCGTCGCTTTGTGCTGTGATCTTTGCCACGCCGTCCTGCCACGAGGTTGTCCATTGGGGTGGAGAATAGCGGGAGGCCATTTGCGTCTCGCTCCCGTGAGGAGACTACTATCCGCGGCTGGTCCCTGGGAGGGGTGCGGTTGGGTGGTGGTGGGGCGCCCCTCGCCGTTGATCTTGGCGGGGGCCGGGCGCTTCCTCCTGGTGGCGCGTTCTCGCAGATCGCGCGTTCGGCCACGCGGGCCGGGTCGTTTTCGTCGTCGAAGTTCAGGGCACGCCCTTGAACGGTGGGGTTCAGGCGTGACCTGATCCGCTACTGGTGGTAGCGTGATAGCTCCTGCGTCGTCACCTGCTCGAGGCGAAATTTTTTGCGCTCGGCTTGCTCCTTGCGCACCGCCTCTGCCAGTTTCAGGCGGAGTTCCTCGACCTCCGTTGCCGTGGCGTTAGGAGGGATTGGGGTGGAGAAAGGATCCTCCGGCGGATCGGGGCCGGTGGCCATGTAGGTCGCGGCGTGGCGACCGGTTCCGTCACGGAGGTCGGCGGAGTTCTCCGACCCGGAGTCGAATTCGAAGATCCCGAGGATGGAGGGGTCCTCGAAGTCTCCCGCGTTGGAGACCTGGGCGATGGAGCCCGCAGACGAGGCCGCGGTGATGGATCCGGCGAGTGACCCCGGGGTCGCTGAGTCGGCGTCATCGGTGAGGGACGCATCCTCTGCGGCCGCTGAATTCCCGGCCACGTTGCTGTGGGTCGAGTTTTACTCGGAGGCGAGGCGATGGATCGTGCGGATCTGGCTCTCGGAGAGCCGATCGTGTGGCGGCGACTCGCGGATGCGAGCCGAGTCCTCCGAGACGATGACGTTGGTGAGACCGACGAAGAGGCTGATCGTGCCGATGGGCAGGATCTCGCTGTGCGTGACGGGTCGAGCTGCCGGGACGTAGCTGCTCGGCAAGATCTGGAGCATCTCGCCGATCGCTATCATGCGGCCGGTGGCGACCATCTCGTTGATGGGCAGATTGGATCTCGCCGCAGAACACCGGCCAGACCGGCCAGGCCCCACGATGGGCGCCACTGTCGTGGGAATGGTCACGGCAGATGCTGCAATCGGCAGCGAGTAGTAGAACGAGGGGCAAGGGCGGCCATCCATCTGCGGTGCGAGATGAGGGCAAAGACACAGGGTTTTACCCAGGTTCAGCCCCCCGGAGGGTAAAGACCTACTCCTGCTAGATTGTATTATGGAGGTGTTACAATGGGCGAGCTCGGTGGCTAGGCGGCGAGTCGCTTGGGTGTATGAGGGAACGTGTCTCTACTCACCCTATAGGGAGGTTTATATAGGCTCACCTACCCTAGGGTTTACATATCTCAACCGATTCGGTTACAGCTTCAGTAGTCGTTTAACCTAGCCCGACTGGGCCTATCTACTCGCCTGGGCCTTCAGCTTCCAGTCGCTCAGTACCTTGCTGGGCTTCAATCCACTCGTCGTTCTGCAGGCCCACTCGCCAGCTCACGGGCCAGTCGGAAACGCCCTGCTGGGTATACCCCAGTAGGCATATCCCCATCACTAGCGGCTCAGTGGGGGTCGTCGGGGGATCACCAGGGCTAAGGCGAAGGTCGGCGATGCGGGCGAACGACGAAGTCGACGACGGCGAACCTCTTGGTACCGGAAGCTCCTCCTAGGATGGAAAAAAATGACGGCGCCCTTCTTCTCCAGAGGCGGCCTGCTCCGGCGCAATTCCGGCGATGGCGTTGCTCGCCTTGCTCCGGGAATGGGGTGCAACGATCAGTGAGGTGAGGGGAGTGAGATGGTGTGAAGAATTCGAGCGGGGAGGCCTCTATTTATAGTGGCGAGAGGGGACCGACGGGCGCGGGCTGAGCTCGTCGTGTTCGACGGCACAGATGGCTATCGGCGTGGGCGACGGTAGGGGGCGGTGCTGTGCTCCCTGGCGAAGCTCAACGACATGGTGGCGAGGCGTGGGGCGGTGCTGATTGGTCGGAACGCTGTGGTGCTCTGAGCGTGCCCGACAGGAGTTTTAATGGCGCACAGCACGCGTGGTCCGCGCGGCGGCGAACGGGCGTGTCTGCGGGGTTGCTGGGACGGTGGTGATCACGCGTGCACGCGGCGAGGGCGGCGCGCAGTCTGTGGTCGTCTGTTGAGTGTGGCCCACGGGGGGCGCTCTCGGCATGGTTGTAGAGTGGCTTGACATGGTCTATGCGTGTGGTCCAGGGGCTGGCATCGCTCGCGGCTGGGACAGGAAGTGGCGGTGGGGTGCTAGCCTTCTCCCAGACAAGGTTGGCGAGGCTAGTGTTGCTCATAGCTGGCTGTCGACTATGGGGTGGCAATGGTGCACTCGGCCTGCTCACCATTGATGACAATGGCCAGCTTATAGTGGTTCTAGAGATTAGTTAAGGTTGTTAGATGATCTACTAAAGCTAGTGGTGTCCAGAGAGGGATCAAGTTAGGCCAGAATCACTGCACCCTATAGTGTTTAGGATTTGTTTGATTTGCATCTGCAAGGTGTTTGATGAAATGGCCGCATGAACTCAAGTTTTGAATTTTGAAATTATTTTTGGTGGGTGTTCTAGGCATGTGCTGGTGAGTCTGTAGATTCTTGGGTTTTGAAAGTTGAGTTGGTTTGAGGGGTTTTTGAAAAAGTGGGATCTTCCCATATGAAATAGATTCAATTTTAAACTGTCATTTAAACTATGCATTTGAATGTTTCTGGATGATCACAAGGTCGGCCTAGGTACTTTGTTATGATTACTATCAAGGGGTGCAAAGATCCAAACAAGTTTCTGTTAAGTTCTGAAAGTTAGAGATAGCCAAAGTAGGCATGTGAGTTAATTTGGCCAAAGTGACCATTCACTTAATTTGGTTGTTTTGATTTATTTATCTTCGGGAAAAGTGTGGGGATTGTTTAGATGATGTTTATTTCACCTAAGAATCATTTTACAAGCAAATAAACACATAATCATGGAAATTCAAAAGAATCCAAATTTTAATGCACACTCATATGAATGCTTTCATATTTAAATTGGAAAAGTTTTTGTTAACCCTAAATTTGGTGATTAGAGTTTGATGATTCTAGTTTAATATTTTTGGAATGTTACACTATGGCTACGTAGGGTTCGGGTCGCCACAACCTACTAAGTCCAGCCAACCGCCCATTTCATTATTGGCACATGGTTGCATACGAAAGCTACCAAACAAAGAAACCAATCCTTTCTCAGTGTCGTGGGCAGCATTCCCCACCATAATCTACACTCGATGACCCAATCAATGCCATTCCACGTAGGTGGTTCATTACAATCATGTTGGTTTGTCATTTAAATAATATAATCCTTTCAAAACACATAACATTTCACGGTGTGATTCCCTTCCTCTTCTAAATAGCTTATATAAGCAATCTACCAATACGATGGCTCATAAATGAGGAATTCTAAGGAATAATATAGGACATAGCATAGCATGTACACATCAATTCGTACATATGAAATTCTACAAAAACATCTATAATGCATAGGAAAACAATAGGACATTTATGACCAAGATAACACCACTTGCCTTTGTTGTAGATATAGTCGATTAGATAATCCTCACAATCCTCATATATTTAATGGTTGCACTCATCATAACCACAATACTTGCAATCATAGTAGTTGCACTCCTCGCAATCTATCGAGCAAATAATTGCATACAACATAAACAACAACACATAGAGATCAAACAAATACAACAAATGCATGCATGAAAATTTAATAAGTCACAATGGTTGTTATTTTAGTTCTCTAAACAATAATGAAGTATATGATGCATGCAAGAGACCAATTAATGCAATGGAGTACTTGTTAATAATAATTACTTGCCAATATAGGGTTTTTAATAGTTCTGTTGTAAAACCTGTTCTAACTGTCGAATTAAATTTGTTTCTTGGGTTTACTGGATATAGAATGTTAATACGAACCATTAGGCATTGGATTCACCCTAATCCGAGTTATAGATCTTTTTGTATGATTTAAATAGTCTTTAATGAGTTTTAAATCATTTATATAGTTTTCATTGCCTAAAAATCAAACTAAAATAAGATCTGCAATATCCAAAGTATTGTGATTCCAGGGACATGTTATTTGTAATTTTTTGAACGATATTTATTTTATTATGAATTTATTACTCTAAATATGACACTAAACTATTTAAATATTCACGGCAAAACCTTACTGTCAAAGCTTGAACTAATTGCATATTGGTGATCTACTTGGAACCTACTTTCCATCGGAATATTATTTATATTTTTGTGATATGCAAATAATTTACTATGAATTTAATGATATCTAAAGCCATTAATACTAATTAAATTTCTACGGGGTAAATAATCAGCAAAAGCTGGATCCACCCATATATTATTAATGTACATTATAGTAGCTTCAATTTGATATATTGTTCATATTTTTCGGAGTTACAGATAATTTCCTATGAATTTATTAACCTAAAAGACCATTAAAACTAATTAAATTACTACAGTAAACGAATATAGTAAAGGTTGGATCTAATGCCATATTAATATTCTACACGTTTTTCTGAATCCATTGATATATTATTTGCTATTTTTTTATCTACGAATATTTTTATATCATTTTTGCAAGTTTACACAATTTTCCGCAAATTAAATTCAATTTCAAATCTACAGGGAATATTCCCTAGGAATATTCTATGCTGACTGTGACGCGGGGATGACCTGGCTTGAAACGTGGTGAGATCTGGTTGGCTCGTACCTCTTTATTGATAAGCTCTAATCTTGACCGTCGGGATGGGATCCAGTGGCTACAAAAGAAGATCGGCTCGGTTTTGGCTCATAATAGATAAGAAAGAGATCTGTGTTAGAGAGACAAATCCGTAGATCAAATTGAAAAACTTACAACATCAAAGTTGTAGAGAATCATTAGTGCTTCCTTTTTACCAAAGGAATTTAGATTTGATTAAACGAGCGCGAGTATATCTTGGATTTACACCGTCATATCTGAAATATTACGGTGCAAAATTCTCCGGCTATGGTGGATGAAAAGAATTGGGGTTTGTCAAGATTGAAAGATTTCGACGAGATACAACTTTCATGTTTTGGCCGAAGGGAAACAACGAAGTCTAGATGGGTGAATAAACGAAATAAGATTCGGATATGTGTAGATTCGGTATTTCAAGAAGGGAAACCCATACATCTATGGCTCCACGTGTTTATGTGAAGGTTTAGGACGATAGAGAGATAGGTCTTGAAGTAGAGAACAAGTAGAAACAAACGGAAGTTGATTCGAAGTTGTAGATAGAAAGATATAAGAGTTTGAATAGAGATAGGTTTGGAAAAGACAGATTTTGCATGCAAATTAAAGCAACCAGGGGATCGATCGTTCTTCCTGTAAGCGTGGCTGGTCCGGTCGGCTGCTAGCTGGGCCTGCCCGTTAGTTTTTTTATTCGTTTTCTTTTTCTATTTATTTATTTCTTCTATATATTTTGCATACGAACTCCAAATGACACGATTCTTGTTTCTAAATTTTTATAAAATTCAGTAGATTATTATAGGATTATATTTTTAATATTCTCACTTGTTTGAAGACGGTGGTTTCATAAATTTCTTTATATTCCTTATAGAATCATTTGGGAAAATCAACTATAGGATTTAGATACTAGGATTTGGATTCAGTTTGTGAGAACTTTGCATGGATGTAATGAAATGCTTATGAATTCTTCATGATTTTCATTTTTTGAAACAATCACTCAAATACTAAAACTAAAACTAAAACACAATCCACCCTATTTTGCCTATATGGCTACTTAGTTCATAACAAAAGAATATAAGATTTTGAATTCAAGGTCGAGACGATTTTCAATTCAAAAAGTTTCTTTTCTTTGAGAATTTTCAACAAAGTCAAACAATCAATCAAACTTTTTTTCACATTCCAAAATTAGGTAAATTTCGGGTTGTGACACTCCCTCGCCCTATAAAAGGTCTCCCTATCCTTCTCTCATATCACACCTCCTCGTGAAGGATCTCTCTCCCCCTTTAGAATTTCCCCATGGTCATGGATCAGCGAGATACATGTTCCTGGTGGATTTTTCTGGAAGGATTTGTTGCTTCCACTGCTTTGCTAGAGAGAGGGCGCGGAGGTTGTCGAGGTACCCGAATGTGTGTGCAATCATGGATGCACCACTTCTTTGCGGTGCTGGACTAGATGGTGCTGTACCGGATGGACTTCTTCTCAATCTTGAGATCGGAAAGCGTTCGACTATATCATCCAAGAGTACAACCTCATTAACGCTATTCGGTCTTCTAGGGTATTGTATTCTATGGATGTATATCCACCCGTTGCATGTATCTAGTAGATATATCTTGGTACATAGTTGTTCCCTGAAGGGAATATGCCCAAGAGGCAATAATAAAGTGGTTATTATCGTATTCCTTATTTGTGATAAATGTTTATTTTACAAGCTATAATTGTATTAATATGGAAACGTTAATAGATGTGTGTTTCATAAACAAAAAGTAAGTTCCTAGTTATGCCTCTCTTATAAACTAGCTCGTTGATTAACAAGATGATCAAAGGTTTCCTGATCATGGACATTGGATGTTGTTAATAACGAGGTCACAACATTAGTGTGATGATGTGATGAACATTCATCCGAAGTATAGCATTATGATCAAGGTCATTGTGTTTATATTGCTATAACATCATACGAAGTAATCTTAGTTCTTAGACCATGAGATCATTTCAATCACTAACACCGGAAGAGTATCTTGATAACAACAAACGTCACATCGTAACAGGGTGACTATAAAGATCAGTTCAGTGCTAAGAAGGTGTTATGTTGAGGCTCATGGATCAAGAGTGGAATTTTTCCATCCCGATGACGGATAGATATACTCTGGGCCCTCTCGGTGATATCACATTGGTTACCTTGCAAGCAAGTGATTTGATAACTAGAATGTTATATCACAGGAACAAGAAAAGAGTACATGTCGGTAACGAGATCAAACTAGGTCTGGGGATACCGATGATCGAATCTCGTACACGTAATATATCGCGAGACAAAGGGATTGAGTTACATGCGTATAAGGTTCACACGATCATAGAATCCATCGTTGAATATGTGGCAGTCAGTACGGATCTCCAGGTCCCGCTGCTGATTATTGATCGGAGAGGGGTCTCGATCATGTCTGCATTATTCGCGAACCGTAGGGTGACACACTTAAGGGATACCGACACCATTCGGAGCAAATGATATGCCAGAGAAAAAAAAGGAAAGCACAGGAATTTATTTCACTAGACACCAAAACTGTTTCGGTTGAAATTGCTGAAACTGGTTCTGCATGTGAAATGGAATACTAGCAAGGGTTTTTATGTGAATTTTTGTTAATAAAAGTAATTAAAAAAATCTGAATAAATATATAAAAGATTTTTATTTAAATAAGAGCTTGCATTAAATTTGGTGGAAATTTAATGCATGTGAGTGGATTTTTGAGCGGAGGCTCTTTTATGGGAGTGGAGGCTTTTCATTTTGAGTGGGAGCTCCACCCACATGAATGTGGAAGAGGTGGGGGCAGCCACCATGGCTGGCGCCATGCCCTTGGGGTGCCCCCCTCTCCCTATAAAAGTCCCCCCTCTCATCCTCTCAAAGCACACCTCCTCGCGAAGGATCTCTCTCCCTCCTTTAGAATTTCCCCATGGTCTCGGATCAGCGAGATACATGTTCCCGGTGGCTTTTTCTGGAAGGATTTGTTGCTTCCGCTGCTTCACTGGAGCGAGGGCGCAGAGGTTGTTGGGGTACCCAGACGTGTGTGCGATCACGGATGCACCACTGCTTTGCGGTGCTGGACTTGATGGTGCTGGACCGGCTGGACCAGTTGGACTTCATCACGATCTTGAGATCGGCAAGCGTTCGACTATATCATCCATGAGTACAACCTCATTAACGCTATACGTTCTTCGAGGGTATGTATTCTATTGATGTATATTCACCTGTTGCTTGTATCTAGTAGATAGATGATGGTACATAGTTGTTCCCATCGTAGGAAATTTTTTGTTTTCTATGCTGCGAACCCTACAGTGGTATCAGAGCCGAATCTATGTGTAGATGCTTTGCACAGGTAGTACACATATGAGTATGTGGGCGATGATGATCATTTTATTGCTTCCTAGTTGTACTTTGGATATTGGTGGCATAGTGGGATGAAGCGGCCCGGACAAACTTTACATGTCCTCGCACATGAGACCTGTTCCACGCTTTACATGCAACTAGTTTTGCATAAGTGGCTAGCGGGTGTCTGTCTCTCCTACTATAGTCAATATCTAATTTGCCACGAGTTGTCAACAATTTGGTTATCCTCGTTGTGGCTCATGTTTGTAGGTAAGAACGGTTCTATCTTCGAAAGCCCTAAACCACGTAAAACTTGCAATGGATAAATTAGAGGCGTCTAGTTTAGATTGTTGTTGGGCTAGTGTTATGATATGGTGATGTTGTAAGTAGAAGTATAAGATGATACTCTTACAACACACATAAAGTGTAGGTTCCATAGACCTTGGACTTACACATAGAGGCATGATAGAGATCATACCACGATGCACATGATGGAGATCATATGCGGGAACCATATCATTTCACTTACAAACATGTGATGTTTGATTACATCTTATATTGCTTGTTTGACTTTTTATTAGCATAATGAGATGATCCATCATTTAGATATCAAGATAAGAATGTGTTCTTCCTTAAGTATGCACCGACAATGATTCGTCGCTTCAAGACATCACGTGATGATCGGGTGTACTTGAATCCACGAGCATATCTTGGGTATAAGACAGTTTTACACACGTGAATACTAAGGTTCTTACTTGGCGAGCCTAGCATGTACAGACATGGCCTCGGAACACGGACCGAAAGGTTAAGCATGATTCATATGTTCTGATATGATGACCATATGGATGCTCGCATTTGAAGCTACACCGACTCACGTGATGATCGTACTTGGTGTAGTGGATTTGGTTCATGTAATCACCAAAAAGACATGAAGGATGTCGTTTTTGCATGGGAGTTCATTTCTAATTCGGATTAGAACAACTCAATTTATCATAAATTAAATCAAAGTGAATTTGCATAATTTGTTGTAGTCATTGCCATTCGTTCACCACCTTATGCTTAGTTGTAATTGAGATAATATAACTATAGAATTTTGGATATTTACTTTACGAAATGGTATCGTATTGTGTTGAGTGTCAATCTAAAGTTTAAAGTCCTATTGCAAACTTTTAGAAAACACTATTTACTCCGTGAAATTTAATAATTGGTATTAAATTGAGAGTAACAATTCTAGTGTTAGTATCTTAAGTATCATGTTTGCCTCCATGATTCTTGATTGTTTTAATATCAATTTTATCTAGGAGCTGAAAGAATTGTTTCAGAAACCATCATGTGTGGCAGATATATCGATAACTGAAACAATGTTTTGGTTGCAATATGATAGAGTATAATATATGTTCTCATATTGGATGAGAATTTTCAAAGTTTGGAGATGCTAGACATCCTAATCATCCAAAAGGGTTTTGGAAAGTAATGTTATACTCACGATTCACCTTTATAAGATACAGTAGCTTGATCATGAAAGTCGTCATGATAAGGGTGAATAGAAGATGTATGTAAAGTGTTTACTAAACTAAAAGATTACTAAAGAATGGATTTTGAAAGAATACCGATCAATTGATGATGGTGATCTACTTCAAAGTGCATGTCCAAAGGTATTATTATTTGAATATACACACTTTGGACTATGTGTCATGTATATGGTGACACTTTTGTTGTTGATAGATTCTTTTAAAAGGAAAAGGAAATGCTAAAAGAGAATCTATAAAATATATTTGGCAGAAAAGAAAAGATTAGAAATATCCAATTTAGGTATATAGATGATATACATGTTATGGTTGTATTCTTTGATTGTTAAACAATGTGGTTCTTGGGTATTTGATACAGAATTGGTTGGTATGAAATTTCATACGGAATGATGCAATTCATGAACCACAGTGGCCTAAGTAACTAGCAAGCGAATATGTGATGATGTTCATCGAAAACAAACAAACCGTTGTTTGTATTTCTCGTTAACATCAAAGCTTGACTTCGAGATTTGTTTTAATAATTGTTATTTAAATTAGGTATTATGAGACTAAAGGTTGTTCAAATAATTACCGTATTCCATATAAGATGGATGATTTATAAATATAGTTGGAGAAATCACATCCATAAAACCTAATGCTAAAATGTCGCAAGACAAATGATTGAAAGATCACTTACAAAGTGACATCGCTATTTAAATTATATTGGAAAGAAAACATGAAGAATCTCCATATTCATGGATTTTTGGAGTCTTTGATTTGATTAAGTGACGCTTGTGGGACTTTCCTCGGGATAATTAAAACTTCGTTCAAAGGCCAAAGAAGAACGAATGACTAAAATATTGGAATTTATACATATCAATGTATGTAGTCCATTATGTATGGTCGTAAGCGATGGACTTCAACTTCATATTCTTTCTCCGAAAATTTGAGTGAATATTCACTTAATGAGAAAGAAGTATGAAATATTTGAAAATGTTTCGAAGACTTTCTAGATGAAGTGGAAAATCATTGTAACAAGAAAATAAATGATTTATGATTTTATCATAAAGGGATTTATTTGAGTTACAAGTGTAACAAGAAAAATAAATGAATTATGATTTATCATAAAGGTATTTATTTGAGTTGCAAGTTTAGCAAAACACCTAGATTTACATCTCCTGAAACACCATAGGAGTATGGAGTGTTTGATATTTGTAATAAAACCTTGTTTGACATGGTTGGATCAAAGGTGTTATTTATAAAACTGTCATTATATTTTAAAAGATTAAAGCTTTAGAAACTATCACTTTTACACTGAAAAGAGCTCCATCTTGATCCGTTGAAATGACACCATATGAGTTATGGTTTGGGGTAAAACCCAAGTTGTCATTTCTTAAATTTTGGCATGCTAAACATAAGTAAGATGTTTACAACCGAAGTCGTATGAGCATGTCTTTGTAGGTTATTTTGAATAACAATTGGGTATTCCTCCATAACACCAAGGACAAAAGGGTTTTTCGCTTGAAATGTGATTTTTTCTTGAAAAAGAAGTTTTTCATAAAAGGTTAACTAGGAGGACAATATAACTTTAATAAGGTTATCGAACCTTAGCTATATGTGCTGAGTTGCGCAGCGCCGGAAAATGTTCCGGAGGTAGCCAGAATGCTCATGGATCACGTGCCTCAAAGGTTGCGGTCACGAAGGTCTAAAGTTCCTATTGAACCAAGTAGGTCGGATAAACAATCAAATGTTGAGATTTGAGAGTAAATCATTATTGTTTGATAATGATGAACCAACTACATGCAAAGAAGGGATGATGGGCCCTGACTCCGTCAAATGGCTTGAAGCCATAAAATCCGTGATAGTTCCATACACGACAAATCAAGTTTTAAACTTGGAAGACCCTCCGTAAAGGTGTAAAAACTTATCGGTCGTATTTGGATCTATAAAGAAACAGACATGGATGTTTCACATCTATGAAGTAGTCGACATGTCGTAAAGTATTTTATGACAATGTTCAAGGAGTTGACTATGACAAGATTTGATCTTTCATAGAGATATTTAGTCTAGACGGACTAAAGTAGCAATCACTACATATAATTTGGTATATGGTAGATGAATAAACAAAACAAAGTTCTTCTAATAGAATGGTTACCTAAGACGTGTACATGACATGGTCCAAAGGGTTTTGTTAATTCAAAGAATGTTAAAAGGGCATGCAAACTTCAATGGTTGAAGTAAGCATCGCGGAGTTGGAATCTTCACTGTGATGAAAAGGAGTTTTCATCAGGAGACGATGAAGATGCTTGCATTTGCAAAAAATTAAGTGGGAGCGCTGAGACATATTTCTAATACATTATGTGGAGGACATCTTGTTGATTAGAAATTATGTAATTTTTATTAAGAAAGGTTAAGAATTTCATTTCGTTGAAAGACTTAGGCAAACCCCGAATATTTAGCATGAATGTCTATAGCGGATAGACTGTGACGCTAATATGGTTGTGCCAAATATACATATATGAGATATTGAAGGAGTTCAATATAGAAACGACAAGAAAAGGTTCTTGTCGCATGGAAAGGAATTGAATCAAGATTCAAGTGCATCGACACTTGATAAGTGAAACAAGATTCAAGTTCTTTGACACTTGATGAGTGAAATCACAAGGATGTTTTGATCAATCATACCATGATATGTACACATCCAGATATGTCCTATGCTCTTAGTGTCATGAGCATATACCAGAATGAATCATAAAATGATCATTGGACGATAGTGGGGATATTCTTATCACCTTTTGGAAGAACTAAGAATATATATGTGTAAAGGAGACAAACAATTACAAATAGTTCATTGTAAAGCGTTACATTGATACTAGTTTTGTCTCCAGATACAAAATTAAGTTTATCTCAATTTAAACTATGGGTGGCACAATGAAATGGAAAGGAGTTTCCATGACGGATTTTGATGAAGTCCAAAGTTAAGACATTGTGACGAATACTACAACAAAAGGATAAGTATATGACTGCTATAGTAGCAGAAAAGGAGGGAATTTGTGTCAAGTAGTTTGTTATCAAACTAAGGTGTGGTTCGCAACGGGCTAACACTAAAGATATATTGTACGATAATAGTATCGACATGATTTAACCCCAATGAACTAAAGGTCTCACCAAAAGACCAAATTTATACAATGCCATCTCATTGGAGAATGAGTGATGCGTGAAGACGCAAAGACATGCAAATACACACGGACCTGAAAGTGTCAGATCCGTAGATTATGTTAACCACTTGAAATTGCGTATATGGAACACCAGAAAGCCATAGGTGTTCAATACGCAAAGTTTTCAAACTAGATTATTGTCTCTAGTGCAAGTGGGAGACTGAAGGGAATATGCCCGAGAGGCAATAATAAAGTGGTTATTATCGTATTCCTTATTTATAATAAATTTTTATTTTGCATGCTCTAATTGTATTAATACGGAAACTTTAATACATGTGTGTTTAATAAATAAAAAGGAATTTCCTAGTTATGCCTCTCTTATAAACTAGCTCGTTGATTAACAAGATGATCAAAGGTTTCCTGATCATGGACATTGGATGTTGTTAATAACGAGGTCACAACATTAGTGAAATGATGTGATGAACATTCATCCGAAGTATAACATTACGATCAAGGTCATTGTGTTTATATTTCTATAACATCATACGAAGTAATCTTAGTCCTGAGACCATGAGATCATGTCAATCACTAACACCGGAAGAGTATCTTGATAACATCAAACGTCACACCGTAACAGGGTAACTATAAAGAGTGGAATTTTTCCAGAGTGGAATTTTTCCAACCCGATGACGGATAGATATACTCTGGGCCCTCTCGGTGATATCACATTGGTTAGCTTACAAGCAAGTGATTTGATCACTAGAATGTTATATCGCGGGAACGAGAAAAGAGTACATGTTGGTAACGACATCAAACTAGGTATGGGGATACCGATGATCGAATCTCGGATATGTAATATATCACGAGACAAAGGGATTGAGTTACATTCGTATAAGGTTCACACGATCACAGAGGTCATCGTTGAATATGTGGGAGTCAAGATGATTTCGTGTCCAGCTGATTATTGATCGGAGAGGGGTCTCGATCATGTCTGCATTATTCACGAACCATAGGGTGACACACTTAAGGGATACCGACACCATTCGGAGCAAATGATATGCCAGAGAAAAAAAAGGAAAGCACAGGAATTTATTTCACTAGACACCGAAACTGTTTCGGTTGAAATTGCTGAAACTGGTTCTGCATGTGAAATAGAATACTAGCAAGGGTTTTGTGTGAATGTTTATTAATTAAAGTAATTAACAAAATTCTGAATAAATAAATAAAAGAGTTTTATTTAAATGAGAGCTTGCATTAAATTTGGTGGAAATTTAATGCATGTGAGTGGATTTTTGAGTGGAGGATCTTTTATGGGAGTGGAGTCTTTTCATTTTGAGTGGGAGCTCCACCCACATGAATGTGGAAGAGGTGGGGGCAGCCACCATGGCTGGCGCCATGCCCCTCCTCTCCCTATAAAAGGCCCCCCTCTCATCCTCTCAAAGCACACCTCCTCGTGAAGGATCTCTCTCCCCCTTTAGAATTTCCCCATGGTCTCGGATCAGCGAGATACATGTTCCCGGTGGCTTTTTTTGAAAGGATTTGTTGCTTCCACTGCTTCCCTGGAGAAACGGTGCGGAGGTTGTCGGGGTACCCGGACGTGTGTGCGATCACGGATGCACCACTACTTTGCGGTGCTGGACTTGATGGTGCTGTACCGACTGGACCAGATGGACTTCATCACGATCTTGAGATCGGCAAGCGTTCGACTACATCATCCATGATTACAACCTCGTTAACGCTATACGGTCTTCGAGGATATGTATTCTATGGATGTATGTCCACCCGTTGCTTGTATCTAGTAGATAGATCTTGGTACATAGTTGTTCCCATCGTAGGAAATTTTTTTCTATGCTGTGAACCCTACATTCCCATCGTAGGAAATTTTTTGTTTTCTATGCTGCGAACCCTTCAGAGATCAGCCGTCCGGGGTGTGGGGATGCTGATGAGGAAGTGAAGGAGAGAAAAAACACAATTTTTTTACTTATTACTACTCATCACCATACGTATGTACCCTGTACCTCGTGTCAGGAACCCATCGTAGCTTTGCTCTGACATCGCACAGCCTTTAAATCCTACTCATCGCTGCACTCGCACTGCCTCGTGTGTTCTCTTCGTCTCTTCTACCTCCCAGATTTTTTTAAACAGGGGAAAACTCCTAGTGGAAATATTGATTTTTTGAGGAAAATAGTGGCAATATTGTTCTCCATGCTAAGAGGCACCCATGTACTTCTACCAAGTATGGTAACTCCGCCATGACAAGTTCTTGCATAGCTAGGAACTTGAATTTTTTAGAAACTATCAGTGGTTTTGATGTACTGAATTCCTAGTTAGCTTAGAAAGATACTTGGGAAATTTTAAGATGAATATATCGCATTTACTTGTACTCCTCTAGTTAAATTTTAACACTAACAGTGGGAGTATATTTTACATCAAGGACATAAACAAGGGAAAATCAAATCGAGGTCCATACATTTAGCTCAAAGGACCCTCCAATTAAGCAATGAAAGCTGTCGGGTTCGGCTCCTTCTCGAGAGAGGAGTTGATCAACCCATAATCTTCATACTACTTCCTCTTCAATTGTTTTCAAAATATAGTCAAATTTGGTGGCATGCAAAATCTTGGATATGGGATCATCAACATTAACTATGATGTAGATATGGCCATGACCTTGTTGGTCGTTGGGCGGGAAATCCAAGAATGTTCATACTCATTGAAAACTATGCTTAAATTCGTTTAAATTTTAACACTTACTTAGATGGTGGGAGTACATTTTACATCAAGTTCCTAAAAAGGAAAATTACATCGAGGTCCATACATTTCACATGAAGCACCCTAAAATTTAGCAAAAAGAAAACAGTCAGGTTCGGCGCATTCTCGAGAGAGCAGCTGACCAAGCCATACCCTTCATACTACTTCCTCTTTGATATTTTTCAAAATAAGGCCAAATTTGGCAGCATGCAAATTCTTGGATATGGGATCATCAACGTAAAGTATGATGTAGATAACGCCATGACCTTGGTCGTTTCGGCTTGAAATCCAAGAATGTTCATAATCATGGTGACAACTGAGCATAAATTCGTTTAAAATTTACCACTTACTTTTAGGTTTGAATTTTACACGAACGATGGGAGAACGTTTTACATTAAACACACAAAAAGTAAAAATTACATCAAGGTCCATACATTTAGCACAAAGCACACTAAAATTAAGCAGGGCAAATAGTTGGGTTCGGTTCCTTCTCAAGAGAGTAGCAGCTGATCCAGCCATACTCTTCATACTACTTCCTCTTTGATAGTTTTCACAATATGGCCAAATATGGCAGCATGCAAATTCTTGGATATGTGATCATCAAAATAAAGTACGATGTAGATAAAGCCATGACCTTGGTTGTTCGGCTTGAAATCCAAGAATGTTCACACTCATTGTGACAAATAAGCTTAAATTCATTTAAAATTTACCACTTACTTTTAGGTTTGAATTTTACACAGACATTGCGAGTATATTTTACATCAGGGACCTAAAAAGGGGAAAATCACATCAAGGTCCATACATTTAGCACGAAGCACCCAAAATTAAGCAGGGCAAATAGTTGGGTTTGGCTTCTTCTCAAGAGAGCACGCAACTGACCGAGCCATACTCTTCATACTACTTCCTCTTCGATTGTTTTCAACATATGGCAAAAATTGGTGACATGCAAATTCTTGGATATGAGATCATCGACATAAAGTATATGATGTAGATATGACTTTATTTAATTTAAAGGAAAAAATTAAATATTTTATTATAAAATCCAAAATGGAATTTTTGTTCATAAAACTATGAAAAACCCATTATTTAGGAGCATTTTTGTTCACCATACCAAGATGCACCCACCTATAAAGTATGGGATCGAACAATACCACAAAGTATGGCCATCTACCCTTATCATTTGGCTTGAAGCCCGAGAATTTTCACAAATGGCAGGACATATATTGAAGGAGTTTCTTTCCAGAAGTTGTGAATTCTCATGATTATCATCTTTCCGGGAAAGAAGTACAAGTAAGAGGACGTCGTGCGATACTTTTTTCATTTAATTTTTATAGTTTTCGAATCAAGGTCAAATTTTTCTAGATGCAAATCGATATTTTTTCTACATGCAAATTTTTCGAAGCCTGATTTTGTCACTTAGAAAATTGAAATTCTTTACTGATTGTCACATCCCAAGATTTTCCAAATCTTGTAATGTGAAAATAAATGAATGAAATAAAACTTTGTTTGATTTTCAGGGCCAGAAGAAACTTTTTGAATTTAATTGGAAACTTCAAACCAATTTGAATCAAATAAATCCTAAAGGGATTTATAAGGATAAACATTTATTAAAGGAAAACAAAATATTTTGGAAATACTTTTTTGGATCTTTCAAATAAAAGGATTTGGTTTTCAATAGAAATAAAAGTTTTATAGATAAAGATTATTCTATAAAGCCCAATTAAACCTTGGCCAAACTTTTGAATTAACACATTTTGTTTTTGAATAAAAATAGCAAAGGTTTATTTAAATAAATTAATAAGGATTTAATATCCAATTTTATCTAAATAAAAGGTTTTACCATTTTAATTAAAACATCAAAAACTTATTAAATTATTTTAAATAAGTTTTCCAAATATTCTATATTTCCAAATAAAACCTACTGATTTGGTTGTGAAAATATTTGGTTTTCAAATGGAGATTTTGTTAATTAAATCAAACCCTATTTTACTAAATAACTAAAGATCCATTTTATTTAATTAAAGAATGGATCCTAAAAAGAATAAAAATTATTATTTTATTTTGGATTTTGGTTTATGTTACTGAACAGAACCAAATTCATAGTTGCAAAGTTTGTTGATTGTTTGAATTGATTTGAGTGTGAATTGTTTGTTTGGATTTTCAAAACAGAAATCAGAAATAGAAAAAGAAAAGGTTATAGAATAAAAAAAATGGAATTGGATCTGACCCAACCCAGTAGCCCACTAAAGCCCAGAAACAGCCCAGCTATTCCTCCCCGAGGAAAAACGATTCGCACGCAGTATCAAACCCGCAGAGAGAATGACTGGTGGACCTCCTCCTCGCTCCTTTCCCACTGACCAGCCGACCCCACTCTTTCCTGTTCATCGTCCACACCCCGCGCTAATTCCTCCTTGCCGTTTCCTGCTTTAACGTCGGCGATCAATTCGCCATAACGCGGCCGCCATCACTCGCTTTGACCATGCTCAATAAAACGCCAGCGTCTTCTCCTCCTTTCCCCTCTGTCACCACACCTCGACTCGCCCTCAGGCTGCTAAATTTTGCCAGAGACCACCCTCTACTCCGACGAGGTTCAGTGTCGATTCCGGCCAAGTATCGCCGCCCCTTGCCTCCCTGAGCATGCTAGCAGATTCCCCACTTCCAGACGCATCTCCCAGTACCTTTCGTTCGACCGCGGGCGCCCCAGAGCGTCGTCTACGACAAGCTCTGAACGACGTCGCCGTCCGCTCCAACTCCGACAAACCCCACAGGTAGTTTCCGACCACCCCGTGCCATCTCGTTCACGCACGCGTCTTCTCCGTGACCTTCCACACCTAACCATGCCCCTGTCTTGCCTTAGGGCGATCTACAACGTCGCCTTCAACCGTGGACAGAGCCGTCTGACGCCGTTGCAAACTCCGGTGAGCGATTCCACCTGACCCCGTGCGCCCCTTGCCACGTCGATCACACGTCGAGCACCACCTCATCCTCGCGAACGCGTTAAGCACCCCCTCCGCCTTCCTTGCTTCCTAGAACCACCGCTAGCATCTCGCCTGGCCGTGCGCCGCCGCTAGCCACCGCCAGCGCCGCCAAACTTTGGCAAGCATGTTAGTAACCGTAGGATCTGGATCTGACGGATATGATAGAACGTTAGCGAAGGGGTAAGTGGTGATCCTGTGCCGCACGATTTGGTTAGATCCAACGCACCACAGCACCGATCCGGCCGAACCGGTACTGTCCAACCAGAGTGCGACGCGTGGCCAGGTCTGTTTAAAAACAGATTTGAAATCTGATTAAGATATGATTTTTAAACCCTTGTAACTTTGGATCCACACGTCCAAAAATTACAAATTTTATGTCGTTGGATTCAGGAGAGCAAGACCTAGCCAACCATGCCCTTGGTTTAGCAAATAGTATCTGTTAGTTTGCTTGTTTCTGCAGATTATTTTGCGTGCTTGTTTAGATTAGAAAAATTGTTTAAAAATGATTTTTGGATTAAAACTTTTGCAAAATGGTTTGTTGTGACCTTACTGACCCTAGGAACCAACCCATGATTTGGAAAATGGATTTGGAAAAGTTTAGAATGGATTAATTGGTTTATTCCATTTCTAGCTAAATAAAACTATTGTTTTGTTTATGAAAATGATTTTGAGTAAAAAACTTTGGGAAAATGCTTTGGATCAAACCTACTGACCCAAAACACCAAGTTTTGCAAACTAGCAACTCATTTGGTGAAAAACTTAAAAGTTTTGTTTTGATAAAAACATTTTTTCACCACATAAAATGATGAATAGATTTAAAAATGGTGTATGGTCAAAACCCTATTTGCAAATGACTTTGCCATTTTGGTAAATGACCACTTTGGACTTTACAAAGTTTAGAATCCTAGTGAAGACCACCTTTGCAATTAGAACCATCTCTTTCATGCTTACATGCATGACTTAGATCTTAGATCCCATAGTTTTATGTGTGTGAATTGTGGTTTGATTGATTATTGGAATGCTAGTTGATATAGAGTTTGCTTGATTGATTCTAGTGAAATTAACAAAGTGTGAGACTAGCAAGATCAAGGAGTGAACCACCAATCCCTTCCAAAAAGGCAAGTGACACTATCATCAAAAGTCTTACTATTTACATTATATACTTAGTGGATTTTGAAACATGCATGAAAATACTTTTTGTACTTATGCTATGCAAAAATCCTAATAGGATTCCCTATCCATTCCTTAGAGAAAACAATGTAGTTGTTACATGCTTAGCCATGCTATATTTTGAAAAGAGATACATGTTGAGATTTTACAAAGGTTGAGAAAAGGACTTGTGTTTTACATAATAAAACAAGGACTCGATGAACTACCTAGGTGGAGGATACTTTAAGTTTTGGAGAGGGTGGCAACAAAAGGAACCATGTCTATGGGAATCACTTTGTGTTGTGCTCCAAAAGAAAACCACCTAGGAAACTTAGAGATTGAACATGTTTCTCCAATTGTGGCTTTCGTGTGCAACCACATGCTATTATGGCTCTGGCTTAGTCAATTACATTGGGAAGACTCATGCACTGTCCTTAGTTAACTGGACATGGGGATCTGGAATGCTTCATGGGTGCTGAAGACAAGCTAGCAATGGTGTATGAGAAGACCCTTTGGAAAGACTTTGTCACATTCTCAATCTGCCAGTACTCCATCTTGGTGTGCACTAATCCAGTAGGCCACTGGTGGCAAAAGGATGGGATTGTGACATGTGGGTAAAGTGTACTCCTTCTGCAGAAGATAATAAAATCTAAGTACTTAGCCGTGTCCCCGGTTATGGACAATACTGAGCAACTAAAGTTTGAACCATGGGAGATCTCGACACTCTAATTTCTAAATGAAAAACTTTTAAAGACTTGATGCACTTGGGGTTACCAAGGAGCTCAAGAGACTTTGACAAAACTTGATGTACTTGGGGTTACCAAGGAACTCAAGAGATTTTGTTGAAAACATGAATACTTGGGGTTACCAAGGAACTCATGAGATTTTGATAAAACTTGTTGCACTTGGGGTTACCAAGTAGCTCAAGGGAATTTTGACAAGGACTTGAACACTTGAGTTTCTACCAAGGAGTTCAAGGAACTTGGAAAAGGAGATTTGACAAAGGACTAAAACCATTTTGAAAAGATAGGATAAATTTTGCTTTATGCAAGTGAGCCTAAACTCTACTTAGCCAAATATGCATGTAATGATAGGATCCACTTATATTCCTCATAGTAGTGAAACTTGCCAATACAATTCAAATGTATTGACCCTTGTGGCTGTAACTTGTAATGTTGCAGGTTTGATTGATTTTAGTGAAGATTGTTTGATTAGGATTACAAAGTCTACAACCAACATCTGCCTGTGGCACTTTGAAGATGAAGGACCCCATGACTATCGTTATTCCGCTGCAATGTAATGTAATAGCCAAATGAGCTATGTATGATGTAATAAAATTATGTTATTCCTGGTTATAAAGTTATGTTATGACCTTTGTATCTTGATATTACATCTTAACTGTGGATGCTAGCTATTGATCCAGGGACTAGCATTGTAAACACAGGGGACTCCACCTTATATTGTATAAAGGTTGGGACACTCCATCTACACTGATCCTATAAATTAAAAACATTCTTATCACTTAGAAAATTGGTAATCTTAATAAATTGAGTAATTTAAGTGGGCGGGGTTTCACTAATAATAAGAAGCTTGAAAACTCAAGGAACATGGGAATCGCGAGTAAGAGCATGGTCGTCCACTCTGTCTGAAACTAGAGTGTAGCATTTGAAGTCATAGACTTTGTACATTCTTTATAGACAAAACACTCATGTCACACGGAAAATTATCAAAAAAAATTCCTGATATTTAGGAACTCTTGCTAACAAAACCGATTAGTAAAACAGGATGCACCCAATATAGCAGATGTCGGAACTCTATCCTAAATAAACATATGATGTCGATAAAGGCATGACCTTCGTAGTTTAGTTTGAGTTGAAACCAGAAAATAATTAATAAGAGAACGCCACACAAAAAATATAGTACTTTTTATTTTGAATGTTAACAAAACCATGTCAATTTTGTCGGGATGCGGATTCACAGCAAGAACTTGAATTTTTTAGAACTTTCAGTGGCATTCGATGTACTGAATTCCTGGTTAGCTTCAAAAGCTTTTTGGAAAATTTTAAGAGCAATCTACCAAGCTTACTTGTAGTAAAAAATTGGCATGGTTGGTGGGACTACAGTTTACATCGAAGACCTCAAATAATAGAAAATTACATAGAGGTCCAAACATTTAGCACAAAGGCCCCTAAAATTAAGCAAAGAAAAGCAGTTTCGTCCACTCCTCCAACGAGCAGCTGAGCCATACCGTACTACTCTACTTGCTTCGCACAAAAAACGCTATTCACTTTTGAACTAGCGTTTTGTAGGCCGCGTATGGTGTGAAATGGAAGGACAAGGCAAGTCGACGCACGTGTGCAGCGCCACGTATTAGACGAGGAATAGATCAACCGTCCGAGGTGTGGGGTTGGTAATGATAAAGTGAAGGAGAGAAAAAACACAATTTTTTACTTATTACTCATCACCGTATGTCTGTATACTGTACCTCGTGTCTGGAATCCATTGTAGCTTTGCTCTGACATCGCACAACCTTCAAATTCTTCTCTTCGCTGCTCTCGCGCTGCCTCCTGTGTGCTCTTTGTCTCTTCTAGCTCCCAGATTTTTTTCAACATGGATAAACTCCTAGCGGCAATATTGTTTTTTAGAAAAATAGTGGCAATATGTTCACCATTCCAAGAGGCACCCATGTAGTTATACCAAGTATGGTAACTCCACCATACCAAATTCTTGCATAGCGAGAACTAGAATTTTTCAGAAACTCTCGGTGGTTTTGATGTACTGAATTCCTAGTTATCTTAGAAAGATTTTTGGAAAATTTTAAGATCAATCTATCACATTTACATGTACTCCATAAAAAACCCATGTGCACCACTATCTTTTGGATAACCATCCCTCCTGATGTTTTGTAAGGAAGTGAAAATTTCGAAACCGGGATACTTTGAACTTCTAAGCAGTAGTAGGAGTAGTACTTTTAGCTTCCAAGCCCCAAAATGGTTTCTTCTTGTGCACAACAATGAAGGACGTAGCTGAGCCAGATAATCACGGGAAGCTACCGACACAAGGCAGATCCACACACGTGCGCAACACCACATTTTGGACGAGGGAGAGATGAGCCGGCCGGGGTATGGCGATATGATTGTGAGGAAGTGAAGGAGAGATAAAACAAAATTTGTTTTGCATGCATATATAATAGTACTACTAGTCCGTACTAGTAGTACTAGTAGTTAATTGTACCCTGTACTCCGTATCAGGAAGCCATCACAGCTTTGCTCTAATACTTACTATAATATTCAAGGTTTATGCTTAGATTCATGGAATGGGATGGTGTTAGCGTAATTTAATAAAAATATATCTCAAATGTTGATCTATAAGTGGATGATATACTAGCTTGGTCAGGGTCGTTTAGGGGTTTATGGAATTTACAACAACATTCAAGCTTTGTGCTTATATTTTTGGAACATAATGGCGTTACTGCAATTTAATGAAACTGTCTCAGATTTTGATCTATAAGTGCATGATACCTACTTGGTTAGGGTGTATGTGGGTTGAGGGTTTAAGTTTTAGGGGTTGTTTAGGGTTGAGGGTTTGGGGAATTTTCAAGTTTTATGATTATGTTCGTCGAATAGAATGGTGTTACCCAAATTAATAAAAGTATTTGAAAATTTGATCTATAAGTGTGCACATGATAGCTGCTTGATCAGGTTTTAGGGGTTTTGTGTTTCGGGTTTTGGGGATTAGCTAGGTTCATTTAGGGATTTAGGGTTTCGGGAATTTCAGTAAAATTCAAGCTTTATGCTTACATTCGTGGAATAGAGTGACTTGGCAATACTTTAACAATGAAAGCATCTCAATTTTTGATCTATAAGTGCATGATATCTTCTTGGTCAGGGTTAGGTGCTGTGGTTTTAGGGTTTAGATGGATATGGCTTAGGGTTTAGGATTTAGGGGGCTTAGGGTTTAGTGAATTTTCAATAATGTTCGAGCTATATGCCTATATTCGTGAAATACAAAGGCCTGAAGTATGATGTACATATGGCCATGACCTTGGTCGCTCGTCTCGAAATTCAAAAATGTTCATACTAGTTGACAAGTAAGCTTAAATTCGTTTAAATTTCACCACTTACTTTTAGGTTAAAATTTTACATGGGCGGTGTGAGTACATTTTACATCAAGGGCACAAAAAGGCGAAATTACATCGAGGTTCATACATTTACCACAAACGGACCTAAAAAGGGAAAATTACATGGAGGTCCATAATACTATAGCACGAAGCACCATAAAATTAAGAAATTAAATAGTCGGGTCAGCTCCTTCTCAAGAACGCACCTCATCGAGCTATACTCTCCATACTCATTCCTCTTCAATTGTTTTCAAAATATGGACAAATTAATTTGGCTTCATGCAAAATCTTGGATATGGGATCAACATCAACATAAAGTATGATGTACATATGGCCATGACCTTGATCGTTCGGCTCGAAATCCAAAAATGTCCATACTCATTGATAATTAAGCTTAAATTCTTTTATATTTTACCACTTACTTTTAAGTTAAAATTTTACACAGGAGTTGGGCATACATTTTGCACCAAGGACCTAAAAAAGGGAAAATTACATCGAGTTCCATACATTTGCCACAAAGGAACCTAAAAAGGGAAATTTACATCGAGGTCCATACATCTAGCACGAGGCACCATAAAATTAAGCAAGGAAAACATTCGGGTTGGCTTCTTCTTGAGAAAGCACCTCATCAAGCCATAGTCTTCAAACTACTTCCTCTTTGATTGTTTTCAAAATATGGACAAATTTGGCGGCACACAAATAATTGGAAATGGGATCATCATCGACATAAAGTATGATGTACATATGGCCACAACTTTGGTCGTTTTGCTCGAAATCCAAAAAATTTCATACTCGTTGTCAACTAGGGTTAAATTCATTTAGATTTTACCACTTACTTTTAGGTTAAAAATTTACATGGGAGGTTGGAGTACATTATACATCAAGGTCCTAAAAAGGGAAAATTGAAACTTTCAAAAACCTATTTGGTTTTCGGAATATTTATTGCATGGTGAATACTGTCAAAATATAGTTGAAGAACTTTAAGAGCAATCTACCACTTACTCTTAGTTCAAAGTTTACATAATAATGACAAATGGTCTTAAATTCTTTGGGAAGGAGGGAGTACTACTTGCCACGCGAAAAAAGAGCACTCCTCACTTTCGAACCAGCTTGCTCCGGGTGTGCTTTGTGCTTCCTCTTCGTGTGGGAGGGAACGAATGGAGGTGGATAAGTTGGGACTAGGAAGGCTGGCTAGAACTGGTCCCCTGCAAAAAAAGGAACATAAAATGTGTGCATCCAATGCGATGAGCATAGAAGGATCAACCCATCCCTTGTCCTCCAATTATTAAAATTAGGAGTAGTACCAGTAACACGAATGGTGATCTTTTGAATATCCTTCCTTCCCCCCCGAAATTTACTACTACTCATTGTACCTTGTGTTAGAAACTCATCGCAGCTTTTCTCTAACATCGCAACGCCTTTAAATCGTCCTCTTCGCCTCCTCCTCTAGGCTCTTGGTCCCTTCTCCCTCCTGGTTATTTTTTCAACAAGGGAAACTCCTAGTGGCAATATTGTTTACCATGACAAGATTTTACCACCACTTAGTATAAGAGTAAAATCTTACATGGGCGGTGGGAGTATATTTTACACCAAGGACCTAAAAAAGGGAAAATCACATCAAGGTCCATACATCTACCAAAAATGGCCCTAAAAAGGGAAAATTACATCAAGGTCCATATACATCTAGCACGAGGCACCATAAAATTAAGCAAGGAAAACAGTCGGGTCGACTCCTTCTGGAGAAAGTACCTCATCAAGCCATAGTCTTCATACTACTTCCTCTTCGAAATTTTTGAAAATATGGACAAATTTTATACGGGGGGTGGGATTACATTTTACACCGAGGACCTAACATGCCGGCCCTGTTTGGACCCACACGGCAGCGACAGCATGCTTAACAGCATTTAAATGAGTTTCCACACAATTGCCGAAATTGATAAGCATTATATTTTGAAAGCTTTCAAACAAGATGGCCAAGGTCATGGCCATATCTCTGCTATAGTTTATTATAATGTGTCTATAACTGCATGATGCCTTCTTGCTCAGTGTTTAGGGGTTAAGGGTTTATGGTTATAAGGTTTAGGGGTTTAGGGTTTAGGTTTTGGGGCATTTTCAATAATGTATAGGCTTTAGGCTTATATTCTAGGAATAGAATGGTGTTATCATAATTTAATGAAAGTATATCTCAAATGTTGATCTACAAGTGGATGATACCCATGCGTGGTCAGGCTCGTTTAGGGGTTTAGGGTTTAAGGGCTTATGATGATACCCTTCATGGTCATGATTGTTTAGGGTTTCAAGATTTAAGGTTTAGGGGTTTAGTATTTCAGGTTTTAGGGTTTAAGGGTTTTAGGTATTTAGGTCTTCAGGAATTTTCAATATAGTTCGAGATTTATGCATATATTCATGGAATAGAATGACTTAACAACAATTTGAAAGTATCTAAATTTTTGATCTATAAGTGCATAAACGTGGATGGTTATGGTTTATGGGTTGAGGGTTTAGGTTTTTAGTATTGTGGGTTTAGGGTTCTCATTTTTTAGCGGAAGTTTAGTGTTCAGGGTTAAGTCTGAGCTTAGGGTTATGGGTTATGATTTAGGGTTTTTAAGGGTATATAGGGCTTAAGGTTTAGGCTTTAGGGGGTTAGGGTTTAGGGAATTTTCAATAATGTTCGACATGTCATGAATTAGAATGGTGTTAGCGCAATTTGATGAAGGTATCTCAAATTTTGATCTTAAAGCGCATGTTGCCTGCTTGGTTAGGGATTATTATGGTTAGTAGGGTTTAAGGTTTAGGTTTTAGGGCATTTTCAATAATAATATTCAAGCTTTATGCTTAGATTTGTGGAATGAAATGGTGTTAGTGTAATTTAATGAAAGTATATCTCAAATGCTGATATATAAGTGTATGATATACCTGCTTAATTATCTAGGGTCGTTTAATTAGGGGATTAGGGTTTAGGGAATTTTGAATAATGTTCAAGCTTTATGCTTATATTTGTGGAAGATAATGTTTTTACCGCAATTTAATGAAAGTACCTCAAATTTGGATCTATAAGTGCAAGATATACCTACTTGTTTAGGGATTAATTATGGGTTGAAGGGTTTAGGATTTTAGTATTTAGGGGTCGAGGGTTTAGGTTGGGGTTGTTTGGGGTTTAGGGATCTAGGAGTTGAGGGTTTAGGTTTTCAGGGTTTTTAGGGTTTTGGGAATTTTCAATGAAGTTCGAGCTTTATGCTTATATTCGTGGAATAGAATGACTTAGCGACAATTTAATAATGAAAATATCTAGAATTTTATCTATAAGTAGTGCATGATACCTGCTTAGTCTGGGTTAGGGGTTGAGGGTTTAGAGTTTTTAGTGTTTAGGGGTATATGGCTTAGTCTTTATTTTTTTGGGAGGGTAGGGTTTAGTGAATTTTCAATAATGTTCAAGCTATATGCCGATATTTGTGAAATAGAAAGGCGTTAGGGCAATTTAATGTAAGTATCTCAAATTTTGATCTATAAATGCATAATACCTAGCCTGCTTTGTCAGGGTTTAGGGGTTTAAGATTTAGGTTTTATGGCATTTTCAATAATGTTTAGGATTTATGCTTTGGTTCGTGGAAACGAATGGCTTTATCCTAATTTAATAAAAGTATATCTCAACTGTTGATCTATAAGTGGATGAGATATATACCGGTTTAATCAGGGTCATTTAGGGGTTTAGGGTTATAGGGTTTAAGGTTTCAGTTTTAGGGCATTTTCAACAATAATGTTCAAGCTTTATTCTTAGATTCGTGGAATGGAATTTCGTTAGCATAATTTAATGAAAGTATATCTCATATGTTGATATATACGTGCATGATATACCAGCTTAATTAGTCAAGGTCCTTTAATTAGGGATTTAGGGGTGTAGGGTTTAGGAAATTTTGAATAATGTTCATGCTTTATGCTTATATTTGTGGAACATAATGTTTTTAGCGCAATTTAATGAAAGTATCTCAAATTTGGATCTATAAGTGGATGATACCTAGTTGGTTAGGGTTTAATTATGGGTTGAGGTGTTTAGGGTTTAGGGTTTTAGTATTTAGGGGTCGAGGGTTTAGGTTGGGGGTTGTGTGGGGTTTAGAGAATTTAGGAGTTGAGGGTTTAGGTTTTTGGGGTTGTTTTAGGGTTTTGAGAATTTTCAATGAAGTTTGAGGTTTATGCTTATATTCATGGAATAGAATGACTTAGCGACAATTTAATAATGAAAGTATCTCAAATTTTATTTGTAAGTGCATTATACCTGCTTAGTCAGGGTTAGGGGTTGAGGGTTTAGGGTTTTAGTGTTTATGGGTATATGGCTTAGTGTTTACGATTTTGGGAGGGTAGGGTTTAGTGATTTTTCAATGATGTCCGAGCTATATGCCGATATTTGTGAAATAGAAAGGCGTTAGGGCTATTTAATGAAAGTATCTCAAATTTTGATCTATATATGCATGATACATAGTCTGCTTTGTGAGGGTTTAGGGGTTTAAGGTTTAGGTTTTATGGCATTTTCAATAACGTTTAGGGATTTATGCTTAGATTCGTGGAAATGAATGACTTTAGCATAATTTAATAAAATTAAATATCAAATGATGATCTATAAGTGGATGATATATACCGGCATGGTTAGGGTCATTTAGGGGTTTGGGGTTACAGGGTTTAAGGTTTAGGTTTTAGGGCATTTTCAATAATAATGTTCAAGCTTTATGCTTAGATTTGTGGAATGGAATGGAGTTAGCATAATTTAATGAAAGTATATATCAAATGTTGATATATAAGTGGATGATAATATATGTGCTTAATTAGTCATGGTCATTTAATTAGGGGTTTAGGGTTTAGGAAATTTTAATAATGTTGAAGCTTTATGCTTATATTTTCGTAACATAATGGTTTTACCACAATTTAATGAAAATGTCTCGAATTTGAATAATATACCTCCTTAATTAGTCAGGGTCGTTTAGGGGTTTATGTTTGGGGAATTTTTAATAATGTTCAAGCCTTATTCTTATATTTATGGAGCAAAATGGTGTTACCATAATTTAATGAAAGTATCTCGAATTTTCATCTATAAGTGCATGATATCTAGTTGGTTAGGTTTTAATTATGGGTTGAGGGGTTTAGGGTTTATGGTTTCAGTATTTAGGGGTCGAGGGTTTAGGCTGGGGGTTCTTTGGGGTTTAGGGAATTTAGGGGTTGAGGGTTTAGGTTTTTGGAGTTGTTTAGGGTTTCGGGAATTTTCAATGAAGTTCGAGTTTTATTCTTTTATTCATGGAATATAATGACTTAGAAAAAATTTAATAATGAAAGTATCTCAAATTTTATCCATAAGTGCATGATACCTGCTTAGTTAGGGTTAGGGGTTGAGGGTTTAGGGTTTTTAGGGTTTTTAGGGTTTAGGGGTATATGGCTTAGTGTTTAGGTTTTAGGGGGTTAGGGTTTAGTGAATTTTCAATAATGTTCGAGCTATATGCCGATATTCGTGAGATAGAAAGGCGTTAGTGCAATTTAATGAACGTATCTCAGACTGTTATCTATAAATGCATGATACCTACTTGGTTGGGTTTTGATTATGGGTTGAGGGGTTTAGGGTTTTAGTACTTTGGGGTACAGGCTTTAGGTTTTAGGGGTTGTTTAGGGTTTGAGGAATTTTCTACAATGTTCAAGCTTTATGCATATATTCATCGAATATAATGGTGTTTCCCAATTTAATGATAGTATCTCATATTTGATATACAAGTGCATGATACCTTCTTGGTTAGGGTATAGGTGTTTATTAGTGTTTAGGGTTATAGGGTTCAGGGGTTTAGTGTTTTGGTAACTTCCAATAATGTTCAAACTTTATGGCTATATTCATGGAATACAATGGCGTAACAAACTTTATCACCGCACCAATTTTACGGTTCGAAGACTATATATAGTTCAAAGTCTCACCGCACTAATTTTATCAAAAAGTATGAATTATTTGATGAATAATGCCCAAGTTTCTTAAAATTTTCAAGTTCACGAGCCAGCTCACCGAGTTTAACGAGTTTATCTCGCATATTATCACCACGATCTCCTCCTATAGCCTTGTGAGCTGTTTAATGCCTATCGACTTCTAAGAGATGACGTCGAAAAAGTTGCATAGGACAAACAGCATTTCACGGACGTGCTTGTCCATTATCCATTGTATCGCAACCGGGATTATCATCAGCATGACGACGTCGTGGTACTTTCATCCCGCTGAAGTGCTGGTTCGCCTCGTCTAGCCATCTGCTTATCTTCCCCGCGTAGCCGTTCGGAAATTTGACTCTGAGGAGGCACTTCATAAACTGTGTGGCCTCCGCCTTGCTTAGAGTGAAGCACGCAACCTTGAGCTTAACTTTGACCTTCTTGACCTTTTTGACTTTGCGACCACAATTTTGTGCTTCCATCTGCTCCTCCTCCGACTGATCATCGTCTTCATCATCACTAGGTGGTTGAAGGTCCTCCCTGATGTCCATATTCTTCAAGTTGTTCCTCGCCTTCGGCCCATGTTTGGTATTGTTGGTGTTAAGGATGGTGTCTAGCAGACACTCCCCCATGTTCTTTGTGATATACCTGAGATTGAATCTATGATGCAGGCGGAGGAGCTTTAGTATGGAAAGTCCCAGAAAACAGACCCCGCCTTCCAAACCCTCAACAGTGGATCTAGCTTCTTTTGGTTCTTTCCTCGCATAGGGCAGTCTTTCTAGTTTTTCAACAGCTCATCGATTTTAGCGCCGCTCCTCTGGTATGGGATTCCTCGGAGCTTGACTGTACCATCGAACATATGTCCTAGATTTCTCCAGGAGTGATTCTTGGGAACCCACCTTTGAGACCCCTAGAACACGGTTTTCCCGGACCCGGGATCTTTCTGTAGCTGGCGATACGTTGTATTATCCTTGCACCTAACACACGCAAATAATCCTTGGTTCACCTACCCCATGAAGTATCCGTAACTAGGATAGTCTTGCACCATCGTGATTACCGCTGCTCTGATATCGAAATATTCTTGTGTGGTGGCATCCACATACGGGCTCTGTCTTCCCAGAGCGTGGCCAACTCCTCTTTCAACGGCCAGGGGTAAGGTTGTAGATCCATACAAACACAGGCCAGGTGCTATGTGTGCTGCTCTAGATTCCAAACGGATTGAGTTAGTCGGTGCTTAGGCCCTGCCTAAGGTTCCTTTACTTTTTCCCAAATTATTGGTAATATTCGAGGTCAAACGCCTTCCATCGGCAAGCATCTGAAGGTTGCCTCAGCATTTTCACCTTTTCTGGATCTTCGTCTTCTAGCCTCTTTCTTTCAGCGTTGCCAGCGCAGGAGCTGTGCTTCCTTAGGGTCCATGAAATAACGTTGCGGATAAGGAATCAGAGGAAAGTACCACACCACTTTTCTAGGATCTTTCTTGGCCACTCTCTTGTACCGAGAGGTCTTACACACCAAACACGTGGTCTTCTCCGTGTCCTCACCCCGATAGATGATGCAATCATTTATGCAAATGTGGTATTGCACGTGCGGTAGATCGAGAGGGCACACGACTTTATTGGCCTTAGTGATACTAATCGTACATGTGTTCCCACTCTTGGGAAGATGATCGTGCCAGAATTCCATGTTGTCGTTCAAGCATTCGCCATCATTTTGTGTTTCGCCTTCATCTCCAGAACCATGAGCGTTACATTCAGATGGGTATCCCCGTCATTGCATCGGTCAAACAATGGAGTAACCGCCTATTTCTCCATTTACTCTAGCTTCGCTTTCTCTCTAGCGGCGGCTCTGGCGTTACTCGTCTCCCTGAGAAGCATCTATTGGTAATGAGGGTCTCGCAACCATCTTGAATCATGCATGACACCTTGATCTTCATGTTCCTGCCCGGCGCCACATTGATTATCTTCATGTTCATGCCCATCACCATCTTCTTGATCTTCATCATGTTCATGCCCGGCGGCACCTTGATCTTCATGATCACCTGCCCACCGGCATCTTGATCTTTTGTCTTCACCATTATTGACATCCTCATCATCATATTTGTCATCACATATCCCTCGAGTTTAGCCATACATGAAACCACTCCGAAGTAGGTGCGACTCCAGCATCCACAATCATGCTTTATCAAATACATCAGTTTGCAGTCGCGACATGGACATCTTATCTCCATCATGTTTGTCCATGCCATTGATCACTAATTTTCACATCAACTTCATGAGAGCTTTAATCACTAATTTTCACATAACAAAAGTTTAATTTGGAAGATAGATAAAAACATGAATATACTTGGAATGGTGTAACACACCATGCATAGGAGTTTATAGTGGACGCTTTCGAATAACTTGGTTTCTTGGGAGTTGTATGCACGAGTAGAGCTCATACTCAGTACAGGTGGAGGCTAGTAAAAGACTAGGAGCGACCAACTAAGAGAGCAATAATGGCCATAATCATGCAGAGCGATAAAACATTATTAATTAAAGCATAAATTGATATCACAAGTAAAAAACTAAATGATCATAGAGGCTAAGGTGACTAGTTAATAGTCTTAACATGGTGTAAGCATGTGACAAGTCAACCCAAATAAAGCATCAAAGGAGAATACCACAATATTATGCTTTCGTATGCTAAAACAACGGATGATTCTTTTAAGGCACATTAAGAATTCTCAATTGTTTGAAACAAGCCATGCTACAACAATAATTACTAAGAATATGGTCAAAGCAACATCCAACATGACATGATAAATTCTAAGTCACAATCAAAACAAGATTCCTTTTGTACCACTATAAGCATGAAACTTTCTACTCTTTTCCAACACAAATCGACTTATTTGAAACAACTCACAAAGATAATAATAAATAAATATTAGAGATATTGTCTCACCTAACTACAAAGAATAACCGAAATGTTCTAAGAAGAAAGCATAAGAAAACTAAAGCTAAACGCAGTGCTAGCAAAAGAGAACACTCACAGAACAATAAGATTGAAAACTAGGGTGTTCTAGGCAATGAAGAACTAGGTGTGACTTCTCAAAAATATATGTGTTGGTGTCCGACCAACTTATTACAGCAAACAAAACAAAAAAAAACTAAAACCAACAACAAAGACTCTCCAAGAACAACACAATAGTGCATGAAGCAATAATAAAGTGCCTTGAAAGAAGACCTGGGATTTTTGTTGAAGAAGATGGGGATGCCTTGGGATCCCCAATATTTTATGCTTGTACCTCTTGAATATTTATTGGGGTGACACGGGTGGCATCCCAGTCTTGATATTTTTTCCATACTTCATCTTATCATATCATTCTCTCCCTACACTTGAAAATTTCCTTCATACAAAACTTCACACAAACTTCATTAGCAACATTAGTGTATTCAAGATAATAAGCCTTTCTGTTCAATTTAAACTCAAGTAAAACTTCCATTAAAACACAATCTACTATAACAACTCCTTTTAAATGCTCAAGTGATCAAAGAGAGCTAAAAAAGAAACTGATTAAGAGGCAAATGCAAATAATGGCAGAAATCTGTCAAAACGGACCAGAAGGTAAAGACCAATTTTTTTGAAAATCTTTTTTTGCTCAAATTGAAAAGTTAAAAACTAAAAAAAGTTGGGTGATTAATAGGGGCATGCGCACAAAACATTTCAGCTCAATTCGATGTACTGGGATTTTTCACGAATTTTTACAGTGAAGAACAATAATTTTTTTCGGGACAACAGTTTCCCCAAATCTTACTTCCCTCTCATTAGAGGTTATTCTTGGCACAAAAACCAAACAAAAAGGATAAGGAGAGGTTATTACAGAGGCAATAACTTCCAAGACTCAACAAAATAAAAACTTACTAAAATAAAAAATTGGGTTATCTCCCAAGAGTGCTTTTCTTTAACACCTTTCCGCTAGGCTCGATAATTTGAGAAGATGCTCACATAAGAAATATGAATTAAAGCAAAAGAGAGCATCAAGGAGAAAATTCAAAAGACATTTAACTCTAATCCACTTCCTATGCATAGGAATCTTGTATGCAAATAAATTCACAAAGAACAAAGTAATAGGCATAGGAAGATAAAACAAGAGCAACTTCAGAACTTTCAGCATATAGAGAGGTGTTTCAGTACCATGAAAACTTATACAACCATATTTTCCTCTCTCATAATAATTTTCTGTATCCTCATGAATAAATTCAACAATATAACTATCACATAAAGTATGCCTTTCATGATCTACAAACACATAATTGTTATCAAGCTCAAAAATAGTGGGATTAAAACCTTCAAACCCGTGTTTAACAATTTCATAACAAGATGACTAATCATTCTCAAGAGGTATGGGGTTCCAAGATAAAGTCAAGACCCCTCCAATCTCATTTTCAATAGTATTACAATTAATATTATCAATCAATATAGGACCATCATCTAGAGCTTTATCATAAACATTTTCTAAGCAAAACTCTTTAGTACCATGCGTTTTGAAATTAGTCATAAATAAAGGATTATCATCAGATTTATCAAAATATCATGGATTATCATAGATAACAGGATCATAATTATTATCACAAATTTTACCGATAGTAGATATTTCAAAAGAATCCATAGGAACATAACATTCATCCTCCTTTGGTAAGCATGGGGGACAATCAAATAATGTAAGGGGTAAAGAGTTACTCTCATTAGAAGGTAGGCATGGGTAGCTAATCCATTCTTCCTCCTTTTTTTCATCACTCTCCTCCTCGTTTTCATCTAATGAGATTTTAGATTTAGCAATTTATTCTTCCACAGGTTCCTGCAAATTGTGGACACATTCTTGTGCATGACTAAGTCTTTCTTTATAAGTAATGATATAACAATTATTGCTGAAATTTCTATGCAATAATCAAGGGTAGAAGAGACCATATCTTTAAGGTCTTTCCAAGCAACACAGGTTTCATAATTTTTAGACATGAAGGATTCTATTTTAGAAGCTCCCATAAACCAAAAAATTGTTCTACTTCTTCAAATCCAAGATGAATATAGTTATTCCAATGATAGTTCACAATTAAAACTTCTTTACAAAAGCCACATTAGAATTTAAGATGTTTAGTATCCTGGTTAGATAAACAATTTATATCATGTCATTTAAGAATTTTTTTTGCAATTTGATCCAACCTTTTTAACACGCCTCTCATGACTTTACCCTTATATGATTCTCTATACTTTATAAAATGTTCCATAGAGGTTCTAGCATGTTCTTCCATAACAACAGTTTTTAGATTTTCGATTTTTCAAATCTTTATGGATTTTCGAGTATATAATAAAAATAAAAGACAAAAATAAACTAGACAAAAGTAAACTAAACAAAACACAACTAGACATAAAAGCAACTTGAAGTAGGAACTAATTTTTTGTGTGTTTTTGATAAAAAAATTAAACCAAAAAAGCAAAATAAACTAAGAAAACAAAAACAAAGTAAAGAGATTGGTTGTGAGAGACTCCCCTTGAAGGAATTATCCTGTGTCTCTGTAACACCCTCAGAATCGGCCCTATGCAAGTTTTAGCGAAACCCGCATAGAAACGATTCAAAGGTGCCCACCAGGCACTTTCGTGCGGGTGGAAAACGAAGTAATATCATTACACAATAGTCCACGATGGAACCCACAGAACAGATATATACAACGGCGACTCAATGAGTCAAGAATACAGATATACGGTACAAAGATCCAAATCACCTTGAAAACAATACAGCGTCCGAGTACGGACAAGATGCAAATTGAGCTAAGAGCCCTGAAGAATAACCAATGGAGTCCATAACCCTACCCAGGCCAAGATGGAAGGGTAACCCTGCTAACGACGTCGATCTCAAAACCTGCTTAAACAAAAGTGGTGCCGACAAAGGGCAAAGGAAAAAGAGAGAGCGGTCAGTACTGAGGCCAGTACACGGCGAGGCTAGAATTCGGCGGTCCTCGCCTACATAGGTATGGTGGACTGAAGCGGCAGCGCGGCATGCACTAAACAACCTATAGAGACTCGATACAAATAGCGGCTATCAGAGAGGGGTAAGAAAGACCTATTCGGAACCAACCTGATACTACCTCCAAACATACCCAGGGTTTCCCGGGTTTCGAGACCAAACGAGGAAGTCAACCGAGGAACTCACACCGTTGGCAGTTTTATTTATTCAGTTATCGTTGCAGCAATTACTAGTCAGGTATAGATAATCATCCTGATATAATAAGCAGTGGGCAATTTTAGTTAACCATTCCGTTGTAGTTGCAACACTTACTAGTCAAATACAATTAGCATGAGATGTCCCAAACCCAGCAGTTATTGGTACTTTTATTTAGCCATTCCGTTGTAGTGAAGCTGATTACTAGTCATATCGGATACAAGTCAAATTATAACAGTAAACTTTAGTTATAGTTGTCTATGATCGAGAACTGTGCTCCAAGTCGTCCATAACCGCGGACACGGCTTTTTAAAAGATTTAACCTAGGGTGCACCAAAGTATCCACACGCACTTCGACCCTTTTTGCCAGATCAGTTAACATACACCCATCGGTATGTCGGCGGGGCCTAAGTCATGACGTTTCCCAGACCCAAAGCAAGTACATGGGGGCCACCCCACTAAGCTACCCGCAACGAAGTCGGCCGGTCTCCGAGACGGACTCAAGGTTTGCGCCAATGGCTGTAAACGACTGGGAACCCGAAAATGAGACTGGGCTTGTCGATACCGCGAAAACACTCCGCTTACCTAAACATTACAGGTGCAGTACTTCGCACAATTTAAATAAAGCAGTAAAGCATGGCATAAGTACAGAATAGTAATAAAGCCCCAAAATAATTGTGGCCCCCGGTACAATGCTTTGAAATCAGGTACTAATCGATGGGGGTGCCCATACACCCCACCTGTGGTTAGCGCGCTCGATCTCGGAACAGGTGTCAAGAACTCGGGGTCCTACGGGACACAAGTGGACGGTTAACAACCAAATAACATCTATTTCCCACCTGTGCCTCTGCATTTACCTACTTCAATTTTAGTTATTTAGCAGTAATTAAAGCCATGATCATCTCCAACATTAAACATGCGGCAATACTCCAGCAACTGTGGTACTGGACGACACGCATCAGCACTCGAGCAAGCGACTATGACACGCAAGTCCACTATCTACCAATCAACAGGTAATAGGATGTGTCCAAGGCAATATACGGCTGCAAGGGATATCACGGGTACGAAAACTAGAGCATCGCAACACAGATAGCAATAGATCAACAGGAGGGAATAAATACTATAAAAGTAAGATGGGTAGAAAGGGGGAGATGCTCGCCTGAAAACATCGCCGAAGGTTCATCCGAAGATCGGGTCGAAGCTCACATAAACTCAACGGCCTTATCCGCGAAGAAGCAAAGCACTAGAAGAAACACCGGATGCAATATTTAATACTACGACAGAAGATCGGGCATGATGCATGTATGATGCATGGCATGGCAAAGGTGCGATGCAACTAGGCAATTATTAAGCGGAACCGGGGTCCCGACATTTAATTAAACGGTTCAAGTTATTTAGATACCCCGCAATTTAGATGTTGTTTTAACAGGGCGAAACATGGCATCGGTTCGCTACACCAATTTAAATGGGACCAATATAAGACTAGATTAGCCCGCATATGGTCTCCATATTTAATTATATGGTGAATCGACATAAGGCCCCCAAACCACATTATGTATGCGAGTATGACAATTAAATATGCAACAGTTTGATATTACATTTATAAAAATAGGGCTCGAGAAAGGGGTCACACATTAGGGTTCGGCGAGCTTGGGGTTCGATGGATCGGTCTCAGGGTTTGACGGGGACGGCGAGGTTCGGATACATGATGGAGAACTTGTCGTGTCGTGACGGAGAACTTGGGTTCGGAAGGAGGTCTTGATGTCCTGATGGATCGGTCCCCGGGGTCAAAGAACTTGGCGTCCGAGAGACGATCTTGTCGCATCCGTGGTCGTCGGGTCGTGTCGTCGGTCTTGTCGTTTCACGGCGGAGATCTTGGTGTCCCGGGGCTCGGCGTCTTCGGATACGAGAGGAAGAACTTGGCGTTGGTTGAGAACTTCGAGGAGCGTCGCCAATTGTTCATCGAGGTTGATCTTGAATCCACTTATCCTGACAAAACCCCTTTTGGTAGCATCTCATCTACACAGACATTATATCAAGCAGATTGAGACACGCTGCCTTTGTTTGGAGCTGAACACCGTGGAGGCCTTGGCTCCAAGGAAGCTGCAGGAACGAGGCCGGGCTCCAGGTCGGGGTCGCGCAGGCAAGCGCGACACTGAGGCGGTGTAGCCGACGCACAAGACCAGAGGCCCGGAGACACGCTGCGGGGAGGTCAAGGGCGCTGCGACCGGCGGCGAAAACGTGATTGAGCAAAGGACGAGCTCGGGCTGGGGAACGAGCAGCAGCAGAGAGAGGGAGCTGCGAGGCAGGTCCGGGCTGCGACGGCCAGAGGGACGAGACACGGCACGACCGGGGAGGCCGCGCTGGCGGACGGCAGAGCTGCGCTAATCGAGGCGGAGGCGGGGCTCTGCGGACGGGCAGAGGCTCAGGCTCGGGGAGACGAGGCTGCGCTCGCGAACGGCGCAGAGGGCGGTCCTGGCGGCGGGGAGGCCGGAGCTCGAGGCGGAGGACGGTCGGAGGCGGGGCGGAGCTCCGGGAAGGGCGGGAGACGGCGGCATGGAGGTCGGCGAGGCCGACGGACGGAGGAGGAGAGCCGAGAGAGGCGAGAGGAAGGCACGGCGAAGGACGGCGGGGCAAGCCCGAGCGGCGGAAGGAGGAGGCCGGCGAAGGCGGACGGCCCGGCGAGGAAGGCGCGTGGGCTCGGGATTGGGGATGAGGGGTGGAAGGAGCGAGGCGAGGGGGAAGAGGCCGGGCGGTTGCCGGAGGCGCTTAGGGGGTGGCGGTGGAGACGAGGGGTCGCGCGGCCGGGGCCGGCGCTGGACGGCGGCGGGTGGCGGTGGAGACGCGGGGTCGCGTGCGAGCGACGCGAGGAGGTGGGAATGGGCGAGAGCAGAGGAGGGCGGTGGGGCCGGGTCCAGGCGTGTCCAGGGGGTGTCGGCGACAGAGGATTAGGTAGGGTGGGAGATGAGGTGGCACTGGGTGCTGATGTGGCGGCGTGGGAGTGCAGGGAGTTGGGGAAGTGGTGATGTGGAGGGAGGGGATTGGCTGGGGTGAGATGGAAGGCTGGGTAGGATAAGAGTAGGTAGAGTTTTTGGTAGAAAAAGGTTAGGGTAGATTCTGGGGTAGGTAGGGTTTTTGTCTGGAGGTGGCCGGCTGGGCTTTCGGGCCTTGCTGGCTGCCTCCCAAAAATAATATAAACTTTGATTTTAATTTAAAAATAGATTTTTGTAAATAGTTTTTAGACAAATAAAAGACACGGAAAAGTCCGGAGTTTTGATTTGAAATTAAGACGGGGAATATTTAGAAAACAAAACTAGGCTTTTAGAAAATAGTTTTAGGAAAACAAATGCATGATGACATGACGATGCTCAAATGCAATGTGGCATGATGACATGAGCATGCGGTCATGATGATGCAATGCACAAAAACACCGCGATTTTCTAGTAGTGTTTTTTGCACGATGCCACAATTCGACACCACTAACAATGGATCTCGCCCTCGAGATCCGCCTCATGGTACCGGGAAGAAGGGCGGCGATCTGAATCTCCTCGCTTCGTGTAGATGCTCGCGACACCACTAACAAGAGGTCGTTGTCCGAGATCGTCGAGAGAACACTCCGGGAAACAAAAGGTCGACGGTAGAGGTATCAACAAATAAAGCCACCTCTAGCTTCGATGGAAAGAGGGAACCGATGCATTCTCATCCACTTCAATGTACACAAGCGAATAGAGTGAGTAGTCGGCATGGGGGCCAATCCATCACGCACCCAAACTATTACTCTGCACAATCAGTAGAAAAGCGTGCAACCATTCTCGGAATTAGACTGAAGATCTCGACAATCGAGGTTCAGAAACAACGGAGTGATGCAGACTCTGCATCAGATCTGGCGTAGATGATGTCGTCGCGTCGAAAAACACCGGAAGGCACTAGAAGGAACAAAGAGAAGTCCACCAGACGAAGGGTCCCTCGGATAGCATGAAGACCCGATGTAGCAACACCGTTACCAAAGGAGGAAGCGTAACCCTGAAGGTACGATGGAACCCAACCACGAGAAATCCTGGACTCGAAGAGAGAGAAGAGAGCGGATTCAAAACACGCAGAGGTGAGAGGAGAGCAACATAGGGGTAAGGAGTAAAATTAGACCTAATCAGAACTATCCAACCGATTTTTCAAAAATAGTTTTGACACTCTACCTCGGCCGTTAGCTAGGTTATCCTACAGGCTGGACTTGTGGGTATCGCAATCGCTGAGCTCGATACCACTGTAACACCCTTAGAATCGGCCCTATGCAAGTTTTAGCGAAACCGCCAAACCCGCATAGAAACGATTCAAAGGTGCCCACCAGCACTTTCGCAAGGGTGGAAAACAAGTAATATCATTACACAATAGTCCACGATGGAACCCAGTAACAGATATATACAACGGCGACTCAATGAGTCAAGAATACAGATATATACACAAAGATCCAAATCACCTTGAAAATAATACAGCATCCGTACGGACAAGATGCAAATTGAGCAAAGCGCCCTTAAGAATAACCAATGGCGGCCATAACGCTGCCCAGGCCAAGACGGAAGGGTAACCCTGCTAACGACGTCGATCTCAAAACCTGCTTAAACAAAAGGGGTGCCGACAAAGGGCAAAGGAAAAAGAGAGAGCGGTCAGTACTAAGGCCAGTACACGGCGAGGCTAGAATTGGCGGTCCTCGCCACATAGGTATGGTGGATCAAGCGGCAGGGCATGCACTAAACAACCTATAGAGACTCGATACAACTAGCGGCTATCGAGAGGGGTAAGAAAGACCTATTCGAACCAACCTGATACTACCTCCAAACATACCCATCCCGGGTTTCCCTCGAGACCAAACGAGGAAGTCAACCGAGGAACTCACACCGCTGGCGTTTTATTTATTCAGTTATCGCTGCAGCAATTACTAGTCGTATAGATAATCATCCCGATATAATAAGCATGGGAAATTTTAGTTAACCATTCCGCTAGAAGTTGCAACACTTACTAGTCAAATACAATTAGCATGAGATGTCCCAAACCCAGCTTGTTGGTACTTTTATTTAGCCATTCCGTTGTAGTGAAGCTGATTACTAGTCATATCGGATACAAGTCAAATTATAACAAGAACTTTAGTTATAGTTGTCTATGATCGAGAACTGTGCTCAAAGTCGCCCATAACCGCGACACGGCTTTTCAAAGATTTAACCGCAGGGTGCACCAAAGTATCCACACGCACTTCGACCCTTTTTGCCGATCAGTTAACATACACCCATCGGTATGTCGTGGGCCTAAGTCATGACGCTTCCGCACCCAAAGCAAGTACATGGGGCCACCCCACTAAGCTACTACCCGCAAAAGTCGGCCGGTCTCCGAGACGGACTTAGGGTTTGGCGCCAATGGCTGTAAACGATCGGGAACCCGAAAATGAGACTGGCTTGTCGACATCGAAAACACGCGCTTACCTAACAGACAAAAGATGCACAATTTAAATAAAGCAGTAAAGCATGGCATAAGTACAGAATAGTAATAAAGCCCCAAACTAATTGTGGCCCCCGGTACAATGCTTTGAAATCAGGTACTAATCGATGGGGGTGCCCATACACCCCACCTGTGGTTAGCGCGCTCGATCTCGGAACAGGTGTCAAGAACTCGGGGTCCTACGGGACACAAGTGGACGGTTAACAACCAAATAACATCTATTGCCCACCTGTGCCTCTGCATTTACCTACTTCAATTTTAGTTATTTAACAGTAATTAAAGCCATGATCATCTCCAACATTAAACATGCGGCAATACTCCAGCAACTGTGGTACTGGACGACACGCATCAGCACTCGTGCAAGCGACTACGACGCGCAAGTCCACTATATACCAATCAACAGGTAATAGGATGTGTCCAAGGCAATATACGGCTGCAAGGGATATCACGGGTACGAAAACTAGAGCATCGCAACACAGATAGCAATAGATCAACAGGAGGGAATAAATACTATAAAAGTAAGATGGGTAGAAAGGGGGAGATCCTCGCCTGAAAACATCGCCGAAGGTTCATCCGAAGATCGGGTCGAAGCTCACATCAACTCAACGGCCTTATCCGCGAAGAAGCAAAGCACTAGAAGAAACACCGGATGCAATATTTAATACTACGACAGAAGATCGGGCATGATGCATGTATGATGCATGGCATGGCAAAGGTGCGATGCAATTAGGCAATTATTAAGTGGAACCGGGGTCCCGACATTTAATTAAACTGTTCAAGTTATTTAGATACCCCGCAATTTAGATGTTGTTTTAACAGGGCGAAACATGTCATCGGTTCGCTACACCAATTTAAATGGGACCAATATAAGACTAGATTAGCCCGCATGTGGTCTCCATATTTAATTATATGGTGAATCGACATAAGGCCCCCAAACCACATTATGTATGCGAGTATGACAATTAAATTTGCAACAGTTTGATATTACATTTATAAAAATAGGGCTCGAGAAAGGGGTCACACATTAGGGTTCGGCGAGCTTGGGGTTCGATGGATCGGTCTCAGGGTTTGACGGGGACGGCGAGGTTCGGATACATGATGGAGAACTTGTCGTGTCGTGACGGAGAACTTGGGTTCGGAAGGAGGTCTTGACGTCCTGATGGATCGGTCCCCGGGGTCGAAGAACTTGGCGTCCGAGAGACGATCTTGTCGCATCCGCGGTCGTCGGGTCGTGTCGTCGGTCTTGTCGTTTCACGGCGGAGATCTTGGTGTCCCGGGGCTCGGCGTCTTCGGATACGAGAGGAAGAACTTGGCGTTGGTTGAGAACTTCGAGGAGCGTCGCCAATTGTTCATCGAGGTTGATCTTGAATCCACTTATCCTGACAAAACCCCTTTTGGTAGCATCTCATCTACACAGACATTATATCAAGCAGATTGAGACATGCTGCCTTGGTTTGGAGCTGAACACCGTGGAGGCCTTGGCTCCAAGGAAGCTGCAGGAACGAGGTCGGGCTCCAGGTCGGGGTCGCGCAGGCAAGCGCGACACTGAGGCGGTGTAGCCGACGCACAAGACCAGAGGCCCGGAGACACGCTGCGGGGAGGTCAAGGGCGCTGCGACCGGCGGCGATAACGCGATTCAGCAAAGGACGAGCTCGGGCTGGGGAACGAGCAGCAGCAGAGAGAGGGAGCTACGAGGCAGGGCCGGGCTGCGACGGCCAGAGGGACGAGACACGGCACGACTGGGGAGGCCGCGCTGGCGGACGGCAGAGCTGCGCTAATCGAGGCGGAGGCGGGGCTCTGCGGACGGTCAGAGGCTCAGGCTCGGGGAGACGAGGCTGCGCTCGCGAACGGCGCAGAGGGCGGTCCTGGCGGCGGGGAGGCCGGAGCTCGAGGCGGAGGACGGTCGGAGGCGGGGCGGAGCTCCGGGAAGGGCGGGAGACGGCAGCACGGAGGCCGGCGAGGCCGACGGACGGAGGAGGAGAGCCGAGAGAGGCGAGAGGAAGGCACGGCGAAGGACGGCGGGGCGAGCCCGAGCGGCGGAAGGAGGAGGCCGGCGAAGGTGGACGGCCCGGCGAGGAAGGCGCGTGGGCTCGGGATTGGGGATGCGGGGTGGAAGGAGCAAGGCGAGGGGGAAGAGGCCGGGTCCAGGGGTGGAGAAGCGGGGTCGCGTGCGAGCGACGCGAGGAGGTGGGGATGGGCGAGAGCAGAGGAGGGCGGTGGGGCCGGGTCCAGGGGTGTCCAGGGGGTTTCGGCGGCAGAGGATTAGGTAGGGTGGGAGATGAGGTGGCACTGGGTGCTGATGTGGCGGCATGGGAGTGGAGGGAGTTGGGGAAGTGGTGATGTGGAGGGAGGGGATTGGCTGGGGTGAGATGGAAGGCTGGGTAGGATAAGAGTAGGTAGAGTTTTTGGTAGAAAAAGGTTAGGGTAGATTCTGGGGTAGGTAGGGTTTTTGTCTGGAGGTGGCCGGCTGGGCTTTCGGGCCTTGCTGGCTGCCTCCCAAAAATAATATAAACTTTGATTTTAATTTAAAAATAGATTTTTGTAAATAGTTTTTAGACAAATAAAAGACCCGGAAAAGTCCGGAGTTTTGATTTGAAATTAAGACGAGGAATATTTAGAAAACAAAAATAGGCTTTTAGAAAATAGTTTTAGGAAAACAAATGCATGATGACATGACGATGCTCAAATGCAATGTGGCATGATGACATGAGCATGCGGTCATGATGATGCAATGCACAAAAACACCGTGATTTTCTAGTAGTGGTTTTTGCAGGATGCCACAATTCGACACCACTAACAATGGATCTCGCCCTCGAGATCCGCCTCATGGTACCGGGAAGAAGGGCGGCGATCTGAATCTCCTCGCTTCGTGTAGATGCTCGCGACACCACTAACAAGAGGTCGTTGTCCGAGATCGTCGAGAGAACACTCCAGGAAACAAAAGGTCGACGGTAGAGGTATCAACAAATAAAGCCACCTCTAGCTTCGATGGAAAGAGGGAACCGATGCATTCTCATCCACTTCAATGTACACAAGCGAATAGAGTGAGTAGTCGGCATGGGGGCCAATCCATCACGCACCCAAACTATTACTCTGCACAATCAGTAGAAAAGCGTGCAACCATTCTTGGAATTAGACTGAAGATCTCGACAATCGAGGTTCAGAAACAACGGAGTGATGCAGACTCTGCATCAGATCTGGCGTAGATGATGTCGCTGCCGAAAACACCGGAAGGCACGAGAAGGAACAAAGAGAAGTCCACCAGACGAAGGGTCCCTCGGATAGCATGAAGACCCGATGTAGCAACACCGTTACCAAAGGAGGAAGCGTAACCCTGAAGGTACGATGGAACCCAACCACGAGAAATACTGGACTCGAAGAGAGAGAAGAGAGCGGATTCAAAACACGCAGAGGTGAGAGGAGAGCAGCAGAGGGGTAAGGAGTAAAATCAGACCTAATCAGAACTATCCAACCGATTTTTCAAAAATAGTTTTGACACTCTACCTCGGCCGTTAGCTAGGTTATCCTACAGGCTGGACTTGTGGGGTATCGCAACTGCTGAGCTCTGATACCACTCAGAACACCTCGAGAATCGACCCTATGCAAGTTTTAGCGAAACCCGCCAAACCCGCATAGAAACGATTCAAAGGTGCCCACCAGGCACTTTCGTGCGGGTGGAAAACGAAGTAATATCATTACACAATAGTCCACGATGGAACCCACAGAACAGATATATACAACGGCGACTCAATGAGTCAAGAATACACATATACGGTACAAAGATCCAAATCACCTTGAAAACAATACATCGTCCGAGTACGGACAAGATGCAAATTGAACTAAGAGCCCTGAAGAATAACCAATGGCGTCCATTGTTGGAGATATAACCAAGAGGCAATAATAAAGTGGTTATTATCATATCTTCACACTTATGATAAATGTTTACATACCATGCTATAATTGTATTAACCGGAAACATTAATACTTGTGTGATTTGTAAACTAAAATAAGAGTCCCTAGTAAAGCCTCTTGTTAAACTAGCTTGTTGGTTAATATATGATCATGGTTTCCTGATCATGAACATGGAGATGTTATTAACAACAGGATCATATCATTAGGAGAATGATGTGATGGACATACTCCTATAGATAAGCGTAGCATAAAGATCAAGTCATTTTAAATAGTTCAATTGCTATATGCTTTCTGATACATAGTAACCTAATTCCTTCGACCATGAGATCATGCATATCACCTTTACCGGATGGATGCTTTGATGTCATCAAACACCACACCGTAACTGGGTGGCTATAAAGGTGGCATTGAGTGTTCGGAAAGTATTGGTTGAGACACATGGATCAAGAGTGGGATTTGTCCATCCATATGACGGATAGATATACTCTGGGCCCTCTCGGTGGAATGTCATCCAATTAGCTTGCAAGCATGTGACTGGCTCACAAGGGATCACATACCACGGGAACGAGAAAAGAGTACTTATCGGTAACGAGGTTGAACTAGGTATGCAGAGATACCGACGATCATAACCTCGGATAAGTAAACTATCGTGAGACAAAGGGAAATTGGTATCTTATGTAAGTGGTTCATTCGATCGCAAAGTAATCGTAGAAATATGTGGGAGCCATATGAATTTCCAGATTCCTCTATTGGTTATTGTTCGGAGAAGTGTCTCGATCATGTCCGCATAATTCACGAACCGTAGGGAGACACACTTAAGGATTCGACGTTGTTTGAGTAGTTATGGTATTATGAGAAAGATACCGAATGTTGTTCGGAGTCTCGGATGGGATCGGGGATATCACGAGGTGATCCAGAATGGTCCGGAGAATAAGATTCATATAAGGAAAGTCCCGTTTCGGAGTTCGGAAATGATTCCGGTGTTTTCATCGGGAATGTTCTAGAAGGTTCCGGAATGTCCGGCACTCCGGGGGGGAAGGGGTACATGAATGTGTCATTACATATTGAAATGATTGCATCATGTACTAAGTGTTCTTGCGGTTCCAAATAAAGGATTAACTTGAATCCTAAAACTGAAAAGTCAAATGGCCAAATTGAAAGTCAAACGGCTAAAACAGGAAACTGTGGGAAACAAGCAAGAGGAGGTTGAAACCGACTTGGGGGAGGAGTCCCTCCTCTCCAAGCCGGCACACCACCTAGGCCGAGTTGGGGAGTGACTCCCCTCCCTCCCCTTGGCCGCCAGCCCTCTCCACCCATAAAAGGAGGGGCAGGGCCTCCTCCTCTAGACACACAAGTTCCTATCCTCTAATCTCCGGTTTAGAGCCGTTTTGTTTTAGAGGTTCTAATTGCCCTAGCCTTCGGTTTAGAGCCTTCTAATTGGTGTGTCTAATCCCTAGACCACTAATAGATCTCTCTCATACTCCACCATACTCGCTCCGGCTTAAGGCGAAGCCTCACAGATCTCCCTACTTCCGCATTACCACGCCACAGTCACGGAATCGCGAGGAGAGTGCTACAACCTCCGCTCGCTGGAACAAGGAGAGGAAGGTCTTCGCCGAAAATTTAACGTGACCGATCAAGGAGCGCCGAAACTTAGCGCCGAAGGATCGCTCACGATCTTGAGATCGGAAAGAGTACGACTACATCATCCACGAGAATCTGCTCTCGTTAACCGCTTTGGAATCTTCGAGGGTAAGTTATTCCATCGACTCGTTGCTACAATCTAGTAGATAGATCTTGGCTTGTTTGTTTGTATGCGATAGAAAATTTTTGTTTTCCATGCTACGAACCCCTACAGTGGTATCAGAGCCGTGTCTATATGTAGATCTGTTGCACAAGTAGAACACAATGGTCATTGTGGGCGTTGATGCTTTTATTGTCGATTGCTTCTTGTGTACTTTGCATCTTGCGGTATGTTGGGATGAAGCGGCCCGGGCTAACCTTACATGACATCGTTCATGAGACTTGCTCCACGCTTGACATGCAACTTGTATTGCATAAGTGGCTTTGCGGGTGCCTGTTTCTCCTAGCATAGTTAAGATCCAATTTACAATGGGTGATTAACAATACTAGTATCAATGATGTGGTTCTTGTTCGTAAGTTAGAACGACACTTATTGAAAGCCCCAAACCACGTAAATTATGCAAGGAAAGTAGAGGCGTCTAAACTTTGTTTTGCAGGGGTGTGCAGTGATGTGATATGGCCATGATTGTGATTATATATGATGTATGCAATGTTCCTTATTGTAAGTTGGCAACCGGCAGGAGCCATATGGTTGTCTTTAATTTATGTTAAGACCCGCGTGTCTATTCAAAGTAGTTGTAATAGTTGAAGCCGGTGGACGACAACCATGGAGCAGCGTCATTGACCTTGATGCAATGCCGGTGATGATGGAGATCATGTTCGTGCTTGAAGATGGAGATCGGAAGCACAAGAAGAAAGGCCATATTATGAATTGCATGTGATGTTAATCCTTTATGCATCTTGTATTGCTTAGTAGACGACGGTAGCATTATAAGATGATCCCTCATGCACATGAATTTCAAGTCATAAAGTGTTCACCCTTAGTTAGCACCGTTGCTAAAGCTTGTTGTTTCGAAGCACCACGTGATGATCGGGTGTGTTAGATTCTGCAAGTGTATACAACGTGAGCAAGCCAGATTTGCTCATGCAGAAACTAAGGTTTGATCTTGATGAGCCTAGCATGTACATACATGGTCTCGGAACACGGATTACCGAAAGGTAGAGCATGAGTCATATAGTAGATATGATGAACATGTTGATTGTTCGCCATTGAAGCTACATCAACTCTCGTGATGATCGGTTTTGATGTGGTGGATTTGGTTCGTGTGATCACTAAAACAATGTGAGGGATATTGTTTTGAGTGGGAGTTCACCTAGATTAATTTAATTATTAATTAGAACTCAATTTATCATAAACTAAATCAAAGTGAATTTGCATAGTTGTTGTAGTCATTGGCATCCGTTTACCACCTTGCGCTTAGTTATAATTGATATGATAGAACTATAGAATTCTGGTTAGTTACTTTACGAACTGGTATCGTATTGTTTTGAAGTGTTAATCTAAAGTTTAAAAGTCCTATTGCAAACTTTCAGTAAGTTCCGGTTACTCCATGAAGTTTAATAATTGGTATTAAAACAAGAGTGACAATTCCAAGTGTTAGTGTATGAGTATCATGTTTGTCTCCATGATTCTTGATATTCAAAGGATTGTCTTAATATCAAGGTTATCTAGGATCTGAAAGAGTTGTTTCAGAAACCATGATGTGTGGAAGATATTGTGATATCTGAAACGAAGTTTTGGTTGCAACATGATAGAGTATAATATGGCAAAGTTCATGTTCTCATATTTTGATGAGAATTTGCAAAGGGTTGTAGACACTTGTTGTCCTAATCCTCCAAAAGGTTTTGGATAGCAACATTATACTCGTAATTCATCGTTATAAACTAAAGTTAGTTTGATCATGGACGATTCCATGATAAGGATGAATATTTGATGTAGGTAAAATGTTTACTACACCAAGAGATTACTAAATAAAGGAATTTGAAAGAACACCAAACATTTGATGATGGTGATCTACTTCAAAGTGCAAGTCCAAAGACATTGGTATTTAATTATACACGCTTTGGACTATGTGTCATATGTATGACTCCACTATTGATCTTGATAGATTCTTTCAAACAGAAAAGGAAATACTGAAAGAGAATCTCATAAATATATGGCAGAAAAGAAAAGACTAGAATTGTTCAGTTTAAGTATATAGATGATATACATGTTATGGCTATATACTTTGCTTATTAAATAATGTGGTTCTTAAGTATTTGATACTGTATTTGTTGGTGTGAATCGTCATACGAAACAACACAATTCATGAACTGCAATGGCCTAAGTAACTAGAAAAAGAATATATGATGATGTTCATCGAGAACAAATAAAGGGTTATTGTGTTGCTCGTTAAACATCAAAGCTTGCCTTCAAGATTTGTTTTATCAGGTATTATGAGAACAAAAGGGTTGTTCAAATAAATTCCCGTAATCCATAAAAGATGGATGATTCACAAATCTCGTTGGAGAAATCACATCCATAAAACTAGTGCTAAAAATGTCGAAAGACAAATTGATTGAAAGATCACTTAGGAAGTGACATCGCCGTTTAAATTATATTGGAAAGAAAACATGAAGAAACTCCATGTGGATGGAATTTTGGAGTCTTTTGATTTTTGATCACATGACGCTTGTGAAACTTTCCTAGAGATAATTAAAACTTCGTTCGTAGGCCAAAAGGGAACGAATGACTAGCTTATTGGAACTTGTACATATTGTTGTATGAAGTCTATTATGTATATTCAAGAGCGATGGATTTCAACTTCATATGCTTTCTCCGAAAATTTGAGTGAATATTTGAATATTTACTTAATAAGGATGAAGTGTGAAATATTTGAAAAGTTCAAAGACTTTCAAGATGAAGTGCAAAATCATTGTAACAAGAATATGAATAGTTTATGATAAGATCATAAAGGAAGATATTTAAGTTACAAGTTTAGCATAATACCTAAGATTTAAGGAATCGTTCCGTGGATTTGCATTTCCGAAACACCATAAGAGTATGGAACGTTCGAGATATGTAATTAAACCTTGTTTGACATGGTTAGATCAAAGGTATAATTCATAAAACTGCCATTATATTTTAAAGATTAAAAGCTTTAGAGATTACCGTTTTTCCACTGAAAAGAGCTCCATCATAATCCGTTGAAATGACACCATATAAAGTAATGGTTTGGGATAAAACCCAAGTTGTCCTTTCTTAAACATTGGTATGCTATGCATAAGAAAGATGTTTGCAACCAAAGTCGGATGAACCTGTCTTTGTATGTTATTTCGAATAACTATTAAGTACTCCTCCATAACATCAGAGACAAAAGTGTTTGTCACTTAAAACGTCAAGTTTCTTTGAGAAGGAATTTTTCGTGAAAAGTTAAGTGGGAGGACAATAGAACTTTGATAAGGTTAAAGGAACCTTAGCTATATGTGCAGAGTTGCGTAGTGCCGAAAAGTGTTCCGGAGGCAGCAACAATGCTCATGGCTCACGTGCCTCAAAGGTTGTGGTTACAATAGTCAAAGTTTCTATTGAGACAAGTAGGTCGGGTAAACAATCAAATACCAAGATTTGAGGGTTGAATCATTATTTGAGAATAATGAACCGACTACATGCAAAGAAGCGATGATGGGCCCTGACTCCGTCAAATAGCTTGAAGCCATAAAATCCGTGATAGTTCCATACATGAGAAATCAAGTTTTGAACTTGAAGGACCCTCGAGAAAGGTGTAAGACCTTACAGTCGTGTTTGGATCTATAAAGAAATAGACATGGATGTTTTACATCTATGAAATATTCGACATGTTGGGGAAGAGTTCACAACAATGTTCAAAGGTTGACTATGACAAGATTTGATCTTTCATAGTGATATTTAGTCTAGACGGATTAATGTAGCAACCACTACATATAATTTTGTTATATGGTAGTTGAATAAACAAAACAAGTTCTTCTAATAGAATCGTTACCTAGGACATGTGCATAACACGGTCCATAGGGTTTTGTTAATTCAAAGGATGCTAAAATCATATGCAAACTTCAATGGTTAAAGTGAGCATCGCGGAGTTGGAATCTTCACTGTGATGAAACTGTTAAAGGAGTTTAAAAGTTCATTAGAGACGATGAAGATTCTTGCATTTGCAAGAAATTAAGTGGGAGCGCTAAGACATGTTTCTAATACATTATGTGGAAGACATATTGTTGATTGGAAATAATGTATCTTTTATTAACACATATTAAGAATTTCATCACGATGAAAAACTTAGGCAAAACCCAAATATTTGGCATCAATAGACGCTAATATGGTTGTGCCAGAAGTACATAGACGAGATATTGAATGAGTTCAATATAGAAACTACAAGAAAGTTTCTTGTCGCACAGAAAGGATTGAATGAGTTCAATGTTGATGATATATTCAAGTGTATTGACATTTGGTAAAGTGAAACAAATAATCAAGTATAGATTGATACTTGATGTATGAAATCACAAAGAGTATTTATATCAATCATACTGTGATATGTACAAATCCAGATATGTCCTATGCTCTAAATATTATGAGCATATACCATAATGATTCATAAGATGATCATTGGACAATAGTAAGGATATTCTTATGATCTTTTGGAAGAACTAAGAATATATTGTTTGTAGAAGTGACAAATAGATGGTTAGTTCATTGTAAAAGTACTACATTGATACTAGTTTTGTCACAAAGTGCAAATTAAGTTTATCTCAATCTAAACTAAGGGTGGCACAATATAATGGAAAGTAAGTTCCATAATGGATTTGGATGAGTTCCAAAGTTAAGACATTGTGACAGATACTACAACAAAAGGCTAAGTATATGACTGCTATTATAGCAGCTAAAGAGGGCATTTGGGTCAAGTAGTTTGTTATCAAACTAGGTGTAGTTCATAGCGGTATAATACTATGAAGATATATTGTACAACAATATTATCAACATGTTTTAAAACTAAAGAACTAAAGGTCTCACCAAAGGACCAAATTTATACAAAGCCATCTCATTAGAGAATGAGTGATGCGTAGAGACGCAAATACATGCAATTACACACGGACCTGGAAGTGTCAGATCCGGAGATCAGTTGACCACTAGCGAACGTGTAATTACAACACCAGAAAGCCATAGGTGTTGAATACACAAAGGTTTAAAACTAGATTATTGACTCTAGTGCAAGTGGGAGACTGTTGGAGATATGCCCAAGAGGCAATAATAAAGTGGTTATTATCATATCTTCACACTTATGATAAATGTTTACATACCATGCTATAATTGTATTAACCGGAAACATTAATACTTGTGTGATTTGTAAACTAAAATAAGAGTCCCTAGTAAAGCCTCTTGTTAAACTAGCTTGTTGGTTAATATATGATCATGGTTTCCTGATCATGAACATGGAGATGTTATTAACAACAGGATCATATCATTAGGAGAATGATGTGATGGACATACTCCTATAGATAAGCGTAGAATAAAGATCAAGTCATTTTAAATAGTTCAATTGCTATATGCTTTCTGATACATAGTAACCTAATTCCTTCGACCATGAGATCATGCATATCACCTTTACCGGATGGATGCTTTGATGTCATCAAACACCACACCGTAACAGGGTGGCTATAAAGGTGGCATTGAGTGTTCGGAAAGTATTGGTTGAGACACATGGATCAAGAGTGGGATTTGTCCATCCATATGACGGATAGATATACTCTGGGCCCTCTCGGTGGAATGTCATCCAATTAGCTTGCAAGCATGTGACTGCTCACAAGGGATCACATACCACGAACGAGAAAAGAGTACTTATCGATGCAACGAGGTTGAACTAGGTATGCAGAGATACCGACGATCATAACCTCGGATAAGTAAACTATCGTGAGACAAAGGGAAATTGGTATCTTATGTAAGTGGTTCATTCGATCGCAAAGTAATCGTAGAAATATGTGGGAGCCATATGAATTTCCAGATTCCTCTATTGGTTATTGTTCGGAGAAGTGTCTCGATCATGTCCGCATAATTCACGAACCGTAGGGAGACACACTTAAGGATTCGACGTTGTTTGAGTAGTTATGGTATTATGAGAAAGAGACCGAATGTTGTTCGGAGTCTCGGATGGGATCCGGGATATCACGAGGTGATCCGGAATGGTCCGGAGAATAAGATTCATATAAGGAAAGTCCCGTTTCGGAGTTCGGAAATGATTCTGGTGTTTTCATCGGGAATGTTCTAGAAGGTTCCGGAATGTCCGGCACTCCGGGGGGGAAGGGGTACATGAATGTGTCATTACATATTGAAATGATTGCATCATGTACTAAGTGTTCTTTCTGTTCCAAATAAAGGATTAAATTGAATCCTAAAACTGAAAAGTCAAATGGCCAAATTGAAAGTCAAACGGCTAAAACAGGAAGCTGTGGGAAACAAGCAAGAGGAGGTTGAAACCGACTTGCGGGAGGAGTCCCTCCTCTCCAAGCCGGCGCACCACCTAGGCCGAGTTGGGGAGGGACTCCCCTCCCTCCCCTTGGCCGCCGGCCCTCTCCACCTATAAAAGGAGGGGCAGGGCCTCCTCCTCTAGACACACAAGTTCCTATCCTCTAATCTCCGGTTTAGAGCCGTTTTGGTTTGGAGCTTCTAATTGCCCTAGCCTTCAGTTTAGAGCCTTATAATTGGTGTGTCTAATCCCTAGACCACTAATAGATCTCTCTCATACTCCACCATACTCGCTCCGGCTTAAGGCGAAGCCCTGCGAGATCTCCCCTCTACTTCCGGTACCACGCCGTTGTGCTGCCGGAATCGCGAGGAGAGTGCTACAACCTCCGCTGCCTGCTGGAACAAGGGAGAGGAAGGTCTTCGTCAAATCTTGAACCCATTGCGGGATTGATCCGGAGCGCTTAACGCAGCGCTGGAAGGATCGCTCACGATCTTGAGATCGGAAAGAGTACGACTACATCATCCACGAGAATCTGCTCTCGTTAACCGCTTTGGAATCTTCGAGGGTAAGTTATTCCATCGACTCGTTGCTACAATCTAGTAGATAGATCTTGGCTTGTTTGTTTGTATGCGATAGAAAATTTTTGTTTTCCATGCTACGAACCCCTACATCCATAACCCTGCCTAGGCCAAGCCGGAAGGGTAACCCTGCTAACGACGTCGATCTCAAAACCTGCTTAAACAAAAGGGGTGTCGACAAAGGGCAAAGGAAAAAGAGAGAGCGGTCAAGATCGAGGCCAAGACACTACGAGGCTAGAATTCGGCGGTCCTCGCCTACATAGGTATGGTGGACTGAAGCGGCAGCGCGGCATGCACTAAACAACCTATAGAGACTCGATACAACTAGCGGCTATCAGAGAGGGGTAAGAAAGACCTATTCGGAACCAACCTGATACTACCTCCAAACATACCCATCCTGGGGTTTCCCCTCGAGACCAAACGAGGAAGTCAACCGAGGAACTCACACCGTTGGCAGTTTTATTTATTCAGTTATCGTTGCAGCAATTACTAGTCAGGTATAGATAATCATCCTGATATAATAAGTAGTGGGCAATTTTAGTTAACCATTCCGTTGTAGTTGCAACACTTACTAGTCAAATACAATTAGCATGAGATGTCCCAAACCCAGCAGTTGTTGGTACTTTTATTTAGCCATTCCGTTGTAGTGAAGCTGATTACTAGTCATATCGGATACAAGTCAAATTATAACAGTAAACTTTAGTTATAGTTGTCTATGATCGAGAACTGTGCTCCAAGTCGTCCATAACCGCGGACATGGCTTTTCGAAAAGATTTAACCCTGCAGGGGTGCACCAAAGTATCCACACGCACTTCGACCCTTTTTGCCAGATCAGTTAACATACACCCATCGGTATGTCGGCGGGGCCTAAGTCATGACGTTTCCCAGACCCAAAGCAAGTACATGGGGGCCACCCCACTAAGCTACCCGCAACGAAGTCGGCCGGTCTCCGAGACGGACTCAGGGTTTGCGCCAATGGCTGTAAACGACTGGGAACCCGAAAATGAGACTGGGCTTGTCGATACCGCGAAAACACTGCGCTTACCTAAACAGTACAGGTGCAGTACTTCGCACAATTTAAATAAAGCAGTAAAGCATGGCATAAGTACAGAATAGTAATAAAGCCCCAAACTAATTGTGGCCCCCGGTACAATGCTTTGAAATCAGGTACTAATCGATGGGGGTGCCCATACACCCCACCTGTGGTTAGCGCGCTCGATCTCGGAACAGGTGTCAAGAACTCGGGGTCCTACGGGACACAAGTGGACGGTTAACAACCAAATAACATCTATTGCCCACCTGTGCCTCTGCATTTGCCTACTTCAATTTTAGTTATTTAACAGTAATTAAAGCCATGATCATCTCCAATATTAAACATGCGGCAATACTCCAGCAACTGTGGTACTGGACGACACGCATCAGCACTCGAGCAAGCGACTACGACGCGCAAGTCCACTATCTACCAATCAACAGGTAATAGGATGTGTCCAAGGCAATATACGGCTGCAAGGGATATCACGGGTACGAAAACTAGAGCATCGCAACACATATAGAAATAGATCAACAGGAGGGAATAAATACTATAAAAGTAAGATGGGTATAAAGGGGGAGATGCTCGCCTAAAAACATCACCGAAGGTTCATCCGAAGATCGGGTCGAAGCTCACATCAACTCAACGGCCTTATCCGCGTAGAAGCAAAGCACTAGAAGAAACACCGGATGCAATATTTAATACTACGACAGAAGATCTGGCATGATGCATGTATGATGCATGGCATGGCAAAGGTGCGATGCAACTAGGCAATTATTAAGCGGAACCGGTGTCACATCCCAAAATTTTCCAAATTTTGAAATGTGAAAAATCAAACAAACAAAATAAATAAAGGATGAAATTTAAGGGGAAAAGAAACTTTTTGCTTCTAAATGGAAACATCAAAACCTTACTTAAACAAAATGGATATTAAATGATGAAGTGACAAAAAAATCAAATGCAATCATGCATGGAATGTGTCTTGATCTTGAACACTTGCATTTTAAACCAGTGGAAAAGAATAAACCAAAATTCCGAAACCTAACAAGAAAATCATCACATAAGTTCAATTCAAGTCTATGGCTATGTCCCACATAAAAATTTAGCATCATCATTCCTAAATGATCTATAATGGTAAGTAACGATATAAAAAAACAATAGGAATTGATTTCACCTTATTTGGGTCCCTAGATAAAAAAGTTGTGAACAATATAAGATAAAAAGGAATAAGAAAATATCCCCAAAGTCAATTTATGCTCGTAGAAAATCCGTGTTTAAATGGAACCAAAGTATTCTAAAATGATACGTAATAGTAATGAACAATTAAATGCAACCATATAAATTTGTTTGAACCTAGATTAATATATATGATTTATATAAGACATGAAGAAAAAGAAACAAGACATATTGCAAAGTCAATTTAAGCCATGGACGAAATCCATAATTGAACGAAACAAAAGTATACTTAAATGATATATAATAATAAATAATTATTTTATAAAACTTTACAAACTTGTTTGACCATTTTTGGAGCTCTAAATCAAAAGATATGAAATAAGCAAGAATTACGAAAATATACCATATAGGCCTACCTACCATGCTCAATTTCTAGATAAAAAAATATTACAAATACTTTAATTAGACTAAATAACCAGCTTATATTTTTATAACTTTGTCTAAAAATATTTGATATAAATTTGAATCAATTTGGATACACAAAATAAAAACTACAAAAGAAATCAGGAAAAAAAAAGAAAAAAAAAGGAACAGACCAACCTAGGCCGACCCAAATCAAGACGGATCGTCATCTTCCTGGTGCTATCGGTCACAAACTAAAACTGAATATATACAGTCATGTACGTACCTTCTCCTCAAAATCACATCAATTCTAGACCTTTAAACGCATTGCCTTAAAGACGAAATTTAATCCCCTATTACTCACGGTTCTATTCTGAG